>CM053598.1:90387744-90430719 GCA_028646575.1 Pseudocheirus occidentalis | reverse complement strand
GGTCAGTGGTGTTTTCAAGGAGATATTTCACATTGCCTTCTATTTTTTCATTTGTTTGGATCTGTTTAATAGTATCTTGATTTCTCATAAAGTCATTTGCTTCCATTTGCTCCACTCTAATTCTAAAGGAATTATTCTCTTCAGAAAGCTTTTGAGATTCTTTTTCCATCTGGCAAATTTGACTTTTTAAGGCATTTTAAGCCTCATTGGCTTTTTGGACCTCTTTTGCCATTTGAGTTCATCTATTTTTTAAGGTATAATTTTCTTCAGTCAGGTTGTTGACTCTCTTTTCATGATTTTCTTGCGTCATTCTCATTTCTCTTCCCAATTTTTCCTCCACTTACTTGGTTTTCAAAATCTTTCTTAAGTTCCTCAATGGCTTGTAATCAGTTTTCATTTTTCTTGGAAGCTTTTGGTGCGGGAGTTCTGTGTTGTCTTCTTTCCGTTCCATGCTTTGATTCTTTTTGTCCCCAAAAAAGGAATCTAAAGTTCAATTGCTGTTCTTACTTTGCTTCCTTTGCTTTGTCATGTTGCCAGTCAATTACTTGACTTTTTAGCTCTGTGGAATTCTGCTTCCACAGGGAAGAGCTTTGCCCCAAATTGCTGGGGTTTTCGTAGCTGTCGGGGCCGCGGTCTCTGCAGCCCCCACTAGCTTTGGCTCACTGTTCACATACCTCAGGACCACCACACAAGACCACGATCCTGATCCAGGAAGCTCAAGGCAAGAGCACTTAGCCTCCAATTGATTGCTTGGCCCCCCTGCAGTCTGAAGGCCAGGAGCTTCAGAAGCAGCCATGTGGAGGTGGCTGCAGGGCCACCCCTTCTGCTAGTTTCTTGCCTTGGGGACAGACAGCCAGACCTGCTTTTCTCCCCCAAATTTAGTCGAGTTCCACTGACCTTTCACTTTGTCCTTGTTTCTTATGGGTTGATAATTCTGGAAACTGCCACACCTGCTGGTGATCCACTTTCCTGAAAGCTACAACTGCAGCTTGTCCTGGCTGTCCAGGGGCCAAGCTATGATTTCATGCTGGGCTGATTTCAGCTCCCAGCACTCTGAGATGAGCCCTTCTTGTCCCACTTGCCAGGCTGCCTTCAGTGGGAGCTTTTCTCTGTACTTTTGTGGGTTCTGGAACGCTAAAATTTGTTTAGAGTCATATTTTATAGATATTTGAGGTGGTTATGGGGGGAGCTGCAGCGTTTTTCTGCTTCTACGCCACCATCTTGGCTCCGCCCCCCGTAAAAACAATTTTTAACATTCATTTAAAAAGAAATTTGAGCTCCAGATTTTCTCCCTCTCATTCCCCCGGATGGCAGGCAATTTGATGGCAAGCAAACCTAGATTATGTATGTACATTCACATAAAACATTTCTGTATTAGTAATGTTGTGAAAGAAGAAACAGAACAAAAGAAAAAAACAAGTGAAAATAGTATGCTTCAATCTACACTCATACTAGTTCTTTCTCTGGATGTGGATAGCATTTTCTCTTATGAGTCCTTTGGGATTTTCTGGGATCATTGTATTGCTGAGAAGAGCTAAGTCATTCATAGTTGATTATTGAACAACATTGCTGTTACTATGTGCAGTGTTTTCGTGGTTCTACTCACTTCACTTCGTACCAGTTCATGTAAGTCCAGGTTTTTCTGAAATCAGCGTTTTTGTCATTTCTTTGGGGGGTGGCGGCAGGTTACTTTTTGGAGGGAGGAAGGCTGGGCAATTGGGGTTAAGTGACTTGCCCAAGGTTACACAGGCTAGCAAGTGTTGTGTCTGAGGCCGAATTTGAACTCAGGTTCTCTTGACTCCAGGGCTGCTGCTGTATTCACTGTGGCACCTAGCCACCTTCATTATTTCTTACAGTACAATAGTATCCCAATACACTGATATGCCACGACTTCTTCAGTCATTCCCTGGTTGATGATCATCCCCTTGATTTCCAATCCTTTACCATTACAAAAAGACCTGCTATAAATATTTTTGTACATGTGGGTCCTTTTCCCTTTTTCCTGATCTCTTTGGGATACAGACCTAGCAGTGGTGTTGCACAGTTTGCCTTTTGGGCATAGTTCCAAATTGCTCACCAGAATGGTTTCATCAGTTCGCAACTCTACCAACAGTGCATTAGTGTCCCAGTTTTCCCACATCCTCTTCAACATGAGTAGAGCACCAGCCCTGGAGTCAAAGAACCTGAGTTCAAATCTGGCCTTAGATATTTGACACACTTACCAGCCGTGTGACCTTGGGCAAGTCACTTAACCCCAATTGCCCTTCCTTTCCCCCTCCAGAAAGCAAAAAAAAAAAAAAAATTGTTGATAATATAGCTTCTATTACTTCTAGATGTTGATCAGCAGGGACATGCTGAGGTTTTGTTATTCAGCTTTCCTATAGTAGATACTAAATAAAGCCGATCCTTGACCCTCAGGATACTCTTAGGATTTGTGATGTCCACTTCAGTCACTCAGAATGGGAGGGAATAATTGAGACATGATCTCTTTGTAAATTAATTCTTGCAGTTGAACTTGATGGGCAGTAGCTAGTATTCCAATTGAAGCATCTAAGGCTGTCTTTTCTCTGATTACCAAAGGTGAAAGAATGTGTGTTCATAAATTTTTAAAACAAAGTGCCAAATTTTAAAAACAGGTAACCTCTTAGGAGACAACTTTTGTTGAAAAAAAATTCATAATAGAAGTCTTGGTTTGGTTTTGAAAAGCAAAACTGAAGTTAAGATGGTGACGAAATATCTTGAAGTAAGAATCCATTTAGTAATCCATATTGAATTTCATGGTGCTAGATTTTTTTACTATAGGATTTTTCATTTTATCATATTTTGCTTCAGAGAAAAACTTAGCGAACACATATACTAAATTGGTTTTAACTTTGGTAGTTTTTGGTACTAATGTGTAAGTTGCTTAGATTGTAGGTATAAATATAGGTATTCCTTCCAGTGGCACAAATTACAACCCATCAATGGCTTCTCACCATCTGCAGCAATTATTCATTGTCCTCCCATAATTTTCCACAGTTGTACAATATAATGGGAACCTTCCTTTGATCTCTTGTTGTTTGATTATCAGTGTAGTTCCCTTGCTTTCTTTATATTGTTAACCCAGCTTCTTTTCCAGTCATCCATTTCTTTGACAAGAGATGCTTGTCTTGCAAAATTTTTCATTGGTAATATGCTACAGCCTATTGATACCATATAAGTGCAAACTCTTCATTGCATCTCACCTTTGAGTGATGTGCAGCTTTAATTCTTTGGAGACTCTAGTATCCATGCTTCACAGAAATTTAGCACTACTAGAAAAATATTGTTATTTAGAAAACAGACCATAGGTCCTTAAGATCACATATAGTTTGTCAAATACAAGCTACCTTTTCAGTTTTGAATTCCAGTTCATTGCCTATCTTTAGCATCTGCCCAAGAAACAAATATTGGCAAATCAGGTCTGTGGATTGCCCATCTATAACGCATATATATGCATTTTTTATCCTCTTGTGTTCCCTCCCACCCCCCTTTTTTGAATAGTTGAACTGAACTATTTGAATGACTGTGGATCTCATTTAGAAGACTTTACAGTGTTCCAGTACTTAGTAAAGTCAGTATAGTATCCATAGAAAGGAATATTTGTGTAATTTCATATAGGGTATAATTCTTCTCAAATCACTTAACCCCTATGCTTCAGTTTCTTCATTTGTAAAATAATGGGGTTTGGACTCAATGATTTTTAAGGGCCTTTTTAGCTCTAAACCTGTGATCCTAGGGAAATCTCTTTCATTTGGACTCTGCACCATATATTCTTCATGACAGTGGTAGACATACTCAGTGAGCATAAACCTCCCAGTTCTTGTCTCATTTGATATTAATTATAAGGTTGTTATTCTTGTTATATCTTTAAATAATCTTATATGATTTGTCAATCTTGAATGTATTTAAAATAAGTATGGAAGATAATCTTGTTGGAAATACCTTTAAGTGGATATTCTACCGCTTTAAGTGCTTTTTAAAAAAATCGTCAATGAACTATAAATATAGTGAGATTTTTGTATTCCTATATCTTTTCAGTCAGGTGTGTGACTGTAAGAAATAGTCTATTATGTATGTCTGCTGTAGAATATAATTTGCAAAAGACTGCCTGTACCCTTCTATCAGCTTCATCATGGATGCCTTCAATACAAATGTAGATTGTCCTTGTAGCAATTTTGTACAATTGGGAAAATAGGTACATAGTTTAGAAATTATCATTGTCTTCTCCATTTCCTTTTTTGGTAGCAAAATATTGTTTTCCTATGTATCCACCCCTTTTTCTGGTATCTTGAAGCCATCCCTCTGTATCTCTTTCAACTCATAAAAGCATCCTCCTTTCAGGCCATCATCCTCTCTTAAGATTGTTGTGATAGTTTAATAGGTCTGCCTGTTTCCAAGTTCTTTTCTTTACAGTCCAGTAATAATAATGCTAAGAGCTAGCATTTCTATGACACCTTAAGGTTTATGATGTGCTTTACATATGTTGTCTCATTGAAAGCTTAAAACAACCCTTTCAAGTAGGTGTTATTATTATCTTTATTTTACAGACGAGAAAACTGAGGCTGCCAGAGGTTAATGACTTTTCCAGGGCAAATGATTTCCTGATTTTGTGTTTGACCCTTTATATAATATTCCCCCTAACTGCCTCTAATCGGAGGTGTTAAACTCTAGAATTCCCTCAGTATTCTGTAGTGTGACCCAACCAGATTAAAATATAATTGGAAGATATTTGACCAGATGAATGAAAACTGAATGCAACACAGATGATGTTCATTTGTGGTTTCCTAAGTCAGTATTCTGCCTTCAGGAATCCATTTCTACTTGAGTTTGTTGTCACTATTCTAATCTGTCTACCACTCAGCTGCCAAAAGTCTTTCCAAAAAACAGGAATATGACTGTGTCATCCTTGTATTCAAGAATCTTCAGTGGCTTCATATTGCCTCTATGATAGCGCACAAATTCCTCTCCTTGTTAAAGCTATTAACATTAGGCTCTAACCTACCTTTCCAAGTGTTTTCCCCATTCCTTTTTATATATTTTGATGTTCCTGACGTACTGCCCTACATTTTGATCCTTGAACTCATTGTCCCAGTTCCTGCTTCATGCCTTTATACAGGCTGTTCTCTATGCCTGGAGTTTATCTCCATTTATATATACATTTATCTTGTATCAATTTTGTATTACCTATAAATGTACATATTATTGCAAGATTGTAAGATTTTTGAGGAGAGCCGTTGTTTCACTTTTGTCTTTGTATTTCCAGAGCTTAACATAGAGCTAGACACTTAATAAATGCTTGATTGATTGACATGAAAATCCATATTTAGAAAACATGTGAATTAGTGTTTATTTTTATTGCAGAAGAGTCTCACTTTATAAACCTATTTGCTGAAATATTCTTTTGAAAAAATACACCTTCCCTAGTGTATTTAGGCTATTCCATTTTATTTTTATTTTTATTTTTTTTTGCTTTTTGGAGGACAACTGGGGTTAAGTGACTTACCCAAAGTCACCCGGCTAGTAGTAAATGTGTCAAGTGTCTGAGGCCACATTTGAACTCAGGTCCTCCTGACTCCAGGGCCAGTACCCTATTCACTGTGCCACCTAGCCACCCTAGGATATTCCATTTTGGTCTTATTTTTATTCCTATCTTCTTATGAGGATAGAAACTAGATCTTTTATTTTATTGGTATAGGGAACCACCTAGGTAAGAAAGCTTCTTTTAAAAAAAATTTTTTTTAAGAATTTTAGCATTCTTTTAACAAAATTTTTGAGTTCCAAATTCTCTCCTACCCCTGCATTGAGAAGGCAAACAATTTGACATAGTTTATACATATGTAGTCATATAAAACATTTCTGAATTAGTCATATTGTGAAAGGGCATACAGATAAAAAAAACCCAAGAAAAATAATGAAAGTAAAGAAAAAATATGCTTTGATCTGCCTCCAGATGCTATCAGTTCTTTCTCTGTAGGTGGCTAGCATTTTTCATCATAGTCCTTCAGAATTGTCTTGGATTGTTGTATTGCTGAGAATAGCTAAGTCACTCAGTTTTTCATCATACAGTATTGCTGTTACTATATGCAGTGTTCTCCTGGTTCTGCTCATTTCACTTTATATCACTTTATGTATGTCTTAACAGGTTTAAGAAAACTTCTTCTACCACTGTTTTGCAGTTTGATAAAATTTTAGAGAGAAACTGAGACATTAAGTGACTTGCCCAAGGTCATGCAAACGATATGTGTCCAAGGCAAACTTTATCCCAAATCGTCCTGGCTTCAAGGTTGGCTCTTCATTCACTATCTTTTTTTATATCAACTTAATTTGTAAAACTATTCCTCCTCCCAACCTAGCCAGTTATCCTTTGTAACAAAGAATAAATAGAAAAAACATTTTACATAAACAACCAACCATCCGACATATCAACTGTGTGTGAATTATTCTATATCTATAGTGCCCCGCCTTCCTCTGCAAAGGTTAGAAGGCTATCTACAAAAATTTAATTTATAAAAATTCAGTTTTAATACATTTTAATACCTCTAAAACGACTGTTGTAGATAAGGGTAAGTATATAAAAGTTGAAGAGGTGATTCAGGATTGAAAAAGTGACTAAACTTGGTGGAATTAAGAAAGACTTTGTAAAGAGATATAATAAACATGGATTGGCAGAGAAAGAAGATGGAAATTATTTTAAGCTTCAGACAGGGGGAATTGTGTGCACAAGAGTGCTTAGGTCTCAAAAAATAAGTTATGTGCACTACGGAATGATAATTATTGAAGTGCAGGGTCCTAGTATGAGATGAGTTGTTTGTTTTTTTAATGAGATTGAATCTAGAGGTTAGAAGTGATGGCCAAGGATTTGGGATTTCATAGAATAGGTAATTAACAAGTCACCATAAATTACTTGGGGGTGGGGGTTTTATTTTTTTTAATAGATTTTATTTTTTTATATCACCTACATTACCTCTTTGTCCCTTTTTCCACCTTCTGCCAAGATGCTATCCTTTATAACAGTATTTTTTTTAAAGAGGAAAAAATCTTCAGCAAAACCAATCTGTACATCAAAAAGTCTGTTAAATTATCATAAATTCTTATATAAGAGAGTGACATAATAAAAAGGTGCTTGAGGATGATTTTTCTAGCTGTCTCCCAAATGAGATTTACAACTACCCAAAAGAGTTCAGCCTGTTAATCCACATAGGAAAAACCAAGAGGATGAACTATTGTTCTGACTTTGATTTTGTAGTAGCAAGCATCCTGGCACACCCAGGATGGCCTGCTAGCACAGGTTCTTTGATCTGCTTTGCTAAAGGACAACTTTTAAAGAGTTCTGCAGTCTTAGTTTAATTACATTCACTAGTTCCAGGGGAAGGTCAGCACCCTGAACATGGAGAAAATAGAGAAATTAGCACAGAGATTCAGCAGACAGAGCTCCTACTATTTGAACAAAATAATACAACCACCTACAGACATATTGGGTCATCAGAAGGCTCTTAACAAACAACTACTCAGAGTCCCATCCAAGGAATCAAAAGGTCTTCCTTATTAGCAACCCCCCAAAGCAAAATTCCACCCTCTCAGAAGATATAATAAAGACTCAGCCCCTGATTGGCTCAGAACCAGAAGACACAAAACCTACTCGACTCAGCATAGTTATGAACTATCAGGGTTCAAAGGAAATTTATCCTTCAGATGTTTACAATTTAGCCTGAACCTGGGAAGCAACTCCAAAAAGGAAAAATAAAAACAACAAAAAATCCCACTTTGCTTACACTTACTTGGGTTTGTTTGTACTTGGGTGGACAGCCCATTGAACTCTTATCCATCAGTGCATATATATTGGACAGACACTCACTGCAAGTGGATGGACAGTGGTCTGCACCCAGAAATGAATGAAGAGGAAGAAAGTGGGCTGGATTACATTTGGGAAATTTTACAGTATCTTCATTTACTCCAAACTTCTCTCTGAAACAGAATTTAACAATGGAATACCTTGTTTCAAGTGCTGTGATATCCAAATAATTAAAGTTGTGGCTCTCCCAAAGGGCCGTGAAGACCCTGTGGTGGATGTCAGTAGACTCTAGCATAGGATTTTAATAGAGAAGTGAAAGAAACTTTAGAGGCCATCTAGTTCAACCTCCTCATTCAGCAGTGAGGATATGAGTAGCCAAAAGGCAAAATGAATTGAAAAAGGTCATATAGGTAGAAGATACTCAAACTCGTATATCTTCTACCAAGTCCAGCAGTCTTTCTGATATACCAAGCTCTCAGAAGTGGCATTTTAAAAGTGGCATAAAAGAGGTAATTAGAGCGATTAGGAAGGGAAAAAAGATTGCAATGTGGCCTTTTGGATAGAGATCTGGCCTCAGAATCAGGAAGAACTGAGCTTAAGTCAACCTTAAATACACTGGCTGTTTGGACTTTTTTCTTAACTTCTCAGTGTCCCCAGGAAATTCTCCAAGACTGAAAGCTACAGGGAAGGTAAAGGAAATCCTTATCAGCCAGCTCAGTACAGTGATGAAATAACGCCTTCCTCATGCCATCCCCAGTCCATTACTGGAAAAGGAGGTGTAACTGGAGGCTAACGTTGATAGTCCATATGAGGCACTGCTATCCTTATAATGTTAAATGAAAATCTAGAAGAAGAGTTCTTAATGTGTCATGGATCCCTGTGGCAGTCTGGTGATGCCTATATGTAATATCTATATCTATATATGAAACTTATTATATTGAAATTGTTATCGAGTTTTTAGGTTCACTTAAAGAACACCTGATCTAGAGGACGGCCTCTAGCCTGTTAAATATATCTCCCTGTGGAGTACTCATGGGAGGACATGAATTAGAGTTAAAGAAGATGAGGAGGAATTGGATTGCATTATTCCCTGCTGGAAGGAGTATCCACACATAGGAGATCATAGATCCTTTGATAGTATTCTGTCTGTCACATATAGGGTAAATTGAGTGAGGAAGCACTGGGGGCAAGGACATCAACTAATGATTCAGGAATTAAGATTGCCACTGTCTGGTAAATGTTCTGTTATTCTTTAAAGTATAGGGTCTAAACATTGCTTCCCAGGGATTGAATTAGCATATTGTAATGGAAATATTACAGGGCAATATACCTAAATTCTAATCCACATTTCATTGTTTACTAACTTTGTGACCATGAAAAAGCCATTTAACTTCTCTTTACCTCAGTTGTTTAATCTATAAAATAAAGATACCAGCTTTGAGATTAATAATTCTATAATTGTGAAGAGAAACCTACAGAGTACTCATCAGTTCTTAAACGTCCCTTTCCCTCCTAACAAAATATATAAGCCAATTGTATGCGGGTCACATATATTAAATTTCATGTTTCTAATGTTGATAGTAATATTAGTTTAATATAATAGTAAATATAGTAATAATAGTCTAATGTAAACCTATATATTACAAAACTTTTATTTAAAATAAGAAATGCTCAGCTCATCATCCTTTTGAATCTTTGAAAATTCCAAATATCAAAATTTCAGCATTATTTATAGCTCATGTTTTTAAACAAGAATTCTCTCACCTTTCTCACACATGAGAGCCAGATATTTAGCTTTTGCTCTAATCAAGCACAATTAAATAATAGCAAGGCATTAAGGTTATCTTCTGAACAAAGATATTCTCTTTTTATATATTTCTTTTGGTAAACTGTAGAAATAAATGAAGCATGTTAAATATCACAGTAAAGGATTGAATATTTTATAAATCTCTAAGGCAGTAGCAACATTAGCATAATGAAGTTTTCCAAGTTTTCCTGGACCATTTGATGCTGAGAATACTCTGATATGTCTACTAGTATTTCACCTTCTTTTTAGTTAGTTTATAAATACTAGGAGCAGCTCTGTGGAGCTTTTTGTTGTTGTTTTTCCTTCTGTTTTAGTTGTTTCTTGGCCCCTTTGTGTTTTTGATCCATCTGGAAAGATGAAGAGGCAGCTGCTATGGTACCAATGCATTTTGCTTAATGAATAGCAGAGTAGCTAAACACATAAAACACATGCAGACTGTCACAGAGTTACTTACTGTCATTGCCCCCAAGGTTGTTGCTATACTTCCTTTCCTTTTTTCTTTTCCCGAGCCTCCCCCTTTTCTACTTACTTTGCAGAACTGTTCACCCTATGGTACGTTAGAGGTGACTGCCTGTGCCCAGGGCAAGAGTGTTGATTAATTGGGCAAAGACATAATTTTCCTTTAAGCAAAAGCACAGAGATACAAAAAAAAATGATTAAGTTTTTAATATTTTGGACTAGGCCATCTTTTTTTTTTCTTTTTTTTTGGAGGGGGTAGGGCAGGGCAATTGGGCTTTAAGTGACTTAACCAAGGTCACATGGCTAGCAAGTGTTAAGTGTTTGAGGTCGGATTTGAACTCAGGTCCGCCTGATTCCAGGGCCGGTGCTTTATTCACTGTACCACCTACCTGCCCCACTAGGCCATCTTTTGTTCTCATCTTCTCTCCCTCTCAATCATCCTTCCCTCTTCCATCCTCCCTTGATCCCTCCTTTCCTCCCTTTCTTTCCTTCCTTTGCTATTAATGACCTTTCTGACTTTCTCTTGGGGGGTAGACCAATTAGTAGTATGTGTTTCTTGAAGATGTTTCCGTCCTGAAGGCGAGCTGTAACTGTATTGATACATTTCAGCAATGCCTTTAAAGTTCCTGTAATCTGTGCCATCCTGTCTCATACTGTCCCATCTCATAGTTGTCCTCTCTCTGCAGTGCTCTATGCCCAGGTCTCTGTGGCTGGGCTGCTCCAGCCTGGCGGACAGCATGCCTTCGCTGCGATGCCTGTATAACCCAGGGACTGGCGCACTCACAGCTTTCCAGGTACTTTCTCTGTCTCTGTGGGGGGGAAAGGGGGTATGTACACGGGTGTGAGTGTGCCTCTCTCTTCTTTCACACTCTTTATTGACATTCATTTTATTCTTCTTCATATCTTAGATATTTTTCATGTCATTTGGTATGCTTCTTTAATGATCTTTTCATGTAGGTCCAGATTTATTTAGTCTAAAACATTTTTATTCCATTGATTGAATATGATTGATTTGCCAAAATTGACATTGACTTGGCTTTTGGTTCTCAAATCTATTAAATACAAAAGTATTGAACTTTAAGAAGTAGCATCATCAAATAACTTCAATGTATAATGTTTTCTCTGGACCTGCATCAAGCCAATTTATATAAGCCATCAGTTAATTACATGCATTTGACTAAATAGCCATCCATGTTTTTCTTATGACCATTGAATGTATATAGTGTATTGAACCTTCTGTTACTAGTACTGTGCATTCCCATTTAAGGCCACATGTTATTTACGCTTTAGTTGCAAGGCCTAGAAGTCCATGAATATGGCATTAAATTTGAAACAGTCTAGGTGGACTAACAGCGGTCTTAATGGCTCCTAAAGGGGAAATTCCTTTCAGAATTAGGCCAGTGCCAGGTTGCTGTGGGAGGAAGTTGAAGAGGAAGAGTAGAGAAAGAGGCAGATAGTTTATTTTTAATTTATAGCTGACATTTAAAATGTACGTATGTGTGTGTGTATGAGCAGGGGCATTTGAGTGGTATTCTTGGCAAATAAAACTGTAACCTGTACACTTCAGTTTTGGAGGATCTTTAGTCAGCATTTGATTGCAATATATAATGCAATAATTGTTAACATCTTGCCCATCTGTGGCATAATTGATCTTAAAGAACTTTCAATACAAGGTAGTAATCTATAAAATACATTATGTCTAAATTCCAAATAAAGTGAGGGAATGAGCATTCTGAGTGATAGATTTTTCTTAGTTATGTTGCCAATGTAAGTGCTAATAAATTGTTGCTCCTTAATGGTGCTATTTTAGTAATGACAATTTTGAAAGATTCTGTTTGTTTTTTGTCATTTAACATTGAAATAAATCTTGTGTCAGTATTAACATTTTTGTTGTTGTAGCTCTGGACTTGTGATTTCATTGGAGTAGGGAGCTCCAACTGTGAAAACCCCCGAATATCAGTGTAGTAACTAGTCTGCAGGTGATTGTTTTAGAGAAATTGCCTGGAGCACTGATAGTTGAGTGCCAGATACTGTCAGAGGCAGAATTTAAGCCCTGATTTTCCTGAGTCCATGGCCAATCTTCTACTTACTGTGTTAAGCAACCTTTCAGTATTAAGCTTACCTAGTTTTATTAATGATAGGTAGAATTTAAACTTTGTATAGACTCATGTAATCATGAGTCTTAAAATGTTTTGAGCACAGAATGATATGCCTTTATTTGTATAGCGCATTACAGATGTCAGAATATTTTAACATTCATAATTTTATTTTCATCATACTTGAATAGGTATTGTTATTCCTGTTTTATATAAGGAAACTGAACCACAGAGAGGTTAAATGACTTGCACAAGGACATGTAGCTAGTTGATGATAGAGGTGGACTCAGAACTCTGCTCCAAATTACCTTTAGTATGGAACACCATGGATATTTAATTTACATAGCAGCCTTTCAGTGAGGTATCTCCTATTGTATTGGTTTGAATATAGAAAGTACTTTTTATATTTTCCCTGACAAATTTGGCCTGTATATATAATGTGTGGCCTAAACTTGGGTAGGGTTTTTTGTTTGTTTTTTAAGTGTATTTTTTTCCCCTTCAGATAGCTCTCATTTTAGGAATGTGACTTGTATATGAACTTATCTGGTCCTTTTATCTCCCCATAGTACCTGGTTTAATGCTGTTGACTGATTTACATAACCATGTTATAGAAACATTAAAGATAATAACATCTAATTAAGAATATGACACTTAATTGCCAGAAGCAAAAACTAACCTAAATTAGAATCTAACTTAGAAATACTAAGGTATTGTTAGAAGAAAAAATTAGAAAAATTAGATCTTAAATGGTAATGCATAATTAAGTAGGCTAGAACTCTAGACACCTTCAGTAATATTTCTAGGATTCCATTTTTAGTAGGTCTTAATCAGCAAACTACTGGGTCCCCATAGAGCAGCGGTTCTCAACTTGTGGGTCACAACCCCTTTGGGGTCGAACAACCCTTTCACAGGGGTCATCTGAGGCTAGTGCTTAAAAGTTTCATAGTAGAACAATTTTTTTTTGGCATTCATTTTCCTTCTTTTTAGAAGCAGGAGGCATTCTGAGACTTTTAAAATTCTTTAATTTATGACAGTGGAAAGTTGGGAGACCATTTAATCATTGTCAGAAACCCAGACAGGAATGACAAAATCAGGATGTAAGTTGGTTTAATTGCTGGTCTAATGACATTTCAGTGAAAATTCTGAAAAATAACCTGAAGGTTTTGTGGTTGGGTTCGATTTGGGCATGCTTTTGTTTTCTCTTTTATGAAAAAATGTTATATGCAGAATTTGTGGCTTAATTATTGCTTGTTTCAGATTGTATATTGGAGGATTGTTTTCATCTCCCCAGCAAATGATAGCAATCTCATTGTAGACAGTATTAGATAAGACTTAAGCATTAGAAAGTAAGCATCTGGAGGTGGTGGAACAGCTGAGGAATTTTTTAAAAGAAAAAAAGGTTTTTCCTTGGAAGATAAAATTCCAGAAGAATTTGATTGTAACACTAAGAACATAAATAGATATGATATTTTAGGTAGCATGAAATGGCAGTAAACTTGAGTAGAATCTTGGACTATAGGAAACATTTGCTGCCTTTGAATTGGCTTCAGTCATACAACAAAGGTCAGAATTGTGAGGGGATGGATGAATTCAGGAGAGACAGCCTATTTTAAAATACTGGTAAATATACAGTCTTGCTAAACATGAAGTGAAACATTAAAACAGCAGTGCTGTGAAAATTTAGCTTTGTTATGCTTAAGATCAAGGAACATGGATGTAAAAAATACTGGGAATTAATTTTGGAATTTTTATTGTTTGGAAATAGGTTAGTGACAGAGAGGTTATTAAAGTAAGACGCAAATCTTCTTACACTATTACAGTGAAAATTATTTTGGCAAAAAGATTTACCAAGTATATAGCTTGGTCATAATCAATACAGAAGACTTTCAAGGCAGCAAAATAGTATTGTCCAGTTCCATGGAGATTATTGGAATTTGACCTGTATTTGTAGTCTCTTTAGGTAAAATCCCCTGTGGCCACATATTGACTAAAAAAACCCCACATATTAACTTAATATTCTCTTGTGTTTTTATTTATTTTTTGAATTTTTCTCAGTTATGTTTTAATTTCTTTTTGGGCTGCTGCCCTCAGAAGTATATGCCTGCAGGACAAGTGTTTAACACCTTTGATGATAGAGTATGTAAAAAGGAGTAATATGACATAAATCTGGAAAAGTAGATGGGAATCATATTGCAGAAGAATTTAAAATACCAGGCTGAGTTTTTATTTTAGCTTGCAGAGCAGTAGAAAAACATTGAAGGTTTTTGGTCAGTTTGTACCAGCCTCACCTTGAAGCTTCAAATTTGTTCTCTCTCTCTCTCTCTCTGTCTCTCTCTCTTTCTCTCTCTCTCTCTGTCTCTCTCTCTCTGTCTCTCTGTCTCTCTCTCTCTGTCTCTCTGTCTCTCTCTCTGTCTCTCTGTCTCTCTCTCACACACACACACACACACACACACACACACACACACAGCCAGTGGGGGGAAAAGTGCTAATGGCACTTTGCATATATGTGCAGATATCTATTCTCCCAGAGATCATGATTATGAAATATTGTTCCAGTGGTTATAAATTGACATGGGTGGGAGAGAGACTTAAAAGACTTATTTATTTCATGGTTCATTCACTGCATACAGATATTGACCAAAATTTGGAGATTGTATATATGTGTGGTAGGAAATTGCCAAATCATTTAGGTTAATTTATCTTTCCATTTGTTTTTAGTGAGTTAAGTGGCCAAGTTATTTCAACTTTAGTAATAACAGTTGATTTCCTTCATTCCTTAATATTTATATGTATTTGTTACATAATATTGCATCCTGTAATGAAAATTATCCTGATTGTTATCTGATATTGAGTCTAAAAGAAAGCATATACTTGAAAGAAAATCTTATTCTTGATTTGTGATTTTGGATTTCTTTATTCATTTGAGATTCAGTCCTTAGGAGTGTTGTAGAAATCAGAAGAGGGTAGAGTTTGGGTAACTGAAGACAATGGGAAGACCTCTGCCTTGGGCATCAGAAGATCCAAGGGTACAGCTCTTGCTCCAACCTTAGAGCTCTGTGACTATTTCCTGGGGGTGTGGCCACTGCCCATGCAACTTCTTGGAGCCATATGTGAGAGAGCTGGATGATTCAGATAGATACCAAAGGTGAATGAGCAGTTCTGAAAAGGACTCAGAAAGCCCCCACACTGAGGTGCTAGTCCTCCTGAACACTTCATACACACCAGTAAGATAGCAGAGTATGTGGAAGAGAGTAAAATAAAAGTAAACTAGAAAGGGAGGAAGAGGTCAGGTTGTGTGGCTCCAAGAAGTTGTAGCATGTGCAGTGGCTATATCCACAGTAAATAGCCTCAGCAGATAGGCTAAACCAGATTGAGAGTAACTGCCAGGCCCCAACCCTGTCATTGAGTTAGGGGGATGTACACTCCAAGCATGTGAAGACTTCTCCTGGCAGAATGAGCAAATGAGAACAAGCTTAGAGCTTAGTCAGGCATTGAAGACACCAAGGGCACAAGGGCATCCACTGCATCTTGAGCCACCGTCAGTCATTTTGACTTTTGTCCTGCCACTGGACTTCGATGACTCTGGAAGAGTGAGGCTGACAACTTTGTGCAACTCTGCCTCACTTAAATCAAATGCATGCATGCGTCAAGATATCCCCCTGGATGTCATTGGGCCACTTAGAAAACAAAGCCAAACAACAAGAAGATTCTTACTAAACTGCCTTCTTCCAGTTAATCACACAGGATGCTACATCCCCTGAGTCACCTACCTTTTCACTGTCTTTTCCCTGTGCCTGAGGTGTTCTCTCTCCTCACCTCTACCTCCTGGTTTCCTTAGCTTTCTTCTAGACTCAGTTCAAATCCTGCCTTCTGCAGGAGACAATTCTCAGAGCCCTCAACCCTACTAGAACCTTTCCTCTGAAATTACTTTCCATTTACAGTCACATGTCTTGTATGAAGGCAGGGCTGGATTGTATTTTTGCTTTTCTTTTTGTCCCCAGGCCTTAACAAAATGGTCAACACATGTAGGTGTTTAATAAATGCTTGATGATTAACCTTACAGAATTGCTTTGAGAATTAAATGAGATAATATATATTTAGGCAGCATATAAATTTTAAACCCTGTGGATATCAACTATAGTTTTATAGATGAAAATATGACTTTATAAGACGTCTCCAGTATTCTGGTAAAAGGACAGTTGTTAGAGTGTTCTTTCTTGCCCTTTTGCCATCCTATGAGAGCAGTATATTTCTAACCAGTGCTGCTGAGACAGTAAGTATATTTCTAGCCACTATTACTGTTTTCTCAGTGACCTATATCTTGGGCTACCTGCTTTGACATATTCTTATATATTGAGATATCTAACTGTTAGTGGAGAGTCAGTGTGGTACAGTAGGAAATGTGCTGGCCTTGGAGTCAGGAGAACTAGATCATATCCGAACTTTGACATTTTCACTGCACGTGTAACCCTGGACAAATTACTTACTTTTTCAGAGTCTCAGTTTACTTATGTAATAATAGATAATAGTACTTATACCACCTGCATTAATGGAAAACTGTGAGGAATGCACTCCATCCATAAATCCCAAGTTGTTATATAATGTTAACTGTTAGGAAATATACAAGTTGGGTTTTTTTTTTCTTAATAGTGGTACTAGTTATTTCTGAAATGGCCGCATTGTCTCGCCCTTTTCCGCTATGACCATTTGTATGCATTGTAAGATAGCTCACTAGGACTGGGATGTAATGAAATTTATCTGAGCATCTTCTTACTACATCTTTGTTCTGCTTCAAATGTCTCAGCATTTGCCATAAAAGTCTTTATCTCTTTGGTCCTATCTAGGTAACTATAGATCAAAGCATTCATTCATCAAATACTTATGCAACATCCACCATGATTAGGTTTTGTAGAAGGATAAAAAGATTGTTATGGTATAATCCTTTTCTCATTGAGGCTTACATTCCAGTAGGAAAAATAAGATATATACATAAATAACTCTAAGGGAAAGTACAGTGAGAAGATATAAAATGCTGTGTTAGTTCAGAGGATAATAATTAGCTTCATCTGTGGGTTTCAGGGAAAGCTTTGTGGAGGAGGTGACATTTGATAGGTCTTGAAGTAAATATAAGAATTGGATGGCCAGAAATGGTAGAGTGGGCAAAGGGTAGGACCAGTGTGAGGAGAGGCACAGAGACAGGAAGCCATAAGGTAGATCTGGGGAACCACAAGCAATCATTGTTGGCTAGAATGTAATGTAAGAGGAGTAGTTGGGGAGAAGGTTGAAATGGTAGACTGAGGCTAAACTATAGAGAATATTGAATTTTATATGTCAGGCCACAGAGTATGAACTTGATTTGTTTGATAATGGGGAATTGTAGAAAGTTTTTTGAATGTACCAGTATCATGACTGGAGCTATACTTTATGAAGATTAATTAGTCTGACTTATCACCTGGATCAAGTAATTGTAGTAGTTAATCAACAATCATTTATTAAGCACCTCCTGTGTACTAAGTACTGTGCAAGGCATTGGGGATAAATAAGATAAAAATGAAACAGCTCCTGCTCTCAAGAAGCCTACATTCTCCCAGGAACTGTGTATATAAATACAAATATATTCACATACAGAACACATACAAAATAAATACAAACTAACTTTAAGAGGGATGAGCACTAGAATGTAGGGAATCAGGAAGGATTCATAGAAAGTAGAAACTTAAGCTGAAAGAAGGGGTGAGAAGGGAAGCTTCCAGATGAGATGGCTGCCTGAATGGGAGGAACAACACTCAGCTCCCATATACCTAACTATAGCTTTAAAGCCCTGAAGTTTGTACCAGGCCAAATAATGATTAAGAAATTCAGTGAGAAAATGCAGAATGTTTCTTCTTCCATTTCTGAGCTGCATAAAAAGTTAGCCAGAGGCCTATAGACAATAGGAAATGGGATTGTGAGCCAAAGTAGTGCCAGTGGAGGCAAACAAGCCTACAGCCTCCCAGTTCAACCAGAAGTGGGCCAGAGACATGTATAGCCTGCAAGGCCTTGTGTCCAATGGCAATGAGAAGGAAGAACTTCTTTAGAAATCCCTAAAGTAGTTAAAAAAAAAAAGACCCAGATTGAGACTTTGGGAATGGGGGGAAAGGGAATGACCACCCAGGATACTCTGACCCAGAGGCCATCAGCACTAATTCTGCCCAGAGATGCCATAAAACACCTTGATCCAGCATTCTGAATCCAGCATTCCTGACCTAACGCAAGAACCCAAATTATACAGGTTGAGAATAAGCAGAGGTGACCCCCTCTCTCCCCGCCTAAGAGCAAAGCAAGTCTGGTTTTGAAAAGTCTTTTCAGACTTTGAAAAGTCTGGCTGCAGAACAGTCCCAATTAAGGAACTGAAGCTAGAGAGAGAAGTAAAAACAAAGAAAAATTGTAGAACCAGATATATCCCAAAAGAAGGAGAGAGAACTCCATAACAACTCTAAGCAAAACTCAAAGGAAAAAACGAATTTTCCACAAAGAACTATGAACACCCAGATGAAATTAAGGGAGAGATAAAAAAATGAAATTAAAAATTCTGGAGAATGGATAGCCTAGAAGATAAAGTGATAAACCTTAACCAAGTTACTGGACTCCCTGAAAACTAGAATAGACTAAACAGAAATCAGTGACTATAAAACAATAAGAAGTATGTTGTGTGTAAAGAGCATCAGTAAACCAATTTGGCTTTACTATAAGAACATGTGAAAAAGAGTAACATAATTAAGCTGGAAAGGTAGTTTGGGACCAGGTTTTGAAGGTTTTAATTGCCAAGCAGAAGAGTTTATAGAGTTTATATTTTAGAAGCAATAGGAGACCACTGGAATTTATTTAGTAAGGGGATACGGGTGACAAAGACCTGCATTTAAGGAAAATCATTTGGACAGCTGTGTAGAGGATGAAATGAAGAGGAGAAAGGTTTGTGGCCCACTAACCAGAAAACTGTTTCATTAGTTCAGGAAAGAGATACTGAGGGCTCATTTTTATGAAGTAGCAGTCGGAATAGAGAGAAAGGAGACAGAGGGACACATACCTATAAAGTAGAAACAGTAATACTTAGTGATAGGCTACAAGTTCCTTTGAGAGTAGGGATTGTTTCATTTTTAAAAATTTATATCCCCAAGCACCTAGCACAGTGCCTGGCACATAATAGGCACTTTTTGTTATTCAGCTTTCTTTCAGTCACATCTAACTCTTCCTGACCCCATTTGGCATTTTCTTGGCAAAAATACTGGAGTGATTTGCTATTTCCATCTCCAGCTCATTTTACACATGAGTAAACTGAGGCAAACAAGGTTAAATATCTTGCCCAGGATCTGACATAGCTAGTAAGCAAAGCCAGATTTGAACTCAGGAAGATGAGTTTTCCTGATTACAGGCTTGGCACTCTACTTAATAAATACTGATTGATTGACTAGTGGTTGAATGTTGAGGATGAGAAATAAAGAGGAATCAGATGACTATGAAATTTTGTTATTAGGTGCCTAAAGTCATGCACAGTGATGAAAATAATAGAAATAGTAAAGTCAGGCAGCAAAATAGGTTTTAGTGAGAACACAAAGTAAACATTTTGGGCACGTCAAGTTTGCATTGGCCAAGTGGCATTCCTAAAGTATAGGTCTGACCATCTTTCTCTCCTACTCTGTAAACTCCAATGGCTCCCTATTGCATCTAGAGTCAAATACTAACAGTTTTTTGTCATTTAAAGCTGCTTACCATTTGGCTTTCCAGTCTTATCACATATAATCTTACTCTCCTTCATATACTTTACAGCCCAGTCAAACTGGCTTTCTTTGTGTTCCTTCCACATGATATTCCATTTCCTATTTTCAACTCTTTATATAGGATGCAAAGTCCCCTTATTGTACTCAGTCCTTAACCTCCCCCTCTAATTTTCTTTGCATCTCAGCTAAAGCATCACCTTCTGTAGTGTCTTCCTACCCTCTACCACTATTACCTAATATTTATTTTGCTTTAAAAATTTTTTCTTTTCAGTGCACAAAAACCTAAATTTGTATTTTCGTACGAATCTTGCATATATTTATGGGTATTCCCTATAACAACAGAATCACAGTTCCAGACCCTATCTTTATGTACATGTTGTTTCTCCTAAGAGAATATAACTTTCATGAGGGCAGAGACCTTTTCATTTTTTTTCCTAGTATCTAGTACAGTACTTGACATTTAGTAAGGCATTTAATAAATGCTTGTTGATTGATTAAGAAAACTTCATGTTGGAGATACCTAGGGACAGTTAAATGCAAGTTTAGAACGAAGGCGGTGATGGACCAGTATGAATTAAGTTCAGATCTCATGTTTCGTGAAATTAACAGAGAGAGAAATGTTTTTATCTCCTTAGGTAAGTTTTTGAAAAAAAATTTCACACTTTTACATCTTTGGGTTTAACTAGTGTCTAGAATATATGAAAGTGTCAGGAACAGACTCTCCCATCTTATAGGGTTGTAGATTTTTTTTATGTTCTTAAAAAATAATATTTTAGTATTGACAACCAATTTTTCAGTAAAGATAGAAAAGTACATGGTTATAGTCATGCTAAAACATTGCTCATTGTTGTTATTATACTCTTCATGATCCATGGTCACTGTATAGATGTTATTTAAGTAATACAGATTTTCAGTTCAGCATAGATACTTTGAGTACCTGTTTGTGTGTAATACTATGCTTGGTTTTGAGGCCATAGAGATGAAAACTCAGGCTCAACTTTTAAGGAGCTTAAGTCTCCTAGGGGGTATAGGACAAATATATAGATAACTATAATATAAATGCATATGAAAAGTCAGAATTGGTATGGGACAATTAAAAAGGAAGAAATCACTTGGACCTGATATGATTAGGGAAGGCTTCATGGTGGACAGTGGAGATGACTCTAGCATTGTTCATTGAGGAAGAAAAGGATTTCTACAGGCAGAATTGTGGGAGAAGTATCTATTTTTATAGATGTTTGTTCATGGATCATTTGGTTTTGACTTTAAAAAATACCAAACAACATTTCATTGGTGGCATGGTTCCTATGAAGAGAATTGATAAAAATGGGTGCAGGAATCCAACAGCTTGCAAATAACACAGCATTTGACCAAAATCTGTTTTGTATTCCCTACTCTGACTCTACTCCAGTAGTTCAGGAAATGTGCCTGTGGACTATTTACAGTAAGATTATAAACTGAATCATAATTTCAGTCAATAG
The DNA here is from genome assembly GCA_028646575.1 of Pseudocheirus occidentalis. Taxonomy (NCBI): domain Eukaryota; kingdom Metazoa; phylum Chordata; class Mammalia; order Diprotodontia; family Pseudocheiridae; genus Pseudocheirus; species Pseudocheirus occidentalis. Next base: position 90,409,306 of record CM053598.1, on the reverse strand, counting down.
AAGCCAGAGCATGTGGCTCCCGCACCCCAGCTGGTAGTAAGCTCTCCCCAGGTTTATGAATGTAGTTAGATGGCCCCCAACTGTTTACAAGACAGCAGAGGTGAGCTCTTTGATTGACAAGTCAGAAATGCATTAGATCATTCTCTCTGCCAGTCTCTGGTTCACGCTGTTAAAAATGTCAGCCTCCAAGTTTGAATGGCAGCCCGAGGGCCTTAGAAGCTTTTTGTTTTCTGAGATGGAAACACAAATTGGATGTGTGCCTGAGCGCTTCATCCTGGGCTGTAATTTCATCTTTTAGCTAAGAACCACAAGGTACATGAGCAAAGCACCCTGTAAACAATAATACTGAGGAAAAAAAATAAACAAGGTCGTGTTTCTGGTACGTTGATCTGCTGGTGTCCTGACCTCTATCACGTTGAACATCTCTACTCTGATTGCTGTTCCCTTTGGCATTACAATGAGAGGAAGAGAGACTGACATAGGAGGAAGAGATTTAAAGTTGCAGCGTCGTTGCACATTCCTTGTATTGGCTATGAAATATTGAAGTGCCAGAATGTGACACTTGGTTTTTTAAGCAACCTTCTTGTTTGAGGTGTTTGCAGCTCATTCCTTCCTCCTCCATTTGTCTGCTTTCATTGATGGGGTTGGAAGTAGTTGCCTTAAATGCATGAAAAGGGTCAGTGTTAAAGAGAAGTGTTCAAGATGGAACCAAATCAGCTTGGCGGTGAGGGGAGCATACTTGTAGTCATTGTGAGCAAGGTGAACAGGAAGATGGGGTAGGGCAGTAAGTATCCAAGTTCATAGAAGAGAGGTCTGACACCTTAATTTTTGCATATCAGTATGTTTGGTTTTTGTAAACAGTTGTAATGTTGTAAGACAGTGTTGAAAATCAAACAAAAATGTATTTGGAGACAGCATTTACTTCTCTAGTCTTACTATGTCCTTGACATTTGGCTTACTTACGTGGAGTTTTCTAATCTATGAAGTTCTGGCATTAAAAATAGTTTTATTTTTAAGTGTATTTTAATTTTTATTAAGTGGATTAAGAACCAGGCACCATGGAGAGTCAGTTTTGTGAGTGTACTAATTCATTGTATTGATATACAGTCTGAGGTAGAAATATTTTTTTAAATTTATTTTTACTAAAAAAGTATTTACTGGAAATATTTTCTATTGATATTTTAAAGATATAATAATACTATTTGTAGATGATAAGCTTATTCAAAATATCTTTTACTGTCTTAATAAGGGACCCTGCCTTAAATGGTTTTTATTTTTTGTTGTTGACTAGATCAGTGATTTCACTGGGGTAAGGCGCTCCCAATGAGAAACTCTCTCTACCACTGCACATAGGCACTTTCTCTGCAACTTAGCCTGAGAAAGTTGTCTAGGCCACTGAGAGGTGAAGTGATTTGTCCAGGATTACACTGGCAATATGTGTAAGAGACAAGACTCAACCAAGGTGTTCTCCACATCAAGTCCAGTTCTGACCACTATGTCAACACACTACCCCTCATCTTAAGTTCAAACTGTTCCTTAGTGGATACCTTGCATATGATGTTTTAAGCCAGAAATAGTTGTTTCAACTGTTTTGAATCACTGAAAAATAAGAATCTGTGGTAAAAGTATTTGAATTAGCCTTTATTAGAAATTTTAAGGGGGCAATTGCACCTTTCATGAGTGTGATAGGAATGAAATGAATATATGATAAAAATGAATTGAAAAACATAATCATCCTTGGCATTACACTATTGGGACTATTTAGTTCCTATTGGAGTTATCTGAGAAACAAAGCTTAAGTAACTTGACCAGGGTCGTAAATCTAGTAAGTGTGAGCAGAAGTATTTACACCCTAGTCTTCCTAACTCCAAGTGCAACATTATCCATATCATAATAATTTTTCATAATATCTGGCATATGTATGTATATATGACATATATAATATATGACTTAAAGTTAACAAAGTGCTTTATGTGGCCTTTACACAGCTTCTTCTTTAGTCCTCATAATAACCTCATTTAGCAGGGAGCAGAAGTACTACATGAGGAAAGTGGGGTTCATAAAGACTAAGTGATTTTCTACTGGTCATAAGAAGGTCATACAGTCATCATAATTAGAGCTGCAAGAGACTTTGGAATGTGGGCATATACTTGTTTCCCCCATTGGGCTATAAACTCATTGTAGGTAGGGATTGTTTAATTTTTTTATCCCCAGCACCTAGCACAGTACCTGGCACACAGCAAGCAGGCATTTAATAAATATTTATTAAATAAAATATTTTCAGAAATTCTTCCTCCAGAAATTGAATTCCAGTTGGCTGATTATTCTTTCTAGAGAAGACTGCTACCCTCCCCCACCACATCGCCCAGTTTGATAGAATAATTTGAGTACAAACACCTAAGAAGTTAAAAAAAAAATGAGGTTTGTATTTTTGTGGAAACTGTTCACTCACTCAGAAATAATACAAAGCCAGGTGTGTTGCTACATGCCTGTAATCCTTGCCCTGGGGGAAGCTGATACTGTTCGATCACTTGATCTTGGGAGTTATAGTAGGGACACCAGACTGCCTAAGGAGAGCCAAAACCAGTCCAGGTGGGAAAAATGGAGCAAGCCAAACTTTCTATGCTGATTAGTAGTTGTGAGATCCAAAAATCAATTTCTCTCTCTCTCTCTCTCTCTCTCTCTCTCTCTCTCTCTCTCTCTCTCTCTCTCTCTCTCTCTCTCTCTCTTACACGCATATGCACATGCACATGCTCTTACATTCAATGATCAAATAGAAAATGCTGTATTTGGCCTTCAAAACCCTTTATAACCTAGCTCATTTCTATCTTTCCAGTCTGGACACTTATTCTTTGATTCAATGGTTTCCTGGCTGTTCTGTGAACAAAGACATTTCGTGTCTTGTCTGTAAGGCATTTTCTCTATCTGTTCCCCTGACCTGGAAGGCTCTCCCTCCTCAGCTCCACCTGCCGACTTCCCTGGCTTCTTTCAAGTCTCAGCTGAAATCCCATCTTTTACTGGAAGCCTTCCCCAACCCTCCTTAATTCTAGTGCCTTTTTTCTCTTAATTATTTCCTGTTTTCCTGTATTTAGGTTGTGTTGAATATATTTGTTTGCATCTTGACTTGTTAGATTGTAAGCTTCTTGAGGTCAGGGACTTTTTGCCTCTTTGAATCTCTTGTGATTAGCACATCAAGTAGCACATAGTAGGCAGTTAAGAATATTTATTAATTGATTGATTGATTATAGAATGTAATTCTCATTTACTATGTAGGAATCCCTTTTACAATGTCCCTAACAAATGGTCACATAGTCTTTGTTTAAACACACCAGATGATTGGAAGCTCTTGTTTAGGTAGGCAGCCTATTTAATTATTAGCCATTTCTCATAGTTAGATTTTTTTTCTTATATTAAACTGAAAACTTGCTCCTATAATTTCTGTTCATTGGTCTAAATTATGCCCTGTACATAAAAAAAATAGACAAACACTTAGACAAGTACTGTGCTGGCTATTGGCGATGTTAAGATAAAAACAACAACAAAACAAAATAATCCCCACACTAAAGCAGTTTACAATAAGTCTACTAAAAATAAGTGTATTCCTCCCTTTTCCACATAATAGCACTTCAGAGACAGTATCTGAAGAGAGCTATTATGTAACTCTCAAGTTTTCTTTGTCAGGTTCAGATCTCCCAGCATATATGATATGGTTTCAAGACCTCTGTACCATTTTAGTCACTCTTATCCTGATGTATTCCAGTTTGTCACTGCCCCCCTTTAAACTCAAATACCTGGACCTGAACACAATATTTTAGCTGTGATCTGACTAGTTCAGAGGGTAACAGTGAGACTTTTATTTCTGTAATGTAAATCACTATAAAGTGCTTATCTCACAACTCTTTGTAGAATGCACGCTAAAAAATAGTCCTATTGTTTACTAAAGTATCTATATGTTGTAAATATCTACCCATCTATTGTAAATATCTAAGTCTAGCTGACTTAATTTCACCCATTTCATTCTTTTCAGAAACTAAAAAGGTATAAGTATTTTGACATGGCATCTGTAGTAGCATATCAAAGTAGTGTAGGTACGTTTAGCTCCAGTTTGTGAAAGACTAAGCATCTGCTTAGAGGTACAGAAGAGTTTCACAGTGCACTAATTGAATTAGAATCAGCTGTGTGTGGAGGGGACCAAAGAAAGAGAGCTTTCCTGCACACACACACACTATGTCTGTCTGTCTGTCTGTCTGTCTGTCTGTATCTAATCTATGGAATAAGCAGAGCTCAGGCCTTAGGGGAAGACAAGATTGGGGGAGACATGACTGATGGTGTGTACTGTGCTGCTATCTAATGGTAGTATATGGAACTACATGGTCTCCAGGGAAGGGGCAATTCAGTAATTCAGTCTTCTGTGTGACTGACCTAAGGCTAACTTCGTCCAGTTTGGTTCAGAAAGCCTCAGAATGTATTTTTGTAATTCTTATGTTCAGGAGAAAAATCATGCATAATTTTTCCTTTTAGAAATTAGTGTATTTTATTATGTATTTAAAATTGATTGTAGAAGAGAATTAATGTTTTAGACTTTCTTGCTATACTTCTAACCCTTAGCTTCATTTTCATTTCTTTGGGGGGGGGGAATTTACTTTTAGTTTACAACATTCAGTTCCACAGTCCTTTGAGTTTCAGATTTTCTCTCCCTCACCTTCCCCCCCCCCCCGCCCCATCATGGTGGCATGCACTCAGATACAGGATCTACAAATATCTTCCCATTAATCATTTAGTTTCATTTTCATTGTCAAAAAAAAAAAGCAAGTAAATTATAGGGCTAGTTCTAATTATTTTAATGCTTCTGGTGAGCCATTTTTCTGGTTTTGTATTTTTATGCAGCCATAACCAGTTGTGCCAAAGTGAAGGAAAGATATAAGATTTGAGTTTTAGACTTGATTTTAGAATATTAAGTAGAAAAGAATTGTTTGGTTTGGTTCTCAATATAAGAAACAGCAGTTAATTTAAAGACATTCCTTCACATGTTATTCAAGAACTAGCTAGAAAATACTTAAAACTAGTTTTTATGGGATCAGGTGCCAAAAGTCTTGTTGATTAAGAATGCAGAATTTAATTTTATCAGAAACCTGGGAAAATCTAAAGCTCTCCAAAGTCTAGTAAATCTTTCTCATTCTGTACTTTAAGTAGAATGTTAGCCACAGTTCACATATAACATATCATGAATATATAATTCTAAAATATTTTAAAAATTAACTATAGCAATACTCATTTTAAAAAATCAGTTTAACTCTTAAGCATCTTTAATTTGGAAAAAAGACCTTTATAACTGAAAAACTAATGAATCACAAAAAGTGGCATTAGCAGAAACCCTTTTTTTCTACCTTTCAGATTATTTAAATTTATTGCTTAAAATGTCCGAAGTCAAAACTACAAATATTAATTGCAAAAAGTTCAGTAGTCTTCACTATTAATTATGCATATTATCTTGAACACGGTTGTTTTGAAGCAGACCCTGCTTTTTAATGTGACGTTGGGCTTTTGAAGATTTTTATCCAAATATGTTTTCTAGAAAGACATTAAAACTTAAGACAGATTTCCTGCTTCTGAGAGCTCATAAGGGTATTTCCTTGGTTTCATGTGGTGCATTTCGATATCGTATCAAGTGGTTAAGCTTCACTGAGTAACCTAACCTACATAGGTACAACATTGTTTGTATATTTTAAAAGGGTATCACTGATGGCCTTTAGTTGAAAATATTCTTTTCATAAGTGTATTTTATTATCTATTAATTCTCAATTAAGGCATTTAATTAACATAGACCAGTGACAAACTGATGGTCACATCATTTATGTCTCCTCATATATCCCAGTCCAGCCCATCACAGCAAAGATATTTCCTCCTCCATTCCACACATATAAGTGAGCAATGACATTTTGTTTGATGCTTACAATTTTGGTGGTTAATTAAATATTTAATCTATACAGAAGAAAAGCTAACTCTAAACAAATAAAAATGTGCAATGAATCAACTATTTGTTTGATAGCAGAAGCAAAAGAAGCAAAACTCTCATGCTTTAAGTCTTATTAAATATAATAGAAGAAGCTCTGGACTAGGAGTCAAGAGACATGTAATCCTGTATATCTCTTAGAGAATTAACTTTGATGATCTCTAAGATCCCTTGCACCCCTAAAAATCAATAACAAACTAGAAGACAAAGCTAGTATCTCTTACACTGCCTCCTTCTGGTAATTCACAGATTTTTAATCTTTGTTGTCTCAGCAATTGATTGTGCCCACTTGTGGTTTAGTAGTTAGCTCAGGGCTTCTTTACAAGACTATAAATGGGAAAGAATCCATTGCATACAAGGTATGAAGTGCTTCTTTAAACAATCTATTTCTAGAACCTAAATTGTCCTGGGACCAGCTCCTGATATAAAAATTCATAGAAACCTGTTTTTCACAGAGTGTGGTAACTCCTTGCCATAGTGCTGTAGTGTTAAAATTCACATTGGCCAGGTTGTTCTGTAAATTAAACACTGACAGCTACCCTCAGGGGAACAGCCAATGTATTTATGATGATGTGCTGATTACACAAAATACACTGCAAGCAGAAAACAGCTGCAGAGAACAAACCTCTTAAAAAGAATACAATTACAAATAGCACCCTCAGTATTTCTAGTGGTGAGAGTAAAATACAGCATGCTAATGCAGGTTTCTTAGTCTGCCTGAAAAAGGAAAATCTGAAGGAGATAAGTTAAATTATGGTTGAATGCTTATGTGGTCCAATGTAGTGGTGAAGAAATTTGGTTTGTGGAGACATAGTTTTGAGTGCACAAATTTATCTCTGATTTTTTTCCCTAAGATTTTATTAGCCCTTTTCTTAGATATGGTAGGACATGACCTTAAGGTGTGACAGTTCTGGATATTTGTAGAACATCATGCAAAACATTTTAGGGGCAGGTATCTAAGTTGTGTTTATAGTTCAAATATTAGTAAAATTTGGAGGAGGTATTCGGTAGCATTATGAGATTTCTGCATTAGTTTTATTTAAGAAATTAGCTTCAGATTTTCAGTGAGATAAATCTTCGAAGACTTGCCTCTAGAATTAAAGGGGAAAGGGCCGTCATTCTAACCCTGACAAGCTTTCTGATTTCTCCATTTTTTTTTTTCCTGGAGCGTAGCTTTTTTAAGATACCAAGATGTTAGTTAGCCTGGTACCAAATGACTGTTGAAGAAGTAAGATCCCAAGGATACCCCGTTCATCTTCTGTTGTTTTTATATAGCTGGGCAAGAATATTGGCATACAGTTTGTTTCCTTGCTTGAGAGCAGCTCAGCTACATTTTAAGTCAAGAACCTATAAAATGTTTTTCAAGTCGAGTATACTGGTTACTGTTTAAATTACTAGAAAATATGTTTGTCTTCCAATACATAAATTTACTCATAGCCAACATAAGGTGTAACGTAGGGAAATAGTGATTGGAAACAGTTCACTTAACACATCTGAAAGTAAGAATCTGTATATGGATCCCTGATATGTAATAATTGACTATTATTGGTCAGTCTGTCTGCTTTTAAATCAGTTTGGAGCCTCCTGGAGTTGTTTTCTTGCTTTGCTGATATAAATCCCATGTGGCAAAGGAGTTGTGTATAATCACTTTGCTTTAATCAATAGAATAATTGATAAACCAGATAAGATTTAAACTGATTATGCTCCCAAACAGAAATCCCCAGGGGCCTTGGACTCTCTTAATTTTGACATGTGTGTTGTGTACCCTGAGGATGAAGTGCAGTTTGAATTATCTGTTTTTATTTGCTTAATGAAGGGGAGGGTGTTAAAGTCAAATGTTTAATTAACCCAGCAATGGGCTGCGTTGTCACTTACACACAGCTGATTGAGATATCTCATGGAGAATACTGAATAGGAATGATAATGTGGCACTGAGACGGAAGATTGCTTTTTCAATCCATTTGCTGGGTCACTGCTTTGAATGTCTTATTGGATGAAAGGCATTCAGCCTGGAGAAAAAATTCAGCATTTAAGTACATTTTGTTTTTTCCCTCCCCTCCTGCCCCTCCCCACCCAGAAGTTAACTAAAACAGATATGTTCTAGGTTTAATAAGCCATTGATATCCTAGTAAGAGATCAGGGATGGTGTATCTCAATAGCCAGCAGCCTGAAGCTGTATAATTTCCTGTGGAAACCGGAAAATCCTACTAGCCCTAAGGTACTCTGATTGTGAGCTCTTTGTCCCCTTTACCCTTTCTCTCTTGGCATCATTGTGGGATTGTCTTTGGTTACTTGATCTCTTGCCTTTTTTGTAATGCTTGCTAGATGTGCAGCTGCCTCTAGGGCCACAGCCAGCCAGACCTTTCTTCTCTTAAAAGGCAAATTCTCTTCAATCATGTTATTGCCATTTTATGTGGCTGGCTTCTGTTAGATAGCATTTCTGACCAAGTGTTGCAGTGACACATAAAATACAGATGAAAAGACTTAAAGCATGGGGGTTTTGCTTCTTTTGCTCCTGCTATCAAACAAATAGTTGATTCCTTGTACATTTTTTATTTGTTTAGCATTAGCTTTTCTTTTGTGTGGATTAAAGAACTAGGTTGAGATAAATCCTGTTAATAACTCACAGTATCAAAAACTATCCAGGCAAGTTTCGATTTCTTAACTTAGTCTCTACTGGTCACTTCTACTAATGCTTCACAGTTCTCCCATCCTTTCATGGTATACTGAGGTGGAAACTCAAAAATAAAGGCTTCTTGTAACTTTATGCTCTTGTAATTCTTACACCTGTTTTTCTTCCAATCTAGAAAAAAAAATCTAGTCTAGGAATTTACTTATTTTCCCCTTTTCTTACAGTCTTTTATATTCCAGAGAACATGGTAGGAAGAGGACACATGATTGATTTTTATGTGTGTCTACTTGAAAGTGTGGTCTGGGACATGTCTGCTGTTGGGGGGCATTTACAAAGCAATAGACGGAAGCAGCTAGTGTGGAGGCTCAGGTTGGTCTTACAGGTCAGGTCATATCAAAGGAGTAGCTTATCTTGAGGGATGCAAGTAATAGACCACATATAGAGGAGCCATTTCAGGAATCATGTAGGTCATTTAATTATCCATTGTGATTGAGTGTCTAATGCTCTTTTGGCAATTACATGACCTCTGTTATTCTGGAAACCTTTCCAGGCCCTTGTGGGTCAAATGACCCTCCAGTCAGCGCTCTCAGACTTCATTCTGCTCAGGAGGAACATGGATGTTGGGAACAACTGGCATTTAGAAATGGCTATACTTTCCTTACCAACCACTGCTCAGAATAGAATGTCCTTTGTGTAGCAGGCAGTGATAGGCAACTATTTTTGAAGTCAAGTAGTCCCTTGTTGTTTGCAAGATCAAGAGGTACGTTGACTTAGACAGGAGAGAATAGAGGCAACACTAACCTCAAAACCAAAACTAGCTAGTCCAGTCTTCATAGGCCCTCTGCTGCAATCACAAGTGTGATAGCATTGAAATTAATGTTGTTTGATATCTGTCAAATCAATCAGCCATTACCAAACTCAGCAGTTAGTGAGGCAGTCCTTTTTCATGATATAACATAGCAATAACACTTGAGAATGGCTAATAGGAATAACAGGACAAATGACATTATAGATAAAAGCTAATTTTACATATAATTCATGTTAAAATTAGTCCCACCAAAAGTATTAAGTATATACTTAAGCACCATCTTAAATGCAATTAAAATTATTAATATTTTTTAAACCAGTAAATAAAAGCTACCTTTAAAAAGTTGAAATTCAAGCCAAAGACAGGGGAATCCTTGAATGTTTGCGCTCCTTTTATTCATTAATCAAGTATGGTGTTTTTAAAGAATTCAGCCTACAATTCAGGTCTTCTGTTTCTGTTGAACTTTCATATTTAACTGGCAGTATAGGGTTCAAATACCTGCTGAAAATGACAAAGATATTTTGTTATTTTATAATTGCTATAGTCACTTAAGGTTGTTTTGTTTAAAAAGACTTTAAAACACCGATTAGATGTCTTATGATTCTGTTTAACTGGACAGAGGATCTGTAATCCTGTGTAAGATAATGATAATGTGTAATTCATTTCCTTCCGTTAGGGCAGTAGAAGACAATAATATATTTCAAAAGCAGAAAAATGCTGTTCAGTAGCAAAAAACTTGACGCATGCAACCATGTAGCATACTCTGAAGAGACAGTTAATAAATACTAGATAAAATTGTAGACTTTGAGTTATGAGGATTTGGGTTCAAATCTAGTCTCACAGATTTAACCTGCTGTGTGACTCTGGACAAATCTCTTAATTTCTTGGAGCTTCAGTTTCCTCCTCAGTAAAATGGAGATAATAGAATCCACCTTAGAAGGCTGTTAATGAAACACAGAAGAGGTAGTGTATGTAAGATATTTAATTACTGTATAAATGTGAATTGAAAAACATTCATTTAAGATCTTGAGTTTATTATTACAATTATATCTCTCCATCCATCCATATTTTTGTTTCTAAGCAAAACTCATTTTCATCAGCATAAAAAGGAACAACTCCAGTACCTAGGCAAAGGATGATTTTAAAAACCTTTTTCATGGTGCAAATAACCTGCAAATACATTTTTTCATTAGGGGCTTGGAAACTCATACTGAAATTAGCCAGCCTCCCAAATAATCTTTTAAAAGTACTGATGGTGAAGGATGGTGGAAGTCCAAATTAATCTATTGGTAGGAGATATTAATGTGTGAAAAATAGTAGAAGTGGGTTAGTGTTTAACATCTGCCCTGCTGGCTATTGCAACTCTTAAGTAGAGAATCCTCACTTAAATTTGAAAACCTTAGTCAGGGACTTCAACCTGTATTAGATGGCTTACAAGCAACCAAAGAATTAAGTGTGGTTTCCCTCAGTCAGTTACACACAATTTGCAGTGTATTAAGGTTATCCTGTTTTCTAGGGGGTTGTTTTTGTATTTCTGAAATGAAAAAATTTTAAATTGCAAGGTTTATATTGTAGTAAAAATGAACATAGTACCATTTAAAAGTTTAGAATACTGCTCCTGCAAAAGAACAGTAATGGATCTGTTTGGCATTGGTGGGGGGGAGGGTGTCCATTTTAAATTGATATAAAACTTCCAGCTATTCCATTTTTACTCATCAGGCTATAACAAGTAAAAAGAGGGCAGCCAAGAATAGAACAAAGTCGAGTATTTGATTTCAAATGGATACACCACTGTTCCTATAAGATATACCTTTGAGATTTGTGTTGGTCTGTGTTTTCCAATCTTAGGGACAAAAAAAAAAAAAAAACCTTGGATGGAAATCATTGAGAAGAAAGAGTAGTTGAAACTTGAGAAACCAGTAAAATCACTGATACTGTGATGAGTGGAAAAAGCAAAAGTCAGGACAAGAGCAAGTACACAGAATAAAAGACACATTGAAGAGAGCGATTGAACACATCTAAATCCAAGTCTTAGGCTGCTTAGGGTTTTAGAAGTTCACTTAAGTAGTTGGTGTGATTTACTCATCATTCTAAAATTTGAGTGCACCTGGAGGAATACAATTTGCTAACCCTGGGAGGAATTTTAGGATTGTTTCAGCCACTGCTCAAAGTTAACTGTAAACAACAAATCAGGGAAAATAGCCAAGGTGGTGAATTGGTTGATCATTAAGCAGAAAAGATATTCAGAAACAAGGCTGACAGCATAAATAATGATGCTGCAGAGATAAAAAGGATTTCAGCGTACATCCTAAGGCTTCTATAGTTTTCTACCCTGTTATGAGGAATCAAGCAGTTCTACATAATGCAGATGTCTTTGAGTTACAAAAATAACCAGATGTCCTTATTAGCAGAAGCAAATGTTTGCCTCTTCATCCACATAAACCTATATTTAAAGGATTTCTGGATGAAATTTTTGTGTAAATATGGCAACAACAACAATTAGGAAACAAAGGGAATCTGCTAGAGAAAAACATCAATGTTAGACTTCAGTATATATTTTTAAAATCACTTAAATAATTGCTTGGATTTAAAAGTGAGAGGTTAATCAAATGAACTGTTTTCTTGTTTGCAAGTTAGGTAAACTTGATCACCTTCATTCTGTTTTCTAGGAGTTTTCACACTCATTTCCATTCCAGATTTTTAGTGAAATTGTATTTACATTATTGAGTAATTTAAGCTACTGTATATTAACTACAGATTTTAAATAGTACAAAATAAATCCCAACTTTTAAAAAGTTATACTAATATCTCTAGTCTCATTTTGTTTATTTTTTTAAAAGTGCTTTGAAAATGCCTCCCTCGCAAGTCTGTCGAGGTTTTTATGACATTAAGCCACATTATTATGGATAGCCTTAATTTGGTGACTGCTTTGGAATGTCAAGCAGAATAAAATATAAAGCACCAACTTGGTAGGGAAAGTTCTGTGTGTTGTGGTGTGGTTTGGGTTTTTTAAGCAAAAGAAAAAGATCTTTACAAGTTTCAGTGGAATTATTACATATAAAATGAGGCCTATTAAACTTTGCAGATTGGGTTTTATATTTACCTTCATTGGCCTTGCTAAGTTGATGTTCAGATTTTTAACTAAGAAGTCACAAAATTGAATTTATTCAGACAACTGTGTAATATCTATTCCAAACATAACAACCAGGAATGGCTTTAGCTTACCCTCACATCCTTATAGCATAGTTAAAATGTTTACTTATCCCTATTCCTTCTTGGTGAAATATTAAAATATTGTATTGAGAAATTCTTTTAGTTGAAGCTTAAAAAAGAAAGGAATCTCATCTCTGCCCATTACTCATCATTGCCTCATGGGCTCCCCTCTTCTGTCCTCCCTAGCAACATACCTCAGAGCTTTAGGGGAGCTTGTTTATCTTGAAATAACAGGGGGCAGGCTTTTAGGGACTGAGCTACATGTTCCAGTGTAATAGGCACCAAAGCTGTTTGACTTGAGAAACATTTGATCTCTTACATTAACAGCCCATGTCACTGTAATAGGGGCTACAGTTGTGGCTGCTCACAGTTTATTATTTTAGCTTTGAAATAACTGTTAGTACTGTACCAAAATCTCTGGCCGTAAAATTGTATATTGGCTATCCCCCAGGATCCGTAACTAAACAAGGAGATCATGTGGCCAGCCGTTATAACCTAGGGAGCATATTTTGTTAGCTTTGCTTTTAATTAAACTAAGAATCTTCTATCTAAAAATCACTTAGGTTTTCTCTCTTATTTGTTTCTTTGCATTTGTTTATCTGGAAATATTAATAGTTTCAGTTTTGTTATTACTGTGTGTACCTAACTCTTGGTAACAAACCATGGACCCTTTAAAAAAAATCCCTTAGTATTAAGAAAGCATTTAGTTCTCTTTTTAAATTGAATTATTTACATTTTGACTGTTTAAAAAACTCAAGTTTGTACCACTTTACTAAATACAGTAGTTATTGAAATTGGCTGAAGAGACTGAGCTGTATTTTTTTAGTCATAAATATTAATCTGCTTTTATGGAAAACAATTCTAGTGTTAACTTTTTCTCTGCCAGGAACCTGTCTAGCAATTGAGGAATCTTGTGGAGAAAATTTAACAACTGATATAATATTTGTAAAGTCATATCATTACATTTCTCTTATCTCTAATGATATAGTGATATATCATTAACCCCATAAATTGCGTATTTAAAAAAATCTTGAAGGACATAGATGATTCTTCCACTTCATTCTTCTTTATTGTGATACATTTATAGCACTAACATACCACCTAGCATTTGCTTCACAGTTATACTAAAATACATGCATACATCAACCAGCACGGGCATAATTGGTTGATAGGCAGCCATCTATCTGTCTGGGGAATTCTTCTAAATACTGAATGTGTCATGTGCTATGACATGACGTATTTGTAATATCAATGAACTGATATTACAAAATGGAAAGCACTTTCTGCCTTAGCTATAGGTGTTAAAGCAATAGTGTGTTTTGAGGATGTGTGCTGTGCAAATTCTGGTTTGTGAGGTAATGACAAGTGTTTGCCTGCATAGACAATATATTTTTCCCCCTGAGGTCCCCACACACCTAGTTTCCCTCAAGCTCATCATCTCTGTCAGGTTAATCAATAGGCACCGTATGGCAGAGGGTCAGTAATCAGTGTCATCGTGCCTTTAAATCGTGTTGAAAATTTGCTTAAAGCCTGGGCCAATTAACATCGAGATGATGAATGGATGGGTAGATGGGAAGAGCCTGCCGCTCAGGGGCTTTGTGAGAAGGAGATGCTCAGCTGTTGAGCAGCAGACACCAGCGAATAAAATCAGCCATTCATGTGAGCTCAGTCCACCCACTCTTAATGATAATGTCAATCTAGCAAAATATATACACATTGGAGTTGTCACGAGTTCATAAATCAAAGGAGTTTGTCAAAGGCATTCAGATTAACGAGGCAGCAGCAATAACAAGTCAAATTTGCATAGAGAATTGCTCGAATCTCGGTAAATTATGATCCTGTTTTTCATTTGATTATTTGCTAATGTCTCAAGAGGGAGAATGATTATATTAGCATGCAAAATCTACTCCAGAAGTAGAAATCTGAGGTATAGAAGACCACCACACTATGACAATTAATCAGTTTCTGCATACTAGCATAAATGCACAAGGCCCAGAAATGAACTTCTTTTTTTTTATTATTATTTCTCCTTGCTACTGATCCAAATGGTTCAGCTTGACAGAGACTTTATATTGCTTTAACAGTGTTCTGAATTGTGCCTGCAGGCAAGACATAGTTATGCAGCTATAACCAACCTATCCATCTGCCAACCAGATTGGAATTCTCCTATCCAAGGCTTCCATTAACCCCCACTGACAGCTCCAAACAGGATTAAGAATTTGGAAGCATAAAAAATAGTTGTTCTTTGCATACATGCACAGTCCCTTTGCATTTTGAGAAGGGCTACATCTGTACTGTTTTATAATTAGTATCGGACAACATAGCAGGGGGAAAAACCTACTAGGCAGAATTTTTGTTTTCTCTTTGGGGAATAAAGTAGTACTGATGGAAGTTCTGTCCATTTGGTCATCAAAGAGAGTGCTTTCTTATATCTGGTTCCTTGCATTGTATTTGGTTTGGACTTATTTCAAAAATATTGTCATTCCATAAAAACTTTAATTTAAGATTCTTATTAAAGATTAGAAGTATAGACAGGCTTTGATGTGATTGTGGCTTAATAGAGTGTGTAGGATGATAAACATATTAGCCAAACAGTGTATATGAAAACATATGAAAGAATGGTACCTTATGAGACACTTTGGTATCTTCTTAAAACTGAACCCCAAATAGGTTTATTCAGCTAGCCTTTGACCTTTTTTAATAGAACTAATTGTGTAACTGTTAAAATGTAAGTGCATTATTTTAAATATTTTTAAAGTACGTAGCACAGAATAAGTTGCTTTTCTTTGAGGAGTATGATTCTATATGTTCACCTTTTTAACCTTGAAGTGAATTCTTTTCATTTTGTAGATCGGAGAATGCATTAGAGATATTTAAAATTGACCCAAAATTACAAAGTGATAGGAGGAGGCAAAGTATCATCTGTCAGTTTCCCAGTCCAGTAGACTGTATTGATAATTAATATGATGATTTAATTATTTGTTCATAATCATAGTACAGTGAAGTTTACCAACTTTGCCATTGTGGTGGAAAATTAAGGTTTTCAAAGACCTTAGAACTCCTTCAGTGAATATAATGCAAATGACAAGTATTACTGCCCTATAATAATGATGCTATTTAATTTTATTTGAAACAATTGCCTAGGCACCCAAATACACAGCCTGAGTTACATTCTTCTACCTTGATCAAGATATTTCCTTATGGAGTACTATAAATTAAAGAGGAAGATTTGACTTTTTATCTTAATTCAATTCAACAAGCATTTATTAAGTACCTGCTCTGTGCAAGGCATTGTACTAAGGCCTGGAAGTATAAAAACAAATTAAAAACAATCCCTTCCCTCTAGAAACTAAACAAATTAACAGACAAATGAGTAAAAGATAATTTGAGAAAAAAGAGAGGACTAAAAACTAGGGTATCAGGAAAGTCTTCCTGTAGGAGGTGGCATATAATAAACCCTACCTTGAAGGAGGGATTACATGAAGCTGAGGTGAAATAGGGCATTCCAAGCATGGGGAAAGTTCTTCAAAGCATAAAGGCAAAAGATGATAGGCAAAAATTATGGAATAAGCCTATTTCTTTAGAAGGGAGAGTGTATAAAGGAGGACAGTGGGAAGCTAATCCAGAAAAGTAAATTGAAATCAGATAGTCAAATCAAGCAAATCAGTAAGCATGTATGAAGTGCCTACTTTGTGCCAGGCACTGTGTTAAAACAACAGGGATACAAAGACAAAAACAGCCCCTACCCTCAAGAAACTATGTACAAACAAGATAGAGATGTATATGTGTGCGTATATGTTTGAGAGAGAAGGGCAGAGGTATGAACACAGAAAAGTTTTCTTGTAAAAGGTGAGATTTTTAAATGAGACTCGAAGGAAGTCAGGGAATCTAGGAGACAGAGATGGGGAGAGAGAAGATTCCTGGAATAGAAGATCGCTAGTAAAAGTGCCCTGAGTCAGGAGATAAAGTGGCTAGTAAAAGGAACAGCAAGGAAGCCATTATTACTGGATCTTAAAGCATGTGGAGATTGTGAAGAACTTTAAATGCTATCCTAGTGTCAATAGGGAGCCTCCAAAATTCTTTTTTTTTTTAACAACTGTGCAGAGGACAGTTTGGAAAAGAGAAAGATTGAAAGAAGCATTGTTTAGGGTCAGGATTAGGGTTTATAGCAGTAATCTAGGCAAAAGGTAAGGAGGATCTGAATTGGGGTAGATGGCCTAAGCCAGGGAACAGGTTGTTAGAAATGTTGTAGAGATAGAGTTGACTTAGCAACTGA
Source organism: Pseudocheirus occidentalis (assembly GCA_028646575.1). NCBI lineage: Eukaryota > Metazoa > Chordata > Mammalia > Diprotodontia > Pseudocheiridae > Pseudocheirus > Pseudocheirus occidentalis. The sequence continues at coordinate 90,392,364 of CM053598.1, read as the reverse complement.
TTGGATATTTAGAGGAGGGTGGGGAAATATCCAATGACAATGGTCTCGTAGCCATCCACTTAGGAGGTACCACATAGTTTAGCTGTGGACATTTTCTCCAGCTATCCCCAGTACCTGGAATGCTGCGCCTCCTCCACTTTGCCTACTGACTTCCTTAGCTTTCTTTAAGTCCCAATTAAAATCCCTTTTACTAGAAGTCTTCCCTAGCCCTTCTATTATGTCTTCTCCCCCCCCCCACCTTTATATATCTTGTATTGTATGTATTTATATGCTTGTTGGCTCCCCCATTAGATTGTAAGTTCCTTGAGGGCAGGGACTATCTTTTTCCTCTTTTTGTTTTCCCTATGGTTAGCACAGTGCCTGATTCATAGTAAGTGCTTAATAAATGTTTACTGATTGAGTGAATGAGTTGAGGATAACTATAAGGTTGCTATTCTGGTGACTCAATAGAAATAGTGAAGTTTGAAGGAGGAGAAGAATTTTAGGAAGGATGATAATAAATAAGAATTTATTGCAGACTCACTCTGTTCCAGACACTATTCAAGCTGTAGGATACAAATAAAGGCAGAAACAAACATAGTCCCTGCCCTCAGGGAAGGCACATTCTCATGGGGGGACAAAACGTGAATAACTTTGTACATATAGGATATATGTAGTGTAAACAGAAAGGAATCTCAGAGGAAGGGTCCTAATGGTAATGTGGGAAAAGCCTCCTATACAAGATGGGATATGAGCTGAATCTTGAAGAAAGCTAAGGAAGCCAGAAGGTAGAAGTGAGAAGGGAGAGCATCTTTGACCAAGCAGGTACTGAGGAGATGGAATACTGTGTGAGGAACAGCAAGAAGGCTAGTGTAGGTGTATGGTAGAATATGTGAAGGAGAGGAAAGTATAAGAAATCTAGAAACTCAATAGCAAGAGATCAGGTTGTATGGGGTTTTTGGAGGCCTAATTATTTTATATTTAGTCCTAGAGATATAGGGAGCCACTGGAGTTGATTGGTGGGTGACATCAGACCTTTAGGCTTTAGGAAAATCCCTTTGGCAACTGAAGGGAGGAATGTTTGGAAAGGAGAGAGACTTGATGGAGGAAGACCAACAAGACAATTATTGCAATACGCCAAGAGAGAAGTAGGTGATGAGGGTCTGAACTAAGAGCATGGCTGTGTGAATAGAAAAATGGGGAGATATATATATATATGTATATATATATATATATATATATATGTGAAAGAGGCTGTGAAGGAAGAAATAACAAGACTTAAAAATAGATTGGCTATGTGGAAGAGGTGTGAGTGGTGAGTAGAAAATGACACTGAAGTTTCAAACATTGGTGACTGGGAGGATGATGGTACCCTCAACAAAAACTCTTTTTGGGACATGTTCAATTTGAAATGTCTATGGGACATAAAATTAGAGCTATCCAGTGATGATTTGGAGTTAGAACTCAAAGGAGATTAGGATTACGCATGTCAGTTTGAGAATAAATTGCAAAGCAATCATAATTGAACTCATTAGAGTTATGAACTTGCCAACAATGAAAATAGCTAGAGAAGAGGGCCCAGGATGGAGTCTTGGTGGATACCGCCTATTAAGGGATGGAACAGAAACGAAAGGAAAGTAATGGTCAGACAAGAAAAGGAGAAGAGAGCAGTGTCATCAGAACTGAGAAGGGAGAGTTAGTAAGTAGCACTAATAGTTGAAGAGAAGGAAAGAAGAGCAAGACCTGAGAAAAGAGGTGAAATTTATTGAGACATCTTTGATAACATTGGAGAGAGCAATTTCAGTAGAGTGTGAAGCCAGTGGGGTTAGAAGTAAGATGTCAAGTGGTGGAAATAGATGGCTTCTTCTAAGACTGTGAGAGGGAGGAAAGGTATAGATGATAATAACTAAGAGGAAAAGCAGAATTAAGTAAGGTGGTTTTGTTTGTTTGTTTGTTTGTTTTTTGGAGGGCAATTGGGGTTAAGTAACTTGCCCAGGGTCACACGGCTAGTTTTTTTTGGGTAGAGTGTCTGAGGCTGGATTTGAACTCAGGTCCTTCTGACTCCAAGGCCGGTGCTCTATTGACTGCACCACCTAGCCGCCCCCAGAATTAAGTAATGGTTTTGATTTTGTTTTTAAGATGTTGGACTCAGGCATGTTTGTAGGTGGCAAGGAAAGAGCTGGTTGATAAGGAGAGATTAAAGATGGAAGAAAGGATGACAATGTTTGGAGGGGCAAGCCCCAACAGAAACTGGGAAAGAAGGTGGAGGGGTCCAGAGGGCTGGCTTGTGAGAAAAGAAGGACCATTTCTTTTTCAGAATCCTAGAGCAAAGGAGAAGAGAATGGGGGATGGTGTAGAGGGACTTTGAGGTAGAGCATGGGTGATATTTTCCTACTCGTGTACTTACTGGTGTAAAGGCTTGAGGAAAATAAGGTTTGGAGCAACTGCTGTGTGTGCAAGGAAGAATCAAAGTAGGATAAAAGAATCTCTCTGCATTAAGTGAGTCAGTTTAATTTGCCTTTCCAGTTTTATAGTCCCTTTAGAATGGTCCATGGAAAAACATGGATTGAGCCAAGATGGCTAAATGGTTGGGAGCAGTCCAGTGAACCCTTCCAAATAGTCTCCAAAGTCTAAAAAATGCACCAGAACGAATCCTGATGGGGAAATTCAGAAAAAGTCACAGTGAGTCATTTGTCCAGCCCAGCTCAGCATAGTGAGACAGAAAGGGAGATCTGCAGAGGATTGTTATAGGCCAGAAGCACATTGCACATGGAACACTCTGGCACCTAAGGGGAGGCTGTACATCAGCTCAAGAGGAGGTCCCAGATGCATACTAAGGAACTACTAAGGAGATAGGTGCCAATTGGCAACTTTGTCACCTACTACTCATTCCTAAGTTATAGATTCAGGGCAGATTGAAAAGGGGACCTGCACACAGTGTTAGCTTTCCAGATAGGGAGATTCTAGGTAGTATACTAAGAATGGAAATTTAGACACCAACAGTAGCAGTGTGGCTCATTAGACATATGGCAGAGTCATTCTTAGCATTTATCTCAGCCTTCAGAGGAATAGCTAGCACAAGAACCCTAGGCCATAGGGGAATATGCAGTTCTGCCACTCTGAACCAACTGTTTTCTAGCTGACTGATAGGAGGTGACTCTAATACCAGTCTACTCTTGCTCAGAACCAAACCCAGGTCAAGAACTTGCAGAGCTGAGACCAGGAAGCTAAAGGGGAAACAAACAGACTTTGGACTGGATCAGGCCACTCTGGGAACACTGAAAACTTGGAAGTCCCTAGCCTGTCTGAGATCCTAGAATAAAATAATATTAAATACCCCAAGAAAACAGCAATAAAACCAGCCCAGACTTTCCCATAGAAGTGCCACAGTTTTAAAATGTTTTTATAAATGGAATGAATATAATTGGGGTAACATTGGAAAAGAAATGAGAACCATAGAAGAAAGAATTGGAAAGGGACTTAACAGCATGTCACAAGAGGTACAAAACCTTGCCAAAGCAACAAACTCAAGGAAAATTAGGATGGACCAAACAGAACCAATGACTCCCATACAGAACAAGAAATAATGAAACAAAATCAAAAGGCTAAAAAAATGGAAAAAAGTGTGAGGTGCCTCATGGTAAAAACTGACCTGGAAAACAGATTGAGAAGAAAAAATTTAAGAATCATGACACTATCTTAATCCCCCCCCACACCCCCCCCCAAGAACCTAAACATCCTATTTCAAGAACTGTTACAAGAAAATTGCCCAGATCTCTTTGAACCAAAGGGCAAAATAAGGAGTAAAGGAGAGCTGAGTGGTCTATGTCCACTCCTGAAAGAAACATCAAAAGGAAAACTCCCAGGAAAATCATAGCCAAAACCCTGAGATTCCAGGTCAAAGAAGAGCAAGCAGAAGGAAAGAATTCAAGTACTCAGGAGCCACAGATAGCATCACATGTGATATAACAGCCACTCCTTTAAAGGACTGGGGAACTTAGAATACAGTTTTCCAGAAGATGAAGGAAATAGGTTGAGTCACAGCCAAGAATAACTTAACCTACATTCCCCAATTGATAAGTGGTCAAAGGATATGAACAGGCAATTTACAGAGGTAGAAATTAAAGATATCTTTAAGCATATGGAAAAATGCTCTAAATCACTATTGATTTGTGAAATGCAAATCAAAACAACTTTGAGGTATCACATCTCACCAGTCAATTTGTCTAAGATGAGAAAACAGGAAAATGACAAGTGCTGGAGAGGATGTGGACAAATTGGAATTCTAATGCATTGTTGGTGGAGCTGTGAACTGATACAACCATTCTGGAGGGCAATCTGGAACTGTGCCCAAAGGGCTATAAATAATTGACCCTTTGACCCAGTAATACCACTTTTGGGGTTATATCCCAAAGAGATCATAGAAGTGGGAAAAGGTCCCATATGTACAAAAATATTTATTGCAGCTCTCTTTGTGGTGGCAAAAAACTGGAAATTTAAGGGATGCCCATCAATTGGGGAATGGCTGAACAAGTTATGGTATATGAATGTGATGGAATATAATTGTGTGATAAGAAATGGGAAGGAGATTGACTTCATAATTACCTGGAGAGGTGTATATGAATTGATGCTAAATGAGAA
>CM053598.1:90374565-90387244 GCA_028646575.1 Pseudocheirus occidentalis | reverse complement strand
CAGAAGCAGGAAAAATTTGTGCACAGTCACAGATACATCGTATGTGTGACGACCAACTTTGAAAAACTGGACTCCTCTCAGCAACACACAGTTAAAAGACAACCCTACAAGTCTCAGGGTGGAAGGAGATGTCTGCATTCAGAGAAAGACCAGAGTTTAAATGGAGACCAAAGCAGTGCATGCTATCATTCTTTTCTCTGTTTGGTTTTTGTTTCTCTTTTCTCATTGTTCACTCCATTGACTATAACACTGATATAACCAGACTATGTACAATAGTAGTGAACTGTACAAGTGTGAAAGAGTGTGCAGATCCTATACATGATTGTATGCCACCATGCCACCCCATGGGGGGTAGGGAGGAAGGGGAGAAAAATCTGAAACTCAAGTGATTCTGGAACTGAATCTTGTAGACTAAAAGTAAACAAACAAGTCAATAAAAAAATTAAAATTAAAAAAAAGAATAACTTACCTAGCAAAACTAAGTATATGCCAAAGGGAGGAAAATAGATTTTTAATGAAATAGAGAACTTCCAAACATTCATGATGAAAAGATCATAACATCATAGAAACTTTGAAATTCAGGGGTGAAAAAAACATTACAAAAGGTAAATATGAATGAAAAATGATAAAAGGCTAGAAGAGGATAAACTGCTTCTATTCAAATATGAAGAAACAATACATGTGTCCTTAACATCATCAGCAGGGGTCACAGAGGGAATCCAGTTAGACAAGGCTTGGAAGTGGTTCTGTTATGTCTTGCTAATCTTAAGAATGGAAAGAGAAGGAAAGAATATGCTGAGACAGAAAGGAAAGGAAGGTTGGGGGAAATGATTTCACATAACCAGGGTGCAGGCACAAGTAGACATCTGTCCAGACAAAGAGGAGATGGGATGAATGCCTGACACTTGAACTTCATTGTCATCTGAACTGGTCAAAAGAAGGAAGAATGCATACACACACACACACACACACAGAGTTATGTACAAAAATGCATTTCACTCAACAAAGAAATAGAAAGCAAAGAAGAGAAAGAGAGGGGATTAAATAAATGGGGGATTGATGAATGGGTTATGGTATATATAAATGAGATAGAATACTGTTGTGCTGAACTCTTTAGTAATGTAATGACCAACCTGGACTCCACAGGACCAATGATGAAACATACAACTCACCTCCAGATAGAAGAGTAAAGGGCTTACATACAGAATGAGGCAACTATATTTTTTGACATGTCCAATCTAGAAAATTGTTTTGGTTGACTATACATGTTTGTAATGAAATTAGTTTTTCTTGTGTTCTCCATTGGGGATGGGAGTGACTGTTAGAGTGAGAAGGTAAATTTGCCTGATTAAAACAAATATATACCTATGTATGTAAATGGGATCAGATATAGCAGAAAGATCAAGAATAGAGGAAAAGCCATTTGTGGTAGAAGCAACATGTACAAAGGTCATTGCCACATAATTTAGGATTTTTTTTTCACTAAAAGATGATGAAATAGTCTTCAAGACTTAGAGGACTAAGGTTCAAGCTGTTGGTACAACTTCCTGGTTGCCTAAGTACAACAGCCAGTACAAGGGCCATTGGAGGCTCCTTTGGTTTGCCACAATTCTGACCAGGCATCCACCATGGTAAATGTAGAGGAAAGGAAGTTGTGCCAAGTTGAACCAATACTATAATTTCTCTGAATATCCTTTCCATGCTGTTGTTAAAGAAATGTTTTTTAAAAATACGCCAGGGAAGCCTGTTTCTAGAGAACTGAATATATTAGGTAACCTGTTTAGCAGACCATATGGAATGTAGCTAAAATCCTATACCATCAAGTATTTTAGTTAGTCTAGTTACCCTTAAGAGAACTGTTTCCTTACTAGTGGCCAGAGGGAAGTATTTTGGGACATTAAGTGGATAATAATATGGTTCCAGTCTACTAAGCCTGAGACATCACTGATAAGAATATGCCCCAGGGTGGCGGCTAGATGGCGCAGTGAGTAGAACACTGGCCCTGGAGTCAGGAGGACCTGAGTTCAAATCTAGCCTCAGACACTTAAAACTTAACTCAGACCTTGGGCAAGTCACTTAACCCCAATTGTTCTGCTTTCCTCCTCCAAAAAGCAAAAATTAAAAAAAATTTTTTTAATGTTTAAAGAATTTGCCCCAGGAATCAAGGTACCAGGAAAAATCCTTTGATGGAGGCAAAGGTTATACTGATCAGAATACTCGAACAGAATGAAAGCCAAAACTGGACAGTTTTGTTGAGTTTATTATATATTTAGAAGGAAGATCAAGTTCTACATAATACAGATTTGCAATTTCCCATATAAATCCTTTTTCTATTCTACTTTGTACATGGAAATGATCGTTTTATTTGACAGTGGTTAAGGTTTGGTTTTTTTTTTAATTTCTTTTTCTTTTCTTTAAGAATACCGTATCAAAAATATGTGTAAGAACTTAGCAGAACCCTGGACTGTTTCCCTGGAAAGTCCAGTGAAATTTACTTTTGTTTTATTTCCCTTGGATCGTTATCTAACACAGATTCATATTGGGCCTTCCTTATGTGTGTGTGTGGGGGGGAACTATAACAATTCCTTTAAATGAAAACTTGTGTGGTATAGTCTATAAGAGCCATCACACTTTAGAGATTTGTGAGAACTAGATTTCTAGATAAGGAAATGTTTCATGGAGAAGATAGAACTTGACTTGTACCTTGAAAGACTGTAGGATTTTGATTGAGGACATAGAAAGACAGGAGGGCATTCCAGCTAACTTGAATGCCTGAAGAGATAATTAAATTAGGAAGGAACATAGTGTGTTAGTGGTCCACCCACTGAAGAAATTCAACAAACATTTATTGATTGCCTGACTAGAGCAGAGTTTATAAAATGAGCAGTGGTGGAAAATAAAGTTGCATAGAAGCTAGCAATGGATTATGGAGGGCCTTTAAAACTAGGCAGAGTAGTTTTTATTGTATGTAGTAGAAAACAGGGAACCATTCAGGATTTTTGAGCAGGTGAGTTTCAGAATAATAACTATTTAAGGAAGTATTTAATTTGTCACATTTAAATAGGTAATTGGCAGGACAGAGAGGTGGGTCAAGGCTTCAAGTTAGGGAGACTAGCTAGTAGGCTTTCACCTAATCCAGGCAAAAGGTGTTGATAGTTTTGAACTAGTAGTAGGAACAGTAGGATTACAGATATGGAGAAAGATAGATAGATACAAGAGAGATTTTGAAGGAAAAATGGATAGACCCTGATAACTGACCAAATTTCATAGGTGAAAAAGAAGAATGAATCAGAAATTTTCTAAAGCTTTCAAGGCTGAGTAACTGGGGGAAATGGTTGGTAGCATCAATGAGTGACAGGGAAATTGGGAGAGAAAGGAAGAGGAGTTTTATACCTGTTGATTTTGAAATGATTTTGATTTTTCACTTGAACCCTTAGTCTAATTCTTCTTTTATTCAATATTCCTACCTTCCTCTAATATTCATTGAACAAACATTAGTACCAAGTTCTTGCTACACAGTAAACATTTTCAAAATGTAGTCTTAAAATCTGATTTTGTATTGTATACCTACAAATGATATGTGTTTCCCCTTGACTTCTCAAACTTCAAAAACAGTGTTAACATTATTATAGCTCTGAACAAATTAAAAGTTTGAAGTTGACTCCAAAGTTATAATTGAAATGTATGGTTCTGCCCATTTGCCAGGTTTATTAATACTGTTGAACCAGAAAGTATGTGGATTAGCAAAAGTACATTTTATGAAAGGTATAGCTAGTTATATTAGTTTTTCCTCCTGAAAGTTTTTAACTATGATTAAGTCCTGAAATGTTACCTTGATATCTCAAATATAGTTTGGAGGTAACCCTGGTTTCTGATCTCATAGTGTAAGGTCTGGAGAGTTTTGAACCAAGCTAGAAAAGCTTTGAGAATGGACCTGGTAATGGTTTTTTGTCTCTCTTCTGAGAACAGGTTAGCTAAGGTCAAAGCAGCTAAACATTGTTGGCTGTAGGATTTTTCAGCCACAGGTACTCTTTTAAAGTATGTTTTACTGATGCCTTTTATCTTTACTTCACATACAGTTCTTGTAACACCATCTCTTAAGCTGTTGAAGAATTGTGTGTGATCTGTATCAGTAGAGAGAGTATTCACACTAATGAAACCAGATATTTAAATTATTGAAGTAAGCTATCATTTAGAATTCCCATAGAACTACTCTAGCATAGTTTACTATAGAGGTTTTTACTTTACTTTAATTGCTAAAATTTTTAAATTTTATTTTTATTTAAATCTTTCTAAAATGACTGTGCATATACTTGCCTTCCTAAATAGAGTATAATTTAGTCTTGACTTAGGGTCATCATTTCAGAAATCAGTTACTGTGATAGTAACTGTAGATGTAAATAAATAAATAAATAAATAGATGTAAATAAAAGACAAATCCTTTGTTTTCCCTCACATCTCCTATAAATCAGCTGAAATGTTTTAGTTGACATACTTCCAGAGGGATACATGGAAACATTGAAGGTGTGGCTATTTAGATATGGCTCGGGTGGCTTTTTGTAGGTAGTTGATGTCTTCAGGATCAAATCCAGGTGGCTTTTTGGTACATGCAAATGCAGGAAAGATGGTCTATGTATTTTAGGCTTGGTGGTATTGAAATACAGTGGATAGAAGTGTTCCACATACACTAAGAGAAGTCCCTTCAGAGACTACAGTACTGTAAGTTGTTGTTTGTCCTCTCAAATTGCAGAGCTCGTCTGTAAGGACAGTCTCTTCATCATTGGCTTATTTCTCCTCTTCTACTGTCTACTGCTTACTCCCCCATTGCAACTAATGATTGCCACCATTGCCAGTTTCCATCAGTCTTTTCTTTCTTATTTTCTCCACCTTTTTCATTTCTTGTTTCCTTAGTATCCTCTCTTTTCCCCATATTTCCCTGCTTTTGTGTGAGAAACCTGGCCTTGGTTTGGTAATGGAGACATTAGCAAACTCATTTGAGTACTCCTTTCCTTCTTGGGGAGGAATTGACTAGCTTTCTCTGATAAGGTGCCATTTTTGGCTTTTCAGCTTCTGCATTGCTTTATTGCTCTTTCTTTGCCACCAGAAAATGGGAAATGGGAGGGTGTAAAAGTGGGAAGAGTCCAGAGTCATTACAGAAGGCTGCCCTCGTTTCACTGAAGTAAGATAAAATAATATTATTATTTGGGCGAAGTGCCATAAAATGAGCTGATAACTTTGTTATCTGTTTGGCATTTTGGCTTAGAAATAACCAAGTTTGACCCACTATAAAATGCAGGAATAAAATCTTATCATGTCAAATAGCATTACAAATCATTGTTTTTCATGTTATTTTTATGTATTGTTGGGTGACCCATAGGAAAAGTGTTTGATTATAAATAATTTACTCTTAACATCATTTTCCCTGACCCCTTTTTATTGTTATTCTTTATACAAAAAGTATTTGTATGTTCTTTGCATTGCTGGTAGGGGGAATTAGTTGAGCTATCCCTTCAGTTTTCCTGTTCTCTTGTTACCTTTTATACCTCAGATAACCTTCCAGTCTTTCTTGATGGGAACTAATTCCCATACACCAAAATCAAACAACACAGTGTATAAAATGTCAGAAACTTAGAGGAAGAAAATAACTCTGGGGGCGGGGGTTGCATCTCCCACTTGTTCCTGTTTGATTCAGAATGCTGCCTTTCATATAGTATAGAGAAATTTGGCATAAATTTTCTTTAATCTTGAGCACCTACAGCTTTTTAGCAATGTTTTTGTTATAACTTAATTTCTTTAAAACAAAATATCTTGCCATTTCAGTTTTTTATAACAGGATTTTACAAGTAATCAATACAGCAAAACTTTGTTAATTTGTAATTATAAGAGACTTGGTATTCATTTAACCAGGTTTGAATTATCTGATCAAAAATGATAATAGAACAGCTTGTGGGTTTGGAAATAATTGCTTATAAATTAAAAGCTGCAGAAATTAGCAAAATTTTTTATTGTATGTGTTAGTTTACTAGAATTTTTTAAAATTAAACTTCATATTCTTTTCTAAAGATATATTCATAAATGATATAGGTTTGAACTTGACTTTTCCCTTTGTATACACTCCTATAATTTGTGGACAGTTTTTTTTATTTAGCACTCTACAAATAATAAGCAATCTTTATTACCCTTTTAAAAGTAATCGCTAGTCATTCCTTTAATTGATATGGAGAAAAATAAAAATCTCAAAAGTTCTTGTTTTCTTTTTAGTTCTTATGATAATGTATGGTTTTTCTTTTTCTAATTCTAACATTTTTAAGAGCCATCATCTTGTTGAGGACATCATAAACTTTAAAGATCACAAAATTAACTTCCAAGTAAGGTATAGGAGTTTTTGTTTCTACCCAAAAAGACCACTGAATCTCTAGAGCTGTTGTAGAGAGCCATGTCCAATTTATATTAACCTTAAGGACTCAAATACTCTTCAAATAAGGATTCTTAACTTAGGATACATGACTTTGTTATTTAAAATATTTTAATGGGGCAGCTAGGTGGTACAGTAAATAGAGCACCGGTCCTGGAGTCAGGAGGACCAGAGTTCAAATTCGACCTCAGACACTTAACACAAAAACTAGCCACGTGACCTTGGGCAAGTCACTTAACACCAATTGCCCTCCAAAAAGCTTTAAAAATTATATTTTAATAAGTATTTCAACATACGTGGTTTCTTTTATGATTCTATGTATTTTATGTATTTGAAAACAGTATTCCGAGAAGGGGCCCGTCATACAAAAAATATTAAGAACCCCTGCTATAGAATAAGGGTAGATGCTTGATTTGAGACTTATATGAAAACTTTCATAGAGACTTAATAATTACAATTAATTTTGAGTTCTGGAAGCAAAATAGTTTCCAGTTAAAATTGAACAAATGATACTATCTCAAAACAAGAATAAGTTCAGGTTTTAGTGTTATAAATGTAGATGCTAAAATTGTTGGGATTTTACCTGTTTTCTAGTTTACAAAATTTACTTAGCATGAATAACCTAGTATAACTGTTATAACTTATGAACTTTAAAGGAAATTTTGTTTAGTTATGTTTTCTTCCTAAGTATATAAAAATTCCTTTGTTATCTCTTTTATTTGGTAATGATAGAGGCCAACGATTTCTAGAAATAAATCAGCCCTCATATTTGAATTAATGAATTAATTTCTTAATTAAAAATAATGACTTTCTGACATAAGCCCTCTAGGAAAGATAAGGAAAAGAGCTAAGAAAGTAGGCCCAGTTTGGAGGATTCAGAAAGGCCAAAACAAGGCATTAGTATGACTTGGGTAAGGTTTGAAAATTGCTCCTCTGGTGAGTTACTATCCTCTGGAGGCATTGAACTTTACTTGTAGCACAGGGGTCTTGACCCTGGAGACTTGACTTTTCACAAAATAAATACCTCTATGCCATGGAAAGCTCAATTTTCTTACAAGAAAAATATGTATTAAAAATATTTTAAAGTATCCCCTTCTAAAAATAATATTTAAAAGTACCCTTACCACCAGTGTCTAGTTAGCTGGTTTCATATTTTGCTTCTTCCAAATCCCTGCTCTGGGGAGATCCAGACTTGGTTGCCATTGGCTTTTTTTTTTAGATCATACTTATCATCTGGCAAAGTTGAAAATCACTTATTGGAAATGGGATATGGAGAATATTTTGGTCATGGTCCTCAAATAGACCTAGACTTATACCTATTTGCATCTAGTACCTGCTGCTTTAGAAGGAGATAAGCCTGGCCTAGAATATGCATTAGTCACTGTGCAGTACCTAAAACATTTGTGAACTCCTCCACCCCCAGCCCCAAAATATAACATGTACGTGTGTTTTAAATAATATGTATTGGGTTGTATGTGTGTGTATACATATTATGTATACATATACATACATATGCATATATACATACACATAATTAAGCACACGGATATATAATGTTTTAGCTTGAAGAATGATGGTTGTTGTTATTCAGTTTCTTCCCACAGAATATTGTTGGAGATGATGAGAACTGAATTAAAGCTTACTTTCTTTCACAGAATTCCTCAGAGAGAGAAGACTGTAATAATGACGAGCCCCCTAGGAAGATAATACCAGAGAAGAATTCACTTAGACAGGTATGAAATTCGGTCTAACTTTAAATACACACACACAAACACACACACACACTCACACTCACACTCACACTCATACTCACACACTCCAATAGCAAAACAAACAACAATCTTCAACTTTCCATTATCTGCTCTGGAGTGAGTACTTAGAACTTAGACTGGCTCTGTGTGTGTGTGTGTCTGTGTCTGTGTGTATACATATATTTCTAGCCTTTAAAAAAATCACTCCACAATATCTGTGGTGAACAAGCACATGACAGTCAATTTCTTACATGTAATGAAAGTAAAATTCTTTGTGCAGGAAAAAGAACATTATTTTTTTTCCTGAGTATAGTCAGTATTTGGTTTAATTATAAAGGAAAATCATTTATATAATTTGTTTATCAAGCAGGAAAGACCTAAAGTGGAAACAAACTTCTTTTTATTTAGGGGTGATGTTTTTTTTCTCCTCTCCATCTCATTTTTCCCAAAGAGACAGAACAGAGACAGAGAGGGAAGGAGACAGAATAAGTGAGTGTATGTATTGGAATGTTATTGTTATCTTTTCCAGTTTGCTTCAAAGACATATACATTTTACCTGTGAAAGTTTGGTTTGGAGTGCTTTTTTAAAATAGATATAAGAACTTCCATAAAAACAGAGAAAGTCAACATGATCATGAGAACATCCCAAGGGAAATTCTTTTCTCGCTGTTACTACTGTTTTGTACCATCTTTCCTTGGTACCAAATGAATACACAAATAGATTGCTTCTAAAAGCCATAGTTTCTGTGATCTTAACTTAGATTCCTATCCACCTGGGTGGTGAACCTCATTTTCTAGCACTTCCACTGAAGATGGTTTTCAAAGGGCCCAAAAGTGACCAAAGGATATCAATAGCTAACTCTCTTGAATCTCCTTCTCTTTCAGTCTATCTCTTCTCTATATGTCTCTGTCTCTCTGAGTAAATGTCTCAGTGTCTGTCTGTCTCTCTCACACACAAATGGAGAGGAGAAAAAGCACCATTTGTAACTACAGAGAGGTCAGTTTCATTTTGGTTTGATAAATTATATAACCCACAGCAGCAGCAATTTCAATTTATATGGTGTCATGGCGGTTCTTGGCTTTGGTTTACATATCAGTATGTATATATTTATATGTATATCTGTATATCTATATATATTCAAACATACACATATATGTACACACGATGTTAATTTCAGGAATATTATACTTAAAGTCATATATTTTTTTATCTACTGTATATTTAAATTCTTTTTCAGTAAGCACAGTGTTCTATTTTGTAAACAAATTGCCATGATGGAGTTTCTTCATTTTAGTAGATTTTGGAGAGAGTTGTTTGTTTTAACTAAGTATCAGTAATATTTGAGATAGTTAGATTATAACTTGGTCACTTGAAGGTGAAAAGCTATTTAACCTACACATCAGAATTGAAGTACTTTATTGAGTTAGATAAAATTAGAGGTGGGAACACTGTAACTATTATACAAAAACAACTGTCAGTTAACAATGACATGAGAAAAAAAAGTTTTGGCAACTTTATTTAAGCTAACAAACGAATTTTCACTCTGCAAAGTTATAAATTAATTTTAATAGGCTGGTCCAGATGGTCCATTTGGAAAATGGATAGGCTGATCTGTTGAAAATTAAACTAAATTTATCTCTCTCAGACTTCAAACTGAAGCAAAAGAGAAAATCGTGCCCATTAAGTCCAGCTCATACAGATGGACCAGCAGGTCACACATGGGACTAATCTGATTCATTTAAAAAATAAATGCATGAGTTATTGAATTATTTTACAGTTGCAAGTTGTGTTGTATTGAAAAGGATTGAATTTTTTTCTGTACTTTTTTTTAGCAGCTTTTCCCTCCTCCCCCCATTTAAATCAACAATTCCTTTTCCACCCTCTGTCCAAATGACTTTTCTAATACCTATCACTCAGTGTCGAGATCCAAGCACTAGAGATTAATTAGGTCATGACGCTTTTCCCTCCTCCGTCCTTTGTCAAGGGTTTTTATCTCTATTCTCTTTATGAAGAGCATGAACTCAGTGTTCTCCGAAAGAGAAATGGCCTTTAGAAACAGGAAAGTAAGATCCTCCTGGGGCTCTCAGAGCCTTTTAGCTCCTGGGTGTTTTAACAGCTCCATGAATGTAGATTTGTAAATTTATTGCAGTGCCATCTGGTTTTTTGCTCCAACCAGATTACTGTTGGCTTGTAGCTGTCTATTGTGGTGGTCACTCCCTAGGAGCTTGCCCTCCCAGTCTTAGGGATGAGTGATGAATAGCAGGGGTCAACATAAGCAGGTCACAGGGCAGCTGTCCAGGACTGCCCTGAACTTGATTACCCCACTTTTGTGGGTTTTGTTTTGTTTTTAAAGATAAGGCATAGTGCAGGTTGTTTAAACTCCCCCTTCCCTCTTTTGAATGGAGTAATAATGAAGTGCCATTTGCTGTTATTGGTTTGTTCAGCAGACAAGCTCTGCTGGGAAAGATGTGTCAAAGGTGCCTTGTGGGCTAGTACTCTGTAAGCAGGATTTGAATCGTGTAAGCTGTATTTCAGGTCAGACCCCCTAATTTGGTATAGTTGACCCAGAGTATTCTGATAGGATTTCAAGAACCTCTTCTTCCATATTTTTAGAAAGTTTTATCTTTCTCTTTTGCAATATATGAGCATAGTTACATTGTAAGCAACTTATTGCCATTTTAAATTAAACTTCCAGTTTTCAAAGATTGTTTGAAATCTTTTTAAGATTCTTGAGAAAAGGCCATTACTGCTGTGACAGTATTGGCTTAAGTATTTGAATACTGAAAGTAGAAGCCCAGAGACACTACAGCCTTTTTATCCAGATAAGTCATTTTGTCTGCCTGATTTCTCTTGTTTCATTTCTAACAGCAGGGAATAAGGGAAACAGGCAAGAGAAGCACCACACCCTTTTAGTGGAAAGTTAAGGTCCTTTCACTTCTACAAACTTCACTTTTCATTTTGATTCTAAAAATATGGATTACACTTTGAGATACAAAGTGGCCAAAGTTTTCTTTCTACTTTTTTCCTTTAAAGGTGTTAAGTCAAGAAAATGTATCTACTGCTTTCTTAGTTTTCTGTCCTGTCTATAATCAGGGAAAAACCTGGGGAGGATATATTAAAGTACAAGTTACCTTATGAAAATATGGTCTTGTGATATACTAGTTCTTCCGTTTCTTCTGTATTAGTGCTAATAAGATCTGTCAGCCCAGCCTTTCTCTGTAATTGAGTAAATTGTGACCACTGTCTAATCCTTCCTCCACACACACCCCCTGTCCTTTGTGTATGTGTCCACTTACCATCCTGAGAACGTGGGCAGTGATAAATAAAGCATTCATCAGAGTTCTCTAAACTCTTTGAAAGCAGCATGATGCCAGCCCTCTAGTTATATTTCTTTAAGTGTTTACGTTTTTTCTGTATTCTTTCTCTTGTATGGCTGGAACCCTGGGGATGCAAAGCCATGAGAGAGGCCAAGATGCTAACAAAGTAGCTGTCCCCCTTGTTAGCTAGTTCCTTTATTCTTTAAAAACAAGATAAAAACCATCTGGCTCAGGGCATTACATTTTCCTCCCCCGTGCACCTCTATAGATGGAGAGTTCACCTGCAGTGAGGGTTTACATTGATTAGGGAGGGAGCAGTAATTCAAGCCTCCATCCTCTTCAAGGATACTTTGCAGTCTTTAAAGGTGCTGACCCACTGAGTTAAACTGTCAAGGGAGGATAAAAAAGTAGCTTCATCCCAGGAGGTAACAGCTGCCAGGTTTTCAACACCTTGCACGCTGCTGGAAAAATGTCACAATTGTCAGCAGAAAGAAAAATGACTTGGTTGTCATCTTCTGTTAATGACAGGACCCTATAAAAGGAAGGATTTAAACCTCTTAGAAACAGCAAGTACTTGTTTTCCCTGCTCTTCTTCTTCTACCCTATCTCCCCCGCCCCATCTCCATTAAAAATTTTAAATCTTGGTTTGTTCCAAGTAATCAATGCCTTGGAATGACTCCATAGAAGCAGCAACAAGCAAGTTACATGAGTTTAAATAGCCCAGTGTAAGCATGGCAGTGCAGTGGGCATAGCTCCTTTACACAGTTGGATGAGAAGAGGAAAAAGTAACACATCACCAGCACACAAAATGACATTATAGTGTGTATTAACAAACAACAAAAAAAGTCAAATTCATAAGCCAGTGAACTGAAAGAAAACATACTGTATTTTTGCTCTTTGGAGGACAATTTGTTTTCAAGTGGCATCCAGATGGGTAAATACCACGACATTTCTTTTTTGTGTGAAATCCAGTTCTTCCTTTAAAAAAAAAATCTAGCAGCATTTACTTCATTTAATAGCTGTAGTGTTTGGATATGATACCATTCCCTTCTTTCTGATTTGATGGATGAAAAAAACTCCAAGAATTTAATGAAGTCTTTGATATCAGGCAGGAAAATTTTTTTCCTATTTGTTTTAGGTTAGTCATTTTAATTGTGTTGAGTAATTAGAAGGTACACACAGCCAAGGGAGCTTT
>CM053598.1:90343703-90374465 GCA_028646575.1 Pseudocheirus occidentalis | reverse complement strand
GGGGGGGGGGGGGAGAATGCCTGAAATGTTTATTTAAAAAAACCCACAATGCATTCTGTGTAATGTTTTGCAGCTTGACTTAATTTTAGTCATCTATTTTAATTACCTATTTATAAAAATGCTTTTGTATTTGTAGACATTATTTAATACTTTGGCAGAAGCACCTCATTTGAAATAAATAAATAAATTGCATTTATTTTAAATAGTCCATGTAAAAGACCTTTAAGGTAATTAATGCAGGTCTCCTAAGTGAGACAAAAGTAATCTTCACAATCTGATGAAGTGATTTGTTTATATAACTTCCCGCTTCTGCTGTATTCTTTAGAGTCTAATAACTTAAAAAAAAACATGGCTGGCAATTTGTGCCTAGCTACAAAAACTCTTCAAAAAGAAGCAATTTAATAACCAGCTTTCTTAAAATTACTTGGAGGAAGGAAGACTATATAGGGGGTTGGTATTTTTGTTTTATTTTATTTCAGTGTAACCATTCTTTGATAAATTGTGTAATCACAAACTTAGTAGGGAAAAATATTATTGAACTCTTGGGTTGCAATGACCATAAAAAGTATATTTTCATACAGAAGCTTATGCTACTGTGTATAAATTATAAAGGAAATAGCATTTATGCTTGTCAAAATCCATATGGACCTTATTCTGTTTTGTATTCAACACTTAATCTGGACACAGCATTTTTTTTAAAAACACTGTTGTGCCTAGCTGCACAAGTCCTAAAAGAACCTACCCTAAAAATAATACAGAATGAGATCAACTATAGCTCTGCATTTACTGAACCAGATTTGGTAGCATCTGTGTGGTATTTTTAAAGACCAGTTCCTGCTCGCCTAAGATGTAGCTTTGTGCACTTGTTTTTTTACATCACATTCTTGCTCCTGACATAATTGGTTGCCATCATATATCTGTAAGGTCCCCCCACCCCTATCTCTCACCAGTTTTCATTATACTGTATCTTGTTTTGCTATAGGGTTGCTGAACAGACTTCTGAAGCAGCTCTTCACAAGGTTAAAAGAATGCAGCCTAGTAACAAGTTTGTGTCATTTTAAATATATACCTCCTAGTAAATAAGGATAAGTCTGGCAATCAATCCCTTTTAGTGTGTTATATGTTTCACCTGACAACTAAACCTTCTATTGATTAGCCATTACTTTGTTAGATAATCCTATGTCATTGAATCCATTGTAAAAAATTAAACTCTTTAAAATGTTTTACCCTAGCAGCAGTGGGAAAATTGAAAACTTGTTCAGAATTACAGCCTGCTTTCACAGAGAAGGTAGTTTTCAGCAAGCAGGCATCTCAGCGGTTTATGCTTGTGTGCTTTATATGCAATATAAAACCTTATTAAAGCACTCCAACGCAGAATTCTCTGCCTCTGGTTCAGAAATGAAGCCACCTTTTTCAACATTGCAATAGTGAAGAAACCTATCTTGCCTGCAGCTATTTTGAATATTGACTGATTTGCGTTCCTCCTTAGAATTGATGTTGTGATAGTAAGATATTGAATTTGCCCCCTTTTCTCTGCTGAGATCAGAGGGCTTCCACAAGTTTTAATTCATTGATTCTTATAAACAGACAGGAACAGTACCCTCCATTTTACAGAAGGAACAAGTAGGGATAAAATAGTCAAATAATTTGCCTCTAGCTTCACTTTGGTAAAGCCCCCATATGCAAAAGAAAGGAATCCTGATTCTGTCCAGTGTTCAAACTACACTGTTTCCTAAAGTCACAATTTTGGAGGAAAACAAAATAGCCTTTAATAACTTTCTGATTGCTAAAACTTAAATTTCAATTTTGGTTATTTACAAAGTGTTAATGACCTCTAAGATGCCTTAAAACAATCCAGGAATCTTTGCGGCTTGTATTTTTTATGATTCAGTAAATGTTTTTTTGTGTGTACAGTTGCAAAAGAAATATTGAGCCCTGAACACAAAACATAAGTGTTCAAATGCACTCTGTTAGAACTTTTAAAATACTTATTATGCAGTAACTACATTTTAACTTTAAAATTATATGCTTAATAAAACAATTGGATTGATATCTTAGGTGAGTAAATTCGAAAAATATTAACTTGGCTAAATAAAAAATAAACTTGATAGGGGTGGCTAGGTGGTACAGTGAATAGAGCACTGGTCCTGAAGTCAGGATGACCTGAGTTCAAATCCAGCCTCAGACACTTGACACACTTACTAGCCACGTGACTTTGGGCAAGTCACTTAACCCCAATTGCCCTCCAAAAAAAGCAAAAATAAAAATAAAAAAATAAACTTGATAATGATGGCATAGGAAAAATAGCTACATATCTTCTCTCTTCCCAAGAGTTTTCCTTATCTAATTCCTGAGATAATGAATTAACATAAAAGAAAAATTCCACTCAACCTTAATGTGAGCTCTAAGAGAAGTTTTCTGAGTTTCTTCTTTGTTTCTATCTAGCATTATTTTAAACACCAAAAAAAAGTGTATCATCCATATCATCTTGAGATACAGTAGGAACTGTTCTGGCATTGGCCAGAGTTGTAATAAGTAATGTGCAAACTTGCCACATGATATTAATGTTTCATCTTCATCTTCATTTGCCATACTGCAGTTATGATGTATATCCTGAACAGCAACACCAGTCATGCTTAACTGCTGATTTTAATATACTGACATATTCATTAGGGACTCAAATTGTTCTATCAAAGTATTTTCTTTACCCCACCTTAATTTGGATCTTCCTTTTCTAACAAAATTGGAGGCTTAACATATATCATATTATCACTTGGAAGATTTCGTGACCTGTTTATCTTTTCCTCAGGAGTAATATTGAAGTTTGTTAGAAATGTTCTCTCATTCCCCTGAATCATAAGCTTACTTCTCCCTCATTTTAGGCCTTGGCTTTTAAAAATTTTTTAATTTTATATTTTATAAATAATAATAACAACTGGCATTTATATAGCACTTTAAGGCTTGCAAAGCAATTTACACACAGAATTTCATTCGATCCTTTCATCAACCCTGAAAAGTAGGTACTATTGGCAAACCCTTTTTCACAGATGAAGAAACTAAGGTACACACGGGCTATTGTAACTCTACCATGATTATGCAGTCAATGGTAGAAACGGGTTCCATTCCCAGGTTTCTCCTAAGTCCTTGTCTGAGGCTCTTCTACCATACCACACTGCTTTAGATAGAAATCAGCATACTTTTCATCTGTCCAGGGTAGGAGTTGCTCTATATTTAATATAAATCCGAAGAAAAGATTGTGAATTAGAATTTTTAAAGCTTAGAGATTCAAGATTAATGGAAGAATTAAAAAGATGGCTCTTTGTTTTGTGGAGGAGCTTGGGGTTATTAAAAGCACTGCATTATTTCCCAGAGGCAATTCAGCCTTCTCTTTTCCTATTCAAGTTCCTGTTCATTGTCCAGCTGCAATGTCTAGCTAAGAGCTACAGTCTGATGAACAAACTTCATGAACTCTTCATTCAAATTTATATCTTAGTCTAGACAGTATGCATTCTTCATCCTCTTGGTTTCTTCTCTTTGTCTAGTTGGACTGAACTCTTCAGTGGTTATGGACCTACTTAACTTAGGAACATTACAGTGTACACTCAACAAAATGACATCTACGAAAAGGAATATTTGGAAGACCTCAATATCTATAAAGAATCCTTCTTCCATTAGACTCTGTGCCAAACAGTCTCCAAGATGGCCCCGGACACCTTTGACAAGAATATGCCCCTCTAATTGTGTGCCTCAGTTGATAATAATTAGCAAACAAAGTTGTTCAAGGAATCTTACATGATTTTGACATAAATATAAAGGATACCTTGTGGTAGGAGAGCTTCTACAGAGTTGTTTTGCTCTAAAAATCTAGTTCTTTAGTCATCAAATTCTAATGCTGAATATCATGGACCATCAGAGTCTCTGAAAAATTAAACTTTTTGGTCATCCAAAAGGCAACAGAAGAGCGCATGGTGGTCATATGTAGGCTACAACAATGGTGTCAGATTCAGAAAGACTTCCCGGTAGGCTACCTGTTGACTTAGAAAACTACAAATTAGCATTATCCATGTTGTATTTTTATTATTTTGTTAAATTGTTTCCTAGTTACATTTTAATCTGGTGGAATTTTGAGGTTGAATTTCACTCCACGTCTGCAAAATTATACCTTAGGGTCATAGATAAAGAACAAAAGATACCTCAGAGTCCGTCCAGCAAACCTCCTTGTTTTACATATGGGGAAACCAAGGTTTAGAGAGGTTAAGTGACTTGCCCAAGGTCACACAAATAATAAGCATCAGAGGTCCTCTAATTCTGGAGCAGGTACCTTTTCTACTGAACCATGCTGCCTCTTTACTAGTGAAGATTGTGAAGGAGAAGCAAAACAAAATATATCATCAACGAGATGTATTACCAGCAAAAGGAAATGGACTGGTCATAGGGATAATCAGTGGACATTTGTATTTGTATTCGTATCCACCTTTAGAGAAAATTCTTCAGTATGTTCAGTGAACCATCATGGGCTCATAGATCTAGAGCTGGAAGGGGTTACAGGATTACATCATGGACCAGAGTTTCCCAGGATGAAAATGCATGGATGGGTTGAGCTATAGTTGGATAAATTGCCCATGTCATTGAGCTCACAACTCTATCAAAGTAGGACTTTTAGCAGTTTTCTCTGAAACTTCCCAAAAAATATGTCCTCATAATATACCCTCATTAATTCTTGAGCCTGACTAATAATTGTGGTTTACAGGTACAAGTAATTATTTGTTGTATGTGGGACATAAAGGCAGAGAATTATAGAATTATTTCCCTTGTGCCAAAATGTGAGGAGTCATAAGGTGAGCAGTGTTTCTATATTGAAACTTTTTTTTAAAAAAATCTTTTTACAGACATACAATAGTTGTGCCAGACTCTGCTTAAACCAAGAAACCGTATGTCTAGCAAGTACTGCTATGAAGACTGAAAATTGTGTGGCCAAAGTAAGTAATATTGAAAATCAATAGTATGCCAATTTGCTATCCAGGAGAATTATTTTCACCCAGTGTGGCTGTAAACAAAAGTTACTTTAGGGTTGCCTATTTTAGAAATGATACAGCTGAACGTAATTTCTCTGTCATGTTGTTATATGATGAATTGCAGAAAATTAAGTACAAGAAATTGGGTTTTCCAGTGCTTCAATTGCAATGGAATCTGTTGTGAGGGTTTTATGTCAAGATATATTTCAGATGAAGTCTCATTTGTTGTCTGGATAGTAGTTCTCAATAATCACAAAATTGAGGTGTGGCCAAAGTGGGTAAAATACCATGTACTGTCATTTTACAAATTAATTTAAGGTTTTAATACATGAATGAGTGAAGCATATGTTTATAGGGAGAATGGAACCCGAGATAGAAGAAATTATAATCATTATCTCACCATCTATTACTATTTGTTGAGCACCTGCTGAAAGAACATTGTATTTGATGCTTTAGGTCTGTGTAGACAAGCATGTTTAACCATGCATGTAAGCTACTTCTTTCTTCTGTGTAAATTAGAATAGTTATGTCATACGTGATAGTTTTTCTAAATTCTACATGAATCCATTTGCAACTGAAACTATTTTCATCCTTCGTTGAAATTCATTTACTCTAACTTTCTTATTGGAGTTTCTTCCTGTCCAACATAATTGTGCTTTAAAAGTCATTGCTCTCTAAAGTGTATATGTATAAGTTATCCATGAAATAAACACTGAGGTGATCCTTAGATACAACCTATAAAGAGCTGAAGTTTTTCTTTCTACTACTACTCAGATTTACATTGTGATCCATGATGTGTTCAGGAGCTTTCTCAAGCCAACTGTTTGACCTGAATTTGGTTATGTTGGATATTTCAAAGTTGAGTAAATTCAAGGATCTCTTTTAGAAATTGAAACAATATTTTAGTGTTTTTGTTTATTTGGCTGACTTTTTAAATATGGAGTAATCTGTAAAATTATTGCCTTTATAGTCATTTAGGGATCTATTTCTGTTACAACACTTGTAACTTTAACTACTTTATTGTATTTTATATCCAGGCCCTCAGCTGTATTACTATTATTATTAGAAATAGGACTAATGTCATGTAGTCATGTCTTATGCTCCAGAGTCCAAAGGCAGAGATATTTTGTTTTTATTGATATTATTTCTTCAAATTATCCAGAAGTCTGTGGGCAGGATTACCAAATGAAGATCCAAT
This sequence comes from Pseudocheirus occidentalis, assembly GCA_028646575.1. Lineage (NCBI taxonomy): Eukaryota > Metazoa > Chordata > Mammalia > Diprotodontia > Pseudocheiridae > Pseudocheirus > Pseudocheirus occidentalis. The sequence goes on along the minus strand of CM053598.1, from coordinate 90,368,252 downwards.
ATTTATATTCAGATTAGCAATTAAAAGGCTGCATAAGGAAAATGTCAGGGGATTTTCTTAAAGGTTCACCAATTAGATCTCTCAGATATCAAGATGTCCGAATAATTTCTTTTAAAATGTGGGACATGTATGACTTTTATAAATTACAAATACTTTATTTACAATCATTTATTTAGAACTAAAAATTTGTATTCTGTAGCACCCCATCCCCTACTCAATTTGGTTATATGTTGCTGTGTTTGAGGAGGGTTTTGTTTTTAATTTCTAGATTATGTTGCACTTAGGGTCTCATCACAAGTGGGTGACTTCTGGCTAAACAAGGTAAAATCTTAGCATGAGCACAGATCCAAGGACAGGGTGACAATTTTAATGAGTTTTATTGAGAGCCGGCCAAGTGAGCATCTGTTCCTTTTGTTTACTCCATACTTTGTAAGCCAGGATCTCCAAGCTAGCTAGTTATGTTGGTGTGTGTCTGTATAGTGTGGGTTTTTTCCCACCCTCTCCTTCAGTGGTGCATGGTTAGAAATATTTTGGCATCTGGTACAATGGCATAATTTCTGTTAAGCTCTTGGGTGTGGAAATAAGTTTTCTCATTGATGCTCAGCATTCTGACTCACTCCCAGATGGTGACCTTCTCATCCCTTTTTTGCCCATTTTAGTCTTATCCTGCCATAAATCTTATTTGGTACCTCCATTAAATGCTCAAGTTTAAATGTAGGTCTTAGTGTTGACTAGATGATAATTCAGTAGTCATACTAGGTCCAATATATTTGCTCTGGTTGCCACAAACATCTTCTAGCTATATATCTCTTAACCTTTTCCTATTGGTGCTTATCTAACTTACTTGTACCTCCCCTTAGCCCTAAACATCTATTCTAATTCATTGTTCCCTGTTTAAACCAATGTTTGAATGTTCCTTGGCAAGTAAATGTATGTAGTTAGAACCAACTTATTCTTTACAAAGAGTTCAGAGAATACAGGAATATTGAAAACATTTCCTCCTTTTATTTGCAGGGTATCTCATGTTCCTTTGGAAGAGCTAGTGTAGAGTAGATGTAGTTGAAGAGATCAGTGTTATCAATTCTACTTACATTAGCCATGGCATAATCTTTGAAAAAAAGATGGTTTCCCTACCCTCCCCCATTGTAGGGCTATATACAGACACTATTTTCTAATCTGCTGCTATTTTGTCATATGATCTGCTGCCATTGATGTTTTTGCTGTTGTTAACTTGGTTTAGATATTAATGTTGATTTAAATTGTGGTCATGTCCCTTACATATGTTTCTTTAGCTTTTTTACTTTGCTGTCTTTACTCTCTTCCATTAGTTTCCCATACAACACCTTCAGTAACTTGCTGTTAGCCATTTGTATCACAAAAACTAATTCAGGGCAGCTCAGTTGTGATATGAACGACATTGTTGCCTTAAACTTGGTTCAGAGCCCTTATTGAGTCCTTCAGCCTTCCTTTTTATGCAATATATGTTATAGAAAATTTGTTTTGATGCAGAATCTATCATTAATGCCTTTAGCAATAGTACCATTATATTGCTCTGAAGTTACAGAATGTTGCATCTAAGGTTACTTTACTGACAACCTTCCAGTTCGCTTTTGAGAAGAGTCTTCTTGTCTAGTTAGAATATAAAGAAACAGAAGCAGAGGATTATAAATGTCACTTCAAACTAACAATGATATCTTTGATACTAAAGATGATGAAGGATAACCTAAGAAAAGATTTAAAACTCAGAAATGGAGCATATTTACTTTCATTAGTATCGTTTTGTTCCCAATTGGATTTAAAGATATTGAAATTCTTTTATTTGCTACAAAACCTTTCCCTCTTACTAATTATAGCATTATAGTTCATGAAGGCAGTATTTATTGTGGTACATGAGATGAGTGCTGAAATTATTGTGGCTTTAATTAGGTGGTCATTATCGACTGTCACCTTAGTCTTTAAAATCCTTAATTGCAGGTCTAGTGTGTCAGCCTTCAAGATTTTTTTTTACTAGTAAAGAAAAATGAAAACTGCACATTTCTTTGTTAAAATTGTCATTTAAGGAGTTTCAGCAAAATATTGCTGAAAATTTTAGTTTCTAGCTTTGCCTTACTCTACCTAAACATATATACAAAAAAAAAAACAGATTGAATTTAGTTGTCACATGTCTTGCCTGGATTTCTGGCCTCAGTACAGAATTCTCTGCCTCTTTATGAGTTTGAGATAAACCTTCAGCAATAGTTTGTAAGGGTTTGTTTTTTTCTTAGTCTGATAATCTGTTTGCAACTGACTGAGACAGAAAAATGTGATGTTCCTTTCCACTCACTCCAGATTTTGATAGAAGACTTGTTTTATTTATTTCCAAAATTATATCCGCAGGAAACAAGCTGTTTAAATTCAGATTATGCTGAAGCAAAATGGTCCTGGTATGAGAAGCAACGTGCTGTTTTACGAGCACAGAGTCCCTTTTCTCATAACTGATTGATAGTAAATATTTTCCTGAAGAATTATTGCCAACCATGAACAGTGCAACTGTTTCACTTTTTTTCGTGCTACTTGCTGTACCAGCCATTGTCGGTAATTAAGATCTACAATTCACAATGCAGACGTTTGCACTTCCTCTGGGTCTGAGCTATTTATAAGGCATTTCAGCTGTTCAGAGTTTCTTTTGAGTTTTAAACTACATGTTAACAGGCTTCTTTAATCAGCTTTTCCACAAGTAGTATATGTCAGGTGGTCCTTTCCCCACACAGACACTAACAGGTTTAAATGTTAGCTTTGTTGTTAATGTAATAGGATTTAATCATATCATGTTGAATGCCCTTTTCTAAAAACTCTGAATTTTAATGACTCTTAGCTATTACTTTTCAGTATTATAGAAAATCATGAATGAAACTTTAGAAAAGCCATTTTAATGCCTTTCAAATTGCATAAAGTTAATAAGTATGATTAGCTTCTTTTGCTAATAAGAAAACTGGCACAGAGGTTGTGACTTTGGCATTGAACTGATAATTCAACCAAGGACTCTTCTCTAGTAGGCAAGAGTTTGTATGCACTTCTAAGTAAGAATAGATGTACATATATGTCCACCTATACCTACCTACATTACAACTCTTGGTACCATGTAGCTTGTCTCATGACAGGGATCATATCATAGCCTTAGCTAAACTTTGTATTGTCTCCAAGCAATTAACAGAATGCTATGGACAGATTGATATTTAATGTATTGAATGAATTGCATGGATGGATGCATGGTATTTCTAGAATAATAGCATATGAAAATGAAAAAAATTAATGCATTCTTGTATGTATCATTGAGGAAATCCAGCCATAGACTGTGTTGTTTGGGAAAATGCTGAAAATGGCAGAATTGGGTAGAGGTCTTTCTCAAGCCAAAGAGTATACCGAATCCTAGAGGATATAGGAGTTGTACACTAGAATCAGAATAACTCTTCCTGCTACCAGCGCTCATTGTTAAACATAAAACAAAAAAGAAACAAGAAGCTGAAAGCTGTCAGTGAAAGATGTTAAAAACTTTGCCTAGAGCAGATCGGTCTGGCCGCCTCAGTGCCCCAAGTCCAGCTGTATTGATTCTCCTTGGCATACTGGCCAGTATCATTGCTGATCCTCCAGCGGAGCAATTCTGCAGAAAAAAAAAGGAGAACTCCCATTTCAGTGCTGATTGTTTGGGAATATGGACAGAACAATTCAAAAGCAGTTTTATTTGACAAAAATCTACAACTTTAAATAGTCCTTTGAAATGAACTCTTTGTGAACCTTTTTAGTAGCAGCAGCACTTTGATGACTGAGGAACTACTGACATATCTGATTGAAATACCTGAAGATGATAAAAACCAGTCCAGCTTTAAATCTATACAAGAAGCTAGTAAGATCAAGCCTGTATGTGGATTGATCTAGATTAGCATATGATGGGTCTCAATATCTTCCTCAGAGGAAAAAGGAGAGATAGAGAGAAGGGGCTGAAGGAGGAAAGTTATTCATCAAGAATTTACTGCAGCATTGCTCATTGATGCATGTTGGATCACCCGCACGGAGAGATCACATGGCTCTTCCAAAAGTCAAACGATCAATTCGCCTCGTTTTGGCTCTGTACTTAATGCACAAACAGTGCGATCTGCGGGGCTGTAATTGCATTGTTAGGGCCAAGGAACAAGCCTGTGCCTTTTCAGCAGACAGCTGGCAGGGAGAGAGGCATGTTGTTAGGAAAGAGAGAGGCAAGGCAAATAAAATTACTGCTAACGCTCAGAGATCGGCAGGAGTCCTACTTGCCTAATCTTACCGGTGGGAGCAAGCGGCTGTTGTAATCCAATTATAGCAGCATAAGCAATTTGTTAGACACTCCGCATAATGTAACAATTTCCCAATAAACTCTGACTTGTAATAACGTCGGCAAGAGCCCGCATAAATCTACCCGAATGGTGGGGGCTGGAGCGTTCGGCTGGGGGCTTGTAATTGGCGCCATCAGCACGTTTTGCGGAGTGCAGTATGGTGCAGTCTTTTAGTGCAGGAATTTTAAGGAGAAAAGCATGGCACACATTTCTCAGAAAAAGAAAAGTGGCCATTAAAAGGGGAACAGCCAAAAAGGGCGCCCTTGCCCTTTATGTAGAAAACAAATGAGAGGAAGCCACACTTCCTCCTGATGCCAAGTTAGAAGAGGGGAAAATCCTTTAAATACCTTTTTTTTTTAAAGGGGATCTTTTCTATTCATTGTGTCCCCATTGCTCCTTCTCTACCTCCCACCCCCCCAAAGTGGAAAAAAATGCTATTTTGGCAACATTGGTTCATCATAGTAAACGTCTTGACAAGTATAGTAGCAAAATGTTCATAGATACGTATAGAAATTTGAACTTAACTCTATTTTTTTCCTTATGGGTGTTAGCTTTTATATCACAGCATAAAAATATTTTTTCTTTAGTATATCTTGTTATTTGGGAATAGGGTGGAAGGAAGACAAATTTTATAAAAAATACTTACCAAAATTCCAAGCCTGTCAACTCTTATGCTTTCAGTTTTGAATAATCTATTGCTGAGAGCATTGAAGTCTAGTCTGTAGTTTGGTTAGTCTACTTTTCACTATTACCTGTCTTTTTGTTTCTTTAAAATATTAGGCAAATTAGTAGCAAAACTTGTAATTATCCTTGTTGAAAATATAATGGAAAAAATAAGACTTTGCTAGTTCCAGGTAGTACCTGAGTTATCACCACAGAAACAATTTTTGTTCCTGAACCATATTGTACTATTTGGAGAAAGGGTGGTGTTTAGAGCAAAATTCAGTCTGTGCTCCTACTATGTGCAAGGCACAAAATAAAAATCATTTTTATCGATTGATTAATTTTCCTAACCATGGAATAGGTTCATTTATATGAGGTCTAAGAGGTATAAATGCTCATAGATTTTAAGGTCAATAAGCAAGATTTTCAGCTATTGAGTGCACATTATATGTTCTGTGTTTTCTGGTGCCTAACCCTGTCCTCCACTGATGTTAATTTGTGTCAAAAGCCAAGCTTCTAAGATAAGAGCAGGATACTTCAGACATCCTGTTGTTGTTGTATTATTACAATAAATATTTACTTTCAACATAACCATTTTTTTCTGTTGGAGCAAATGCCTTGTTTGACTGGAGCTACATCAATAAACTGCAGTACCCCTAATAAAGCCACTCAGTGTCTGGGTTTAACTAATGGCTGATTTTCATGGCTTTGACAGTGAGCTGTGTGCGTTATTTTCTCCTGATATTGTAAAAATAATGAGAGCAAATTAGAACAATCAGTTTACACAGATAGCTCCTGATTGGAGGCGATGGGCAATATGGCAGCAGGTAATCCATCTTCGGGCTCCTGTCACATTAACTTCAGCAGTGTGAAAAGATCAGGTGGGGTAAGCGGGGATCCTGCCCAATCGGAACACTGAAATTAATGAGAAGAGCATTGTTCTGTGATCAACCTTTTAATTAGCAAGACTGGAGACAGAGGGAGTGATGAAGACAGCAGCACAGCTGCACAATATCAGACACAGTTTCTGAAAAGGAAAAGGAAAAAAATCCATAGGTTTTAAGTTATCTTTTCTGTGCCCCCTTGTATATAAACAGTGTGTCTTCATTCTAAATCTGTTTACAGACTTTCAAGAAATGCTGTTTACTCCTCAATTTAATATCCCATACATGGCCACTGCTAATCAGCTCCTTCCTTGGGAATGTTTTGAATACCTTCAAAACCCTTTTTGGTTTAATGTTTTACTCCTTTAAAAATCAGATGAAAGGCAATAAAATAAGTTCTGATAGAGCTACTGTGTTTTTGTTTTGGGTTTTTTTTTCTTCCTTTTCAACAGCCACCAATGCTGTACTCATTTAGGTCTTATTTAAATGCTTCAGTTTTGTACATGGGTGCTGCTGCTTTAAGTTGTTATAATAGAAATAGAATTTAGTTACCAAGCTACAGCCATTTTAGTTGAGTTCCTTTTATTTTTATTTGAAAATTGTTTTTTCCTCTACCTACTAATTTTCAAATTTTTCAGTACTGAATGACAAATTGTTTGATATTTTTATCATTTGATATCAAATGAGTATGGCAGTGTAAAATCATATATGTATTTATAGGAAGATTTTTTAAATTATACTATAGTTTTTAAAAATAAAGACCAGCTTATCTCCCTTATAGCTCATTTCATGGTCCTTCTAATACTGAAAATTATTATTTAAAGCAACAACATGATTTAGGAACTCACTTGCTTTAGCACAAAATTAGTGATCAAAATGTCCAAATCCAAGATTATCACCATGAATAACACTGACAGGCCTTTACTATAGAATGCTGTTGGACTGTGATCTTAATGCACTTTTACATATTGAACTAAATGTTTCAAGTAGCACTTCACACACAGTAGTATTAGTTGTGTTATGTAAATTAACAAAACATAGACATACAAATGAGACCAAATGGTGGGATTTCTTTCTCTTATGTACCTGTAATCCTCTGCAGAAGGGAAGTAAATGATAAGAATGTTAGTATGTAAAGAGTAAAACCTGTCTCTAATGAGGACAAAACAGGAAATGACGGGCTTAAAGGGTAATATGAACTATTCAAGTTAGTTATAGGACTTTCCTAATAGTAGTTGCTATCAAGGGAAGTTGTGGAATCATGTCCAATCTTATATCTCCTAAGATAGTAGATTACAGAGACTAAATCTACAATATTTCTGTTCCATGGCAAGGCTCAATAGAATAGAAGTACTTCACTGCCCCCTAGCCAAACAACCCATTCCTAGTTAATATTGTTCCTGGAATGATGTCAGAGATGAAGCCCAAATTCTGTGAACCACAGTGAGCTCTTCTTGGAAATACTTAATCTGTTCCAGTGTTTTAGGGTTCATATCATAATGAGAAGTAATACTCTCTTAAAATATTCCTGTTGTTACTAGTATCTAATACTGCCTTTTTGTTCTTATGGCACACACACATCTGCTTAATGTTTTACTTACTGTTTCTTTTACATTCCTAAATTTGAATTATAGATTTAATTCTTTATAATTCATATGCAGCCTTTTCAGCTTTTAGTGGATATTTATAGAGGTAAGCATCTTCAGCTTTGAAATCTTACCAATTTCAAAAGCTCAGTGCATGTGAGTTCTCTGGCAGTAAATATATTCCAGGTCTGGAAGTCTAAATAAATCTCCTACAAAGTTGGTGAAACCTGAGCCCTCCTTTTGAACTTTTCAGTATTAGTGAATAAGTTTTATTCTTGTTAACAGTGACTTGATCTCACCAGATACTTGAGATTTAGACGTTAGTAACTTTTCTTCTTTACCAAGTTTCCACAAGACTAACATCTTTTTCTTCCTTCAGTAATCATAGAGTTCCACTTGATTCATTTATCTTACCTGTTTGTTCCCACTGTTATGGACTTTTTTTACCCAGTGAGACTGACTTCTCAGTAGCAGTGTTAAAAGGTGTATCTTTATGAGGGGAACCTTTTAAAGTTTATAATAGTTAGGTCAAGCCATTCTAGAAGCATATCCAATTGACTGTGTAACTACTTAACTCCTTTTTTACTCCCTAACTGAACTATAGTTATATAGTCACCTTAAGAGGCCTTCCAGAGTTCATCTGTTAGATTTAGCCTTAGAAGAATTTTCACCCATATGTTTATGACTCAATTCACCTTAAAACACATTATAGTGGGGCTTAGAGTGTGGCAAATGGAACTACTCAAATTCCATTGAGGTGATTCCACATTCTTCAAAGAAAGTTTTCTTTTCCTTCCTCATTGGTTTTTGGTCTTGAGACATGTTAATTTTTGAAAGAATGCAACTAATTTGATGATTATCTATTTCATTAGTCACCCACCTTCAAACTGAAAGATTTATAATCATTTCCCCCCATTTTCACTAACACCCAGAAAGAAAAAGAAAAGAGTTTGAGACCTTGTATGTTTTCCTTAAACTTAGTGCTCGGCCCCACACTAAGAAGGACCTAAAAGTTTCTCAGCATGTTTTCTACAATACCTTTGCCATAGAACATACACAATTTAATTTTGTTTCCCCTTCTTGAATATTGCGCTGTATTTTTAGTATGAAACATCCGAGTTCTCTCTTTAGTAGTTCCGTTATTTGGCTGTAACTGCTTAGCATATAATAATTAGCCCATCTTGTAAGCCTGGTCTTTAATTCTTTAAGGTTTGATTTTTACTATTCTTCTCTTTTCCCCATTGTTCTGCATATACAATATCTGCGATGTGAGAAAATGAGTTGTGCAGGATGGTAACTGTTATGGGTTCCTTCAGAACAGTTAGCCTAAGAGAATTATTCGAGATTGCAATCCCTGTCTCATTGTCTTTGGCAAACCAGCATTCTGGGGGAGCCCTTCCGTCTGCCGTCCAAAAAACTCCCTAACTCAAGCATAGTCATTTATTTTAAAGGTACATTTCTTAAGATACTGTAGACCTTGATCATATGCATCAGACACAAATATTTTTTTTAAGTGGAAGAATCTTTGCATCTGGATGCTTGAGTGATTGCGTAGAAATTATGGCATCAGAAGTATAGTTGTACCTCAAGGCCGCTCCCTACCTATTCCACATAGGAGATCTTGGTAGAGAAATGAGTGATACAACATAGGCCCATCAAATCATTTTCAAGAAGCAAATGCTTGCAGATGTTATTCTAATGTTCCTTTTAAGTACATTGAATAATCTTTATTGGAAAGAATGGAAGACTGTTAAGATTAACAGATTTCATGCCCAGCTACATAGAAACATGTTATATGCATTTGCTCATGTGAAGAACTAAGAGCATAATAAGCTGGAGTTTTAAAAAATTGCTTGTGCAACGAACCTAAATTTTAAGTGTTCTCTTTTATCTTGAGCTTTATAACTTAATCATTGATTTCTTACTTTTCTCCCTATTCCTAAGTAACACCTAAAAGAATGAGAAATTTAAACTGAAAATATTTCTGCTTGGTGCAAGGGGCATGTGAAAGGGGAGAGAAAAGAGAAAGGAAGAAAGCCAGGTTTAGAAAGAAATGGTTCCTACAGTGTTAACTATGGAGTCTGTAGCGTGACTCTAATGGAATATCATGGCAGGGGGTATAATACTGTAAATAAGATGAATATGCCACTTGTGGATTAATGGGCAACCTAAAGAGTGGCTTTATTTACATCTGTGTGGGTTTATTTGCAGTTTATTGGGAGTTTTTCTTTTTCTTTCTAATATTTAGATTAAAGTATTCATAGTCCTTAGTGGGTTAAGCAGTGAGATTTTTTTTTTTTATAATTAATCTCTTCAGGTCTGGCTCCCAACATTAGTCTTTGTAGGACTTAGTGGCTACATTGTTGTGTTTTGTTTTTTTATAGGTTGAAAAAGGAGTTTTGTTTTCTGGGTAACTTTCCTTTTTAGTTCTTCAGAGGTTAAGGATTTCTAAGATAATTTGTTAGGTTATGAGGCCTTGAAACATAATTTATTGCATTTTATATAAAAAAGGGAAAGAATAAAAGGTAGAGATTTTATAATGTATAAATTACAGTAAGTTATATTTGAGAGGATACAGTTTTATAAAACTGAAACAAAATTTATAATTTTCAAAGATGAGGTTGGAACAGTACATATTTAATTGTATCCAACCTGAATACAATACCCAACATTAGAATATGTGTGAATAAATGATTATTTGACTAAGGTTTTGCATAATCAATTTCTTTAATGAATTTTGAAGGTTTATGTTGTTTGCTTTTGAAATTTTAAATTCCTTCCACTACTACTGTATCTTCCTAAGCACATTTCATTTAAAAGTCAAGAAATTCAGAGTGTGCTTCCTAAACATGGAGGTGGGGAACCTAAATTCACCAAAAACTTAATCACTAACAACTAGTAAATAATATTCTGAAATTTAAAAGTAAAATAGAGAAAATATATCTTACCCTACCAACTTTCCTCAAACACATGGGTCTCACCAAATTATAGTACTTTTTAAAAGGTTGGTTTAAATGGAAAATGAAGTTGCATAAGATTAATTCTCCCTAAATTATAATAAAAAAACCACATCTGTGTGTTATGTCTATAACAACTAGATTTAAAATGTAGCAGCTATTTATGTTGAATCTGACAAGCTTCTGCAGACCACAGAGAATATAGTAGATAATAGTCATCAGGAAATTAATTCCTACTCAATGCTGTAATTTGTTAAACAGTTAGCCAAGTTTACAAAATATTTAAGTACATATAGCTACTTAAATCTCAACACTAATTTTTTGTTTGTTTTTCTTGTCTTGAACTTATAGTATATTTCCTTTTAGCATTCACTTAAGAGATCATAAAAATTAAAAATACCTTAATTAGCAACCACAAAAAAAGTAAAACTGTTAATTGAACCTTGTAATTTCTAAAAGGAACTGTCTGTTATGCTCTCCTTTTAAGGCTTTGATTGTATGTAATAAAACTGTTGCTTAATTAATGCCAGTGTTCTGAAGCCTTTGGATTTCACAAAATTGAATGAAGTGAAAGAGCCAAGAGACAAAATCAAATCACTTTTCTATCAGTGTTAATTTAGGTTTGCCATTCTTGTTCTAGATCATGAATTACAGCTTCAAACATAGATCAAATGGATTTCAAGAGAAGCATAGCAGTCAGTCCTATCTTAAGAAACATGATTGGACATCTTAGTAGGCTAATGAATCACAGTTTTCAAACAATTCCTTTTCTCCCTTGTGCTTCCCATGAAAAGACCATGATGGTGTTATAACACCCCAAGGGGAAAATACAAAACCAAAAATTGTGTTATTTTGCCCATTGGCATTGATTCCTGCAGTGGGAAATGAGAGCTGAGGTTAGGGTTAGGGAATTCAGTCTTTTGAAATTGTTCTTTGGCAGAGACTTAGTGTATGTATCTAAGGCTTAAGACAAAAGGAACTCAATCTATTAGGTCCCTAAGTACTGCAGGGGGAAATGTGCAGAAAATATGCCCTAGAAACACTGGTTTTGATAAAGGCAGCTTTTAACAGTATCTACATGGTGAGATAAATAACTAGGGTGTTATATAGTTTTCATATTTTACTTCTTAGTACCAGAAATATTGCTAATTTTTAGAATGCAGGCTATTAAAGAGTTTACTAAAGAGATCTCCCAGGATATAACTCTCTACAGGGCTAATCTCTGCATACTTCTATTTTCCCCCCCTTTGATTCAAGGAATTTATTAGCTGCTTTCATATTTGTATTGATTTTAAGAAGGCTGTTGGAAGGCAGTGCTTTCAAGAAGGAACAGATTTGAAATTCAGCAATGAAAAATAAAGTACTTTTCAATTTGGGGCTGCAGTGCCAGAGTGATTGTGCTGTAACTTTTAAACTAATTGCAGTCTTGGAGGCTTCTCAAGAGGTGGTCATGATCTTTCTAGATTGGGTAGGATTACAACATCATTTTTAAATGATAGATTTTCTTGAATTTATAGTTAATGAAATATAAGCATTTAGGGTGGAGACATGTTCAGTGACAATATCAATCCCATTGGTTCAAGGTCCCTGTGGAAGAGGAGGTCTGCAAACATATGAGAAGAATACAGCTTTCAGTTTGCATAGTCTTCTATTGTCCAGGGGGGTATATAATGCCTATAAATACTTCCAGCAGAATGGATGGAACTAGGTTAAGTGTTTACAGACATACCTTTCCATTCTCCCCCACTGAAGAACAAGGTTCTCCTAACACTGACCTACTTTACTCCTCTACTGTGCTATAGGTACAGTGATTTTTGTGGCCATGAAGAGAAGAATAAATGAGGAAGACTCGTAGCATCTTTTAGTAGGAAGCATTTGGCAGTATGTTCCTTTGTTGGTAGAGCATAATGTTGTAACAAATCATGAATAAATATTTCGAATTCTGTAATATTGTAACAGTTATAACCATTTTTAAGTTCCTTTTTTAAGTAGATATTTCTCTCCTGGCTTTGCGTATTGTGAACTTTACAAAACTGGCTTAGGCAGCCCTATTAATTATTCATATCATAGCAACAATTAAAGCAAATTAAAAATAAAAATCTCCATATTGCAGTTAACTGTGGGCAACACCAAACTGTGTCAGCTCTATAAGGGCCTGTGGTGTTTCTTTAGTTAAAGGTGCTAGAGGGAGCTCTAACCCTCATCAAAGGAATAGCATAAGGGACCAATTGCCCAGTGTTTGTATCTGGCCACAGAGCCACAACTGAAAAAAGGAGGTTGAAGCTTTGCCACAGTAGAAAACAGATTTCATTTATTAGAAATCTCATTCTGATATGTTAGGAAACAGTCTGTGGCCTTCTACTGGCAACCAGACAGCTCAGTTCTCTCCATCTATACTCCCACCTTAAACATAATGGTGTTCTAGCACAGTGCCTAGGCACAGTGCTTGTTAAGTTGATAAATTTGTTTCAGCCTTCCATAGGTGAAGATCAAAACTCTTACCCTTTGGCCTAACCCTCCCCCAACCGTGGCTTCCCTTTCAAGATTATAGCCCCTCTTTCAAAACAGTAACTCAGTTCATTTCAACTAATAATTTCCTACCTTATGCAAGGCACTGTGTAATGTGCTGGCAATCCAAAAATAAAGGTGAAACAATCCCTGCCTTCGAAGAGATTACATTACAAAGAGAAATGCAGCGTGTGACCAAATATGTAACTATATTCAAAACAATACAAAATAGTTTCAAGAAGAAGCTGTTTTTTAAAAATGTGGAGGCTCAGAAAAGGCCTCTTGTAGGAATTGGTCCTGAGCTGTCTTGAAGGAAATGAGGAGTTCCAAGAGGTAGAAGTCAAGAGTGTGTAATTTTAGGGATGGGGGCCACTTGTAAAAAGACATAGGAAGGAACAACCAGTGGGCCAATTAGACTAGGGTGGAGAATGCTAGGAAGGACATACATACAACTTAACAAGTTTAATTCGTTCCCATACTGAGCTCATAACTCAATTTGCTTGTATATCAAATCAGTTTTCCCCATTGAAATTAATTGAAAGCCATTAATCTGTTCTAGCCCCCAAAATGCCACCCCAGAATTTTTTGTTATGTGTTGTTAAATAAGAAAAAGTATTTATAAATAACAAATATTGTGTAAAAACATAATAAAAGAATGTAAAGAAATAAACTGGTTTTATAAAGTGCATATTTACCTTGTATATCAGATGACTTGAACCAACAGAAGACACTGGCCAAGGTGGAGATTAGAAGAGTTTTGTTTTGTGCTCTTTTAGTCACTTTTGTTCACTTATTCACTAGACTCTCAATGCTGTACTTTATCCCTGAACTTAATTGCTACAATATCTTTTTTACTTTCTCTTAATTTTCTTCACTGGTGAGGTAAACATGTAGACTGAATGAGTGAGGTGCAGGACACTGGGTGGGCGTTGGGTTGTGGTGTTCACTGCACCAACTAGAGGCGGCTCATACCTCAAATTTTGGCTTGCAATTCAAAGCAAAAAATTGACTAACAACTCGTATCTCGGAAATCTCTTAAGTTGATGCACTTGTATGTCAAGGTACCACTGTAATATGAAATAACACTAGAGAGAAGAGCCCTCCTGGAAGCAAAAGGAAAATTATGAAGGGCTTTAAATGCCAGGATGAGGATTTTATCCTAAAGGTAGTGGAAAGCCACTAAAGCTTTTTGAATGGAGGATGACATTGTCAGATGTGTGTCTGACAATATCAATTTGATGGTTATATAGAGAGGGTGAATTAGAGTGGAGGAAGACTAGTAGTCTATCCAGCTAATTAAAAGCCTGTTGGTGTAGTCAGGTGAGAATGAGAAAACAGCCTAAACTGGGGTAGCAACTGTGAGAGAAAGGAAGAAAGGCCAAATATGAGGGATGTTGCAGTAATAGAATCTATAATTCTTGGAAACAGATTGAGATGTGAGGGAAGAGAAAAGTGAAGGATAATGCCAAGACTGGCACATTCAACCCTTTATCTCTACTCACATAGCCACCACATTAGTTCAGGCCCTCATCACCTGCATTATTTCAGCAGCTCCCTAATTGATCTCTTTGCCTAAAATTTTTCCCCACTCTAGTCTATCTTCCACATACCTGCCAAACTGGTTTTCCTTAAATGTGGAACTAGCCATGTCAGTCCTCTGTTTAATAAATTCTAGTCGCTCTATATTGCCTCTAGGTTAAAGTATAAAACTCTGATTAGCTTTTAAAACTTTACACAACTTAGCCCCAACCTATCTTTCCCAATGCATTGGATATTACTCTCTCACCTGTCCTCTCCAGTTCAGCTAAACTAACTTTCCCTCTGTTCCTTTACCATAGCAGTATCTCCCATCTCCATGCCTCTGAACTTCCCCTTCCCTGTCCATGAAAAGTCCTTCTTCACTTGGCCTCCTAGAATCTCTTTATTTCAGGACATGGCTCGAACACCACTTTCAATATGAAACTTTTCATGATTTCCCCCACCCTTGACCTACTGCTAGTACTTTTCCTCCCTAACTGCCTTGTAATTGTTTGTGTTTATTCTGTATCCACTTATGTATGTACTTGTTGTTTCCAAGTTAAATGTAAGTTTCTTGGGAGTAGGGCTTGTATTACTAAAATTCTTTGTATCTTATGTCTAGCACAATACTTGGTATATAAGAGATGATTAATAAATGTATGTTGATTGATTGGAAGGATAGTGGTATTCTCAACAGAAATCAGAGGAAGGATAAGTTATTTTCAACGTGAGGGTACTAGGAAACTTCATGGAGAAATTTGACCTTGAAGGAGCCAGTCTAATGCAAAAAGCATTATTAAGTTCCCTGTTATGTAGAAGGCACCATGCTAGGTGCTAGAAATATAAAGACAACAATGTTTTAAACTGTTTCTGCCCTCAAGGAGCTTGTCTTCTACTGGGAGTATGCAGCATATTAGCAGATAAATATGTAAATGAAAATTTGAGATGGAGGGAGAGAATACTAACAACTAAGAGTATCAAAAGAGTTTCCTATAGTAAGTGGCACATGAGCTGAGTCTTGCAGGAAGCTAGTTATTCTTAGTGTACTAGGTAAGAATGCAGTGCATTGTAAGGGATATAGTGTAAGACCGTGTAGAGGTATGAGGTGGGCAGTTCAGAAAGCAGAATGGTCAGCACGTTGTTTTAATGAGTCAGGTTCCTTCAGTATCTCTTAATTATAGCTTTTCAACCAATATTACAGGACCTGTTGATTCTTTTGTAGTCAGGAAGGGATACAATGAAACCAAGCAACCTCCAAATAGAAGGCTCTCCTAACTGACTTCTTTCTGTTGCCATTGCTTTAGGAGAATAGAAGGGGATTTTTTTTTTAGTCAAAACTTTGCCCCTGGAGATTGATGACATTTTTTCCCCTTCTCTTTTCTTCAGTGGTGTACTTCCTTATTAGTGTTCCTAAAGTATCTTATATCTGAGTGATATTATTTCAATGAAATATAGAAATCGGCCATTGTGAAGTATATTCTTCTTATAACAGGACCAGTGAATCCTAAGGTATCAATTATATGGAGATTTGGTAAATTACCATTACAACCTCATATTATTCAATTAGTTTGACCCAGGTTTACAGTATTGATGAGTCTTTTCCAAGTGTGCTGTACTCAGCAACTGTCTTCTCCTCTTCTCTCAACCCTTGGGGTCACTAGCCTTTCTCTGTGATAAGTAGTACTTGACTATTATCCTTAGACCTTGGCTGAATGCATTCTCTCTCTCTCTCTCTCTCTCTCTCTCTCTCTCTCTCTCTCTCTCTCTCTCTCTCTGTCTCTGTCTCTCTCTCTGTCCCTCTCTGTCTCTCTCTCTCTCTTTCTCTCTCTCTCTCCCTCCTTCCCTTCTCCATATCTTTCCCTCCCCTTTTTCTTTCTGTCTTTTTTTTTATCTGTCCTTGTCTTTCATCCTTTTCTGTCTCAGTCTTAAGTCCACACACTTGACTTCAGGTTAAAAATGCTATCCGCAGAGCCACCTGAAACCTGACTCAGCTGTGTCACACAGAAATTTCCTGACTAATCTTTCCTCTGTTCTAGGTCCAGAACCAGCTCAGCTCCCTTGAGTTGAGCCTACGGCCTTGATCAGCAGGTCATGGGTCCTTTTTCCTTTCTGAAGTTCCTCTATAAGTATCCAATTTTCTTCACTATTCTGAATGGTACCATTCTACCTGGATAGTATGGACTGTATGTTAGCCATACATAGTAGCATAATAAAAAAATCTTTTCTATTCACTTAGTTCCTGTTTTGTGAACTTAACATCCAATTTTAAATATGTAAGGAGACTTTAAACATAGAAAAAGGTGGGTTTGTCCTCAAAGAAGAGTGCAGTGACCAGGTTCTGTGGACGAACCTGATTTGCCCTAAATGTAATATGTTAATGGCTTCTGGGAACTTAGAAAAGACTCTTTCCCCTACTTCTTAGAAGACATATGCTGCACTCTATTTTAACATTAACTTTAGAAATATCTGGTAGGTCTCAAGAAGTATGTGTGTGTGTGTGTGTGTGTGTGTGTGTGTGTGTGTAAACGTGTGTATGTTTACAGATATTACATGTGTATATATATTTATATACGTAAAATAACAGAACAAGAAAATGTGTCTTATTCTTAAAGACCACCAGGTTCTGTTCTATTTGATATTAAATTCT
The DNA here is from genome assembly GCA_028646575.1 of Pseudocheirus occidentalis. Taxonomy (NCBI): domain Eukaryota; kingdom Metazoa; phylum Chordata; class Mammalia; order Diprotodontia; family Pseudocheiridae; genus Pseudocheirus; species Pseudocheirus occidentalis. Next base: position 90,351,143 of record CM053598.1, on the reverse strand, counting down.
GAAGGATTTTAGATTTAATCCTTCCAGCCAAAATGCAAGCCAGTTTCTGTGAATAATAACTGACATATGTTAAGTTTCACAAAGAGCTATGCCTTCATTATCTTGTGTGTTCTATCTGATTTATTGTCTATCAAATCAATTTCATATACTCCTAACAGCTAACAAAACATTGTGTCCATAAGGACACTAGACATCCTTTGAGGTCTCCAAGATCCACAGCAAGAAACAGCCATAGCCATGGCCTTTGACCAGATGATGGAAGCATCCCAGTAGTTTCATTGTGCCTTGTAAGCTACTCATAGAGATACTGCTCCTACTTGTAATGGAAAATAAAGTCCTAAAGAGAGGGCAACATTCATTTGAATGTTGAATTTCTAGAACCACCTTTTATCTGAAGAGCTAAAAGGATAAAACACAGACTTTTCAAATATGCCACAAGCTCTAACGCTGAACACAGTGGTGAAGAAGGAATTAGTGATGAGAGAAGATAAGAGTGGGGGGGGGGGGAAGAGACACAATAGAGAGATTACATATATTGGCCTATACCCTTCTTGGGGCTTTAACTCCCATTATCATTGAAAGACATAGGGATGAGGGAGAGGGAGCAAGAAGGAAACATAGGGGCTTTTTTTGTACATAAACACTGTCTAGTGTTTCGAACAGTCTTGAGTTTCCTTTGGAATTTTGTTTTTGTCCAAACCTAAGATTTTTATGGGTGTAGGAAATACCCAGTGAGAAATCCTAGTCTACCAATGCAGATCAACAACTAATCTATAGCATAGTTGTTTGAATCATAAAATTGTGAAATTTTAGAAATAGAAGACTTTAGAGATAATTTGAGCCCACCTCATTTTATATAAAAAGAGGCTAATTGACCTACCCAAAGTCCTCATTAACTGGCTTGTGATGACCTTGAGTAGGTCAATTAACAAAGAAGGGAAATAGAAGAAAACATTTATTAAGTGCCTGCTATATTCCAAATATTGTGCTAAGCACTTTACAGACATTATCTAATTTAATTTTCACAACAAACTTTTGAGGTAGATGCTGTTATTATCCCCATTTTTTACAGTTGAGTAAGCTAACATAATCAAAGGTTAAGTGATTTGCCCAGGGTCACACAGCCAGCAAAATGTCTGAGGTTAGAAACAAGCAGAACCGCCTGAATTCCAGTTCTCTGATCTTCGAGTCCCATAATATTGACTCACTTATTTTTGTCCTCCTTTTAACAAGAAAGAACCTGTTATGAGCTGTTTTGTTCTGGGTGGGGGGGAAAGAACTTCACCAGTTTGTCTTTATCACTACTAAACAAAGTCACTGTTGTACGTTGTACTTCCAGAAAAGTGTCTGTAGGGCTGTTTTTCGTTGAAAAGTGCTATGGCTACTACAGCCCTAAGCAAGACCCATACCCTGGTGAAGCAGAAAGTAGTGTAGTAAAGAAGAAGCTACCTTCACAAGAGTCATGTCAAGCTTTGAGAAATGGTAACATCTGTAGGGAAGCAACAGCAGAAACATTAACGTGATTCTCAATTTTCACATCTTTCTCTGATTTCCTATTTTCCTTTCTTCTCTCCATCTCCCCAATATCATTGGTGGGATTTTGTCCTATTATGAAAAAAAATTGAAATGAATCTTGCATTTCTCAGAATTCAGCGTCTTTTCTCATAAAGGCCTGCATCTGCGGTCTTTGGTTTCATGAAATCCCATAAAAATGATGCCCATGTGGGGAAATGTAAATAACCTTCAGGCAAAATTACAAGGTAGCAGAGTTTTTCTGCCAATTTTTGAAAGAGGGGTGCTGATGACAGCTGGAATTCATCTGATTTCTAACTTTGTGTCTTTGCTGATTCCTAAAATGAGAACAGAAATTCCGAAGGAAGCAAAATGGGAAGTTTACTTTCCTAACCAAGTACGGTTTATATAGAAAGCTAGAGCAGTGCCCTAAAGATCACTAGGCTGATCCTCTTTTTTTCTTTCTTCCCTGCCTCCCAGTTAGTTTGAATGTTACAAGAATGTGTTTTAACAATAGCTTTAAAAATTTATCTAAAAATATTGGGTGCAGATATCCTTGGTACATATTGAGGGGATCATGTTCTGAGTATCCCCTTTTTATTCCTCTTTAGTTATATGTAAAGAAATTTCTAACCCATTACCCTTTACTGTATCTTTTAGGAAATACCTTTTTTGTTTAAATGTTTTGTACGATATAATTTAATGTAACTCTGTTACATCAAGATGCTCAGGTAGATTGGTTAAAGAATATGGCAAGTACAAGCAGAGTACAGAAGTACTTTGTGCCCAGATTGAGTATGATGATGGCTGAGGATGAAAACCAAAAAATTGCATTTCTATCACTAAATACTTTTCTTCCTATAATCTCATAAGCAAGTATTTCACCATCACTTTGACCCTTCAGATTGAAAATCAATTGAACAGATATTTTTAATGAAAAAAAGTATGAAATATTTTAAGCCCTCAAGGAGCTTATTACAGTATATTTGAAACATCACATGAGACCATATTTAGAAAGATGCTAAACTAAATATCAACAAGTGTCAAATTTATGATACAAATAGCATGTGTTAAAGACTGTAAGCTACAGAGAATATCTACAGTGTAGGAAAAAAATTGCCGTGGAGAAACCTAGAAATTAATAGGTAAAAAAAAAACAGTCTAAAAAAGGAACAAGCAATAAAACCAGTTTCCTTAGAGATTCACGTAAAAATATTCAAAGTCTAGGTAAAGCAAGGTTTTTGGTGCTCCTAATACAAAGAAAGCTTATTAAGAGGATGAGAGTCATAACTATAATGTGCTTTTGGGAGGTTCTGCTTGGATCCATTGGTAAATGTGTGATATAATGTTGTGTGTTCTCTTTCCAGTGATGCAGATTTCAGACTATCTATATATCTTTTCATTCAAGGCTCTTGTCTAGCCCTCCAGACAGAGTCCATCCAGTAGGCTAAGGACCTCCTTCTAGATCTCTAGACATTGTTTGGATACTTGTAAAACATGTTGTCTGTCCTTTGGGTATCCCTCACTGTCCCCACATGACCAACCTTTTTTCTAGTCCTATGGCACTCTAGTGGCAACTTCTGTGCTACTTCCTCCACCATGTACATCTTTCTTGCCTTTTTGGTGGACCACAACTTCTCTTCTAAACACAACTGCAGCTAGACCACATCACTGAAAGAATAGTATTAAGAAGATGGGCCTTTGTTTCAAAGACAAGATTAGAGACATTACATGTGCTACATAATTACTCAAAGGCAATACAATCCATTCTCTTTCTCCTTTTGACCTCTGGGCCCTTATCATTGTCCATTTGCAGTGTCTGTCCAAAATATATTTACAGATGGATCAGCTCTATGGGTTACCCATACAATTACTATCTCATAGTCCAGTTAGTAGACATTTTTCATCCACTTGGTTTTGCATTCATAGATGGTTAGATTGATTATAGATCACATTTAGAATGCTCTACCATATTTCAGGACTTAATGTGATCAAGACACGTCTTATTCAAAAGGAACAGAGTATGTTAAAGGATAAGAGAGAAGGAAGAACAGAGATGAAATAAATAATATTATGTACTAGCAGATATGTATGTTAAAGGATAAGAGAGAAGGAAGAACAGAGATGAGATGAATAATATTATGTACTAGCAGATATGTATGTTAAAGGATAAGAGAGAAGGAAGAACAGGGATGAGATAAATAATATTATGTACTAGCAGATATATTCATGTGAAGAAATCTAGGAACCAGGTCAATTTGGGGTGAGGGAGTGGGGAGAGAAGGGACACATGGTAGAGGCTATTTGGATGAAGACCAGAGGTAGAAATATAAATGATATATACAATCATTAAACTAAACTACAAATCATTAAACTATGCCAAGATGTAACAGCAAGCACCCCAGCACATGCAGGATGGCTGCTAGCACAGATTCTTTAATCTGCTCTACTAAAGGAAAGCAACTTTAAAGGGTTCAACAATCTTTAATTTAACATATATACATATACATATACATGAAATGGTAATGGGAATTTGAAGATCTCATTTGCAATCAAACAGGTACTTAGCACCTTGTTCCAAGTTAATGATTGTGTCAAGTATTAACTCCCAGAACTTTGGAATCCCACAGTAGGATGGACTTGTTGACATATCAGGAAGGGGCAGAACAGGGAGGAGCTAATACCATATATAAGGAAAAGCCCAAGCTGAGAGGAGCCAGAACTTCTGGGAGTGAGCATCTGGAGGCTGGGATGGTACTGATGGAGAAAGAGATGAGAACTGAGAAGAGAAATGAGAACTGAGAAGTGAACTGAGAATTGAGAAGAAATGAGAAATGTGGAGAGAGGAGAACTGGGAGGGGGCATGGTTGTGGTGTCGGTACTTTGTCTATTTTGATGTTACTGTGTCAGATTCATCTGCTAATAGAGGATGGTGCTGTTATTACAGAAGCCCTAGGACCTTGCTGGTGGTTCAGAAGCCCTGAATGAGGATTTTCTTGATGAAATGAAAGACATCTACAAGCATATGAAAAAAATGTTCCAAATCACACGTGATTAGAGAAATGCAAATCAAAATGACTGTGGCGTACCACATCTCACTGGCCAGACTCACTAAGATGACAAAACAGCAAAATGATAAATGCTGGACAGGATGTGAAAAAAATCAGAACACTAATACATTGTTGGTGGAGCTGCAAACTGATCCAGCCATTCCGGAGAGCAATCTAGAACTATGTCCAAAGGGCTATAAATAAGTGCATAACCTTTGACCCAGCAATACCACTTCTAGGGTTATATCCCAAAGAGATCAGAGAAGTGAGAAGAAGACCCATATGTACAGAAATATGTGTAGCAGCTCTTTTTTGTGGTGGCAAAAAATTGGAAAACAGGGGCATGCCCATCAATTGGGGAATGACTGAACAAGTTGTGGTATATGAATGTAATGGAATACTACTGTGCTATAAGAAATGAGAAAAAAATAAAATATGACAGACTTCATAATAAGCTGGAGAGACTTATATAAACTGATGCTGAGCAATAAGAGCAGAACCAGGAGAAATTTGTACACAATCACAGACACAATGTGTGTGTGACGACTAACTTCAGTAGACTGGTCTCCTCTCAGCAATACAAGGTTATAGAACAACTCCAAAAGACCCATAATTGAAGGAGATGTCTACATCCAGAGAAGGAGATGCAGAGTCTGAGTGCAGATTGAAACAAACTACTCGCTCTATTTCTTTTTCCAATTTTGTTTTCTCTTTCCCATTGATCATTCCATCAGTTACAATCCTTCTTTACAACCTGACTGATGATTAATGTAAAGATATTTGTAGATCCTGTATCTGAGTGCGTGCTGGCATGATGGGGGTAGGGAGAGATGGAGGGGCATAAAATCTGAAACCCAAAGGACTGTGGAATTGAATGTTGTAAACTGAAAGTAAATAAACCAATTTAGTTTTTTTAAAGGAAAGTTTTTTTAAAAGAGGATTTTCTTATTGTATGTTTACAGAAATCCTGGAGGAGGGTCTTGCTGACAATTTCAGAGGTCCTAGGACTATACTAATAATTTGTGCTGATTCCTCAGATCTTGTTGTTGGGTCTGTGTTGATTTCACAGGCAGAAAGTGAATTGATGAGGATGCAGGCAATGTGCATGGATGTTATTGTGGCTTTGTTAAGCTGTGTCTTCCCAGGAACAGAAACTGTGAAGGACTTGGGGTGGACTAGACATGGTGAGCTTATATGGAACAGGAACTTGGCAGGAGCTGGGACCATGGAAAGGGAACCATGGAAGCCAAGAGCCAGCCTCAAGTTAAGAAAAGACCTCTTCTTGGGTATTTAATGCAAACTGAGAAGATCATGATTTACTAGAGGCAGAGAACCTTGACCTTTACAATTAGAAGATTGATCCTAATTAAGGATGATTGGAAACTAATCTCCATTCAAGAAGAAAGAAGACTTTTTGATTGAAGAGATTAAGACAATGTGACCTGGGGGTGGAGAGCTTTTGGCTTCTGTACTTTGTGTCAATTAAGGAAGCTTGCCTCCTTAAGAATAATTGACTTAGGAGCTAAGATGGTGGAAAGAAAGCAGTAGCTTTTCCAAGGTCCTCCAACAATTCTGTCACTAAAGACTAAAAAGTGAATTTGAACAGATATAAGAGTGGCAGAACCCATTGGGAGACAGAGCGTAGCAGATTCCCGGCCCAGGAAAGTGACTACTCAGGTCTGGGCAGGGAGAACGCTGAGCACACAGGAGCCACACCAGTATGGTTCTGAGAGCAGAGTATGGCAGACTGAGAAGCCCCAGCCAGCCAGCAGACTCACCCAACCAAAGGGGTTTGCAGCCGTCTCACCACAGGACAGAGGATCATCCAAACCGGGTAGGAAAAAACTCAGGGCCCACAGCAGGGTCATCAGCTTTTCCTGGGGAAACTTGGATGTTTAAAATTACTTACCCAAACTTCCAGAAGCCAAGATGAAGGAATAAAGTTTAGTTGCTCTGATCCCCCCCTCCCTGACCCAGAAAAGTCCATAGTTAAATGCCCCACCCAGAGTAAAATCTTGAATTAGTGGAAACAGCCTCAGGCTTGGGTGTCACTGAGGAACAGGGAAGGGAGACTGTAGGAGTCTAAGCCGAGGAGGATGGAGCCAGCAAGCACTAACAACACAGGCACAGGTATGCTTTAGCACCACCTGGCCAATCAGCAAATGGCAGCCCTGCCTCTGGCCTCCACATACTGAGCCTGCCTGAGCCATAGCCCAGAGACACAGGTGGAAACCTGAAGGAGCCAGACCACCCCGCCCCATAGGTTACTCTGTAAGCTGCAGGGTAACTCAGGGGAATCATTGAGAATCCTGGCCTTGGCCTCAGTCTACTCCCAAAGTTAACAACCAAACACCTACCTCCCAGCCTGAGAAGCTCAATACTTCTGCACCCTAGAAGCAGATATCCACTCTAAAAATCCAGGACATAGGTGCTCACAATGGGGAAGAAGGAAACAGCAAAGGCTAGGACCATCAAATCTTTTTATAGTGAGCAAGAACAACCAAATTCAGAAGGCAACACGAACTTTATACTCACACTGAAGACCACAGAAGGAAATGTGAATTGGTGTCAAACCCAAAGAGCATTCTTGGAGGATCTCAAAAGAGATTTAAAAATGAAATTAGAGAGGTAGGAGATAAATTTAAATCTACAGTGACCAAATTGGGAAAATATCTCACTAAAGAAAACAAATCTTTAAAAAATAAAATTGGAGAACTTGGACAGAAGGTCCAAAATCTAACTGGAGAAAATACCTCCCTAAAAATGAAGAATGAACATATGGAAAAAGAGCTCCAAAAACTAATTGAGGAAAATAATTCACTAAAAATTAAAATCAGTCAAATTGAAGCTAAGGATTTCTATGATGCAACAAGAGTCA
>CM053598.1:90327687-90343203 GCA_028646575.1 Pseudocheirus occidentalis | reverse complement strand
TCTCTTATTTGGTTTTCAAAATCCTTCTTAAGCTGCTCTATGGCTTGTAGGCAGTCTATGTGTTTCTTAGAAGCTTCTGGTGTGGGAGTTCTGACTGTGTTGTCTTCCTCCTGTTCCATGCTTTGATCCTTTTTGTCCCCAAAAAAGAATTCTAAAGTTCAATTGCTGTTCTTACTTTGCTTTCTTTTCCTGGTCATGTTGCCAGTCAATTACTCGACGTTTTAGCTCTGTGGAACTCTGCTTCCAGAGGGGAAAGCTCTGTCCCAAATCACTGGAGTTTTTTCAGCTGCCAGAGCTATTAGGAGGCTGCTGCAGCCCCCACCAGCTTTGGCTCACTGAAAATGCACCCCACGACCACCACCCAAGACCACGATCTGGATCCAGGCTGCTCAACACAAGAGCACTTAGCTTCTGAATGATTGCTTGGCCCCCCTGCAGACTGCAGGCTGGGAGCTTCTGAAGCAGCCATGTGGAAGCTACTTCTGCTGCTTCCTTGCCCTGGAGGCTGTTTGGCCAGAATGCTTTTCTCCCCCAAATTTAGCTGAGCTTCGCTGACCTTTCACTTAGTCATTGTTTCTTATGGCTTGATAATTCTGGAAACTGCCACAGCTGCTGCTGATCCACTCTCCTGAAGGCTCTAGGTGCTGCTTGTCTTGGCTGCCCAGGGCTGGGCTAGTTTCAGCTCCCAAAGTGCTGCAATGAGCCCTTCCTGCCAAGCTGCCTTCAGTGGGAGATGTGCCCCTCTGTAATTTTGTGAGTTCTGAAGCCCTAAAATTTGTTTAGAGTTATATTGTATGGGTATTTGAGGTGGCTATGTGGGAGCTGCAGAGCTTTCCTGCTTCTCTGCCACCATCTTGGCTCTGTCCCTGAAATATTCTTAGTAACAAAATATTTATGGTAACAAAAACAAATAAACAGACACGGAAACAAAATGGTCAACAGGTTTCATAATGGCTGAGCAAATTGGGTTGTATTGATATAATGGAAAATATTGTGATCCAAGAGAAAACAAATATGAGGCATTCAGAGAAATGTGGCAAAATGTGGATAAAGTGATACAGTTTGGAAAGAGCAGAACAAAGGGAACCACACACACAATGACTGCAGTCATGTTCATGTAAATGAATAATACTAAAAAGCAAGCTTTGATAAATTCTGATAAAAAATTTTAGTCCTAAAGATCTGATAAGGAGATATAGCTTCTTCTTCCCAGTAGAGAGGTAGGTACTACATGTATGCAATATGGCATGTACTGCCTGAGAAGGTGTGGTGTTTTGGTTTTATTCTATTTCTTAACAGGAAAGTACTCAGTGTGGCAGTTAATTACAGATAAATAATTATGATAGAAAAACAAAAGGCAATAATTTTTAAAAGAAGAAAAAAAATGTCTGGGTTAACAATAGTGCCATTGACAAAAACAGGGAAGTGAGAAAGGGCAGAAAGTTTCTGGGGAAAGTTAAATTAAATTCTGGACATGGTAATTTAAAGTGTCAGCAGGACATCCAAATGAAGATGTCTTGTAGGCAATTTGAACAAATTGCCCAGTAGTAAGAAGAGGCAATGACAGCTTGATGACATCATCAGAAGACATCCCTGGTCTTTTTGCATCCAAGTCATGATTGCCCTTCCACTGAGGTGCCCCTCAACACATATTTCCTATGTCCACTCTTCCCTTGATTTGGGGTTTATTTGTGGGATAGTGTGCCCCAGATTTATAGGGAAATGTTTTATTGCTGCTTTTCTTAATATGCTATTTGACTAAATGCCTTTGATTTGGGCTAATTGTGTCCTCTGCCTAAACAAAGACAAATATTTTCATGTACGTTCTATAGCTCTGAAAGAATGCAAATCCACAGAGCATTGGGGACTTGGGGAGCCTTACTGGGAGTAGGGACAACCTTGGTGTAAATGGGAGTGTGGGACACAAAGTGCTACCCAAGGAAGGTGATAGTCTCCAGAGAAAACTAGGTTTCAGATAAAATGAAAAGGGAAAAAGAGAGTCTAAGGAAAAGTTTAAAATACAGAAGAGTTTATTGAGAATAAAGTCAGAGTTTCAAAGGATACAATAGAATAAGTGTATACAGTAACAATTTGACATAAACTTACAGTATGATTTTACTGAGGTCCAAATGTAGAGACCGTATATGCTGAGTCAACTCATAGCTTCAGAACTTCAAAGTCTTATTTTTATACAGTCCTCTCTTTGGATACAGTATCTCTACTGTATACCTAAAGGAACCTTTTCTGTTCCTCTCTGGAGTCTTACTCTTTTCTCTACTGCCAGTAATCATGCTCCTTGAAGTTGCTTCTTCCCTTGGGATTATTGTACTGCTGCATCTGGACTGACTGGAGTATGTCTCTAAACCCCACTGGATGCACTGTTACTGGTCAGCTACTTCCCCTTCAAAACTACATGCCCTATATGGGTGGGGAGTAAATAAATTCCCTCCTTCCATTCTCTCCCTATGCAGAAGTCTCTTTGACTCTGCAATCTCTCCACACTCCAAACTCTGAAATCCATCCAAAGTTTAGCAATTAAAAGCCCCTAGATCTGTGGCTACTTTGCTTGCAGAATCAATTATATTACTCCCTTCTTGACAATCAGAAGGGTGTTCAGACCTCATAAAGGGATCAGGGTGTTATAGCTTGTTAACATGTTAAAATCTCGACATGTGTGGCTATATCCTGTGGCTATATCCTGTGACTATATCAACTAAACTGGGTGTGGGGGGGAATCACATTCTCCCTCCCTCCTGCCTTTAAAATGGAAACAACAATAATTATACTACCTACCTCACAGGGTTGTTCTAAGAAAAGTTCCTGTTCTAAGGAAAGTAATTTCCAAACATTAAAGCACTATATAAAAATGAACTGAAATCTTACTGTTGTAGCTGACTATCCATATTGATATTTTCTTCCCTTATTAGATTGTAAGTGTTTTGAGGGTAGGGATTATGTCTTGGCTAATTTGTGTATCTTCTCCAAGGCCTGTCAAAGAGTAGACACTGACTACATGCCTATTGATTCAATTTGATATTTTCCTTCCCAGTTAAAATGTAAAGACATTGCTCTTTGTTTTTAAGCTGAATGTTTCTGATTAAGAGTTTTCAGTGGCAGAGAGAAAATTGGTGAAGGCATTCTCAGTTCCAAGGATGTGCTCTGTCTTCATGTTGAATTATTAGTGCTTTTATCCCCAGGGCTGCAACTCTGAAGTGGAGTTCTTCATAGTGGACAGCCGCCTCAGGGCTCTGTGATCTGTTAATGAAGTGAAGTGCTCTCTCCACATGTAATAGAGTAACTTATCCAAAGTCCACATGACGGCTAGATGCTGTCTTTGGCCAAACACCGGGTCATGCTCCCTAAGCATCCATTTCCTGCGTTTTACTCTTTCTTTTTACTACGTCAATACTGTTCCAATCCTGGCATCTGAAATATCTGAACCATTATAGAATCTCTTGTTTTCCAATGATGCTGTTAACCCTGTGCCTCCAAAGGGGCCTATCTTTAAGCTGTAAAAATTCTTTCTGGCATTTGGCAGTCTGGTGTGTTTTGTAGCTGTTCTTCCTCTCTTCATTGAAGAGGTGAGGTAGCCACCCCACCCTCTCACTTACTTTATTTTTTATTTTTTGCTTTTTGGAGGATAGTTGGGATTAAGTGACTTGCCCAAGGTCACATGGCTAGTTTTTTGTGTTAAGTGTCTGAGGCCAAATTTGAACTCAGGTACTCCTGACTCCAGGGCTGGTGCTCTACTCACTGCGCCACCTAGCCACCCCTCCTCTCACTTACTTTTAATTTCATTTTGACACAACAGCTACTTTCCAAGAAAAATCCAGACAAACAGGGGACAGCAAGGTGGCACAGTGAATACAGCATGGACCCTGGAGTCAGGAGTATCTGAGTTCAAATCCAGCCTCAAACATTTAACACTTACTAGCTGTATGATCTTGAGGAAATCACTTAACCCTAATTACCCTGCCTTCTCCCTTCCAAAAAGACAAAAAAAATCCAGACAAACCACTTTAATAAAGTGCATTTCATCGAAAGACTTAAGTACCAAGCTTGGTCCCGGAGAAGAGTTGGGAAACATCCCTCTGTTCTTTCATTGCAGAGGTGGGGCACTATGGCTGTGGAATACTACATATGGAGTCAGACACAATTGATGGATTCATTAGTTTTGCTCTTTCTTTTTACCCCCATCATTGTTACAGGAATGGCTTATGTAGGTAAAGGAGTCTGAAGAGGGATATGTATGTACATATACTTGGAAAGGAATATGAGGTAAAAACAGAGGTCATCAATCAACATAAGACACATTTTTTAAAAATCAATGAAGCCAAACAGAAAAGGACAAATGCTTTAATTTTGATGGTATAGTACCAGCCTTGTCCATTGCATTTGAACTGAGTTTTGTTACCTTTTAGTATTGATTTTATTAATATTGTTGTAATTATTGGCTATAGTATTCTTTTCGCTTTTCTTTCTTCATTCTATATCATTTCATACACGTTTTCTTGTGTTTCTGTGAATTCTTCATATATGACATTCCTTAGGGCAAAGTAATATTCCATTACATTCATATGTCATAGCTTGTTCAGTCATTTCTCAATCACTAAACATGTGGTTTATTTCTAGCTTTAATCACAGGGTCATAGATTTTGAGCTAAAATGAACCTCAAACTGTTGATAAAAACAATGGGGCACAAAGTAATTTTTGCAGGGCCACACAGCCCATAAAGAAACTGAATCAGAGGATTTAGAGCTGGTAGTAAATTCAGTGGGGAGATTTACCCACTCCCCATTTTACAACCTCTGGACACTCCCACATGTTACTGGTTGTTGCTTTTATTTGTCTTTAGGCCAAGGTACCTGCAGATGAAATAGGAGACCAAGACTGGACAATACGTAGCAATGTTATCAACAGAAGCTAGAGAAAAAGTTTCTTTGGGAAAAAGGCATTTTAAGCCCAGCCATCCTCCTCTCTTCATGGAAATTTGTTAGATTTCAGTTTGGACGTAAACTCCTTGAGAACAGGGACTGCCTTATTTTTTTTATAATAAGTTAACTTATTTGTAGTTTTCAACATTCCGTTCCATAAGTTTTAAATTTTCTCTCTCCCTCCCCCCTCCCCAAGATGGCATGGAATCTGATATAGGTTCCATATATACATTCCTATTAAACATATTTTCACATTAGCCATATTGTATAGAAGAATTAGAACCAATGGGATGAACCATGAGAAAGAAAATAAAACAAAAAAGGAAAAGAAACTAGTGTGCTCTGATCTGCATTCAGGCTCTATATTTCTTTCTCTGCATGTGGATGGCATTCTCCATCATGAGTTCTTTGGAATTGTTTTAGGTCCTTACATTGCTGAGAAGAGCAAAGTCTATCAAAGTCAGTCATCGAACACTGGGGCTAATTTTTGTATTTTTATCACCAGCATTTAACTCAGTGCCTGGCACATAGCAAGTATTTAATAAATGCGCTTCTCCCCCTTCATCCATTCATCCACTCAAAATATCACATTGTTAAACTATACCATGATGCCATCGTAAAGCCCCCTCACAGGGCATACTGATGAAGTAGTTTTATTTCTATCTATTTCAACCAGAAAAGAGGATTTATCACACAAGTCCTAGACTCAGCCACAAAGAAAACAATCGTTCCAGAATGTCAAGAAGAGTCTGTGGCATACAATCAAGTGAATTGTTTTCAGGCAGGTAGGCCTTACATTAAAAGATTAAATATCCTTTGTCAGAGAAGAGTCAAATGGTGGCAGGAGTATTTTATCAAATGGTAGAGCTAAGAACTCTTGATCAGGTGGGAAAATTCATATAATCCTTAATAGGATGATGCCTTCTGAAGGTTTCTGCCAGGTGGGACATCAGGGATCTGGCATTCCATCTCTACTCCTGGGACCTCTGTGGTCAACACAGTAAGGCTGCTTACATTAATGAATGTATTAATTAAATAAATTTAATTAATTAAATAAATTTAGTTAAATAAATACATTACCCTGTCATACTTAGGTGAAGAGATAAGGTTGTCAATTTGGGCTAAGAGGATTTGAATGGAAGTTGTCTCTGAAAGTGAAAGGGAACTGCTGGGAAGGTAAGATGGACCAGGTTCAGAGAGGTGAAGCCAAGATGGCAGCATAGTAGGAAGGAGAATGACAGAGCTTCTCTCTACAAAACTCCTCCAAGCAGACCTAGAAAATGCATCAGACAAAATACTAATGGAGAAATCAGAAAAAAAATCTCAATGAGTCCTTTTTCTAGTACAGGTCAATATGGAGAAACGGATAAAGAAGTCTAGATAATGGGGACTAGGTTGGGCCCAGAGCACACTCAAATAGGGAGTACTCTAGTACCCAGGCTGTGCATCAGGATAAGAGAAGGTCCTAGACCCATAATGGAGCATTGTAATGGGGACAGGTGACAACCGGGATCTTTGTCACCTGCCACTCAGTTCTGGTTTATAAATCTATAGCAGATGAGAAGAGAACCCAAGCTCAGGAGTCACTTTGCCAGGTAGGGGAGCCCTGGGCCATGAAGTGAGAAAGGAGGGAGTTCAAAAGCAAACAGCAGTGGTATGGCTCACTTGACAGTTTCTCTCTTACTCTAATTGCATTGATTTCATTCATACAAATTCTTTTTAAAGTTATGTAATCAACCTGTCTTTTGTCTTTTGTGATCTTCTCTACCCATTGTTTGCTTATGAATTTCACTGATGAGGTCGGATTTTTCAAAGGTGCTTTAGTGGGTAACCATGGGAAAAGTCAAACAAACAAGACACAAAAATTAAAGTCTTTTGAGATGCTTTTTCCACAAGATTATCAGAGTCTGAAAACAGGTGGACTTGCCTGGCACACGTTCAGGAAAGCCTGTGAAGGATTCGAGTGCTTTTTTTCATGTAGGGAGAATGTGAACTTTGCATATTACTCATAGTACAATTTTTCTCTCTCTCCTCCCCAGGTTAGGCAAGGGCAGAGGTGAAAATTCAAAGAACTCAATGGGATTTCTAGTTGACTGAGGTTCTGAATCATTTTTAAAATCCTGACAATGAAGAACCCAACAGAGAAACCAATATGGAAAACCATAGAACGTATGTTCCTAGAAGGCAAGAACTGGTTTTTGCCTTTTGTTTTTGCCTTTCTATCCCCAGGGCTTAGCACACTGCTTGGCACATAGTAACTTCTCAAAAAATACTTGATGACTGACTGACAGCAGGTAGAGATCCTGGGAAGGAGAAGCTGTTCCTGAAGGAGTGAGGTAATGGAGCTCCGGATTGGAACTCTTGCCTCTAAATTAGAAAATGACCAATGACCTAACACTGCCATACTTGAAGCAGATCCAGGAATATTCCTCTGGAAGTAGAGAAGATCGAACCAGATGGATTTCCTATGATCTTTTTCCTATACCTCTCAATCTTTTGGAAGATCACTACCACCCAAGACTGCCCTTTTCACTCATTACTATTTTCCTATCCTCTCTCCCCAATTCCCCAAATCTTTTTTCACCCCTCTGTACTGGTCAGTGTGTCTCAGTTGGGACAGCAAATAGTTAAGGTGTAGATGGGCCAATCTAGATGATCAACACAAGAGATACTTGAACATACAGGATCATAGGATTCTATAGCTGGAACAAACCTTGAATATACCTAATTCAACCCTTTAATTTTACAGATGAGGAAGCTTCATCTTAAGGTGTGAAGTGACTATGCCATCACTGAAATAATAAATGGCAGGTTTGAACCCAGATCTTTTGCCTCAAGTTCAGTGCTTGATCCACTTACTACTATTCCTAGGGTTCTGTCCTGTAGAACTTCCATCCCTACATAACTTCCTCCACTTGTGACCAAAGTTTGGACTTCCTTCCTTTGCCATCATGAGAGACCACCCACGTGAACATCTGAAATCCTTACAAATAAACCTTTCTTAGAGGAAACTCAACTGGAAGCAATAAAGGGGGAGTTCTGCAGAAGATGGGGAATAGCAGCCTTTATCTGCTCTTTTTTATAAAGTTATTTCAAAGTGTTGGCCCTACTTCTCTGACCATATGCATCTTGGGTCAGCCACAATATGAAATATACATACATTAGCTCTGGGCAAAACAAAAGAAAAAATTAGTCTATACCAGAGACTTAATGTCATTCCCTACATTCGCTTTTCTGTGTTTTTCCACCTAATTAGAATTTCATGTTCTATAACTATGGTGAATTTAGGTGTAGCAGTTTATGAAGCATTCAGGCCTACTTCCTGGGGAAGGGGCTGTCAAGACTGGGGCAATATCAGGAAGGGGTGATCTGGACCTCCTCTGCTGTATATTTGTTCTCATGGTCAATAGTAAAAGAATTACTGCTTCAGCTTCTGCTCCAAACTTGAGCCTGAGTGCTGCCTAATTCATTTACGTAGTAGAGCTGATATATACTGGGAACAGGTGACTTTCCACATCCTGGTTAACAGGTCAGATGAACAGGCAAGGTTGGCACTCACTTCCTGGGTGCCAGTAGAGACCATCATCAACTCAAATATCCCCAGGGGAGAAGAATTTTCCCAAAATATTGTTTTGCACTTTTTTTTGCAGGACTCTTCAACATCTTTAACCACATAGACACTCACATATGAATCACTCCGACCAAGAGAAGAGTTATTTCCTGACAGACTCACAGGGCATCTGAGACCAAAGGAAGAAAGGACCTCTCAAGAGATCCAAACAAGGTTTGGCAGGAAGTGTGTTCATCTCATATTGGAGGTGACATAGGGTAGGTTAAAAGGGGAGTAAAAGCAGAAGAGTCTGAATGGAGTCAGGAATAGGCAGATTGTATAATTAGACAGGAGCAGGGACATCATGGAGCAGGAGAGAGAGAGTACTATATTTGGAGAAAGAGAACTCAAGTCACTTAATACCTGTGCCCTTGATAAACCACTTGACTGCTCCAGGCATCAGTATCCTCATCTCTGAATCCATAATCCACTGGGTGCCACTCATCTTTTCCTATCCGGCAAAAGAGTCCTGAGCAGCTGTAAGCTCATCCATGGTCATCAGAATGCTAAGTGCTTAGCTCTCTATGGTTTTTCAGAGTTGCAGTGACCTTTTAGCCAATGTATTTATCCCTTACTCTCTTTATGGGGCAGGCACACTGTCAAGGGATTTGTGGATTTTCAAATTTATCCAATCAGAAACCAGGTCATGAGCCCTCATCCATTGGTTAATGTGGCTCCTTTTCTGAATTTGCTATATTTCAGTGAGCAAAAGTCTGGTGACTTTGGTAAAATGGTGTCAGCTCTTGATGGAAGCAGATCAATGTGTTTGAATATGGCAGATAGTTTTAATTCTTAGGATAGAATGTGTAAGCAAATAAATAGTGCTTAACAACAAGGAAACGCTGCCTAATTAAATGTCTAACCAGTGGCTGCAAGCCTGATGCTCTCTTAGACCACAGAAGTTTCTCAGACATAGGACCAATTTGGCCCTAGAAGTTCTAGTAAATGCACAGTTTGAGTTTGTTTGAGAAGCTACATGACACAACAGATAGAGCAGCCTGGACTCAGGAAGGCCTGAGTTCAAATCTAGCTTCATACACTTACTAGCTGTGTGATCCTGCTGGAGTCATTTAATTTGTCAGCTTCAGTTTCCTCGAATGTAAAATGGGAATGATAATAACACCCATCTGTAGCACCAATGCAATATTTACAGCACCCATGACCATGATAAAGACTGTGACTATAAATATTGCATGATGTTTAATTGCAAAATATACCAGACTCTCCAGATAGAGGATAGAACTGAAGCATTTATTCAAATGCCAGAAAACTGAATCCCAAAGCCAGTAAGCCTATTCCATCATAGTACCAACGATATTCAGAAGCATTATTAAATAATGAGAGCCACAGCATCCTTCAGCCTTCCCACAAAATCAACATCTACTCACAAACCTCTCTATCTTCTTGCCTATGTCCTTTCTCTCCCACCATTTGGCTAGCTCTGACTTCCTCTGGGCTCTGCTTCCCTTCAGCAAACTCCTCCCACCACAGGCTCCATGTGACAACATTCAGCCCATCAGGGGGCAGAGTTTATCTTCACAGCAGAGAAGCTAAAGGTGGCCTCTGCTCCACCTTTAGCAAATTCTCTCCATTACAGGCTCCATGTAATTACATTCAGCCTATTGGGGAGGGGGACAGAGTTTACTTTCAAAGCAGGGGAGGTCTTCAAACTCACTCCTAGGTCTATTAAAGGGCGGGGAAGATCTTCAAATTCCCATTCCCATTACACTACTTCCCAGGGTTGTTGTTAGGATCAAATGAGATAATAATTGTGAAGTGCTTAGCATAGTACCTGTACATAGTAAGTGCTGTAGATATGTTAGCATTGTTATTGTTCTTATTTATGTCCCATTGTTGTGCACCCTGTGAGTGATCAAGGAAGCATGAACAACCCACTTTCTATGGGATATTGGACTAGCTGTGATGCTGGATCCACTTGGGATCTTTGGTTGAGTGATGTCTCTATTTCCCTCTGCAGGGCTACAGACAGACTGTGTACCATAGTGTTTATTCTCTAGGGAGGAACTCGCCTACCAGAAGTGATGTACTTGAATCAGTCCAGGTCTTTTAAGTTACTTTCTCAGAAGAAAGTGAGAGACAGAGCCCTTCCCTTCTCTAAGAGGATACAAGCTTTGGGTCCCAGAGAGAGGGCAGTTAGCCTAAGCCTCAGCTGCTTCCTAACTGGTGAGGCCTTCTGGGGACAACCAATAAGTAAAACTTGAATTAACTCCTTGCTTGTTGGGTCCAAAATTAATATAGGCTATTAAATGAAATCTTGTTCAAAATATTAAAAATACAAAATCTTCTGCCTACCTAGTTTAGAGTCTCCCACCAACTGTGTATTTCTACCTCTTTTAATTCACTATCCAATGCATTCATGGCTTGATAGACTAAGCATTGCCACGATCACATAGTTTGTTTTTACCAAAAAAAAAAAAGAAATGGAAAAAGAAATTAGACCAAATACTCCTACATGGAGACATTCATCTCCAGTGATCTCCTAGTCCTCTTCTCAGTAGTTCTCCCAAATCTTAGCCAGAGAGAACCCCATTCACACACAACCAAAGTTCATGGTAGATAAATAAAGAAGAAATTTTTGTTCTTCACCTCACACTCATGGGAAATCAGACGCAGCACAATTGAAATCACAGCAGATAGCAGTCTCAACAATTCTAAATATTTTCTCATTTTTAAAAGTAAAGTTTTTGCATCCCCCCATTATTAAACATTGGCTTTTTCTCCTTTCCATTTCTCCACTGCCACTAGAAGAATAAAAAACAACAAAACCTTCATAAATAAATATGCAGAATCAAGCAAAATAAATTCCCATATTGGCTGTGTCCAAAAATATGTGGGTGTCATTCTGCATGTATAGTCTATCACCTCTCTGTCAGGAAGTGGGTAGCATTCTTCATCATCTGCCCTCTGGAATCAGGGTTGGTCATCCCTTAAGTCTCTCAGAATTATTCATTATGTTGTTACAGTATAAACTGTTCTTTGGTTGTACTCTGCAGCATTTCATATTCCCAGGTTTTTCTGAAACCATCTTCTTTATCATTTCTTACAACAGATAAATGATAAATTAAATATAATGACACTTCCAGGAGGAAGGCACTAGAGATTGAGTGGATAAGAATGGTCCTCAAGTAAGAAGGGGCATTGGGCTGATCCTTCAAGGAAATGAAGACTTCTAAGAGGTGCTTAGCTTAGCAGGGAAAGCACAGCCTACATTCATGTGCATCTACAGTTACTGTTCTCCGTGCTGAAAACACATATCCCCTTCTTGTTACTACTTGGCCCAGCTCTATAATAACTACTCCATAACATTTTCCCCAGCTCCCCTCTCCTTCTATCCCATTTTCGACTAAAAAAAGTGTTCTCTTCCTCTTCAAATTTCCCTAGATCAGTTTGTTTGGTTATTTCCTCTTCTCATGTCCTAGTCTACCTTGCCATATTCACCTGCATACATACAGTACAGAGCACCTTATCATAGTTCCCTGTGTCCATGCAGTAGATCCCCTATTTAAACTATAGGCTCCTTGAGGGCACAGGCTATACTGTTTTCATTCTTGTATTCCTGGGTCCTGACATGGTGCCCTAGACATCATAATGGTTAAAATATAATTGCTATTGTACACAGTCACAGATACATCATATGTGTGACAACCAACTTTGAAAAACTGGACTTCTCTCAGCAATGCACAGTTAAAAGACAACTCTACAAGTCTCAGGACAGAAGGAGATTTCTATATTCAGAGAAAGATCCAGAAGGACCAGAGGTTAAATGGAGACTGAAGCAATGCATGCTATCACTCTTTTCAATGTTTGATTTTTATTTCTCTTTTCTCATTGTTCACTCCATTGGCTATAACACCTATTCAACCAGAATATTATACAATGTGATAGAGTTTGCAGATCCTATACATGATTGTATGCCACCACGGCGGGGGTGAGGGGTGAAGAGGAAGGGCAGAAAAATCTGATACTCAAGTGATTCTGGAAATGAATATTGTAAACTAAAAGTAAACAAACAAGTCAATACATAACTTAAATATATATATATATATATAATTGCTGAATTGAATTGAACAAGAGATAACAAAGCTAGTTTCACCAAAGGACAGGGCATGTTGGAACAGCTGGCTGGTGACTGTGCCTCATCTTTATCTCCCACCCAATCAGACACCAAGTCTTGTCCATTTTACTTTCACTACATCTTGCATTCACAGACATCATCCTAGTTCAGACCCTCAACACCACTTGCGCTGCCTACTGTAATAGGCTCCTGAACTGATTTCTGTGCCTCCAGCATCTCCTTTCCCTAATTCATCCCTTACATTACTCCCCAAATAACCTTTCAGATACACAGTTCACTGCTCTACTTAAAAGCCTACAGCGGCTGCTGATTGATCATGACAATAGCAGACATTTATGCAGCACTTTATTTATCTTCTCACTTAAAATATTCATAACAACTCTGTTATACAGGTATTAGTGTTGCCATTTCGCAGATGGAAAAACCGAAGTTTAGAGAAATTCAGTTCAAGAAAATGTCAGAGCCAGAGTTCAAGTTCAGATACCCCTGACTCCAAGACCAATGCTTTTTCCATAATGCTAAGCTGTCTCACTACAGCCCTTATTTCCACTGGGATAAAATACAAACTCTTTATCCTGGCATTTAAGATCTTCCATACTCTGGCTTCAAACAGCCTCTCCAGTCATATTTCATCTTACTCCCTTTCATGTACTCTGTGTTCCTGCCAAACTGAACTACTATCTCTTTCCCAAATTCAACGTCCCATCTCAAGCTTCATTGCATTCATGCAGGCCATCCCCCATGCCTAGAATGAACTCACATCTCATCTCTGTCTTTTAAAATTATTCTCTTTCCTCCAAACCCTCCCCAGGTGCTACCTCCTGCCCAGATTCCTTCCACCTGTGACTGTTTTCCCCCAGGCTTCAGAATTTTTTTCTTAACTTCTCTTTTGTCTCTATCACACCACCAGAGGGCACTGATGTCCAGCTATGTACTCTCTTCAGTAATTGCTGGCAATCCTATGGTTACCTGGGAAAATTATGGCCTTCACCCAATATCAGATCATACTAGGAAGAAATGTCAAATTCTCTATGGTTCTCAGAAAGACACTACTTTTATCCCCTTCCCTATCCCCACCCAGGCCCAGGTCCACCAATTTTGGGGTCCCCAGGTTTGAATTTAGCCAATTATTTTCTTGACTCACCGTCCCTCTCTCCCCCCAAGGAAAATTTTGTCCTCCAATACTGCTTAGGCTCAATGTATTCTAATCACATGAGAACAGCTTAATGCAGTCAACCGTACAAGCATGGTTTCATTATATGAAGTCTTTATTCATGATTACAGAATCAAAAGAAATAAAATTAAAATAGATTAAAAACAACTATAACATGGGCTGTATATCCATGGTTCTTTGTAGATCACAGTAGCCATTCCCAAATCCAGGAGCTCTCAGACAGTTACTTAGACTCAGCTACTCCCACAAAAAGTTGCAAGTGTTTCCCCTTTCTTTTTCTACTGATAAGCTAAGCATCCCCATTTTCTTTGCTACCCAAAGTCTCTAGAAAAGTGTTGTTTTTTTTAAGTCGGTTAATGAGCTGGGAATGGCTGCTGGTACAGCTGCTTTACTCTTCTCAGGCCTTCAGCCCCTGATCTTGCCCTCTGAATATTCCTCTGCAAGGTTGAGACATTGACTGGGCAGGATGGGAGACACCCATCCTTGATAACTGTTTATTACTAACCAAGCTATGAACTAGTCAAGGGCAAACCCAGGGATGGGGAGAAACTCATTCCATTCAAGCCATTCCTCCCACTTCTTGAACCAATGTTTTTCAACTGTCTTCCCAGACCATGTCTTGAGTCATCTACAGACATTCTCTTAGCTCTTTTTATAAAATATCAGCTCCATGGGTAAGTCTAACCTGAAACATAGGTCCATAGCTCATATGCTGCATCACAAATATAACTCAGTTACACTTGTGTTACAGTCATTCTTCTGTTTCCCCAATTTCCTGGATGGAGTGTTAGAAAACCCTTCTTTCTCTTAATTCAGCACAGAGAGAATATACCATTTTCCACCTTCAAATCAGGGGTGGGGAACCTGTAGCCTTGAGGCCTGTAAAGCTTGGATTCAGTCAAAGGGCCACACATGCAGCCTCAAGGCAACAGGTTTCCCATCCCTACCCTAGTGTCTATCACAGTGTATTGGCTTATAATACTTAACAACAATTTGTAGGGGTGGTTAGGTGGCACAGTGAATAGAGTGCTGGCTCTGAAGTCAGGAGGACCTGAGTTCAAATCTGGCCTCAGACACTTAACACAAAACTAGCCATGTGACCTTGGACAAGTCACTTAACCCCAACTGCCCAGCCTTCTCCCCTTTGAAAAGCAAAAAAAAAAAAAACAAAAAAAAACAACCCAATTTGTAGAATCAAAGAAGAGAAACAGATTGAGGGGAAATAGAATTTCTAGTGGAGAGCTAGACCTTCTAGGAAAAAAAGTGACAGACCTTATAAGGAAATACATATAGGAACCAGATACAGTTCCTACTACTGAACCCTAAAGTCTGTCCCACAGAGAGGTTTCCCAATACTTACCTTCCAACTGATACCAGCTCTCCTACAGACTGAATGTCCTCCTGATCTTTTAGACTGACTATCGACAAACACACCTTACTGTCAATTTAATAGAATTTTATTGGGGAATTAAGGAGGAAAGAAGACACCAACGTTATGAACAGTTAATGTATAGCAGCAGTTCTCAACCTATGGGTCACGACTCCTTTGGGGGTCACCTAAGACCACTGGAAAACACATATTACTGATGGCCTTAGGAACTGAGACACTATTCTTCTATTCACCTCCAGGCAGGTCCAACCACATGAAGATACACCCACATACGAGCATTAAAAGGTCACAGCGGGGCAGAGCCAAGATGG
>CM053598.1:90274381-90327187 GCA_028646575.1 Pseudocheirus occidentalis | reverse complement strand
AAATTAGAAGAAAGTGCAAAATATCTCACTCAAAAAACAACTGACCTGGAAAATAGATCCAGGAAAGATAACCTAAAAATTATTGGCCTACCAGAAAGCCATGATGAAAAAAATCAGCCTGGACAGCATCTTCCAAGAGACTGTCAAAGAAAACTGTCCTGAGGTCCTAGAATCAGAAGGAGAAATGGTTATTGAAAGAATTCACAGATTGGCTCCTGAAAGAGATCCCAAATTGAAAACTCCAAGAAATATAATAGCCAAATTCCAGAGCTACAAGGTCAATGAGAAAATACTGAATGCAGCCAAAAAGAAACGATTCAAATATTGTGGAACTACAACCAGGATTACGGATTTAGCAGCTGCTACATTGAAAGATCAGAGGGAATGGAATGTGATATTTCATAAAGCAAAAGAGCTAGGACTGCAACCAAGGATCAGCTGAGCAAGACTGAGCATATTCTTTTAGGCAAGGAGATGGTCATTTAATGAAATAAAGGACTTCCAGATTTTCCTTATGAAAAATCCTGAGCTCAATGGAAAATCTGATCTCCACTTAGAAGACCCAAGAAAGACATAAAAAGTTAAACAAGGAAAACATACACACGCACACATACACACACAAATGCTCACACATGCACATAATGGGACTGAATAAGAGCAAACTGTTTATATTCCTTTATGAGAAGCAGATACCTGTCAATACTGAAATTTGTATAAGTATTGTGACACTTAAAAGGGATGTACACAGAAAGGTGTGGGT
Organism: Pseudocheirus occidentalis; assembly: GCA_028646575.1. Classification (NCBI taxonomy): domain Eukaryota; kingdom Metazoa; phylum Chordata; class Mammalia; order Diprotodontia; family Pseudocheiridae; genus Pseudocheirus; species Pseudocheirus occidentalis. The sequence continues at coordinate 90,326,427 of CM053598.1, read as the reverse complement.
ATAAGTGAACTAATCAAAAGATTAAAAAACAGGGGAAGAAAGGGATTGTAATGGGAGAAAAGAAAAGGTAGAGGCAGAAGATGGTAAATTGTGCCACAAAAAGAGGCATAAAAACATACTAAAGTGGAGGGGTGGGAAGGAAGGAGATGAGCATCATATGATCATTACTCTCATTGGTTCTTATTTAAAGAGGGATCAATACAAATGGCTAAGTTTAGATTCTAACATGAAAAGACTCAAAAACTCATAACAATAGAGGGAAAAGAGGGAGGAAGAGGAGCAATGTATGAAATTTACTAGAATTGGTTTGGGTTCAAGGAGAGAATAGCATATGCTGTTAAGAATAAAAGTCTATTGTGCCCTAGAGGCAGTAGGAGGGATAAGGGGGAAGAGGTGTAAGAAGGGGGAGGGTGGTCACTAAAGAGGGAAAGAGTAGCAAGGGGAAAGGTTAGATAAAGAGGGGGGAAGGATCATAGGGAGGGAATACTGAGGGAGATGGTGGTCAAAAGGAAAAATCTTGAGGGGAAGGGAAAAAGAAGACATAAAGATATAAACGGGAGGGAATAAGATGGAGGAAAAGTCTCAGTAATCATAATTGTGAATGTGAATGGGATGAACTCTCCCATAAAACAGGCTGATAGCAGAATGGATTAAAAAACATAATCCTACAATATGCTGTCTACAAGAAACACATTTTAAACAAGGGGATACGCACATGGTAAAGGTACAAGGATGGAGCTCAGCGAAAGGAAAAGAATGATTGACTTACTAAATGAATGCACTTTGTTTAAAACTATGTGGCCATTTTAGTGATAAGTTGTTAAGTTATAACATTGTGAATGCTGTACTTTGATTTTTGTGAATATTTTGCCTTGTTACTGAATAAATAGAGTTCACTATACTGTGTAATCAGAATCTTGAAGTTGTTCACAGCAGCAGTCCTCTGGAAAGCTGCTTGTGCTTGACTTTACAATATACGTGTGTGTGTGTGTGTGTATGTATACATATGTATATGTATATATCATTCACTTAGTACAGGGGGTAAGTCAGCACCCCGAACTCAGAAAATACAAACAGAAATTACAAGCAGACAATAAATACAGAGAAAATAACACAGTTCAACAGACCAATAGACAGGGCTTCTAGCTGAATGATTGTTACAAATATACATAGTTACCGGAGAGAGAAGCACCAACATCTGGGTTTTCAAAGCCAGGGGGCTCAACAGCTATCCAGAGTCTCATATAGCCAAATCACAGAACTCTTCCCAAAGCAAAACCTCACCTCAGAGTAGATATACCCTTCTTCAGGGTCAGAGGACATCACAACCTTCATGACCCACTGCCTAATTACAAAGTAACAAAAGGTGTGGGGCTTCCTTTAAAACAAGCCTCCCTCCTATCAAACCCTTCCTGTTGGGTTCCACTTGAGGCCCATTAAGGGGCAAGGAACATCTTCAAATTCCCTAGGCCTATTAAGGGGCAGGGAAGATCTTCAGATTCCCTTACCATTACACAAGACTATCTTGAAAGAAAAAAAGAATTAGATAAGTTTGGGAAACATCACAAGTATATCACAAAGGCATAATATAGTAGTAATGAAGGACTTCAGTTATACATCTTAAAAGAAAAAGAGCGCTCTCTCTCCCTTTCTCTCCCCCTCTTTCCCTCCTTGTCCCTGTCCCCCCTTCCTCCCTTTCTCCATCCTTACTTCCCCCCCTCCACAATAACTAATAAGTTATTGACTTCCTTTGATAATTTTATCATTCTAATCAAGCTAATCATCCTTCTAGTCAAACTAACTCATTAATATCAATTCTGGGAATGATGGGAACCTTCAGGAGAAGTAGCTTCGTTGGATTTGTGATAAGATGAAAACACAACATAGTCTTATTTGTACCATAAAATTTAAGAGAGCATATTTCAAATGGCTCCCCCCCCAAAAAATAGGTAGCATCTCATGGACGGGAATTGTACAGGGAAAGGCAGCCCAGGAGGAATTAATCAATAAGTGCCTACCAGAAGATAAAAAGATAAAAATGAAATAATATTTGCCCTCAAGAGGCTTACATTCTCAGAGGTGGAGCCAAGATGATGGAATAAGGCAGAAACTCACTTGAACTCTCTCAAATTCACCTCCAAACAGGTATAAAATAATGCCTCAGAATTATTTCTAGGGCAGTAGAACCAAAAGAAAGGCAGAGTGAAACAATTTTTTAGCCCAAGACAACTTTTAAGGTCAATAGGAAAGGTCTGTCTCACTTGGGTAAAAGGAGAGTTCAGTCCAGTGCAGGCAGTGTCTGGGCAAGAGAGCAGGAGTCCCTGAGATCCAGCACAGGTCAACAATTGAGGCCCTAGACCAGCAGCACAGTGAGCAAGCTGTGAGGTTTCTAGCTTCCAGTGCAGCAGGTGAGTGACCAGCACCCTTCCCCATCCTTCCCCCCCCCACCCCCCCACAAGAAACTTAGGATACTGTCCCTCCCTCAAGGAGCAGAGCTCAACTTTAAAAGTCATGGAACAGGCTGGAAAAGTGAGCCAAAAAGGAAAAAAGAACCTGATCATAGAAAATTACTATGGTAACAGGGAAGATCAAAACACAAACTCAGAAGAACATAGCAATGTCAAAATACCTACATTTGAAGCCTCAAAGAAAAATTTGAGTGGGTCTCAGGCACAAAAAGAACTCCTAGAAGCTCTCAAAAAGGACTTTAAAAATCAAAGAAGAGAGGCAGAAATGAAAATGGGAAAAGAAATAAGAGTGATGCAAGAGAGTCATGAAAAAAGAGTTAACAGCTTGATAAAAGAAACACCAAAAAAATGGCAAAAGATGTACAGAAATCACTAAAGAAAACAACTCACTAAAAAAAAAAGTAGAATTGGCCAAATAGAAAAGGAATTAGAAAAATCCACTAAAGAAAACAACTTCTTAATAAAAGTAAAATTGGCCAAATGGAAAGGTAGTACAAAATCTAACTGAAGAAAATAATTCTTTAAAAATTAGAATTGGGCAAACAGAAGCTAATGACTCCATGAGACATCAGGAATCAATCAAACAGAATCAAAAGAATGAAAAAAATAGAAGAAAATGCGAAATATCTCATTGGAAAAACAACTGACCTGGAAATTAGATCCAGGAGACATTTAAAAATTATTGGACTCCTGAAAGCCATGATCAGAAAAAGAAACTGCGCATCATATTTCAGGAAATTATCAAGAAAAACTGCTCTGATATCTTAGAACCAGAGGATAAAATAGAAATTGAGAAAACCTATCATTCACCTTCTGAAAGAGATCCCAAAATGAAAACTCTTATGAATATTATAGTGATACTCCAGAACTCCGAGGTAAAGGAGAAAAATACTGCAAGCAGCCAGAAAGAAACAAAAATCATGAAAACACAATCAGGATTATACAGGATTTAGCAGCTTCTACATTAAAGGATTAGAGGGCTTGGAATATGATATTCCAGAATACAAAGGAGCTAGGAGTAAAGCCAAGAATTACCTACCCAGTGAAACTGGCATAATCTTTCAGGGGGGAAAAATTTGTATCTAATGGATTAGAGCATTAATGAATCTAATGGATTCAAGCATTCCTGATGAAAAGACCAGAGCTGAACAGAAAATTTAATTTTCAAATACAAGACTCAAGAGAAGTGTAAAAAGTAAACAACTAAGAGAGAGGAAATATAAGGAAGTCAATAAAATTAAACTATTTACATCTCTACACAGGAAGATGATGCTAAAACTGTGTCACTATTAGGACAGTTAGAAGGAGTATACATAGATAATGTGGGTATGAGTTGACTTTGATGAGATGATATCCCCCAAAAAAGAAATTACATTCTTTCAGGGAGACAGCCTGAATATAATAAGTATATGTAAAATGTATATAAGATTAACTATCATCTTGGAAGATCACCAATAGGATATTCCAGAGATCTATGCTTGACTCTGTGCTGTTTAACATTTTTACTATTGAATAGTCAGTATTCTGTGTGACCCTGGGCAAGTCACTTAAACCTGTTTACCTCAGTTTCCTCATCTGTAAAATAAGCTGGAAAAAGAAATGGCAAACCACTCTAATACTTTCCCAATAAAACCTCAAAAAGAGTTACAAAAAAGTCAGACATGACTGAAATTGACTAAACAACAAAGAGACAGTATGTTTATCACATCTGCAAATGAGACAGGTCTGGGAGAGCTAGCTAACACATTGGATCTCTTAAAATTCTTTTTAATGGGGATAAATGTAAAGTCTTATACTTGGTTCAAAAAACTGGCTTCATGAACACAAAATGAAGAATATGTATCTAGTCACCATTTTGCCTGAAAAAAAGAGACACATCACTGAATGGGCATTACCTCATCCTAAGTGAGTACCTGAAAAGGCCGTAGCCTAAAAGGGCAGGGTCTCCCATTGCATCCTGGATCATCTCCAGTCATCCTGAGTTATATCTGGTCACTGGATCCAAATGGCTCTGGAGGAGAAATTGCGGCTAGTGAACTTGCACAGCCCTCCCTCACTCAAATCAAAATCAGCTGCATGTCATGTCATCTTTTCCCTGATGCCCTGGACCTCTTCAAAAACGAAGGACAAACACACAATGCAACAACAATAACAAGCCTGAAAAAGATATGGAGGGTTCAGTGGACCCCAAGCTAAATATCAAGTCAGCTATCAAGAAAACTTATTCTTAGTCTGCATAAAGAGAAGTGTCATGTCCAGGACTAATTGGCTTGCTATGCTATATGCTAGTCAGACTACATGTGGAATAGTATGTTAATTTTGAGCGGTATTTATTAAGAATGAACGTTGATAAAATGTCTGGAGGACAGTGACAAGAGCAATGAAATTCCTTGAGAAGGTACTATGCAGGAGGGTAATTTAAATGCGCTAGAGATATTTGTCTTAGAGAAGAAAAGAGAATTTGAAACAGACTCTGATAGCTGCCCTCAGTTATTTCAAAGATCATCTTGTACAAGAAATAGTAGACTTGTTCTGGTTTTGTGGACAGAAATTGAAGAGAGGCAGGCTTAAGTTTGATACGAAGGAAATTCTTACTATTAGAGGGAAGTACTGGGCTCCTCACTGAATACCTTCAAGCAGAGGCTGTGATATCATTTGTAGATAATATTGTAGAGTGGATTATGGTGGAAGGAGTACTTTAACTCCTTCACTGTGTGTGGTCCAACTAGATGGCTTCTGAAATAATTTCCTACTCTAAGATTCTGTGATAAGTTCTGATGTAGCTTTCAGGCTAACATTTAACATTGTCTTCGTTGTGGTGCTAGGCCAGCATTATAGTATTTGCACTTATGGGGAACTCGCTAAGCTCATCAGTAAATATTTTAGTCATTGGACATCTGTACTATGTTCTACTTATTAACTTGGTGAAGAGAAAAACACCATGCTTTATTCCAGAAAATCTGTAAAGTCAGTAACGTTGAGTACATTGGGGGCTTTAATCCCAGCCATACTAACTTGTGTGAATCTGAGTAAGTTATTTTGATCTCTGCTTCTAAAAAACATGCTGTATCTGAACCAAGTTTTTCCTGGATAAATTAAGAAAACAATTACCTAAGAATTCCAGAGAGAAATGACTTCAGTCCCTTGACGTTCCAAGGGTTATTAAAGTTTTACCTGCAGATAACCAAGACTTCAGAAGTCACAAGTCATTTACTTCATTCACTGCAGCTCAGAGAGTCCTGTGCTGCCTGCCTCAGAGGATTATTTCCTGCCGCATTTAACATGCATTAACAAGCATTTGGAAAGAGCTGAATTTCTTGTAGAAAGCTGAGTTGGCTTCTTGAAACACCAATACAAATCTTCTGTTTCCTAATTCTGGTTTTAGGTGTACTTTCCAAAGCTTTCTTCAGTGAGCAAGTTCTAGCTAGGTGTTAAACTTCTTAATGTGTGGTGGTGGTGGTGGTGGTGGTGGTGGTATTTCTGTGAGAATCAGCAGTGTTGGAAGGAGGACGAGTTTCTTTTTCACTATACATAAATCTTGTTTTCATTTATCATATGTAATATCAGGTTCTGTTGAATAAAAATGGTTCAACAAGGCTTTTGTACTTTTCCTCTGGCAACCAAAGATTCCTTCACTATTATTTATAGAAGAAGTAAACTTCATAAAGCAAAGCAAAGGGAGGATTATAGTGGGGGAGACAAAACTCTTAGTTTAAACTTTCTCCCATCATAGAAATTTTATTTTGGTAATATTAACATCATTTAACATCCAGATGAGCAACCTCTATCAGAGAAAGTTATACAGAAAGAGCAACCAGATTCTGGACAATTAAACTTTATTAGCCTGCCCGAAACATTAAGTAGTGGTTTAAGAAAATAGTTTTTCATCTCCTCTCCCTTTTGATGTTTATTGTTTAGCAGTGTGGGAGAGGACCTATTGTCCAACAAGCATTACTGTGTTCCGCTTACATAAGGTGATCTTAGTAACATTTAGTCTCTTATATGCGCATGTTTTCTGTCCTCTTACCCTCTAAGAGCCCAGACTTGTCATAGACTCTAGGTACAGTAACATTAGCATGTAATTCTGGCTCTCCAAAACCAGTTTCTGGCTCTTTTTCTTAGGTTTTCTACAAGAAATGTTCATAATTTTGCCAGCTCTAATGAATTAGATGATATTGGAGGAGGGATCTAAACAGGAGGAAAGTTAGTCTTTTTTTTTTTTTTTTGCTTTTTTTTTTTTGGAGGGCCGTTGGAACCCCAAGTAACTTGCCCGAGGTCACACGGCTAATTTTTTGCGTTAAGTGTCTGAGGCCGAATTTGAACTCAGGTACTCCTGATTCCAGGGCCGGTGCTCTATTCACTGCGCCACCTAGCCACCCCAAAGTTAGTCATTTTTATATTCTTTCCTTTTGTTACTAACCTTGGGTCATGCCCAATCAAACTGAATTTAGACCCATTGTGCCTATGATGTGACATTCATTTGACAATTACAAGACAAACTGCTTTAGCTTTGATGTGTTGATTTAACTGCAGTATTGTTTGCCTCTGTAGCCAGTGTGATTCATGATTCACAAGTGAAAGATGTAATCCTGAAGACTGCTATAATATACTTGCTGGTCAAGAAAACTAAGACATTATCTCGCTGTAGTCAGGATACTATATTCTAGTAGTGGTCCTGGATCATACACTTTTATTTCTTTTTTTCTTTTTTGCAGTAGTTTTTTACTTTAATTTTTCTATAACAAATAATTTTTAAATATCTTTCCCACTACCCTTCCCCCTATTGTTTTTTGCTCAAAGAAACATGAGCAAAAATTTTTAAATACCTGAAAAACAAATCCCACATTGCATAGCTGCATAATTCAACAAAAGAAGTCCCTACATTAGCCACACACACACACACACACACACACCCTACCTTCCCCTTAATGTATTTCAGGTTCATCACTTTTCAGTCAAGAGTTGAGTACTATGTTTTATCTTCGTTCTTTTGGCCTTGTGATTTATCATTAAATTGATCAGAGTCCTAAAGTCTTTCAAAGTTGTTTTTTCTCTATAATGTTATCATTGTATAAATTGTTCTCTTAATTCTGCTCACATTGCTCTATATCAGTTAATAAAGATCTTCTTGCCTTTTTCTGAGCAGTTTCATCTTTTCTTATGACATCGTATTACTTTTCATATATCACAGTTTGTTTAGCCATTCCACAATATAACACACTGCTCCACAGCCCCACCTCCCCCACCAGTTTCCAGGTTTTATCTCCCTTGAAAAGAGTTGCTATAAATATTTTCCTACATATAGATCTTCTCCTTTCTCTAATTTTTTTTTTTGGATGGCCTCATATTGGTATGCACAGTTTGGTCATTCTCTGGGCATAGTTCCAGATTGCTTTCCAGAATGGCTTAACCAATTACCAACAGTGCACTAGTATATGTTTTCCAACAGTCCTCCAACATTTGTTATTTTCTTTTTTTGTCACTTTTGCCAGTTTAATAGGTATGCAAATGGAGCCTCAAAGTTATTTTCATTTTCATTTCTTGAATTATTAGTAACTTAGAGCATATTTTCATAGGATTCTTAATAGCTTGAATTTCTTCCTTTGACAATTACCCATTCATATATTTCTTTTAACCATTTGTTCTTTGGGGACTACCTCTTACAAACTTCAGAAATGAGACCTTTATCAGAGAAATTTGTTACAAAGTTTCCCTCCATCCTCCTTTACTTGTTTCCCTTCTAATTTTAAATTAAAATTTTGCAAAAAAAAAAAACTTTATAATTTTATATAATCGGAATTTTCCATTTTATCTTGATCTTCCCTCACTTGTTTGCTCATGAATTCATCCCCTGTCCATTAATCTGAAAGGTAACATCTAACCTTGCTCCTCTAGTTATGATGTGACTGTTTTTATATGTCATGTATTTGTTTGGAGCTTGTCTTGGTGTAGGTGTGAAGTGCTGGTCTAAATCTAATTTCTGCCAGACTGCTGTCCAACTTTCTCAACATGTTTTTAGTCAGAGATGGAGACCTTATATGGAAATATGTTTTACATGATTGCACATGTATAACTTGTATCACATTGCTTCCCATCTTGGGAAGGAGAGAGGGAGAAAAATTTAGAACTACAATCTTTCAAAAAATGAATGTGGAAAGTTATCTTTATGTGTAATTGGAGAAAAATAAGATACTATTAAATCATTTGGGGGACTCACTTTTTTGCATCATTAGGGTAAGCAAGCTGAAAATTTAGAGACTTATCAGCAAGGTTGTTTTAAGGCTATTATATTCTATAAATAGCTGTAGGGGGTCTTTGTTAAGCAAAGCAGTCTTTACTGTTTTTCATTTCTACTATGGTTGAACTTATTTGTTTATGGTGACCATTATATCTGCCATCCTTGTTAGCCATTCACCAAGGAAAGCATTAAAACTTAGTTTCCTGGTTAGAGTGTTATATAGATGGATACCAGACCAGGGATACCAGTTCTACCTCAATTAAATTTTAAACTCCTGCATCCACATACACATTTAACAAAAAAGACTGCTGTTGCAACCATCTCAGATGGGTAATTTGGATAGGAAAAGGGTGACAGGATTTTTAGATTAAGTATTTTTGATTGCATGATACTTTTCACAATAGAGAAAGGCACTGAAAGGGTTAAATGGTGTAGTCAGTGAATGATTTTACAACCCTGGGGGTTTTTGAGATGCCAGAAATCTAGGAATATTGCAGTTAATTGAATTCTTCAGACATGGGCCCATGCATGGTCTTTGGAAAATTTCAGTGCTGCAAAATTCTCTCCTGCATTCGCCCCCATTTAAGCTCTTACAAGACCTTAAAAGTTCAGGATCTTTTTTTTTTTAAGGAGTTTATCTCTGATTTTATTGTCTGCTAGGATATTTTAAATACCAAAGCAAAGCATTTTAAGGGTTCACACCTAATCATGATTTAGTCATTTATGTTACTTTTCTCTCTGTTTTTGTTTCCCTATTCCTCTATGTATATTTCACAGAGGCTTTCCATAGTTTTTTTCCTTCTTGTGAGCAAAGTTTGAACAGTACGCAGAAAGTTAACTGCCTGGAGTCTTTTAAATATAAGTAACACGCACCCAGTAATAAGCTGTCGGTTGTTTTTTTGCTGCCTGCAAAGAAACATAAACACAGCGCTCATTTCTGGCAGGTTTTTACTGTCAGAGTTTCTCCTATTATATTTATCTTACAATTTGCCAGGGGGTGAAGTTATTAAGTTTTAGCAGCAGCCATCGATCAAGTTCACAAGTTAACACGATAAAGGCTCTGTGCCGCTCCGATCCGGGGAAATGATGATCCTCACTCGGTAATTAACTAAATGAGAAAGTTAAATCTTACTTGAGAGCTGGGAGAGATGAAAGAGAGGTGTTTGTCAGTTTCTCAGTGGAAATTAGAAGCAGTTTTCTGCAATTCCCTAAGCTGCTGCTCTGTCATATTTTACATAAGCACTGGGAAAACGTCTTGTAATTAGTGCTGTCATGGAGGATTTTTTTTTTGCTGAAGGATGTTGGAATAATTCATTAGATTATCAAGAAAGGCTTGTGTCCTGAAATGATTAGCACAGTGAAATTTAAACCATTAACGATAACAAGTTTAGAGCTTGCTGCAGTGCAGAGGCACCCGGGGTATGTCTGTGCCTATTTCAATCATTTCTTATAATTAAACATTATGTCCTTTTTTTCCCTCCCTTCACTAGGACCCATCCAAAAATCCTTTTAAGGTAGCACTGTCTAGATCAGTGAGTTTACCAGCCTTGGAGGTGTGAGTAGTTAGCAGCTATAATAATGCAGCAGTAAATTAAACCACTGTGAGTTTCTCAGTTTAGAACAAAAGAACCTATCGCCCTGGAAGCTATAAAGTTGCATGAGAGAACCCACAAAGGAAACAACTGCCTTTCTTTTCAAACTTAAAATTTTACAAGCCTGTCCTGTCCCTTTGTCTAGCACAAAATCTAGTGAAGAATCCAAATGATGACATTGTTTTAATTGTCTTAATCTTATAAGGTTTTCCTTATAATGAGTCATCAGGAAAAAGATATTTGGCAGACTTTTCCAGCATTTATCATCTTTAATAACTACTTCTATGTTAGGGAAATTGTATGTTAGTTTCCTGATATTTTTTGGTTTTGAAAAGTAGGAAGTCAAACTTTATTTCCTGGTTGATTACTGAAAATTATTCAGGATGTTAATTTAATGTGAACATTCCTTCTTCTAATGCCTCCCTGTCTTCTATACTTACTAATCAGATTTGATATGCTCATGAGTTCACCTAATACATAATCATCTGTTGTAGGAGCTGTTAAAATATTAATGGAGTGACCTCACAAAGAAAACTGATGTACACATCTGTGAAAACCTATACCACTTTCTTCCACATATCTCTTCTCTAACAATTGCTATTTTTTCTACCTGAGTGGGAAAAGAATAATTAACTTACTCCTTTAGAGTCTCACTTAATTTTTAATAATAACTGAAAGCTGTGAATATTAAAGGATGTAAATTTACTTTTAGATCATTGTACTTTCTTCTTCATATCCAGTCTAATCCAATCTTTTGCCTTGACCTTCCAATCTTTATAGATCTTGTGAGGGGATATCCTAGGAGTTTATATTCCACTAAAATCTCAAGATCTTTTTTTTTGTATTTATTTGTTTATTTTTAGTTTTCAACATTCATTTCCACAAGATTTTGAATTCTTAATTATCTTCCTATCTCTCCCCTACCCCCCATCCCAAGATGGCAAGCATACTGATTACCCCTTCCCTCAGTCTCCCCTCTCTTCCAACCCCTTCCCATCCCTCCCCTTAACCCCTTCCCACATACTTACTTGTGGGGCGAGATGGATTTCTATTCCCCCTTGCCTTTCTATTTTTAAAACTTTGAGTTCTGTAATCTTTCTTCTTCCTTCCTCACCCACTTCCATTGAGAAGACAAGCAATTCAGTATAGGTTATGCATGTGTAGTTATGTAAAACATTTCCATAGTAGTTGTATTGTAAAAGACTTACTATACTTCCCTCCATCCTGTCCTGCCCCCAATTAATTCTATTTTCTCCTTTGACCCTGACCCTTTTCAAAAGTGTTTACTTCTGACTACCCCTCCCTTAGTCTGTCTCCCCTTCTCTCGTTCCCTTCCTCCCTACTTTTCTGTAGGGTAAGTTACCCAGTTGAGTTTGTATGTTATTCCCTCCTTAAGCCAAATTCAATGAGAGTAAGGTTGATCTATTCGCTTTCACCTTCCTACTCTTCCCCTCCATTGTAACAGCTTTCTGTTGCCTCTTTTATGTGAGATAATTTACCCTATTCTATCTCTTCCATTCTCCTTCTCCCAATATATTCCTCTCTCACTTCTTAATTTTATTTTTTTAGATATCATCCCTTCATATTCAGCTCACCCTGGGCCCTCTATGTATATATATATATACACATACACATATATACATACATACATATATTCCCTTCAACTATCCTAATATTGAGAAAAGTCTCATGAGTTACAAATATCGTGTATCTATGTAGGAATGTAAGCAGTTCAACTTTAATAACCTCCTTATGATTCTCTTTCCTGTTTACCTTTTTATGCTTCTCTTCCTTCTTATATTTGAAAGTCATAATTTCTGTTCAATTCTGGTCTTTTCATCAAGAATGCTTGAAAGTCCTCTATTTCATTGAATGACCATATTTTCCCCTGAAGTATTCTACTCAGTTTTGCTGGGTAGGTGGTTCTTGGTTGTAATACTAGCTCCTTTGACCTCTGGAATATCATATTCCAAGCTATTCGATCCCTTATTTAGTAGAAACTACTAGATTTTGTGTTATCCTGATTGTGTTTCCACAGTACTCAAATTGTTCCTTCCTGACTGCTTGTAATATTTTCTCCTTGACCTGGGAACTTTAAAATTTGGCTATAACATTCCTAGGAGTTTTCTTTTGGGGATCTTTTTCAAGAGGTGATTGGTGGATTCTTTCCATTTCTATTTTATCCTTTGGTTCTAGAATATCAGGGAAGTTTTCCTATACTTCCTTGAAAGATGACATCTAGGCTCTTTTTTTGATCATGGCTTTTAGGTAGTCCAATTATTTTTAAATTAGCTCTCCTGGATCTGCTTTACAGATCAGTGGTTCTTCCAATGAGATACTTTACATTATCTTCTTTTTTTTTTTTCATTTTTTTGGATCTGTTTTATAGTATCTTGATTTCTCAGAAAGTCATTAACTTCCATTTGCTCCATTCTAATTTTGAAGAAATTATTTTCTTCAGTCAGCTTTTGAACTTCTTTTTCCATCTGGCCAGTTCTGCTTTTTAAAGCATTCTTGTCCTCATTGGTTTTTTGGACCTCTTTTGCCATTTGAGTTAGTCTATTTTTTAAGGTGTTATTTTCTTTGGTATTTTTTGGGGGGGTCTTCTTTAGCAAGATGTTGACTTGTTTTCGTGATTTTCTTGAATCACTTTCATTTCTCTTCCCAGTTTTTCCTCTACTTCTCTTATTTGATTTTCAAAATCCTTTTTGAGCTCTTCTGTGGCCTGTGACCAATTCATATTTTTCTTGGAGGCTTTTGATGCAGGAGTTTTGACTTTGTTGTCTTCTTCTGGTTCTATGTTTTGATCCTCTTTGTTCCCCCCCCCAAAAAAAATTTCTATAGTCTGATTTCTTTTCCTCTGTTTGCTCATTTTCCTAGCCAGTTACTTGACTTTTGAGCTCTTTACCATGCTAGTACTCTGCTTCTACAATAGATAGTGCTGTGTCCCAAATTTCTGGAGTTTTGTACAGCTGTTGTCAGAGCTGCTTCTAGGCACCTGCCTCAGAACTGTGAGGACTCCCTCTCCACAGCTGCCACAAGCTCTGCCACACCAGCTTTCCTCCTTACCCCAGGACTGCCACCCAAGACTGGAACCTAGATACAACCAGGGCAAAGTCAGCAAAGAGATTACTGCAATTGCCCTCTGGTCAACAGCTTGGGTCCCCCCTCCATCTGTAGACCTGGAATTTCAGAAGCAGCCACTGCTGCAGTTGCTGCAGCAGTATGCCACTCCAGGGGCAGGGGCTGGACTGTGCTCCTCTCACTCAGGTCCAGCAGGGTTTCCCCACCAACCTTTTATGTTCTCTTTGGTGTTTGTGGGTTGAGAAGTCTGGAAACTGCCACAGCTGCCAGTGATTCAATTCCTTGAGGTCTTTTCAGGCCCAGTCTGTGCCACTGGTCTATGCCAGTGCATCCCACACAGATCTGCACTCTTCTTCCAATCTGGTGCAGTAGGCACATCCTTTCAACCCACCAGGTTCTCCTTGGCTGGAGATGTATTTGACTGTCACTTTGTGGGTTCCACAGCTCCAAAATTTGTGTAGTCATTTTCCACAGGTATTTGGAGGTGATTAGGGGACAAGCTGAAGCAAGTTCTGCTTTCACTCCACCATCTTGGTTCCACCCCAAAATCTCAAAATCTTTTTAACATAAACTGGTATCCATTCAGTACCTCCTTTTTTTATATTGGTGAATTTGATTTTTTAGCCCAAAGTATAAGATTTTACATTTACCTTTATTATGTTGCATCATATTAGATTCAGCTCAGTTTTATACCCTGTTCCTATCTTTTTGTATCCTGACTTTGTCATCTGGTATCGTAATTGTCTCTCCTAGCTGTGTCATCTGCAAATTTGATAAGGATGTCATACATATTTTATGAAACTTGGCTCTTTCTCACTTCTCACTTTCTGGTCTAGCCTTGTACTGAAAGAACCAGGAGAGTTGTGATTACTGAACCACTGTCATTAATTTTGTTAGTTGCTTTTTCAGGCCACATGTGGACCTGTGTTTTTCCATAGGTGTAGGGAACTCCTGGTGAGGAAACTCCCTCTATCAGTAGAGCTTAGCATCTGTTCTGAATCTTTGAGAAAGTTGCCTGGGAAATTGAGAGGTTAAGTAACTTGCCCAAACTCTAACCATAAATCGCACATATCAAGCAAGACTCGAACTTCAGTCTTCTGAGGTCAGTTTCCTGTCTGCTCAGCTGTGCTGCCTCTCCATTGTCACTGATTTTTTGAAAGTTTATAGAGATTGAGTGATACCAGAGAACCAGAGAAGAGCAAGTATTATTCCAGGTTTCAAAAAGATGAAGACTGGAGTCTACAAACTGTTGGCCATTGACTTCAGTTTCTGGTAGAATCCTAGAAAGTGTCTTTCATGGTTAGTGAACATCTAGAAGAAGAAGTGGTATTCAAACTGTTTCATCAATAAGTCATGACAGACTAACCTAATTTTAGCAAAATTTTAGCAAAAACAAAGCAGTACTAGCTTGGCCTTTGCTCTTTATAATTTTTGCCAGTAATGACTTAGAAAAAGAAATAGGTTCATCAGTCAATCAGCAAGCCTTTGTTCAACTCCTAGGACATCTTTATCAAAACTCTAGATGAACCAAAGCCAAGAGAAACAGCTACTATTTTGGACAGCAGGGTACAAAAAGATCTGAATGGATTTGGGGCTAAATCCAGTAAGATGACATTTAATAGTAGCAAATGTAAAATCTTACACTTGGATTCAGAAAATCTACTACATAAATACCAAGTGAGAGAGTTATGACCATACAACAGTCTATCTTTTAAAAGTGTTGTGATTATAGTAGAAAAGAAGCTTGTTATCAAGAGTTAAATTGAAAGGGCTGTCAAGAAAAGCTAACTTGTTCTTAGTCTACATTAAAAGGCATTTAGTCCAACACCAGGCAGATGATGGTTCTGCTTTACTCTGTGCTGTTTAGACCAGAAGGACAATGATAAGCTAGATTGTGTCTTGTAGAGAGTGATTAGGATAATAAACAGTCTCAAGATCATGTTATATGAAGATGGGTTAAAGGAACTGAAAACATTTCTCCCAAAGAAGAAAAGACTTAGGGGAAAGGCACAGAATTATAGGATCATGTATCTAGAATTATAAGGGACTTTAAAAGTCATCTATTCCACCCCACACCCAGTTTTGCAGATAAAGAGACCAAAATTCAGACTATGGTAGGGTTGTTAAATGGAAGAAAAATTAAAACTGTTCTCCTTGACCTCGGTGGACTGCAATAAGATTTGTGCATGGATGTTTTCAAGAGGCAAACTGAGGTTAAATTTAAGGAAAAAAAATTCCTAACAATCAGCGAGGTATCCAAAATGTGTTAGGGAAGCAATAGATTCTCCCTTATTTTAGATTTTTCAGGCAAAAACAATGACCAGAGAAGATTCTTGTTCAGCCACTGATTGGCACAGATGGCATCTGAAGCCCCTTTAAATTCCAAAACTGTAATTTTGTGCTAGGCAAGTACTTTATGAACTATAAAATGCTGATGTACAAATGTGAAATATTGTACATTTAAGATTTAGCAAATATTGAATGAGTTCTGTTTTATGAAAGTTACCATTACCTATTTTTATTTCTGTTACTCCACCTTGCAAACAAACTACTGTATCATAACCTCCTGCATTAAATTATGAGTTTGGACACAAGACTGTGCCTAAGTTATTTTTTTTAATCTCTTTCTCTCCTTCTGAGCTTTGCCTGTGTATAATAGTTGGTCAGTATGTGTTTAAATGATTGAATGACCTTTAGTCAGCCATGACTGTCCATCACGAGTCTCTTATGTCCTGTCTATTTGACCTTGAGCAAGTCACTTAACCATGTGGGACCTCAGTTTCCTTGTCTGTCAAATAAAGGCTTGGGATTTGATAAACATTAAAATCCATTCTTGTTCCAAATTGTGTGTCTGTAAATCCACAAACTCAGAATACTACTTTAACAATGGTGGAAGAATACTGTAGTCACGGTCCAGTCCAGCTTCTTACAGTAGCAGGGCTGCAGCCAGAAGAAACTCTGTGATCATTTTGAATGTGATATGTGCAGTAATATATTAGTGCTTAAATACTGCGTTATCCAGTCAGCAAGCTGTGACCAGGTGACCAGATACAGACTGTTTTTGTAGGCTAGTGAACTAAAAATGGTTTTTACATTTTCAGATAAAGTTTCATTGTATTTTAAAATGTAAAAACAGTTCTTAGTTTACTGACTGTACAAAAACAGGCTGCTGGTGGGATTTGGCCCTCTGGCATTTGCCACCCCTGATCTGAAGGACAGTTATATCAATATTTAACTTCTAGTTTGTTTACTCCATTTGACAGCTGTGTTGTTGTTTTCTTTATGAAGCTACATATTGATTTTAAGGAAAGAGGAGGAGGAGATACATAGTGGAAGGGAGGGTGGGTTGACAGCCAGAGCAGATAGTTACTGTTACCATTAAGCGTAGGCAGTTTGTCAGCTTTCCTGGGGACTTCCACACAAGTGGTTGAGTCATCAGGCTTTTTCTGGGGAAACCAAATCAATTCTACCACCTCTGGTAACCATTACCCTCTCACACACGCAATCTAATATACAGCCTGTTGGTTTCTTAATAACTGAACTTTTTCATTTTGCCCTGGTGGGTTTTCAAAAGTCCTCAAATTGAAATTTGAGGATTTTATTTTTTAACTGTAGAACATAGCTTTTTTGCTACATTTGCTTTATGTATTTAAGAAAAACTGTGTAGAGGAATATTATAGGCCTTTTGCTACCAGAAATCTTTATAATAAAAGTACAACTTCTGGTTAAAAATAAAATAAGCTAATCTACCGTTGTTATATACAAATTTTAAAAGTGGCATGTTATACAATGAATAATGATGAGTCAGTATTCAAAACAATATACCTCTCTGCTTTTTTTACTGACCTGCTTTATCATATTTAGGACTGATTAATTTGCAATGGTCAATAGGTTTTAGGCCTAAGATATGCACATCATGTCATCTCACAGGGCATATATCTCATTCTGAGGATGGGATGACTCAAAGTCCAGTGCCAGGCAGAGGAAAGGAATTGTTAGAAAATTAATAACTTTTCCTTCAGTTAATTCACTTTCAGAAACTAATTGTTTATTTGTTTGTCATGCTTTGGTTTTATCTTTGTTTATCACAGGTGAATGTAACTTGAATTTGTTTCCCTATTGCTACACTCTTACACTCTTGCAAAATCCCAAAGCAGTTTCATTTGCTAATGATACTGGTGGCTGGTAACCAAGGTATGACCCCATAAGTCAAGAAGTACCTAGTTTGAAGTATAAACAGCAGAATTCTTAAATTGGCAATTTGTTAAAGGGAGGTAGAGTAAGAAGTTTGGATTGTTAAGGAAAAATTATCACTCACCATATTTGTTCACTGCAAATCTTAATCTAACATTCCTCAGGTTTCCCTTTTCAATTTTCCTTTCATTCAGTAGTCACTTTTTCAATGCTAAAAAGTTTAGATGGAGCATGTAGCCTGCTTTCATGGAACTTGTGGTCTGAGATGCAACATCTCTATATAAAATTTTTTATTGATATCTTTTATTTTTACATTACCTAAATTTCTTCTAGTATTCTTCCCCTCACTCCTCGCAAAGAACTATCCCATATAACAAGAAATATATTTTTTTAAAAAGAAGAAAAATCAGCAAATCCAATCAGTGCATTGAAAAAATCTAAAAATATGTGCAATTTTCCACATTCATGGACCTCTTGCCTCTGTAGAGGAATTGGAGAAGGTTTAATTCTCTTTGGGGGAAGGGAGGTGAAGCAAGAAGCAAGTAAGTGTTTATGTACTGCCTACCATGCACCAGGTACAGTGCTAAGCATTTTACAAACATTCATCTTATTTGGTCCTAACACAACATCCCCAGGAGATGGGTGCTTATTATTCTGTTCATTTTACTGATGGGGAAACTGAGGCAAACAGAGGTTAAGTGTTGGTCACATAGCTAATCAATGTTTGAAGATAGTTTTGAACTCAAGTATTCTTGATTATAAGCCCTGGGCTTTCTTCACTGAGCTACCAACTGCCTAGAGGCCTTACTTATTCTTTGTACTTTGTGACATTCACTTTTCATCATTTGGTGGTTATTGCTCTTTCTATTTACATTTTTGTAGCCTTTGGGAATGCTGTTTTCTTGGCTCTGCTTACTTCCTCTGTGACCAGGTGAACTATACTTTAGCAGGTATCTCCTCTAAACCGAAGATTAGGGTTGCCTTCAGCATTATGCCAACGAACTAACAAAATAACTTTGAAGAATTGCTTGATGATACTAATAATCTAAAGCAGGCCTGCACAATATACAACTGGTGAGCCTCTTGCGACCTACCAAAGGATTTCAAGTAGCCTGCAAAGAATGTAGAGGATATAAAAAATGTAAACATCTAACAAGTGCTTTTGTCCATGCCCTACCTAACCTGCCTTCAGCTGGTCACCATTGTGTGCATCGTGTAACTTGGGGGGTGAGTTGCCACTGTGCGTTCTTTCCTGTTTGTTACATGACCAATGCAACCATTGTCAGTCGACTGGTCTCTAGTGTGTGAGGAGCAAGAGTCAAGAGACATATCTTTTCCCTGTGTTTTCAGTCTTTACTAAATGTAAACAGTAAGAAAACCTGAAAAATATATTAAAACTTGTACCACTTAGCAAAGTAAATTTTTTACATTAATGTGATTTCATGATAAAAAAAAATCCTAAGTAATAAATGTGATTGATATCAATTAAAATTTCCCTTTTTTAAAAATATGGTTTATTTGCAAAATATTTTAATCATTAATTATACCTTTACTTGGAAAGTGAGCTGCTAAAAACCTATCTGTGGCCCAAAAAAGTTTAGTCTATTTTAATTTTGGCCCGTACCTACTGCCAGGTTGTGCAGGGCTGAGCTAAAGAAAGTAAAGCTTTCTTTAAAGATGATTTGTTTTGGAGGAACATAATCAGATCATTTCCACGTACTAATTCTAATAAAAAAATGTTTTTAATACTGTATGTGGTGTTAATGGAAGGATCAGCCACAGCCTGCAGTACTTTACATCATAGCCTATAAGAACCTAGGGTCACCTCTATTTGCTATCAAGCATTGTGATGAAGTTTGAAAGCAGTTAGATACCCAATGTAGAAAGAGAATGGATCTATCGTCTGAGGAGCAACTCAGAGAGACTCATCACCAGAAGGCCTCTAGATGATCATCTATTTTAGCTGCAGCAAATATAAAACTATCTACCCAAAGTTCAGAGGGGTTACAATTTAAATCAGTAGAAAGAATCCTTATATTGACAAAACTGTAGAGCTTTTAAAGTATAAAAATGGGGTTTTCATAAAAGTAATAATTAAATGTTTTTGTTTGATAACTTAGAGGTTAGGATTTGAGTTTTTGTTATAAAACTAACTAGAGATTTCAGCACAACCTTGCATATACACCGGTCATTCTTTACCATAGGTTTTCTTGCTGATATTTACCACTAAGGAAATGAGTATGAGAGTGTTTCAACTGAATTCAGCAAACATCTGTTAAACACCTACTACGTACAAAAAGTCTCTCCTGTGTCCTAAGGACACAAAGATAAAAACAAAATTAAACTGTCCAAACATTTATCTTCTATAGCCTATTTAACATGGTTTCTCTTAGCTTCAATAGCAATAGAGAGAATTTCACATTTAGGTATGGTCTTTCTCACGCCCTTCTAGACAATGACAGTGTGTAGTAGAATCTCATCACTAAGAGCGTAATATAATAAGATGTATCATTCTGGCATTTGCCAGTACATGCCTTCCAAAATGTTGTAAATTTTCCTCTGAGTTTTACTTGCTCATTTGTCCTATATTTCTTTTTATTTCCCTTCTTTAGACAAAACTTGCCAATGGCACCTCCAGCATGATTGTACCCAAGCAAAGGAAACTCTCTGCAAGTTATGAGAAGGAGAAGGAGCTGTGCGTCAAGTATTTTGAACAGTGGTCAGAGTCTGACCAGGTGGAATTTGTGGAACATCTGATATCCCAAATGTGTCACTACCAGCATGGACACATAAACTCATACCTCAAACCCATGCTACAGAGAGATTTCATAACTGCCTTGCCAGGTAGGTCAGCTGGTTTTTGGAGACCATTAATTTTTCTTTGGAGTTGACTCTACTGGCTCTTCTTAAAGAAGAGCTTTGATAACATTGATAACGTCTGATAAGATTCTAATGGCATTGGTTCTTATCTGAACATTTCCTCTCTTTAATGTATTTACCTTATTAATTATTATTATTAACCCTTTTATTTGAGTCACCTCAAAGCAAAAGTATAGTAAGGAAATATTTTAAAATAATAATTTATATATAACATATATTTATAAATATATAAAATATAAATGTGATATATTTATATATAATATATAAACTCTATTTAAAATAAAAATTATTTTAAAGCAATGTTTCTTTCATACTCTTTGACCTCTTTGTGCCCTCATAATTCACCACAGTAGCCCTTTATACCCAGATAGAACCCTTTCTTAGGAGATGTGTTGTCTGGCATATCTATAAACAACCTTGGTTTCAAGTTGCATTTGTTGTACATTAGTAATTTACCTTTATAAGTTTGATCAGCAACCGTTATAAATTCTAGGATTGAATAGGAAACATTTTTAATTGAGAATCTTAGAAGGGTACCTCAGGAGACTTGTTATGAAGTTAAATATGTAAACTCTAGGTTTTACAGCCTCAGTGTGCTGAGTAACCAAATAGCTTTTGAAAAACTGTATAAATAACTTAGAAATCTTTTTTTTGTCCTAAATACGTAATGGTAGTAATCTAGTACACCAAAAATGATTTATTACTTTAGGAAATGCTTCACTTAGGTAAATATAAGGATTGTGACTACATTAAAATCAATTCTTAAAGAGAAACTAGTATTGAAAAAACTTAATAAATTTCAACTACATTATAGAATTAATTACCCTGAAGAATCTGTCTTATATGAAGATGTTTTTCAATTCCAAAAGTTAAATTCCATTGAATATATTTTAATCATATCTTGAAAATAAACATTTTAGTGCTGAATTTATAAATTTCTCTCTCATAAAATAGAAAATAGGTTCTTACTGACTTCCAGAATTAGTAGTATTAAAATACATTGGATTGGTGGTTGATCTTGAGCATGTTGATGCATGCTTACATTTATAATCCAGAGGAAAAAAATACACAAAATAAAGCTTAGTGTTCTCTTTCTCTTATTTAGTAAAAGATTGTTCCTGGGGGCGGCTAGGTGGCGCAGTGAATAGAGCACCGGCCCTGGAGTCAGGAGTACCTGAGTTCAAATCCGGCATCAGACACTTAACACAAAAAACTAGCCGTGTGGCCTTGGGCAAGTTACTTAACCCCAACTGCCCTCCAAAAAGCAAAAAAAAGATTGTTCCTGAGGAAATTGGGGAAAGAGGAGGCTCTTCTGAGCCATGAGTCTGCAGAAAGTTTCTGATGTGACCTGTAAAGAGAAATAACTTTGAATGTCTCTGTCTCACTTGTGAATTAGAACAGTAGCCAAGAGAAGATTTATTCATGCAACGATACTCTTTTATCGGCAACTGTTCTTTAGAGGCCTCAGTATAGATTTAATTAAATGGATGGTAAAGAATTTTAATGGCAAGGCCTGTCCAGTTTAAAAGAAAAACAGAATGACCCTAAACACATACAGAATATTCTTACACTTACACCTATAATATAGTCACTGAGAAGCTGCCAAAATTATTGACCAGCTTAACAACTGACATTTATTAAATACCTATTGTGGGTCAGACACTAAGGATATTTAAAAAAAACCAAAAAACGTGATAGTCTGTCCCTTCAAGGAGCTTATGTTCTAGAAAAGGATGATGACAACAGTCATGATAACTAATCGTGGGGCTCAGGAGAGGCCTCATGGAGCACGTGGCGTTTGTGCAGGGCCTTGAAAGGTGCTAGGGGTGCCAAAAGTCAGACCAAAGGAGGAAGAGCGCTCCAAGCAGGAGGACCAGCTGATACAAAGAGGGAAAGAGCAGGGTAGCCTGGTTTGGCAGGAATGGAGACCACATGTGGCAGAAGTGATGGGAAGTCAGTCAGAAAGATAAGTTGGAGCAGGATTGTAAGAGGCTTCAAACACCAGAGGAGTCTCATTTTTATCCTATAGACAGCAGGCCATTGAAATTTCTTGAAAAGGGAAATGACACAAACAGACCTGTGCTGTTAGTAGTATCAGTTAACAGCTGTAGAAAGAAAGATTAGAAAGGGGAGAGACTAGAGGCAAGGCAGCTAGTTAGGAGGCAATTGTAATGATCCAGGTAGGATATAAGCTGGCATAGGTGACTAATGAGTAAAGAGAAAGGGAGGGATGTGAGATGTATTATGGACGTCAGATAGATAAGACATGGCAACTGACTGAACATGGATATTTCTAGATCACATCACCAATAAGATGAGTGACTAGATTGGACACACTTTCTCCAATCTTCACAACCTCTCAAACCTCTCCAAAATAAGAATTATGTGGAGATAAAGCAGGGTTAGCTGTGTCCATAATCTAAGCAAGAGATTTCAAACAAACATCACACAGGCTGCATGCAACCTACCACTCTCACAAATATGGCCCAAATCTGATTAAAATGTAGTTAGGAAATATTTAACAAAATAAATATAAACACAAATAACAATAAAACATAGACAATGTTAAGATGTAATGATCCTTGTTTCTATTTGAGTTTGACTCCGATGGTCTAAGACTCCAAGAACCTTAAGAAGATAACAACCCAATGAAGTAACAGCAGAGAAGGTTAATCTTTAATAAATTCAGCCAGTATCTCCCTCCCACTGGCCACTGTGCTCTGGCAGGGCTGCATAAACCAACTCATAGGCTTATAACAGAACTCATCTCTGCTTTCCACCCTCTCAACTTTTGCACTTGAGAAACCAAAAGCTAGAAACTTGTTCTGGCTGGAACTGCAGCATGGCAGCACACTGTGCTTCATTGCCATTCAGCCAGAAGAGAGGAAACTTGGCAGCATATATGAGGCTCCACCAGGCCTAGGGAAAATAAGGGGAGGGGAAGATTGGCATCCACCTGTAGCCATTTCTTTCTTCTCCTGCCCCCAAAGACATTTGGGACAGAGACCAAGGCTGCCAAAATTTGAACTCCCCAAAAGAAGCACATCTTAGATAACTCAAGGTTCAACTCCTGGTGAAAATGCCATCAAAGGGGGGAAAGAGTAAGAAAGGGAGCACCAAGGGAAAATATTCACAAAAAATATATCAATATGGAAGATTTTAATAACAAAAAGGGAATATAACCTCCAGATCATCCAAAGAATATCAGACGTACTATAATAAATATTGCAAAACATAGGAAAATGAACTAACATTTGATGAGGCAGAGAACCCTGTGGATTCCCAATAGTGGATAGAACTATATATAGTAGCATGTTCCCGGATAGTTTAAGAGAGATATATGAATTGTGAAAAGAGAATTCATGACCTGTACAGCAGGAATAATTGACACAATAGAAAAACTTGAATCTATAGTGGCAAACCTCACCAAAGAAACAAAAAAGGATCATTTGGAATCCAATTCCCCTAATTAAAAGACAGTCTGGAGAAGAGAAGCAGATGGTAGTAGTATTAAAAGAAAATATCTCTATGAAAGCAGCAGATCACTATCAAAGCAAAACATTGATCTTGAGGACTAGGTGCAAAGAGACAAAGAGCATTACACAGCTAAGTGATACAGTAGATAGAGTACTAGACCCGGATTCATGAATACTTGTTTTCCTGAGGTCAGATCTGACTTCAGACATTTAGTAGCTGTGTGACCCCAGGCAAGTCGCTTCACCCTGTTTGCCTCCATTTCCTTACCTCTGAAATGAACTGGAAAAGAAAATGGCAAACCATTCTGATATCTTTGCCAAGAAAACCCCAAACAGGCTCATGAGGAGTCAGACATGACTGAAAACAACTAAGCAACAAAAAGAACAAAGCACCAATTGCAAGAATTCACAGGTTCTCTCTAGGGGGGTAAATGCTGCAAAATCCAAGACATACAGAGGTTAAATTGAATAATTCCAGTGACAACAAAGTCTGCAAGCAACCAAAAAGACCTTCAAATATAAAGGAAAGAAAATCTTAGTAACCCATTAGAAACCACAAGAGGGAATGGAATGATGTGTTCCAGAAAGCAGAAGAGCTCAAAATGCAGCCCAAGCCAATCAATCAGTAAGCATTTATTTGATGCCTTCTATGGGACAGACATGTGCTAAGTGCTAGGAATAGAAGGAGAGGCAAAAGAAGGTCCCTGCCCTCAAGGAGTTCATTATCTAATGGTGAAGACAATAAACAAACAAATAGAAACAAACAAAAAAGGATAGGTACAAAATAATTAACAGAGCAAAGGCATTAAATTTTTTTTCTCTTCTAATTTTATTTTTCAGTTTAATAGTATTTTATTTTTTCCAATTACATGTAAATACAGTTTTAAGTGTTCATTTTTTGAAAATATTTGAGTTCCACATTTCTCCCTCCTTTCCCAGCTCCCTCCCCAAGATGACAAGCAATCTAAATTATTTATCTTCAATCATGTAAAACATATTTACATGTTAGTCATGTTGTGAAAGAAGAAACAGAACAAAAGGAAAAAACAATAAAAAGTTGAAATGGTGTGCTTCAGTTGGCATTCAAACTCCCATCAATTCTTTCTCTGGATGTGGATAGCATTTTCCATCATGAGTCTTTTGGAATTGTCTTGGATCATTGTATTACTGAGAAGAGCTAAGACAATCATAGTTGGTCATCATACAGCATTACTCTTACCATATACAATGTTCTGGTTCTACTCACTTCATTCAGCATCGGTTTGTGTAAGTCTTTCCAGGTTTTTCTGAAATCTATCTGCTCATCATTTCTTATATAGCACAGTAGTGTTCCAGTACGTTCGTATGCCACTACTTGTTCAGCCATTCCCCAATTGATAGGCGTCTCTTCAATTTCTAATTCTTTGCCACCACAAAAAGAGCTGCCATAAATATTTTTGTACATATAGGTCCTTTCCATTAAAAAAAAAAAACCTCTCTTTGGAATACAAACCTACTAGTGGGATTGCTGGATCAAAGGTTTGATTGCCCTTTGATCATAGTTCCAAATTGCTCTCCAGAATAGTTGGATCATTTCACAACGCCAACAACGAAGTAGTGTCCCAATTTTCCCATATCTTCTCCAACATTTATCATTTTCCTTGTCTGTCATATTAGACAGTCTGATGAGTGTGAAGTAGTGCCTCAGGGTTGTCTTAATTTTCATTTCTCTAATCAGTGGTGATTTAGAACATTTTTCATATGACCATAGATAGCTTTGATTTAGAAGGTATTAAAATTAAGGGAGATTGGGGAAAAACTTCCTGGAGGAGGAGTTGGGGTTTTAGTTGGACTAGGAAAGAAGGAGACCAGGAGACAGAGATGAGGAGGGAGAACATCCCAGGCATTGAAGACAGCCAGAAAAAATGCCCAGAGCTGAGAGATAGAATGCCTTTGTTTCTGAAACAGCAAGGAGACCAGTGTCATTGGATAGAAGAGTATGGAGAGACTGAAGGAAGGGGCGGGAAGAGAAGAAACATGGAAAGAGGAGACTAACTTATAAAGGGCTTTGAATGCCAAACAAGATTTTGCCTTTTATCCTGGAAGTGTTAGGAAGCCACTGAAGTTTATTGAGTATTTTACAAGGTAAATAGAGCAATCAATGAAGGCATAGTCTACAGGAAAGAAAGGAAGAAAAAAAAATTTAGAAAGAGAAAGATAACTGTGGGGTTAACAACAACTAAATAATATCAGAGAAGACCATTAAGAGATTTCGTTCTAAAAGTACACAAGGAGACAAGGGTGAAAGTGGAAATCAGATAGAAGTGATGGTAGACGAGGCCTGAAACATCATGGTCTAAACCTCCCAACACCACCTTATAGGTGACTCAGTGTTTTTTGTGGAACTAAACTGCAGAATGGGAGGATACATAAAAGGACCAGGGTGAGGAAGAATATAGAAGGGAACATGTGTTGTACCCTAACCACATCAAAGGTTAACAATAAAAGGAAAGTAATTCCTGTAGTTTCTCAGGAAGAAGAAGACCTCCAGGGCAAAGGGCAGGGGGGGGTTGAAACAAGAGGGGAAAAGGAGAAAATATAGTTTCATTGAAAGTTGAAGAATGCTTCTATGGCAGGAGAAATATTTTATTATTGAAAGTGGGGATCTTACAGTGGGAAGAGCTATAATATTAAATAGTCAGAAAATTTACTTGACACTCAATGGAGAATGGGCTGGAGTGGGTGAGAAACTTGAGGCCGGGAGACCAACTAAAAGGCCATTACAGTAGTTCAAGGGTGGGGTGATGACGATCTCTGCCAGGTTGCTCACAGTGTCAGAGGAGAGAAGGGCCATATACAAGATATGTTATGAAGGTAAAATCAATAGAACTCTGAACCAGATTGGCTATGGGTAGGAGAGAGTGAAGATTAAAGGATGACACCTAGATTATGAACCTGGGTGGCTGGGATGGTGGTGGTGCCCTCAGTAGTAATAGAGAAATTTAGAAATAAAGAGGTTTGAAAGGAAAAATAATGAGTTCAGTTTTGGTTATGTTGAGTTTAAGATGTCTGTGAGACACCCAGTGTAAGACGTTTGATAGGCAATTGGAGATCTGAATTGGGAGATTCAAGAGACAGGCTGTAGCTGGTTAAAGTAGATCTAAGAAACCTCAGCATAGAAATAATTAGATTATCAAGTGAAATAATAAGGAAGGAGAGGAGAAAAGGGCCCAGGCCAGAGCCCTGGGGATCTCCCACATTTAGCAAACATGACTTAAATGAAGATGCAGTGATAGACTGAAAAGGAGCAGGTCAGACAGCTAGGAAGAAAACCTAGAAGAGAGCGTCAGGTAGGAGGGCATGACTGCAGAGAGATCAAGGAGCGTGAGGATTGATATCATTGGTAACTTTGGAGAAAGCAGTTTTGGTTGGATGATAAGGTTGGAAACTGAACTGTAGAAAATTAAGAAGGGAAGGGAAGAAATGGAGAGGAGAAGAGAGGAGAGGAGAAAGGAGGGGAGAAAGGAGAAAGGAAAAAGGAGAGATGAGACGAGGCAAGAGGAGTTTAACCAGGGAAGGAAAGCAGGATATGGGACAGTACTTAGCAGAGAGGAATGGATCCAGTGAAGGTTTTTTAAAAATAAGACAGAGACATGGGCATGTTTGTAGTCAGTAGGGAAGCAACCAGTAAACAGAGAGAGAGTGAACATCAGTAAAAGAGTAGGGGTGATAGAGGGAACAATCTACAGGAGAGGCTGGGGTGGAATGGGATCACTTGTACATGTTCTCTTCACGTGAAACAGAGGTGAAGAAAAGATGGTGGCAGAAAACCATAGTGATGATATAAGACGAAGAAGAAAGAAGGAGAGGGAGTTCTCAGCTAATGGTCTCATTTTTTTTTTCCCCATGAAGGAAGAATCAAGATTCTCAAGCTGAAAAAGTAGAGGGACAGGGAGTCATGGGAGGTTCGAGGAGGGAGTGTCACAGAAATTTCCACAGGGTGGAAAGTATTCAAGAAGAGTGGGATAATCCATTGTCTTTTCATTTTTAGTCATTTACTTCTTTTGTTTTACAGTGGTATTATTAAAACACAAAGAAACTACTTTTCTATACATGATAAAAACATGTATATGTATTGTATGTATATATGTATATACACAAATCCCTTGAACTTTTTTGCCCTCTTCCACCCCACCACTAAAATGTATCTTCAATGATAGAAGGGCTATATCTCGTCAACTGTGCTCCTGACCTGCATCTATGCTTCTTAAAGAGGGCATCCTTACTAGCATCAGTATTTTTCTCTTTCCCCACTTCTTACTACTTCCTTGTCCCAGATACCACAATACAAAGCATACTAACCCTTTTCTCCAGATATGCAACCCCTATCCCTAGCACATTTTAAATATTAATTTTCTACAAAAGAGCTTTTGAACTGTTGTAGAAAGAAATGAGAAAAGACCCTAATATAAAGATTTGGGGGATCTGTATCACAGAGTTTGAGGTGGCATCTGTAGAACATCCCCATCCCCTAGTGCTGAAATCCATATTGATAGATGTGTATAGTTTTCTGGATTCCTTTTTATTTTTAATGTCTTGGGGGGGGGGAGGTTGCTGGCTGTTAACTTTAACTCCCTTATCCAAAGAAAGATGGGAAATACTGTTTATTTCTGTAACCTTATAGAAAAAATATTAACACTCATTTTATCCAACTCTGTGTTTCAGAGAGAAACTGGACCACATTAGGGACAATGATGTGTCTTTACAGTAGATCAGATACTGTTTTGTCTTTAAAGAACTTTTTGAAAAGAAGGGGGGGCAGAATCACTTCATATTCCCATTGTTGTTGTGTTTTTTCACAGCTCGAGGTTTAGATCACATTGCTGAGAACATTTTGTCATATCTGGATGCCAAATCACTGTGTGCCGCTGAGCTTGTATGCAAGGAGTGGTATCGAGTGACATCAGATGGAATGTTATGGAAGAAACTCATCGAGAGAATGGTCAGGACAGACTCCCTATGGAGAGGTCTGGCAGAACGGAGAGGATGGTGAGCTTTTTCAACTTTCCTGCTACTACAGAGCTTCAGGTACTGGGCATCTATGGCCATTGGAAGCCAGGTGGTGCCTCTTAATACATGGCCCAGTGGCCCAGCTTGCTTGTAGCAAAATTAGGAAGGGAAATATTTTTTCTCATTCAATTCAGTAATTTTTCTTTGGCCCAATGCTCTAAATTATGTAGAGTAGAACTAATGAAATCTTGCAAATAAGAACAAAGAGTCTGTTTTCCCCTTTAGCTGATATTCTGTAGTCTCAACATACATTGATACCTGAGGTCTTCTAATCTAACCTTCTCAGATAAGAAAATTGGGTCCTAAAGAGATTATTTGGGTCAGGTAGGTAATAAGTGAGAGAGGCTAGATTTGAAGCTGGATCTTCTAATTCTGATTTCTCAGGATATTTCACAGTTTAATCCCAAAATGCTGTTTTGGGGGATCATCTGGCTAATAGGCTCAGAGATTTCATCAAACAAAGTATATTTCACTAAAACTTTAAGCTGCTCCATTAACAGAAGGCTAACTTTTTCTTAAAACTTCCTTGCAGGGCGGCTAGGTGGCACAGTGAATAGAGCACTGTCCCTGGAGTCAAGAGGACCTGAGTTCAAATCCAGCCTCACACACTTAACACTTTCTAGCTGTGTGACCTTGGGCAAGTCACTTAACCCCAATTGCCCTGCCTTCCCCCTCTTAAAAAAAAAATTCCTTGCTTTGGGAAAAATTATCTCTGTATAATTTTCTGTCCAAGGTTATCTCTGGGATATTGACTGCAAGAAAGCCAGATATGAATATTTAATAAACAAGATTAAAATTGCACCTCATACATTTTAGCAAGTATAAAAAATGGTGTAAACATATGCATTTTCACACGTCTCCAGATTAGCATTGTCAGTTCATCTTGTATCCTATCAATGAAAAATCATTGACTTGAACAATACTTTGAAAAATACTCATCCAAGAATATTTCTGAAATATGTAGGTACATTTGTGATTGAAAATCAGTATTTAAACACATTAAACAGGCTAGTATTTCAGAGGATTCTTTCATTCTCTGTCAGGAAAATTTCTAATAAAACCAGTTACCATGGGCAAATTTCCAGGCATTTTTTAAAAACAAAAATTGCCTTAACCAAAGGTATGTTAATTTCTATTAAGATTTTATATTTGCTACCATAATATGACTCTTACAAAACTTTTGTTTTCATAAGTAATACTCTGCCTTGGAAATGAAGATTTGAATACTGCATATGACAACACAAATTAAAACACAGTCATATAAAACTTTCACAAAGCTGTCATCTGTACCATCAGGATCAGTCTGTTAAATAGGGAATTCCATTCAAGAGTTACTTATTAAGCTACCTATTATTTACAAGGTATTTACTGTGCTAGACCCTGGGTTTGGAAAAGCAAAAATGAAATCATCCTTGCCCTCAATTCTTTTGGCATAATGTAGTTGGTTGCTTAGGAGCAGCTAGGTGGTAAAGAGGATAGAGCACTGAGCTTCGAATCACGAAGACCAGAGTTCAAATGTGATCTCAGACACTTACTAGCTATGTGACCCTTGGCAAGCCGCTTAACCTCTGCCTAAAACAGGAGAAGGAAATGGCAAACCACACCAGTACCTTTGCCAAGAAAACGCTGTGAACAGTTGGTCCATAAGGTCACACAACTGAACAACAACAAAAGTTGGTTGCTTCTAGTGTACTGATAATACTAGTGTGCTGCCAATACTAACAATTCCACAATGAGAAATGCATTCCCATTCTTTTTTTTTTTGCTTTTTTTTGGAGGGCATTGGGGTTAAGTGACTTGCCCAAGGTCACACAGCTAGTTTTTGTGTTAAGTGTCTGAGGCCGGATTTGAACTCAGGTCCTCCTGACTCCAGGACCAGTGCTCTATTTACTGTGTCACCTAGCCGCCCTGCATTCCCATTCTTTTAGGTTAATACCGCTGGAAGCGGTAATGCTTTAAAACTTATTGCAGGTTATTGACATTTCATTTTGCATGCATGAGTTTTCATTAGGATAGGGAGGAGAAAAAGTTTGAAGAAAATAAGTCACTAGGAACACCAAAAGCAGATTTCACATAATTAATAATTTTATCCAGGTCTGGTCCTGAATAAAACTATTTTAATTATAGTTGCAGCAAAACATGTGTTTCATGCCTTTTCCAAGTTATGAAATCCAAATCAACCAAGATTTAATACCAAATATATGTCTGCTACTCCTACAGACTTTCCAACTACAGAAGATTAAACCTGTTCCTGTTCTTTTTGTCCTTTAGGGTTCTAATTTGATTCCTTCTACTTCCACTATATCTGCATCTGCTATATCCCTCCTAACTTGATGTACCCCCATGACATTAAAACTATTTTGATCATCACATCAAGACTCTGCATAATATTACTATTAACATAAAATCACTTTATCCGTGCTGCCTCTATTTCTACATGTTCCTTTTCTCCCTCTCATGATCAGTGTTTATCTCTTTTCTTATTACTTTCCCTTCCTTGTGCTTCATTCAAGCTTCCTTGAACAACTGCAGTAGCTTCCTTATATCTTCCATCAGTCACTCCCTTCTTGCTTTGAAATATGTCCCCAAAAGCTCACCATTTCATTGAAACCTGTCAGTGATATGCCTTTGCCTGCTCTCCATCTTTGAAGTTTTCTTCAAATCCCTCCATCCAAAAAAGTAAATACAAACTACCAATAAAGCCTATGGCTTTAAGATTTAGCTTCCTCTCAGCAGTTGTTTTTTATATCCAAATGGATTTGTTGGTCTGCTTTAGATTGTACCCCCATCCCCCAAGGCGTGAACTCTGCCATTTTTCAGTCTTGTACAATGCTCAGTACACTGTCTGTGCTCAGTAATGGTAAGTCTTAACGTACAATAAAAGACCACTTGGGAAAAGCCCCATTTTCTTAATCAGCAGGCCACATTTTATGATAACACTTTGCTCTTAATATTTAACATTTGTCAAGTACCCACACTCTCATAGGTGCTAGCATTTCACATAGATAGAAGTGGTCCCTATCATCAAAGAACTTAACTTCCTAAAAGGATTGCATACATGATGCCAAGGCACCGGCAAAGAAACGTGCACACCTAGGTTTGTAGGCATCCAGGTGCCCTTTTCTCTAGCACTTTTGTTTGGTGGCTGTTCAAATGCTACGTGAGAAGTCAGTTTTTAGGAAGAAATGAGGATAATGAGTTTATCTACCTACATTCCAGGATCGTTTGTAGTGCGGTCAGGCATCATCTAGCATGAAACCTTACACGTGGTAGGGATTCATTGTTTACTCAGTGAATAAATGGTGCCCTCCTATTGTGTTAGGCCAACTGCCTTAGGACATGCAGTAGAAAAAATGACAGCACTAACTTTGAGCATTTTGTAGCAATATATTCCCTATGCCCTGTCTAGCTTAGTTCTTTTCTCAGCTATGACTTGAAGTGTTAGGACCCAAACTATAGATGTAAATAGATGCAGGTGTACAAGCGTCCTCTTTCCTTGACATTCCTGGAATAGTGTCAGGATGTGTGCAGGTTCTCTTGGGGTGCCTGTATGCTGAGTGCTAGGAAGCAAAAAGGAAGACAGGAGCTTATTTGGGGTGTGGTTGGTGTTTAACCAGTATTACAAGCTCTTGTTTCAGAGCTATGATTAATTTCTATCAAAAGGCAGCAATCCATTCACCTTCAGCACACTGATAGTATAACTTTTTAAAGGAGGCACGTTTTCAGCCATTTTACCCTTAAACATATTCCCTTTATGCCTTTCTTTTTATAAATATATGTCGTCTCTGCCACTTTTTTTTTTAACCCAGATAAAAGCATTTTGGCCTCTTTTTTACCAGCTTAGTATTCTGTATCAGCATAGACAACAGAGCTAGCCATCTTCCTAATAGGAAATTTTCTCAACTAATTTTCAAGGTGTATAAAAAGGAAAGGGCAGGGGAGAAATACTCCTGGAGACATTGAACAATTAATTATATTGTAATGGAGCTGTGGAGGGAGGAGTGGATGACTGGCCCAGAGAAAACAGCATTTCTCTAGTGCCAGGATTACACTCAGAGGCATTTCTGCCTGTCTTCACTTTGCAAGGCACTGTGCCAGTCATAACAGCAGTTAGTACGCCCATAGTGGGGTTTACTAGCTTCCACACCGTGTTTGGTGGGTCCTTAACTTCAGGATGAGGAATTAAATTTTTTACACAGCAGGAAGTGATTGCCATTTACTGAATTTTTTTTTGTAGCAAAGATCTAGCTTGGGATATGAGTATTGCAGAGATGTACTGTCATAAGGAAGGAGATGCTAACAAATGTTGCTTACTAGGAATCAAGCAAAGGCAGGACAACTCGTGTGTGTGTGTGTGTGTGTGTGTGTGTGTGTGTGCATAGCTGGAAATATACCTGTGAAAGTTGATTTCTGCCTTAAGACTTGTAAGCATTTCTCTTCATCTTGCCTTCTGCCTGCTGCTAGATACTCTAGTGATCCCCTTTTGTTTTCTGTTAGAGTTGCCACTTTTAAAGTATCGCCACATTGTGTGGGTAAGTGAGCAGCCAGGGCAACTAAGCCCACATTGGTAAGGACCTAAAAAAAGGTATCCTCCAGATCTATAAGTCTTATGTTAAGCTATACCTAGTACCAGGATCCTTTTATCTTGATGTCAGCTTTACCTAATGTAGAAAGGACTGTTGGCCATGCATTTTGATTCTCAGCTATGGTATATTCACCAACAAAAGTACCATTTTCAAAAGTGAAAGCCAATGTAATATTCAGTCATTGGGATAATGAGTAGTATGTGAACACTGCCATTGTTAACTTTATCTCTTAATAAAGTGCAGTTACTCTGTAGTCTTGCATTAGAAATACTTGTAGCCAGCCATCTATGAAACTAATAAATAGCAGTTACTACAAATATAACTTTATTCCCACTATCCAGGGTCCCAGAATCCAAGAAGTAAGCAAAGTACATTTTATTTGTGGGTATTCTTGCCTGGAAGTAACCCTGTTTTATTAGAAAGCAAATAGCTGCTGATTGGTCTCTATAAATAATGCAAAACAGAGAGTCAACGCTGTCTCAGAGTTATGTAGTCCTTGGCTTAGAACTTCTAGAACCAAGATTACATTCATATCTTAATGGATGGTTTTGAGGAATCAAATTAAATATGGATATTAAAGTACTTTGAAAAATTACAATGAATGAATGAATGAATGAATGGTGAAATTATCATTAATAAATGTTTCTTGTCTTTTAGGGGGCAGTATTTATTCAAAAACAAACCTCCTGATGGGGTTGCCCCTCCAAACTCTTTTTACAGAGCACTTTATCCTAAAATTATACAGGACATTGAGGTAAGAATCTATGTGAATTCCACACAGGTATTCATAAAATTTTAATGAAAACTGTTGGTTTGCTAGAGTAATGATCTTGTGGCATGTACATACTTGAGCCAAGGGATATAAATTTCATTAATTTGAGTTAAAAGGTCATTTTCTTAATAAGTGATTAAGATTCTTGCAGTCTACAAAATCATGAGCCAGATCTTTAATCTTTCCATCACTGCCATTTAATCACCCTTCTGATGGCGCTTGATGATTTTAGCTCATAGAATGGTGAGATCTGGTAAGTGCCCCTGAAAAATAATTGGAAGTTAAATTCAGACGATATTAACAAAAGCTCATCAGTTAAGTTAGTCAATCTATATTCAGATAGAAGGAATGCTGAGCATTTGAGGCTGATTAATATGTGACCTCTTTTGGCAGGGTCAGTTTCTAAAGCCCTAGAAAAATGAATCTCTAGGAATTGTAGCAGATGAAGAAGTGCTGTTAAGTCAACTTCTGAAAATGGGCATATTTCCTAGAAAACAGATTTCCAACTTGACTCTAGTTCTGAGGAACCATCAATAAGCATGAAATGTACATCACCTATCTTTCCTTATCTTGACTCTTTTGCTCCTGTGACATCAAGAGAGAGAAGTTGAGTGTTTTTGATTGACCTGATTGCTACCACTTTGTCACCCATCCCTCACAGACAATAGAATCTAACTGGCGATGTGGAAGACACAGTTTACAGAGAATCCATTGCCGGAGTGAAACTAGCAAAGGAGTTTACTGTTTACAATATGATGATCAGAAGATAGTAAGTGGCCTTCGAGACAACACTATCAAGGTGAGGCTTCCTGTATGCTCAGTTAGGGAAGTCGAGCTAGAAAGGGCAGCCATCATCCAAAGCAATTCAGAACATTAATAATAATAATTTTGAAAGAGAGAGGAGAATTTTTAGGGCTTTAGGGTATATGTCTCGTCCCAGAATCTAAAGTGTTTTCATGCATTTACCAGGAGAGCCTGTATGAATTTATCAGATCCAGACTGATATATTCTGCTTCCACCAAAGATGGGCTTTCCTTACAGTGTGATTGGTTGGTCCTGCAGTAATTGCATATTACCTTTGTTCCTCCCTGAAACAGATAAAATCTGCTTTATAATAAAACTATAGATACTAAAAGTGTTTTTACACTCAGCTTTACCTATAGAAAAAAGTACACTGCACACTCCCGCATCAGTTTTAGCCTAACTGCAATTATAAAGCTTTGTATAATAAAACCACTAAGTCATTGCCACATAGCCCACTGCCACAATGATCACAAGAATCTGTACTCCTTGTTTGCCTTCCTAGATCTGGGATAAGAACACATTGGAGTGCAAGCGAATCCTCACAGGACACACAGGATCAGTCTTGTGCCTCCAGTATGACGAGAGGGTGATCATTACTGGGTCTTCTGATTCCACCGTCAGGTATAAGGGACCAAAGACAATTGTTGAGACTCTGAAACCTTTCTCTTCCACTCTTCTTTTGTTTTCTTGCTGTCGTTGAGATTTAGTAATTTTGCATATAACATGAGGAATGTGTTTCTAAAACTACCTCTAAAGAACAATGTAAAATCATGATATAAAATTCTAGAACTAGAAAGCTCTTTCCCAAAACCATATCATTTTGCACATTTAAAAATACACATTCTAAGTTACATAGTCACTGTTTATACCAGAAAATAATAACCTTACCACTCTGGCCAAGTGGTGTTTAACTTGTTATCTTTATGGCAAACTTGTACACCCCCTAGAAAAATACCTCACAAGAATTGTATGTCCATATGATGAAGCATCAGTTTCAGGTGGTGACAACCATATTATGGCAGTACAACACTGCAGTTTAAATTTGTATAGGTGAGTGATACTCTCTTCTTGCTAGCCCCTCCCCTGCCATCCCTGCAGTTTTTAATTGCAAGCTTCACTAAGGGAGGGGGCACTCAATTTCCAGAGGCGTTAGTGATTTGATGACATAGCCATTATGCTGCTGGAGTCCAGTGTAGTTTGAGTTTTGGGTACCGACAGCACTGCAGGGAACCTCTGTAAGGAATTTTGCCTTAAGCTAAAGGACTTAGCAAACATAATGCATCAAAAGTAACTTCTTTTTTAAATGGAAAAAAAACCCAGCCATCTACATTGTTAGATACTCTTGAGTTAAATGTTTACTATAGCAAATTATCCTCTGTGAAGAGAATAAGCTATTCCTATTTCTGGTCTGTTGACTTAAAGGCCTACACTACCTTAATCCTCATTGTCTTCAACATCCAGTACTTATTGAGCATCCACAGGATGAAATACTTTTAAAGATTATATCATTCAAAGAAGGGAAAGAAATCTGTTTGTTATGGGAGTGGCAAAAGGGAGAAAAGTAGACTTAACGGCTGTTCTGTAAACTCAAATAGCATTTCAAACATTTTGATTCAGGAAGGGCAATTCTTTATCAACAGCACACATAGGCAGTAGCACAAGTAAGCAAAACTGGATTCACACACACCACAACACACACTCACACTCACACCCCTACCTCCTATTATTTACTAGAACCCCTTTTTCTGAAGTCAATCTCAAGGCTTTAAATCAAGACTGCGGTAACTCTTCACCACAAACTCTTATGAACCTTTATGTATATTGTCGAATGAATTATAGCATGAAATTTTCTTCCTTCCCAATTCACCTGCCCAGTTCACTTTTTTTCTTTCCAGAGTATGGGATGTAAATACAGGTGAAATGTTGAACACACTGATTCACCATTGTGAAGCAGTTCTTCATTTACGTTTCAATAATGGAATGATGGTGACATGCTCCAAAGACCGTTCCATTGCTGTGTGGGATATGGCCTCCCCCACTGATATCACCCTGCGAAGAGTGTTAGTAGGACATCGGGCTGCTGTTAATGTTGTGGACTTTGATGACAAGTACATCGTCTCTGCATCAGGAGACAGAACTATAAAAGTAAGAAATTCTAAGTACTATTAACCTTGAGACCAGGCCTTTGCCAACTGTTTCTCAACTTAGAGTACGAGGAATTTACCTGACAACCTTATCAAAGACAAGTTTATGTTTAAATGTCACTTCAAGATGACTTTCCAGCTAATATAAGGATTGACTTAGACTTAAATAAATGAGTATAAAGATTAGATAAATCTTCCTTACTATTAGATGCTTCATTGCCATGATGTTCCTGAGTTTGGGAAGGACAGGTTTAAGTTTTAAGCTCAAGAAAACATCTGTAAGATTGAATTAGCCTCACACTCAGCATTTATCTGGCAACTTCTCAGGCCATAAAAACCAAATACAAATAAGTTCTAGGTTATTCTGAATCAAAGACATACCACCTTTATTAAAAAGATGACTTTGCCTACAAAATTAACTGTCCTAATGGCACAAGACTTGGGCTATACCACACCCAGAGCTTGCCAGTAAAAAGCCCCAAATGAACTACCACATACTATTTTTTTGTCTCAGGTATGGAACACGAGTACTTGTGAATTTGTTAGGACCTTAAATGGCCACAAGCGAGGCATTGCCTGTCTGCAGTACAGAGATAGGCTAGTAGTGAGCGGCTCATCTGACAATACTATCAGGTGAGTACCAGATAACCCTTTCAGAAAAATTATAGCCCATTCCATGCACTTATCACCATTGTTTATTGCATCCACAGGTTACGCAAGTTTCAATGATGGTATCATGTTTTCCTTTGATTATCTTTAGGACAATTGAAAAGTAAAGCGAACCTCTAAATTGTAAAAGATTTTCATTAGTTCCTCAT
The DNA here is from genome assembly GCA_028646575.1 of Pseudocheirus occidentalis. NCBI lineage: Eukaryota > Metazoa > Chordata > Mammalia > Diprotodontia > Pseudocheiridae > Pseudocheirus > Pseudocheirus occidentalis. The sequence goes on along the minus strand of CM053598.1, from coordinate 90,288,322 downwards.
AGGACATAGACTACTCCTGATCAGAGTCAAAAAAGTAGAGTTTTTGTTGATGATCTCTTTCCTAAGTAACTAAATGTTAAACGTTTTTAAAGAGTATATAGCTTGATTAAAAGAGGAAAAAAAATACTGTGGACTTAAGATAGCTGGATAGAAGTTGGGAGTCCTTTAAAAATTAAGATTTTCTTTCTCTAAAATTATCTCCACATGAGGTGAAAAGTGCCAACCAAAGCCAAGCACGGCAGTCTATGTATACCTGTAATCCCAGGGAAGAGGAGGATAATGGATCACTTGTTGAGCTCAGACATTCTGGGCTGCACTAAGTTAAGATATTAGGGTATATGCACTGAGTCAGGCAACAGTATGGCGAACCCAAAGTGAAGGGTTCTAGGTTGCCTAAGGAGAAGCAAACCAACTCAGGCTGGAAACACAGCCAATCACAGTTGCCATTCCAACAATAGTGGGAACAGGCCTATGAGAGGCTGTTGTACTTCCAGCTTGGGCAGGTTACAAACCCAAAGAAAAGTACAAATCAAGAAGCCAAAGGTTCCTTCTCTCTACCTCTGCTTCAAAAAGATTTCTGCTCCCCATGAAGAATTTATATAGAGAATATATTATCCAAATGCCACATACTTTACTGGCAGTTAAGAATGTACCTTATTCAGCACCAAATATAATCATCCTAATAGAATTGTCTAACTTTACATATAATTTGATATGTTAAACTTAAAGCAGACGGTATTTTAAATTAATTTTAGGACATATACTAAACATGTACTAGTATACATATTAGTCCATATACTAAACTTTAGTACATTTATGTTTATACATATATGTATATATATACATGTGTGTCTCTAAAAAGTTCCTTTTGAATTCATTTATATGTAAAGTCTTATACTATACCACAAAGAAACACACACACACACACCAAAAAAAGTCAGCCTCTATGTATGATTAAACCAAGTTGTGTGAATGCATATTAAAGATACTTTGCAAAGAAGATACTTTGACCTACATTCTCATTGTTGTTTTCAGAGGGCCCACTTGCTGGACTGATTTATTTATTTTCCAGGCAACTTTACACACATTTGACCAGTTTATGCCTAAGAAAGCCTAATTGTAAGATTATATACTATAGAGTGACCAAAAACAGATGCTACATTTGAGCTGAGAATAACTTTCCTACCTACTGTAGTCAGAGCAAAAGGAAATATATTTTATTAACACCATTAAAAAGTATTTGCATTCATTGTTAAGGTCAGTACTGTAGAGTTTGGTTTGAGGGAGGGGAGTGGAATGTTGTTTTTTAAGGGCAAGAAAATATCTGTAATATTGAACTAACCTTAAATTTGGGGGTGAAAGAATTGCTTTTGGAACTACTGAATATCAAAATAGTTCATACACATGAAAGAGGGGATTAATTTTACAAAGAAATAAAAGTAAATCAAACTGTGCAGTGTTTTTCGATACTGCATGATGACTGAAGGAGAAGTATTTTCATGAAAAAAAACATTTGCTTTTCTAAAATGGTCTTAAATTGGGATGGCTGAGTGGCACAATGAATAGAGCACCAGCCCTTGAGCCAGGAGGACCTGAGTTCAAATCTGGCCTCAGACACTTAATACTTACTAGCCATATGACCTTGGGCAAGTCATTTAACCCCAATTGCCCAGCCTTCCCACCTCCAAAAAAAAATTTTTTTTAATAGTCTTAAATTATAAAAGCCAGAGTGCTCTAAGTTATCACTGTGGTGTATTTTTAAAGCAGAAAAACTCATCTAGGTGAATTTCAATACCCATGTAAATATTAATTCCTTGGTAGAAATAACATAGCATTCAGTGATGATGGGTAGACACACATGAAATTACTGATTTCATTTGTGATTTTTTTAAGCTTCCGAGTGATTTGTAAATGTTTCCTATTCATCTCTTTTTTGTAAAGTAAGATTATGTATCAGCTCTCTCTGAACTAGTTTTCATGTTTCACAGAATAAAATTTTCTAATGCACCCTACTTAAAAAAAAAAAAAGACTGAGCTAGCTTCACAGTAGTTTGCATCTCCATGGGCATTTCTCAGGCCATCATAACCAGACATAAACAAGTTCTGAGCTATTCTGAAATCGAAAGCTGTGCTATTATTATTAAAAAGATGATTTCCCTTGTCATTCAGTACTAACTATGCTCCAGGCCTTCTTTTTAAGCATTATTTATGTTTATAGTAGGTGAATTTTTATAATTATAATCCATGTTTTCTGAAATACACCCTGGTTTCTTCCTCTACTCTCTTTTTCAGGTTATGGGACATAGAGTGTGGAGCATGTTTACGAGTGCTGGAGGGCCATGAGGAACTGGTGCGCTGTATTCGATTTGATAACAAGAGGATAGTCAGTGGAGCCTATGATGGGTGAGGTTTTCAATAAGATTCAGAAAATTTGCTTCCCTTAAGATATTAAAGATAGAGCTACTCTCTTTGATGGCAGTGGGTTGCTGCTTCTATTGTAGAGTATCTCTTTGGCTTAGCGACTTTATTATAAAAATTAGTCCCAAGCTTTGTGGGTCCCTATGTCCAAAACTTGTTCTGTCTCCCATTTATTTTGGTTACTTAGCATGACCATATATGTAATTTATTACACAAATGAAAGCCTTAATAGCAAATATAGAAAAGACCTAATAAATAAAACAGTTATTGTATGAATAAGGATTAATGAAAAGACCAATCTCTTGCCAAGCCTGAAACACAGAAGAGGTCAGTAGTTGTGAAATTTGTTTGATACCCTTTACATTTAGCCTTCTTCAGGTGACTTCCAAAAGTACTACTCTGTTTTCATCCATTTTAACTTATTTTTCCAAATATTTCAGTAGTAACTATTTCACTAATACCCAGGTTCTTTAATCTGATTTCTATAAGTTACAGTACCCATTCATGGCACATAGATATATTGCTAGTTAAATGCACTCAGTAAATATTTGATTGATTAGACTTATAAAGGGACTCTTTTTACTTCTGTTTAAGTTGTCTGACTCAAAAAAGCTATAACTTAGTCTTAAAGACAATTTTTAAAATATCCATAGAATAATTAGCAGCATTTCCTTAGATCTTGAGCTGCTTACACTGGTAATATCCATTCATTTGGTAATGTAATAGTTGCTTATTCCTCTATCTCAGTCATCACTATTACCGCCATGGGAAATTGTTCATTAGTTTGGTGATGGTAAATTCCAGATGTTAAAATCTAAGATTGTTTTCTCTTGTTGCACTGCCTCCCATTGCCAACCACCATTCTTTTGATTTTGTCCAGTACTTGCCTTGTGTATTCATTGGACATTCCCTTTACATAAAGAAGTATCTTATGACTGATTAATGAAATTGTTAAGCTTTTCATATTTAAATCAGAATTAGAGAGTATGCAAATGTAAACACCAGGGCTTTTAAATGATCACCTATTCTTCAGCACATAAAATTATTGCTGTTCTATGAATCAGCCAGCAAAGAAAGAAACCAAAAGTAGAAGTTCATGGGTTCTAATTAAGCTCTGTCAAATACCTCTTTTTTACTCTCTCTAGGTCTGGTATAAGCTTTCCATAGTGAAGCTCACCTGTTTCTCATTTTTATGTTAACCACATACTTTTTCCCCTATTGAACTGTACCCAAGAGTGAATGTAAAAGCTGTGTCTGGAGCACAAAAAGGTTTATATGTTTATTCACAAACTGAATTTATCATGTAAGCTCCGTTCACTGTAAATGTTTATTTATGTGGATTTCTGCTGTTCCTCTTCCCTGCTCCTTAAATTTTGCTTTTAACAAAAGATTTTTGTGCTTGTTTCTTTTTTTGATCCATAGGAAAATTAAAGTATGGGATCTTGTAGCTGCTCTGGACCCCCGTGCTCCAGCAGGAACTCTCTGTTTGCGGACCCTTGTGGTAAGAGCTTCATTTAGGGTCAAGAATTAAGAAGCAAGTTAGAAATGGAGATGTTCCTTTATTGTGGAGCCTTGGGCTGGATTTGATAGTTGAACCTCAGAAAACCTAGGACCAAATGAGAAGGCAGCATATACATGACAATAAAATATTTTTATGTAGTGCCTCTCATCCAAAAGTGCATGAAGTGGAATGTGGCAGCTGTTTAACAGCTGCACAGCAACTAAACACAACAGTTTAATACAGGAAGTGAATAAGAATTCTGTATCCACTAGAAACTGCAGGGGGTACTTAGGGAAAGAGAATATAATTATCCACTTTGGAACGTGTCCAGTGTGTGAGGACCAGCACACCTGCTCTAACACAAAGTGCCATGGGAATTGAAATGCCCCCTTTCCCCAGGCCCCCTAGTACACATGCACTGGTCATCCCTCCTTGGTTATATATCTTGTTCAAGAGATGTTACCTCTGGCAACATGACTCCCTCCTCCTTTCTCTGAGATTTTCAGACCCCTTCCTCCCCATAGCATTGCATTTGGGGAGTTTTGAAAAGCACTGACCAAGAAGGAAGAGCATCACCTTCCAAAATCACTAGCTTTACATTCTGTTGTTTGGCAGGTGTTTATATGGGGAAAGTGTTAATGGCCTTAGGTTGCAAGCTTCTCCTCTTAGTCTAAGAGAGCTGAGCAGGAAGTGAAGACTCTTTTGACTTTTGAGAACTTGGAAAAGCAAGAACTCAAAATGTGACTTTCTGAGTCCTGTCTGAATACTTTGTCTCAGAACCTGCCTTTTTTGGGTACTTACAGTCCATTATCTCCATATCACTGATGTCACCTACTTGCATGCATGTCCATTTTTCACTTGTGTTTTGTAAACTTATTTACCCTCAGTGGTAAACTTAGTTTTCAGGAAAACCTGGGTTTAAGTCCTAGCTCAGACACTTGTTAGATATATTGACCCCTGGGCAAGTCACTTGTCCTTTCTGTATCTTGGTTTCTTCATAAAATGAAGGAGTTGGACTTAATGGTCCCTGAGGCCCCTTCCAACTCTAAAATCTGTGATCCTCTGATTCTGTTATCAACATGTTATTTTGGCATCATTCAACAAAAACTTCCCTCTACATTATTCCTGTGCTTTTGCCCTTACAAATAAAATTTATTCCTGTCATCTTGTTTTAATTGAGCTCAACCATATAACATCCAGTGATATCTTATTGTAGAAAAACAAAACAAGACACACACACAGACACTTTAAAAAGGTAGCCAAATGATTTTTCAAATAATTGTTCCCTAATAATATCCCATTATTATAGGATTGTATATAGATACTTCAGGGTTTACATTGATCTAGTGTGGCTGTTTGTCTCTCCAAAAAATAGTGTTCATGAAGCTATGAACTCCTAGGGAAGTCTAGTAATCCATTTGGGTTTTTTTGTTGGTTTTGTTTGGTTTTTTATTTTTTGAGGGGGGAAGGCAAAGCAGTTGGGAGTAAGTGACTTGCCCAAGGTCACACACCTAGTAAGTGTGTCATGTCTGAGGCCAAATTTGAACTCAGGTCCTCCTGGCTCCAGGGCCAGTGCTCTACTCACTGCACCACCTAGCTGCCCTGGTAGAGATTCTTTATAAATATAGAACCATGATTTCATGGGAAAGAGAGAAATTTGTGAAGACTTTCAGGACTGTAGCAACCATGAGAGTTCCAAGAGAATTCCTTTGGAAGTTCAAGGCTCATCCTTCTCTTTTGGAACTCAATACACCATCTTGTCCTTTTTCTTATCCATAACTAAAAATTCATTTGGGTCACAGTACATTTTGGGTCACATTTAATGAAAAAAGTAAATTAATTATCTACTAGATTTCAATTTGACTGAGTTCTCTAAGCATGAGAAATTGTGGATTGGTAGTAATATGTATGAACTTGAAATAGTTCTCTTTTCCCCACTCAAACCACACAGAGGGTGGGAAGAACAAAGAGGAAAACTATGAAAACAGGCATCCAGATGCTGTCTGAGAATTTACTCATCTCAGATTCAAGAAATACCCTGTGACAGGGTAGCTTCCCTGGCGTGTTAAAATGCAGACATTGAAGGAATCCTGTCAGTGGTGATTATTTGAAGGCACTGAACAAAACTGACCTTACGATGAACTGTATTGCCATTTTTAAGAACAACATTAACATCCAGTGAAAAGGCAGAAGGAAGAGGACACTGGGCACAAAAAAAATTGCTTTTTAAATATACTAAGCCCTAGCGGCAGGGATAGAGTGGGATGGAGCACAGTGTTCAGAACTGTCAATAGCTCTGGCTAAAGGGCAACCTTCAATCCATTTACCCCTCCTTCTTTGTTTCACATAGCCTCCAGAATCAAACCTAGCTCATGCTGAAGATAGGAAACCTCCTACTGTTTGTGTTCAATTTTCAAACAGTAGGAGCAAGTCCACAGATAACAAATGTTCTCTGCAGGCCAGTTCCCTTTTATGTTTTTCCCTCCCTGGACAGAAAAGTCATACCACGACCTTATAGCAACTTCTAAAGCCGAAATAGAATATGGTATAGTTTTTCATGGAGAAGTATTTTTTATTTTTGGTCTCTTCTTTTTTATTCTGGAAATCTTGACTATTACCGCCAGGCAAGAACAAGGGGAAAAATGCTTTTGGTACTTAGTTTCACCAACACTTAGTGTTCAGTTAGTTCTTCCTACATGCACTATGGGAGAAAAGAAGCAAGTCTGTAGAAGTGCATCATTTCACATGTGTTATTTACATTTATAGTTGAATAAAGGTATAGTAAACTTGTACATAGGAAGGAAGGAAACAAAGAAGCATTAGGAGAGCATGCACTATATCTTATCTAAATTTTATATTTCCCATAATAACTAAAATCCAGTGTTCTCCATTCAGTAGTTGCATAATAAATACTTATTGAATTGAAAATGGATAAGAGAGAATAATATAATGCTTTTACTATTTGAACTCTAGATTATCATTCTGATCTAGGTTTATTATTGCCAAATCTTCATAGTATTTTCACCTGCCTTGAATCCCAATTAAATTCATTTTGGTGCATGTCCTTAGAACTACTAGTGAAGAATCATTCTTGGCAGCTAACTTTGGACATGCTATACTGTTTTGATACTGCATTTCTATCCAGTTAACCTGTACCAGTTCAAGCATTTTTCTGTTTCTTGGTTATTCTCCATTGCCATTTGTCCAAAAGAGATCAGGGAGCATCTTGTTGAAAAAATGGAGAAGCCTTCTTCCTGGATCCCTGAAGAAACTCTAATGGTGGTCTATAAAACACTGTAGACTTTTTTTTTCCTGCCTATTTAGGAGCATTCAGGAAGAGTTTTCCGACTCCAGTTTGATGAATTCCAGATCGTCAGTAGTTCACATGATGACACAATCCTCATCTGGGACTTCCTAAATGACCCATCTGCCCCAGCTGAACCACCTCGATCCCCTTCTCGCACATACACCTACGTCTCCAGATAAATAATCCTACATTGACCTCATACTTGCAAAGGTAGGAAATAATGGTTGTGTGTCTAGTTCTGCATGTGAATGTTAGAAGGTGAGGAAACACAGACAAAGCACAACTTTTTCCTGAGTAACAGAAAGATTTGAGGCTGCCTTATCCAGTATTACCTTTGGTTAATGTAGTTTTTGTTCCTGATTATTCTTTTCCCCAAATTTTGCTTTGTATCCTGAATAAGGATCGGGATACATTCTGCCATCTTTAAACCAATGATATCTCCGCTTTTACTACATTTAAAATGGAAGTCCTGCTTTGGTGTGGAATAAGTAAGCTTGTAATACTTTCTAGATGACTAGAGTGAGAAGTTTATGGCTGTGGTTACTTCTAAATAATGTCTTGGGGAACAGCGAAAAATGTGGAGGAAAATGGTAAAGGTAATGGGACAAGGATCCCTTCACTTTTACACCACTAAGTTTGATCTGCTCAGTGTTGTAAATTGGTAACCATTCTAGAAGAACTACCTTTACACTGACCAAATTATTTGGAAGACTTGGGGAAATGTTTTGCTTTCCAAGTAAGTAGAACTGGGTAATGTCTGGCTTAAGTTCCACTACTAATGAACTTTGTGACATTGAGAATCTTTTTAACATCTGTGAGCTTCAGGATATAAACATGTATCTTTTTTTTTAATTTAGTATTTTATTTTCCCCCAGTTACATGTAAAAACAGTTTTATCATTGAGTTTAAAAACTTTGAGTTCCAAATCCTCCCTACCTTACCTCATTGAGAAGGTAAGCAATTCAGTATAGATTATACATGTATAGGCAGGCAAAACACTTCCATAATAGTCATGTTGTGAAAGACAACCTGTATTTCCCCCCATCCTGTTCCCACCATTCTGTTCTCTCTATCCTTTCATCCTGTCCTTCCTCAAAACTGTTTTGCTTCCGACTACCCCCTCCCCCAATCTGCCACCCTTCTATCACCCCACCCCTTCTCTTATCCCCTTTCCCCCTACTTTCCTGTAGGGCAAGATAGATTTCAATACCCAGTTGAGTGCGTATATTATTCCGCCTTTGAGCCAGTTCTTATGAAAGTAAGGTTCACTTTCCCTTTCATGTTTCCCCTCTTCCTCTCCACTGTAAAACCTTTTTCTTGCCTGAGATAATTTACCCCATTCTACCTCTCCCTTTCTCTTTCTTCCATTACATTCCTCTCTCATCTTTCAATTTTGTTTTTTAGATGTCATCTTTTCATATTCACACCTGTGCACTCCTGTGCCCTGTGTCTATATATACTCCTAACTACCCTAATAATGGGAAAGGTCTTATGAGTTACAAATATCATCTTTATACATAGGAATATAAACAGTTTAATAAGTCTCTTATGATTTCTCTTTCTTATTTATGTTTTCATGCTTCTCTTGAGTGTTGTATTTGGAAGTGAGATTGTCTATTCAGCTCAGGTCTTTTCTCAAGAATGCTTAAAATTCCTCTATCTCATTAAATTTCCTTCCCTCATGAATTACACTCACTTTTGCTAGGTAGGTGATTCTTGGCTGTAATCCTAGCTCCTTTGCCCTCCATATCATCTCATATCCTATTCCAAGCCCATCAGTCCTATAATGTAGAAGCTGCTAAATCTTGTATTGTCCTGATTGTGGCTCCTCGATACTTGGATTGTTTCTTTCTGGCTACTAGCAAAATTTTCTCCTTGACCTGAGAACTCTGGAATTTGGCTATAATATTTCTGGCAGTTTTCATTTTGGGATCTCTTTCAGGAAAGGATTGATAGATTCTTTCATCGCTGCGTCACCCACTGATTCTAGAATATCAAGGCAGGTTTCATAACAGTTTCTTGAAAGATGATGTCTGGGCTCTATTATCTCTCCTGGATCTATTTTCCAGGTCAGTAGTTTTTCCACTGAGATAGTCCACATTGTCTTCTATTTTTTTATTCTTTTGTTTTTGTTGTGTGATTTTTTTTTGCTTTCTCATAAAGTCATTAGCTTCCATTTGCTCCATTTAATTTTTAAAGAATTATATTCTAGGGGCAGCTAGGTGGTGAAGTGAATAGAGCACCAGCCCTGGAGTCGGGAGGACCTGAGTTCAAATCTCACCAGACACTTGACACTTATTGGCTGTGTGACCTTGGGCAAGTCACTTAACCCCAATTGCCCGGCCTTCCCCCCCACCCCCCCAAAAAAAGACAGTAAGAGGGAGAAAAAAGGAATTATATTTTTCAGTGAGCTTTTGGATCTTCTTTTCCATTTGGCCAATTCTACTTTTTAAGGCATTCATCTCCTCATTGTCTCTTTGAACTCTTTTATCATTTGCCCTCATCTGTTTTTTAAGGTGTTATTTTCTTCAGCATTTTTTTTGTGTCTCCTTTAGCAATTGTTGATTCATTTTTGATGATTTTCTTGCATCACTCATTTCTCTTCCCATTTTTTCCAGTACCTCTCTCACTTGCCTTTCAAAATGCTTTTTAAGCTCTTCCATGGCCTGAGACCAATTCATATTTTTCTTGGAGGCTTTAGATGCAGGAGCTTTGACTTCTTCTGACTGTGTGTTTTGATCTTCCGGGTCATCAAAGTAAGTTTCTGTAGTCAGAGGTTTTTCTATTGTTTGCTCATTTCCCCACCACCACCACCACCTATTATTAGACTTTTTAACTCTTTGTCAGGGTAGGATTCTGCTTCCAGGGTGGAGGGTGTACTGTCCCGAGCTGCAGGGGTTTTATGCAGCTGTTTTCAGAGACGCTTCTAGGAACCTGTAAGCTTTCAGTTCTTCTGGGGTGTTATGATCTAAGGAAAGCTGTTTGCTTCTCTCCCAGCCTGTGCTTTGGTCAATGAGTAACCACAAGCACTCTTTTCTGTCCTGAAACTGTGAGAAAGGTCCCTTCTCCATTGCTGCTGCAAGTTCTGCTATGCTAGTGCTCCTCCTTGCCCTGGGACTGCTACACAGTACTGGGACCAGGATCCAAGTATGAGCAAAGCAACAGAGTCCTGCCTCAGTGCTTGCAAAGAGACCCCTATAATCTCCTTCCGACAAGTTGTTCAACCCCCTTACTGACTGTGAGCTAAGAGCTCTGGACGCTACTACTGCTGCTGATTCAGTCACTCCCAATGCCTGCTTCTGGTTTCCTAGGGCCAGGACTGTGCTGGTATGGCCCAAATTAGACTACCTTCCACTGTCACCCAGGTCCAACAGACCTTTCCTGCTGATCATCTTAGTTGTCCTTGGTATCCATGGCCTGAGAGGTCTGGAAACCGCAACTGCTGCAGGTGATTCAGTTGCCTTCTACAAACCTATATCTTATTGGGCTCTAAAAGGAAAATAAAATTTTGAATTTGAGTTGCCTTGGAAACTAAAAGACACAAGGTATTAGCTTTGGCTCTTTTTCGTATTGCTTAGTTTAAATCTGGTCATGACTCATTATGACAACCAGAACCCTTTTATTTTTTTTTAATTAAATTGGTTTATTTGCTTTTAGTTTACAACATTTAGTTCCACAGTCCCTTGAGTTTCAGATTTTCTCCCTCTCCCTCCCCCCATCATGGCAGCATGCACTCGAATATAGGATCTACAAATATCTTCACATTAATTATTAGTCACTTTGCAAAGAAGGATTGTTAACTGATGGAATGATCAGTGGGAAAGAGGAAACAAAACAAAACAAGAAAAAGAAACACAGCAAGTAGTTTGTTTCAATCTGCACTCAGACTCCTCAGCTCTTTCTCTGGACGTGGACATCTCTTTCAGTCACGAGTCTTTTAGAGTGTCTTATAACCTTACATTGCTGAGAGGAGCTCATTCTATTGAGGTTAGTCATCACACATACACTGTGTCTGTGATTGTGTATAAAGTTCTGGTTCTGCTCTCCTCGCTCAGCATTAGTTTCTGTAAGCCTCTCCAGGTTATTATGAAGTCTGTCTGCTCCTCGTTTCTTCTAGCACAGCAGTATTCCATTACATTCATGTACCAAACAGGAACCCTTTTAACCAAGTATATGTCACATGTCATAGAGGTATAGCTCCCTTGAAATTAAAACATGTGTGCTCTAGCCATGTTTATTTGGTTCCCACAATCTAAGATCCCACTTTATCAGTACTCTTTGATTACAGAAGCTAGGTTCCAAGTCTCTTTACCCTCTCCCCTAATCCACCTTCAAATTAGGGCCAGATCTTATTACCTTGAAATTGTCTGTTTGGGGAGAGTTAAGGAAGACCCAGCCTCAGTCATTTCCAGCCTCTCTCTTGAGCATGAAGAGGTCGTAAGATATCCATGTTCTCAAGATTACTGTAGATCCAGATCTTTTCTAATTCAGATGAGTTCATTCAAATATTTGAGATTGTGCTGTATCTGGTACTACCTACTGAATAAATGATAAAATGACATGTAACTCACCAGGCTCTTCAGTTATCCGAAAGTACCCTCAACCTCCTTAACTCCCATAAACTAGCACTCTACTCTACCTCATCAACACACAAGGAAGGTCACATCCACAGTTGTTTTGTTCAGTCATCAAAAACTCCAAAATTACTTTATCACATCATAATTTATCATTTCATCATCCCTTATTCCTCTCCTTCCTAAACCTATTCTCCATCCTTATCCAGACATCCTACTTCTCTGCATCTGAGTAGTCTTCTCAGGTCGTCACCCCTCATCTAAACCTTACTTCTCTTGCTTCATAAACTCAGCCTTATAGTTCAGAGGCATCAAAGCAGCCAGTAAAAGCACGGGAACAAGATTAAAATGTCATTGAGAAATGTTTAACAAAATAAATAAAAGACAATAAAATATAGATGAGGTTAATTTTTTTTGGTTTTGGTTAATTTTTTAGTTTTCTAAGTATGCAGCCTATAGAGATTCCTTTCTCATTATTCATTCCATTGGTTATAATCCTTCTTTACAACTTGACTAATGTTTAGTGTGAAGGTATTTGTAGAACCTACATTGGATTGCATGCTGCCATGGAGCGGGGCACGAATTTGAAACTCAAAAACTTGTGGAACTGAATGTTGTAAACTAATAGTAAATAAATTTTTTGAAAAAAAAAAGAAAGATTATTCACCATTACCTCTTATCTTCTCTCCTTCCTTCGCTACATTTCAGAACCCCTTGATAGTATCACTCATTCTTTCCATCTTTATTCTTTCCTCTGCTGAAGAGGTGACCCTTTTCTCCAAAGTCACCTACTCTACATGTACCCTTGATCCCATCTTTTCTATCATATCCACTTCACAATCATTCCTTGTCTTTCTCTAATCTTCAATGCCTCCCTATATTCTAGTTTTTCTTATTTCATACAAACATACTCAATTTTTCCTCATCTTTTTTTTTAATTTTTTAAATTTTTTGCTTTTTTGCCCAATTGCAGGGCAATTGGGGTTAAGTGACTTGCCCAAGGTCACCCAGCTAGTATGTGTTAAGTGTCTGAGGCCAGATTTGAATTCAGGTCCTCCTAACTCCAGGGCTGGTGCTCTATTCACTGCACCACCTAGCCACCCCTAGTCTTCCCCATCTTGAAAAAACCATCACTAGACTACCATTTCCCAAAATTTCTCCTTCCTTTTACAACCAAACTCCTAGAAAAAGTGGCTTACCCTATTGTCTTTACTTACCTTTATCTCATAAATTTCTCAACCCTTTGCAATTTGGTTTCTAAAATAAGAATATTTGGGGGTGGCTAGGTGGCACAGTGAATAGAGCACCAGTCTTGGAGTCAGGAGGACCTGAGTTCAAATTTGGCCTTAGACAATTAACACTTATTAGCCATGTGACCTTGGACAAGTCACTTAACCCCAGTTGCCCTGCCCTCCTCCTCCAAAATAAAAAGGCAAAAAATAAAATAAGAATATTTTTCAACAAGGTCAATGTGGCAATTCATTATGCATCTTTACTATTTTGTTGTTGTTATATTAATTGTCCTACTGTTTCTTTTCGCTTCACTCTGCATCAGTTGATACAAGTCTTCTCAGGTTTTTCTGAAACCCTTCCTTTCATAATTTATTATAGCACAATAAATATTTCATCACATTCATATACCATGACTTGTTCTACCATCCTCAACTTGATGGATATCCCCTCAGTTTCCATTCTGTTGCCCCCTCATAAAAGAGCTATGTTTTTGTACATTCTTAATTAGTTTGTCTTGCTTAGGAATAATCCCTCCTTTAGTTTGTCCTCCCTCTGATTCCCCCTTAATATTTTTGTACTTAGCTCTCTCTATGTGTATGTACGTGTTTATATTCTTGACCAGTTTACATGAGAATGAGAGTATCAGCCACTCCCACTGATAACCTTCCTCATTTGTATCTGTCTGCTTATACGCCCTGATAATATAAGATAATTTTCCTTAACCTTCATTTTATCCCCTGCCCTGCCCATACTCGTCACTGCCCCTACCCCAAGCATTCTTCTTCCTCTTACCTTGTCTAATTAGACTTCCTCTAGCCTCTAATGATAATAGAGTTCAGAGGGGACAAATGAATCATCTCCCCATATTTGAATGTGAATAGTTTATCCACATTAATTTCTTTTTTTTT
>CM053598.1:90240885-90273881 GCA_028646575.1 Pseudocheirus occidentalis | reverse complement strand
CGTAGTTCCAGATTGCCCTCCAGAATGGTTGTATCAGTTCACAGCTCCACCAGCAATGCATTAGAGTTCCAATTTTTCCACATCCTCTCCAGCACTTGTCATTTTCCTGGTTTGTCATCTTAACCAGTCTGACTGGTGAGTCCACATTAATTTCTTACAGTTGTTTGTTCATGTTTACCTTTTTTATGTATCTCTTCTGTGTTTGAATTTAAAGTTTCTACTCAGCTCTGATTTTTTTCATCAGGATTGCTTGGAATTCTTCTATTTCATTAAAGATCCATTTTTTCCGCTGTAACATTATACTCAGATTTGCAGGATAAGTCATGCTTGACTGTAAGTCTATATCCTTAGCTTTCTGAAATATTGTATTCTAAGCTCTCTGCTCTTTCGTGGTGGTAGCTGCTTAAATCACATGTAGCCCTGATTGTGCCTTGTCCATACTTGAGTTGTTTCCTTTTGGCTGCTGTAGTATTTTTCTTTGCCTTGGAATTTCCAGATTTGGGCTATAATGTTTCTAGAAGTCCTTGTTTGATGCTTTCTTTTAGGAGGTCTCTGGTAGATGCCTTCTGTTTACACTCTGCCCCTCTGTCAGGAGTTTATTGCTTGGGCAAGATTTGTAACTCTTATGCTTTCTAATTTCACCCATAACTCTCATTTCTTATCTAATTTTTTTCTTCTAGTGCTTTCATTTCATTTATAACATAGAACTTTTTATTTTAATTCTTGCTTCATCTCTCTGCCATTCTAGTTGAATTTGTGTCCAAGTTGTGTTTTCCTTTGAGGCTTTGCTTATAGATATTCTGGAGTCATTCCATTTGAGTTTGTGTCTTGACCATAATAGTTTTTTTTTTCTATAGTAGAGTTCTTGTTTGTTTGTTTGTTTGTTTGCTCATTCAGCTACTTCCTGACTTCAGACTTTGTTAGGACTAGGCCCTATGCACTTCTAGAGGGAAGGGCTACTCCTGTAGCTGCTTTTTGTACCTTAGTATATTCTTCCAGAATCTTAGGGACAGCTCAGATTAGGGACCTATATGTTTTCAGTGCTCCCAAAAGTGATCTGTTCCAGGGCAGTCTGATTGCTGCCACCTGGTATGAGTTCTGTAAGTTCCTGACCTGGGTTTATGTCTGAGCAAGAATAGACTGCCCTGGTTCCTATCCTAATTATTTCTCTGCAGGCTTACAACTGGAAGCTAGAACTGAGACCCCCACTCTGCTTTTGAGATCTGAATTACATTGCAAATTGCTCCTTACCCTGAAAATGCCACCCCTGGGGACAGGTCCCTTCTGCAGTCTACCCCACTGGGGAGTGGGCAACCAAGCTGCAAGATGACCTATCTTCTGTCACAATAACCCATTATGGGTCTGGGATCAGTTTCTCCCTATGTGCTATGGCATGGCACATATGTGCATAGACATGGCGTCTCCTGGCCAGACCTATCCCTGATCTTCCCAGCCTTCTCTGTCATTTATGCTGATCTCAGCTGGAAAAATGACTCACTGTGACTTTTTTCTTAGATTTTTTCCATCAAGATTCAGGATAATACAGGAGTTTGGGGGGGAGCTTGCTGTACTACTTCCTGCTACACCACCATCTTGGCTCTGCCTCCCTTCTGTGCATTTTAAAAATATTTCAGTGGCCTCTTTTGGATGTCATCATTATTCCTTGCTCCCCACTCCCACAATTAAAAATGATGGGAAAAAAAGATTGTTTTTAAAGAAACCAGCATAATCCAGCAAAAAATGAATCTGCACAGTGACCATGTCCAGAAGCATATGTCTCTTCCTATGCCTTATGTCCCTTTACCTCCCTGTCAGAAGGTGTGCAGGCTGCTTCATCATGGGTCTCTTGGACACATGATTGATCAGAGTTGTTAAGCCTTTCAGATTTGTTTTTCTTCACAGTGTTACCTGCCTTGTAGATATTATTCTAATTCTACTCACCTCCCTGTATAATTTCATACTTCTCAAGATTCTCTGCAATCGTCACCTTTGTCATTTCTAAAGCACACTGATCTTCTCTTACGTTCATTTGCCACGACCATCGTCTGAGAGACCTTCCAAAGCACCCCCTCCTCCTTAGAGTCCAGTCGCTGGCTTTCCTTTTATCATCCTCTTCTTTCATCCCTCCTTCAGGATCAGGAAGTTTGTTTGACTTGTGACTATTCCTTTCCAGGATTATTCTCCCTCTTAATCACTTCCCCTATTCCCACTTACCCTCCTGTTGAGTTTGCTGTATTTCTGCACCAAATTTTATACGTTTATGTTCAACTTTCCTTTGTCCATTTCAGGCAAGACTGAAGTTCATCTGATGCCCATTCTCCATTCCCTTTCCTTCAGTTTTGTACTCTTTTCATAAATCCCTATTATGAGGAATAGCAAATTCCATCTCCTTTTCCTTCTTTTGTACCTGAGTGTTAGCCTCCCTTCTCAAACACTCAGAACAGAACCCATCTCCTTCCAGGGACGTCTGTTTTTCTCGTGTAGTTCCCTTTAAAGACATTAAGGTTCTGGAAAGACACTCTTTTCTTCTCCTTCCAATTAGGATGTCAACACTATATTATCATAAAACTGCTTCCACTTGGTTAGATTAAGTTTACCTTTCTGAGTTTCTTTTGATTCATTTATTTCACTCAGCTCTTGTCTTTTCATCGGGATTGCTTGGTATCCTCTTTCCCTTTAAAGGCCCTCTTTTTCCCCCGTAATGTATAGTCAGCTATAAGTTTATACCTTTTGCCTTTTAGAATATTGTATTTCAAGATCTCATTTCCGTAGATGTTACTGTAACTGATCATGGTTCCTTAGTATTGTAAATCTTTCTGGTTGCTTACAGTAACATGTGAGCTCTGATTTCAGCAATGACATTTCTAGGACCTTTCCTTTTGTGATTACTTTCAGGAGATGATGAGTTAATTCTTTATATCTTTACCTTGCCCTCTGCTTCTAATAAGTCTGGGCAGTTTTCAATAAATCAATCATTGAACATTTATTAAGCACCCTGTACTATACTGAGCACAGAGGATATACAGAAAAGGGCAAAAGATAGTCCCTGCCCTCAACATGCTGCAAGTATATACAAAGCAAGCTTTCTACAGGATGACTAGGAAGTAATTAACAAAGGAAAGGCACCAAAATTATAAAAGGTGGGCTTTCAGTTGGGACTTAAAGGAAACCAGGGACGTCAATAGGTGGACCTGAGGAGGGAAAGCATTTCAGGCCTGGGGCACGGCCAGAGAGAACCCTGGAACCAGGGAACACCCAGCGGCCAGTGTCACTGGGTCAGAGAGTGTGTGACTAGCAGTGGAGCATAAGAAGGCTAGAAAAGGGGGGGGGGGGGGCAGTATAAGTCATGAAAGGCTTTGAATGATAAGATCAGAAGCCATGTTGTGAGAGGTTAAGAAGCAAGTGAAAGGAGAGAAAGTGGAGGCCCCTGTTATAGAATATGCCATTTTGAGGAGTTTAGCTACGGGCAGGAGAGAGATAGGACAACAATTAACAGGGATGGAAGGATCAAATGAGGAGTTTTTTGAGAAGGGAGCAGACATGGACATGTTTGTAGACAGTAGGAAATGAGCCATTAAGGAGAGATTGAAAATAAGTGATAGACAGCAGGACTGAAATGGAAATATGTTTTGTATATTCACATCTATAACTTATGTCAAACAACTTGCCTTCTCGATAAAGGGGGAGAATAGGGGAGGGAAGGAGAGAATTTGGGACTCAGAATTTTTTAAATGAATATTAAATTTTTACATGTAACTGAGGACAAATAAAATACTAATTTTTAAAAATTAAAAAAGAAAATAACTGGGGGTGGCTAGAAGGCACAGCGAATAAAGCACCAACCCTGGAGTCAGGAGGACCTGAGTTCAAATCCAACCTCAGACACTTGACGCTAGGTGCATGACCTTGGGCAAGTCACTTAACCCCAATTGCCCTGTCTTCCCCCCTCCAAAAAGAAAAAGAAAATCAGTGATAGACTGGAATAGCAGAGGGGAAATCTCTTGGAGGAGATGGGATGGAATAAGATTACTTGAACAGATAGAACTTTTTGTCTTGTTAAGGATTAAAGCCATTTGATCATGTGAGAAGGAGAAAAGAGTGCAGAAGCCATTTGAGTGATAGGAGATGAGAGAGGAGGACAAATCATGGTGGGTTTGAGGAGAGATGAGAAGGTTTGGAAGAACCACTGTGGAAAGTGGAATGGTGAGTTGATAAGAGAGTTTTAATAGGATTGCCCAGCAGCAGCGGGACCCAGCTGAGGTTTTGTAAGATAAACTTTAGAGGACCCAGTCAAAACAGTTGCATGATTTTTCCACCTTTGTTCTGTAGCACGTGTTTAGGAACAAAGGTGGCAAATGGTGGAAGTGATCTAAGGGCGAGCCTGGCGGGGCTAATTGAAGCTGACTTTGCTGGAAGACTCCTTCTCCTGTTGCCCTTTGGCTTATGGCTGATGTCTTATGCAGTTCTGGAATGGGAGTAGTCATTTCCTATGGTATCTTACTGATGTGTTTTCCATTATTCAGTCTGGTGAGAGTTGATGTGTGGGAGTTGATCCATCTGTCTCTCATTCAGGCAGACCTCTTGGCTGGAAGTCCTTGTATCAGATTTTTTTGTTGCCTAATACAGTACCTCATTATATGTAGTAGGCCCTAAATAAATTTTTAACAAATGAAAGGTTGATTGACCAGGATTAGCCGTTACTGTTACTTAGTGCTTTATACTAGACTAGACAGTCCTGGGTCTCACTAGTTAGCAGGAATATTATCAGACTTTTTATATATCCTTTAAAAAGTCTTTCTTATCTGTGATTACAGCTGTTTAGTTGAGGTATACGGTTAGGGAAGCTCTTGGGATCTCTACCCCAAGAAGCACAGTTAATGTTCGTTGACTCTTGTATTGGATGAAGATGTTGGAAAACAGAACTAACTCTTTTCCTTTCCGTTTACAGGACTCATTAAAGTTGCGGTATTTAACGTATCTGCCGATGCCAGGATAAGCAACAACAAAAAACAACAAACTATCCAATTACCCAGGACTAGCTGAGATGTGGGGCTTTCGGACTCATGTCGACCCAGGATGGTCTGCTCAGCACCGCTGACTGCCGAAGTGCTGCTATCAGGAGACGTCTTTTATCTTTGGTGAATGATTGGAACTTTTAAACCTCCCTCCTTCCCTCTTCCTTCTTCCTTTCCCCACTGCACCTGTTTTCCCCTTCTTTGGTTGCAGGCACAGATGACCTATAAATATATTTAGTGTTTTGCCAGAATCTCTGTTGCTTTGCTGTTGAGCAGAAGAACCAGTGCCCCTGAGAGAACCTGTCCTGAGGGACAGGAGGGTGCTGCTTTAAGCTGGACAGCTCAGCACCCTCTGCAGACTTTTGAGCTTTGGGAGCATCCAGCATCTGAATGAGAACCACCATTAATGAAGAAGAGGCAAAAGTTTCCTAATGCCTTCTGGGGCTGTCCTGAGTGAAAGCGTGTGTGTATGTGTGTGTGGCATTTTTTTTTGTGGTTTATTACCACTGGCATATCTGGTACATTGATCCAGGATCTCTTGTTTCCTCCTTTCTCTCACTTTCTTTCTCTCCTCCCTCTTCCCAGTTCTCTAATCACTTAGAAAGAAGATATATGAATGTCCCCAGCATGCTTGAGGTAAATCAGCTAGAAGATACCACACTCAAAAGGGTTAAAAAATTATTCAGATAAAATGTCCAGGCCAAGATTTTGCTTCGGGTTATCCCAGTAGGTGAGTCTGTAGTGGATACTGAGCCTGTAAAAGTGGTGCATCGGCTCCTCACCTCTTCCCCCACCAAAAAAACAGGACTATGCTAGCCCCCATCTTTGTCTGCTTTTTTTTTTTTCTGGACACAGCAGTCTCCCTGATTCCACGTAGAGCAATGGAAGGAGGAACTGATTACATTTCCTCTCATTAACAATTAGATGTGTAATAAAAGCAATTGTACTTCATCTTAAATCCCTCAGACTACAAAAAAGGTTTAGAGTGACCAGGGCCAATCCCTTGGGTGCATTCAGCAAAACAACTTACTTCTGCTCATATCAGGATGCTGAGCATCCAAGTGGTAACATCTTTCCTGCAATTGTGAACCAAATAGTTGAAGAAATAGTCAAGAGTGAAAAGATGATCAGGATTGCTTTGGGGCTGGTAAATACCATCTCCCCCCAAATAAAAAGCTAATCACTTTAACTTTGTATTGCAGAATCTGCCTGCACTCTTTTCTAAGCCATGTACTTACAAGTAGGGTTGAGCTGCCATCAAAGAAGAATCAGGTTGAAATTTGGGAAACAAAATTCAACTAATTGAGGAGATTGGGATTGTATTAGCCATTCTTCACCCCTCTTCCTTTCCTTTCTCTCTCCATCCCTAACTCACACAGATTTCTCAGGCAATTAGTTGGTAATATAAATGAATAACTTCATTGGTGTCCGCATTAAATAGCTGCCTAGAAAGCATCCATGCTGCATCACACACAGTGAGCCATGTCTCATGTAACCCTCCAGAGTGTTAGCGAGGACACTGGGGATCACAGAAGTTTTCTACATGTGCCCAGACCCCATATGTGAAATTGCATGAATCATCAAACTGGGCTCAGAACAAGCAGGATAACCAAGGCCCTACCATCATGTATGTCCCTCCTCAAGTTTCTTATGGAAGCTTAAAAGGCAAATCCCTCATTTCCATTTTTAATTACATCTGACCAAAAACACAACTTCTCAGGCAACACTGATAACCTGAAAGTCAGGCAGAACCGGAAAGCTCTTCCAGGGCTCTCAGAACCAAGCTTCAGTCAAACAGGAGCATGCTTTCTGGAGGTGTGTCCAAGATGGGACCTGAACAGACTCTGGTGGTGGAGTATTGGTAGAATTGGAAACACACCTATATGCTTTTCCCTTCCTCGGTATATCAGCATGCTTAACATTTGTATTCCAGGTCATATGAAGAAAAATCATTTTCTAGCACAGTGACTAACTCCCCCACAAACGCTGCAAAGGTTGATTTACTAGTCGGTCGTTATTAGGGTCCCTCGTTGAGGTGTCTGCTAATGACTTTTCACTTAATTGGTCTTTATTCTTGAATTAAAGATTTTGCTGCAGGTGAAAGAGAGGTATCAGCTCCAAAATGCATACATTTCAAACACTGAAATAAATGGATGTGGACTTGTAGCTATTGCAAAAGTAGCCTACAATAGCCATAACTCTACCAGCCTTCTGCTCTATGCTGCTCTTTAATACAGGGGAGGTAACGGGTCATAATTGGTACTGGAAACTTGACTCTAACCCCAGGTCCTTTTGAAGGTATGCTGTTTTCAAGACTTATTCAAAGCCTATTTGGTGTACACCATAAAGAAGCTTCTAGCTTTTAATGAGATTGAGCATGGATTTGGCAACTTCAGAGCTGTTAGCTCAGAGGAGTACATTCCGTGAGCCGTCCTCTCTGCTGATGATGGAAAAGGGAATGAAGTTAAGTGGCCTGAAAAACTTGAATCTCCCATTTCTGAGCTTTGGGGGTCATTTACCAGTGCATTGTAGAAGAAATAATCAGGTAAGTAAAAGTTCATTTCCAGGGAAGGTAAACCCCACTTACCATCTCTGCATGATTTCAACAGGAATTGATTTTCACTAATCCCCAACTGGGCTAGAATAAACATAGGGTCTGACCTTTTTAAAAAGGAAAGAGAAAAAGGAACAAAGGAAGTCTCTTAACCTGTTAAAAAGGAATGATGGGAAAGTAGCTGAAAGTAGAAGGAAATGCCTCCATTGCAGATGTCTTCTCATAAATATGTAGGACTCTGGTACTACTTGGTAAAATTCGAAATTTTAGAAAATTCCTTCTGCTAAACGTGGGGTGAGACTCATTGAAAGGGAAGTGTATGTGCATGTGCATGTGTGCATGCACACTCCTTTTAATACTCTGAACTTCCTGAACAAAGGCATATAAATTCACCTTGCTGCAAACATGCATATATACCTAGAAGAACTTTTTACTTTGAAGTATGCAATTTGAAAATTGGATATGAATAAATTATGAAAGGGAAACCTTATTATGCAGCTGTCCCTTAGCAAAGTTCTTTTAGCTAAATCCTAACATGCTGAGAGACTCTAAACTGAAACAGTGGCATGTATTAATGTCTATGATTGTCATAAATGTGAAAACCTTTAACCTCTTACTGAAGAGACCACGTTGGTCTCCTGCTTGTGTCAAAACAAATTTCATCTTTTGATTTGGTACAATCAGAAGCTGAAAATGAAAGAAATACATTTCTTTCTCCCGTTTCTCATTAGTCTGAACACCTGTAGTTGGCAGTTACCTGATTTAACATGCTTCTTAAGGGAGGAAGAGATTTTTCAGGAGGGGAAATTGAAAGGAGTTTAAATGATTTTTCCCCCCCTGGGATTATATTGGACATATTAGAGATGGAATGTCTCCTTGCCTCAAGTGAGACTGAGCCACACCCAAGTCATGTGACCTTGGGGACCTAATCTACACATGAGTCTATGGTAGCCAAGTTGCTTACAGATGGAAAGAATTCCCAGCGTTGACTTCTCATGTCTTCACTCTGTTACACACCACACTCTAGTCTTTATTTCCTGATCAAGTTTACTTTCACCCCCTAGCTTTTATCCCCACATGTTTGACTTCCTTATGCACCAGAGTTAAGTAAACAGGCTTACCAGTACCTGAGAAAATTACTTTCTAACTTTCTCTCTATCTCCCCCTATTCAGACATGAGATTTATGTTCTTCCTCTCTTTGACAAAGGATGCCATTGTTACAGAGATGTCAAATTGCAGGCTTCACTCGGCATATCTGAAGCCATCCTTCCTTACTCTCTTCCTGTAGCCAGTTTCACTATAGCATGTATCATAAGATGTGAAGATCTTAAGGAACATGCACTGAGTCTTGCATTCCTTCATACCTTTGCTCATTGCTCACAAACAGAATTTGGGGTGCTAAGGAGAGAAAGTGGTAAATCTGTGTATGAGTGTGGCCATCAGATTTCCAGGTGGAGTTCTAGAACCTCACTGCTGGAAGTTTAGCTCATGTAACCTGAGACTTCCTAGAAAGAAGACAACTGAAAATTGTTTTCTGACCAATTCAGCTGGAGACTCAGCTACTTTAATAGGGCTTTTCTCTCCGACTATGAATGTCATTGTAATATTTTGCTCCCCCTGACCCCTGCACTTGGCAACTCTTGGCACAAAAGGAACCTATAGTTTGCTAGGATGTGGGCTTGTGCAATCACCTTGACTCTCTGTACTCAGAAAAATACAACCTTCATTAATGCTTTCACAGGTTGGTAAGAAAGTAAGTCTCATCTGAGCTGTAGTTGAAAAGGGGTGTTCAGACAGACTGGAACTGTGAGGATGGGGCTAGAAGTACAGAGAGGTGAGGTTTCCTGGGAGATTTTGATTTTGTTTAGCTTTTTGTTCTCTAGACTCAAATAACAAGTGCTTTGACTTCTGTGGTTATGTTATGGTGATGTGTAGCTAATGTACTAATATGTTCAAGAGCTAGGATCATGGTAATAGTGTGTTTTTTTTAACTGTTAAAAAAAGTAACTTAAATTGCAAATATAAGATTAAATTGTGAATTTGCCAAGTGTCTTGTCTCTTTACCCAATCATAGGAAGGAGAATAAAATTGAAAAGCAGTACAAGTTATTAAATATAAACAACAAAATAATAAGGCATTCACATATGAAAATAAAACCTTAAAGTGCCAGAGAATGTTGAGCTAAGCCCTGAGATCAACCATGGTAGACATGGTCCTGGTTAAAAAGTTGTCCAATTTGTACTCTGATCTCTCTTTCTCTCTCTCTGTCTCTCTCTCTCTCTCTCTCTCTCTCTCTTTCTCTCTCTCTCTCTTTCTCCCTCTCCTTCTCTCTGTCTCTCTGTCTCCCTCTCTCTCTGTCTCTGTCTTTCTCTGTCTCTCTGTCTCTCTTTGTCTCTGTCTGTCTCTCTCTGTCTCTCTGTCTCTCCTTCTCTCTCTTCCCCTCTCTCCCTCCCTCTCTCTCACACACACACACACACACACACACACACACACACATACACATTTTTTCAGCCTCTCAGCAAGTTGGTCAGCCTATCAAGAGACGTGCAATTTGGCTATACTGACCCCTAAGAGAGACTACTTGAGGCAAGACAGTCTGCTAAGCAATGAAGAATAGCAAAATATTAGTGATTCTATGGACAGTCATGATGTGATTCCTGAGAATCCCTTCCCAAAAATATTTTTCCCTCCCTTTTCTCCTCTCCCTCTTTCCTAGAGGCATTCTTCCCCCCCCCCGCCCCCCCCCCACCATTTGTCTGTCCAGGACTGGTGGACATCGATGGTGCCTCTCTTCTCTGATGCTGTGAGATTAAATCTGATCCAGAAGATTCTTGTAGCTTTTATACCTCCTTCCTTATGAAGAGTTTGTGGTTTATTGTATACATCCCTCCTTCCAGGCCCCTTCAGTCATACCTTCCCATAAGGA
Source organism: Pseudocheirus occidentalis (assembly GCA_028646575.1). Classification (NCBI taxonomy): domain Eukaryota; kingdom Metazoa; phylum Chordata; class Mammalia; order Diprotodontia; family Pseudocheiridae; genus Pseudocheirus; species Pseudocheirus occidentalis. The sequence goes on along the minus strand of CM053598.1, from coordinate 90,263,385 downwards.
GAGCAGCTTTTTTCTCTCCTCTTACTGGTGGTGACCACCTCTCTGCTCCCGTAGGAGAATATTGCCATACCTCCAGAGGCCAGAGAGGAGGCCCCAGCTCTTACCAAGGCAAACTTGATGGGCTGTTTCATTACTAGTTTGATTTCCTGGCCTGCTCAAAGCTTGAGACTTTAGAGAGTCAATAATCTTACAGTCTTATCAATATCAAGCCTCTTTCACCCCAAAAAAGGCTGTGGTCTCTAAAGCTGCCTTTGCAAAATTCTCACTTCTCTGGTCTGGGACAGCAACCTTCCTCCTTCACAACTGCCACTGCCATCAGCAGTAATGTGGGGGAGGGGGAAGAGAGAGGACCTCCCCTCTTCCTGATTGGCTCTTACCAATTAAGAGCATTTTATTAGACTGCTAATTAAAGGCACTTCGTTAGCAGCAGGGGAGGCTGGGTGGGTGTCTGGATGCTGATGGAGCTGCAACTGAGAGAAATTGGTTTCCTCCCCCCATCAACCTTAGCCTCTCAGGACCCCCCTCAGTCCTGAAGCTTCTCCTTCTACCCAACAAACTCTTGGCTTTCAATTAGCAGCTCTCAGGGGAGCAAGGTCATTAGTATCTGAGCCCACCCCCTTCCCAAGCCCATGTGGACTTGGGAGGATTGGGAAACCTTTTTCTTTTTTCATTTGAGATTCTAGAGAGGCAGAAAAAAAAGTTAAAACTTTAGACCAAGTGGTGAGAGTCGGAGGATGTTCCCACTTAGATCTAAGGAAGGCTCAATGAGAAATGTTCTTGCTGTGGAGAGGAGCTATTCATTCCTAAGTCTCTGCTATTGACCCTTCATCTGAGTCTATCAGCACTTTCCCTTCCCCATGCCAGGAGCACAGCACTCCCTTTCAGCTCTCCCATGGTTTCATGGGGGAGCAGAACAGAAAATCTATGGATCATGGATGAGGAAAGAGAAGATTAGTGGCTCCAGTTTCCAGGGCCACAACTAGGGTTCAACCATTCTGTCAAATCACATTGTTAGCTGTGGTGTTATTTACATTGTCAAGAGTCAGCCACAGCAGGTCACCCTGTTCACCTCTTCCCTGTTACTCAGGTGGGGAGTGACTGTCCTCACACTGAATTAATTTCCTTGTCTCTGTATCCTCATCATGGTATTTGAAAATCGGTCATTTGAAGAAAAGTGATCTGAAATGATCGAGTCTCAAAGACATGGGTAAAGATTTAGTGGGTGTGAAGGATTGCATTTTCTGCCCTTAAAGACTGTCCCTTTAAGGATCTGAGGTGACTGCTGGGGAATGCTCCCAGAGTAGTCCCCCTATGGGTCCTACTCCATGAGGAGGGCAGGAATCAGTTGTGATCAAGAGCATTGACACCAGCAATTGAGGGTCACCCTGAGGACAGCCCTAATCCCCTCCTCCCCCACCCTCTACCACCACCACTTAGCTGCAGAGTTAGCACCAGGGAGCTGGGCTGGGAGGACAGATTTATGGCCAAGCCTGGCTCTCTCTGTTTAACCCACAGCCGACTTGGACTGCAGACACTAAATTAGATTGTTGACAATTAGAGAGACTAATGGGAGCTTGGCTGTCCCCGGAGCCAGATAGCCCAGCAAGGCCGCCCTTTAATTTACCACCGATCATAGGCAGAAAGCCCCACACACTCTACCTTCTCTCCAATACACACACACACACACACACACACACACACACACACACACACACACACACACACACACACATCCTTCAGGAGCCTCATAATTGGCAAGATCAGGGTCTCAGCCCCACAAGCAGTGTCACTGTTCCACCGTTCCCTGTGTGTCTTTCATTCCCCCACACCACCCTGTGTGTCTTCATGGTAAAGTAGAAGGAGGCTGACCTGAGCCTTGGTTTCCTCATCTGCCAAATAAGGCAATTGAACTAGATGGTCTCTGAAGTTCTTTACAAATCCAAGCTCTCGATCTCATCTCACTCTCCTGTTTGTCTTATCTCTGCATCTCCTCTTTGTCTCTGCACTTACTCTCCCCTACAGCCCAGTCCCCCGTTTCTTCCACATACCTTCTCTCCCCTTCACCTTTTCTGTTCTCTCCTTCTGCTTCTCTCCCTTGCACTTCCAGCTCCATCTTCTCACCCTTCCCTAGCTAGGTTTGGATGTCTTTCTCCTCCCTCTTTTCCTAGTTTCTCATGACCTCTGACTTTTTTTCTCTTCTCCATCTATCATTTCTCCATCTCTTTTCATCTCCCATCCGTGTCTATTCCAACAACTCCATCCAATAGACATTGACTAAGCATCTGTTTTGCAGCCTGGTAGAGCTATGGCATACATGACTATAATAGAAAATATGTAATATACATAAAAATGGTCCAAGCCAAGTGTTTAGTGAGGTTGATGAAGGGTGTTAAGAAAGACTTCCTGGAAGAAGTGATACTCAAATTTGGCTTTAAAGGATGAGTGGGAATTTAACAAGGGAGGGAAGAGAGTATCCCGGGATATAGGTTGCTAACTGAGCAAAGAAAGGGAGACTAGAAACTTGTAGAATATGCAGGTGACAGAGAGTAGCCCAGTTTGGCTGGTAGGAGATGGGCGGGGGTGGGGGGGTCTCCTCCGCCCTCTTCCTCAGGGTGTATGTGCACTTCTGTCTCTGAAGGCCCTTGTTCTTTGGATGTATGTGCACATTGTCTCTGCAGCTAAATCAGGAGTTCATAACCTTCTTTTCGTTGTGATCCCCTTTGACAGGATGGTGAAGCCTGTTCTCAAAATAATGTTCTTTAAATGCATAAAACAAAATACAGTATTACAAGGGAAAACAATTATATTGAAATACAGTTATCAAAATGTCTGGGTTTTTTGGTTTGGTTTTTTTTTTAAACAAGTTCATGGATCCCCTTAAACACATTTAAGAATCCCAGAACTGTATATAAACTTGAGTACAAGAGTAGAGTCAGCACTCAACAAATATTTGTTGTTGACTCTGTATATCTGAGTCTCCCTCAGTATCTCCCTCCCTCCTTCCCGATCGGCTGTCCTAGTCTTCAAAGTCCTTTAATGAGTTTGCTCAGAGTATAAGTCTTTGGGTCTGAGTGACCCTGCCAGGTTCTCACTTGCTTCACTTCATGGTGCCTCTTTGGCCTGGACCAGCCTCAGGAGGGTATTATGAGGGTTTTAAGTCCATGCCTGTGCCTTTTGAGCCCAGTGTCTCCCTGCCTACTTCGGGCCCCCTGCCTGAGCCTGATCCTTGGTAACTGGGCAGTTGGGGGTAAGCAGGGAGGAATGGGTAGGTGGTAATGAGGTTGCTGTGAGTGGTGGTGTGGGGGGAGAGGCTCACATTCACTCAGGCAGACTCATAGCTCTGTCAGACTGATTGGTCCTGAGCGGAGGCGCAAACGGCCCCCCGTGGACACACTGAGATTGGTTATAAAATTACAGGCATTTGTTCTGCTGTCAGTGCCCCCCCTTCCTTACACACACACACACACACACACACACACACACACACACACACTCACACACTCTGTCTCTGTCTCTCCCTCTCTGTCTCTCCCTCTCTCTGTCTCTGTCTCTGTCTCTCTGTCTGTCTCTCTCTGTCTCCCTCTCTCTGTCTCTGTGTCTCTCTCTGTCTCTCTGTCTGTCTCTGTCTCTGTCTCTCTCTCCCTCCTCCTCTCTCTCCCTTTCTCTGTCTCTCTCTCTCTGTCTCTCTGTCTCTCTCTGTCTCTCTCCCTCTCTGTCTCTCTGTCTCTCTCTCTGTCTCTCTGTCTGTCTCTCTGTCTGTCTGTCTCTGTCTATCTGTCTCTCTGTCTGTCTGTCTCTCTCTGTGTCTCTCTCTCTCATCCCCCAGACCTCCAGGGTCCTTTCCTCTCTTCCAGTGCTTTAAGCCTGCTCCTCAGCCCCAGGAACAGTCACTAGGAAATAGAAGACATTGAGGGACACTATACCTGTCCAAGGGCAGTAAGCACTCACAGCTTAGGCACAGAATAAGGGGGAAGGAGTTTGGTCTTCCTATCTCCAGTGGCAGCTGGAAACTGAGGCTAAACTGAGCCTTGGCAATCATAGGACACTTTCCCACCCCAATAACAGAATAAGCCATTACACTTAACCCTGCCATACCAGCCTCCAAAGCTCAGGTTTCAAAGGGAGATCCAGGTTCTTCCTAACCCTAAGCTCATGATATCCTAAAGGTAGGGGAAAAAAAGGCATAAAATGGAAAACATTTGGATCATAGGCCCTGCTCCAGACTGTCTGTCCTTTCCTCATCTTCTGTCCTGTTGTGAGGATGGCCATACCCACCTCACTCCTTGCCCGTTTGTTGGCGACATATCTGACACAGAGAAGGCCTCACCATAGGTTCTTTCCCCAGCCTCTAAGCCAGAGATGACATTTAAAGAAGTAGAGTGTGCTGTGGAGCCTGCCACTGATGCAGGGCACTTTCGGCCAGTCACGTTGAGAGAAGGCTTGAATTCCTCGTGTATAAAATAAAGATAATCAGCCAAGGGAAGGTGCTGTGTTAAGTCAAGAATAAAACATGGCAGTTCTTGCCCCCAGGAAGCTTATAGACAACACACGAAGGGGGGATTGAAATGGAAAAAAAAGAACAGATGCTCTCTAGCCTGGACATGAGCTGGAACTGATGAGGAGCCTCTTCCCTGGGGTCCATTCTTCTGACCCATCCACCCTGAGGCAGTCCTCGGATCTCTGACCAGACCACTACCTTCCCTGCCCTCTGGTCTCTGGCAAAACCAGATCATTTACTCTTCGGACCTCAGACTGACAACTCTTGACTGGTAGAATCCTGGCTCCCTCCCTGCCTCCTTTGTCTGAAGAAGGGCTCTCTCCTAGCTTTCCTCTGAGGATAATTACCCCTGTGCTTATAGGCAAGCCAGGAAAATAAACAAGATCATAGATTTAGAGCTGATCAAATCACATCATGTGACAAATAAGGAAATGGAGGCCTGGTTTCCTCATTGGATCTTCTGACTCCAGACTTGGAGTACTTTCCACTACACCTACCATACCTTGTTCAGGCTCACAATCAGGGAAACAAGGAGGGGTGATCTACTTTATCCTTGGCTGATGGGCATTTTCCAGGAACAAGAGGGTCATTTGTGTTGGGCGATCTCCCCAGGGAGGTGGGCAGTGCTGTTCTCCCTGCCTCCTCTGCTATTTGAGCTGAGCTTCTGGTCATTCATCATCATTCCCAGCCCAGAATTTATTTGCTGTAATTACATCTTTAATTAGAGCTTTAATGGCTCATTGTTCACCAACAATGATGAATCTGTAGCTTCCTCCCCTGCTTTCTCTGTCCCCCCCAAAGGGGAATGAGAGACTCCCTCCCCACAGGACTCCTTCCCTCCCAGGAGCAAGAAGGCTGATAACGAGCAAGGTCCAAGGTGTTCAGGGACAGTGTTGACATGGATAAGCTCGGTCTCAGTGCACTAGTTGGTGTCCCCTCAAGCTCCCTTGCTTCCAAGTTCAATAACCTAGGGTGTGGCATACTAGAGAAAAAGTATTGGACCAGGAGGCAGGAAACCAGAGTTCGGATCTTCCCTCTCACTCTTAACTAGCTTTGTTGAGGGGGTTAACCTGAATAGCCTCTCACACCCAATCCAGTTCTAAATCTGAGATACCTTAAGCTGTGCCCTTGATTCCACCTCATCTCCAGAATAGGAATGATCCTACCAGCTCCACGACCCAAAACTGAAACACTCCTGACTATCACTTTCTATTGTTCAATGTCTCTGCCCCTATTCTTTGTGTTTACCATACACTTCAGTCACTCCATCCCTCCCTGCTTTCTCTGGCCATCCCACAGTCAGGTCTTAATTTGTTCCTTTTGAAATCTTAACACTATAGTCAACCAGTTAGTTCACTTAGTGATCACTGGAAACAAATCCCTTAAATGCCTTACTTCTTGTCTTATTACCTGTCCCTTTTTCCAAACCTTTATCTTGGATTACCTCCATGTCTTTGTCCCACATTTCCAGATTCCTTCTCAACATCTCCATCTGAGTAATCTCATGGGCATCTCAAGTTCAGAGTGTCCATATCCATCATCTCATATGCTGTTGAGCACTGTTGGAGGAAGTCACAACCATTTTGACTGTAATAGAGCCCAGTTTTTTCTCTAATCTCAACTGCGGGGATCCTTTACTCTTCTAAGGGCTGGTGTCCCACTCTCTACAGTATGCAGACCTTCTCTTTTCTCCCCAAACCTTTTTCAAGCTTTACTAAGCAAGTGGAAGCCATCTTTTATCAGCTCCCTTTCCCAATTCTACAATTCAAGTCCCCTTCCCATTCTTCATTCTTTCCTCCTTTGTTCCAAACTAAGAAGGGATGGTCCTTCTACTTGGTCCTGTCTCCTCTAGGAGCTTGTTCCTTCTAACATCCCTTCTGTCTTAAAAGTCTTCAGCCTCTTTATCTACTGGCCTAAAACTGCCCACATATCCCAATCCTCTAAAAAAAATGACCCTAGCATTCCCTCAATGAGGGAATCATTCAATCTCATATCTCTTTTCCCTTTCATATTCGAACTTTTTTTAAAAGTATATACTTATTACCTCCACTTCCTCACATCCCATTTACTGCTTCACTCCTTACAGTATAGATTCCAACCCCACCACTCAAATGAAATGACTGTCTCCAAAGTTACTCCTCAATCTCCGTATTGTGAAATCTGATGGTATTTTCTCAGTCCTCATCCTTGACCTCTCTGCAGCATTTAATGCTGTTGGTCAAGCCCCTCCTCCTGGATTCTCTCTTCTCCCCAAGTTCTCATGATTGTGCTTTCTTCAGATTTTCCTCCCTACCTGTCTGATCATTCCCTCTCAATCTTCCTTCCTGGATCATAACCCTGATCCCTCTATGCAAGGTTGAACTCCAAGTCTTTACTAGGCTCTTCTCTCCTCTTCCCTTGGTCCCCATGTATTTAGTTATTATCTATGTGCAGATGACTCACAAATCTATGCTCAACCCTCATCTGTCTCCTGAGCGCAAGTTCCACATTTCCAAATGCCCAAAGGCAACTCAAGTTCAAAATGTCTAAAAGACAATTCATTATCTATCCCACAAAGTACACTCTTCTTCCTAATTTCCCTATTTCTCTCTAGGGCATCCCACCACCCAAGTTTGAAACAGAGTTCTCAACTCTTCATTCTCCACCCCCTACACTCATACAGTTGCTAAGCTTTGTCAATTATACACCTTTATCAACTCTCACAGCCTTCCATTTCTACTCACACACCCACCACTCTTGTTCAAGTATTTATCCCTGTCACCTGGACTACTGCAACATCCTCCCAATTGGTCTCCCTGCCTCCAGTCCCCCCTTTTCAATCCTTCACACAGGTGCTAAATTGATGTTCCTAAAGCATAAGCCTCAAGAACAGTAATTCTTAGCATGGGCAGAAAAAGCCCATCTTCATTTCCCTAACCTTTGGTTTCCTTGGCAGTGCTATGTATTTTATATTATGCACTTAAAAACCCCTTCTGGGAAGGGATCCATGGGTTTCACCAGATTGCCAAAGGGATCCATGATACAAACCAAGGTTAAGAGCCAGTGCTCTAGGTAACTAGAAACACCTCTATTTGGTCATTTCCTTTTACAGTCTTGCTCCAGCCTGCCTTTCAGAATGATTCCCAATTAATCTTCCTCAGGTAGTTGACATCTCAGTCAAAATTACCTCCTTGCTGTACGTGACTCTCCATTTGCAGTGTCTGCATCTATCCCAATGGCTGGAATGCCATCCTACCTCCCCTACCCTTCTTGGAATCTTTAGCTCTCCTCCAGGTTCAGTCCAAGTACCAATCCCCACGGGAGGCCATTTATCATTCACCCTCCTTATTAGTGCTCTCCCTTTGCCCCCCAACAGTAAATTATAAAGCATTTCTTCAGCACTTAATATAAACCAGCAAGGTGCTAAGCATTGGCGGTACAGAGAAAGGCAGAACTTAGTCCCTTCATTCAAGGAGCTCCCCATCTAACAGGGGAGACAACATGAAAGCAGCCGTGTACAAGCAAGATAGCAGAGAGGATAAATTGAAGATGATCTTGAAAGGAAAGCCCTTACTTATTAATATTAAGGGGGATCAGGAAACGTTTCTTGTATTTTGCATTTACTTATCTTTGCATAACCAGGCATTGTTCATGCTCAGATCACCTAAGAGGGAAGAGTCCTGTGGGAGACAGCAGGGATGTGCTTCTGGGAAAAGGCGTCCTGTATTCCCGAACAGTCGTGTTTAAAACTGTCTCACTGGAGCAGTCTCTCTTCCCAAGCAGCATCCAGGGGGTAAAAGGCCTGTTCATCCAAATTATAGGCACCATGTTCTGAGTTGAATGTGAGAGAAGATAGCTTCTCCCTATTCCTCTTAGGACGTTTGGACCTGAGAATCCAACTTGGTGTTTGGGTTTGTTTTGTTTCTCCTTTTCAATTCTAGGCAAACATGGTGGAGTCCCCAGACCAAGGAACTTGAGCTCTGCTGACTTTGGAGCCAAGATTCCAGGCCAGATGGTGCTGTTAACCTAGAAAAGAAACCTAGGTGCCTAGGACCGCAGCCCAAGGAGAAGTAGCAATGCATTGAACTTGTAGCTTGCTGTATAAGAACCAAGTTAAGCTTTGAACCTAATCTTCCTCCCTTCCCCAAAGAAGTGTTGGGTGTGGATGTTTGTGTGTTTGTTCTTACAATAAAATTGACATAAATGCTGCTTTGTAAAAGCTAATTGAGACAATGACAGTTATCCCCAAACTCTTTTAAGGGTACTGGAGAACCTTGGAGGAGTAGTGAAATATAGTAAACCTACTAGCCTTTAGCTGTGGAGGCCAGGATAGTCACTGTTACATGTGTAAATAATGCCCCCACCCCCAGAAGAAATTATTATTAATTAATTAATAATTAATCAAATTATCTCATTTGATGCTCATAACAACCCCAAGAGGTGGGTGCTCTTAAAATCCCCATTTTATAATTGAGGAAACCGAGGCAGGAAGAGATTATGATTTGTCCAGAGTCACACTAGTAAGTGTCTGAGACCACATTAGAACTCAGGTCCTTCTGACTCCAGGCCAGCACTCTATCCACTGCTCCACTTTACTGCCCAGTGGCCTCTGTAGAATATAAGGTCCTTGAGAGCAGAGACCATCTCTTTTTTTTTTGTCCTTGTATCCCAAACACTTGACATATAGCTGTCCTTAATGCCTGTTTGAATTTAATTGAAATGGGTCAACTATTGTCAGACGTGAACTTGGATCACAAGGAGCCATCTGGCTTCCACAAGAACCTAGCCTAGCAGGGAGGTAGAGCCAAGATGGTACAGCAGCAGGAAGAAATACAGCTGGCTTTCTATCTCTCTAGAAAACTCCAAACAGATCTAGTAAATGCACCAAACCAAATCCTGAAGGGGAAATCCAAGAAGTCACAAGTTATTTCTCCAACCCAGGTCAGCATAAGGAAAGAAACAGATATTCTGCAGAAACTGAGGAGGATCCCAGCATCCAGAGACTGAAGGACAACTAAGGCTATGCACCAAGTCAAGATTGAAATCCCAAGCCCATCCTGGGGCACCAGGACCTCACACAGGATTCAGGAATATGTGTAAAATATCTCATAGCAAAAGACTGGAAAACAGATCAAGGAGAGGGAATTCAAGAATCCTTGCAATACCTGAAAGCCATAACCAAAAAAAAATAGCCCTGACATAACTCAAGAAATCGGAAAACTGCCCAGACCTCAGAACTAGAAGGCAAAGTAGAAATAGAAATAATCTCCCGGTCACATCCTGAAAGAAATTCCAAAATGAGAACTCCTAGGAATACGAAAGCCAAAACACAGAACTTCCAAATCAAAGAAAAAAAATACTGCAAGAATCTAGAAAGAAAGAAGTCATGTATAAAGGAATACTACTAAGAAATATGTGATTTAGCAACCACCACTTTCAAGGAATGGAGAGCTTAGACTACAGTATTCCAGAAAGCAAAGGATATAGGTTTATGGTTAAAAATAACTTATTCAGCAAAACTGAATATGTTACAGGTAGGAAAATGGATCTTAAAAGAAATAAGAGTATTTCTAAACATTTGTGATGAAAAGACTGGAGCTGTGTAGAAGCTTTGACATGCAAACAGGAATGAGAAATAGGAAAAGATAAATAAGAAAACATAAGAAAATGACCAGAATAAACTGCCTACATTCTAATATGGAGAGATGATACATTTGTAGCTCCCTCTGAACCCTATCATAATCAGGATAATAAAGGAAGTTTAATTAGACAGAGCCTGGGCTTGATTCTGTCTTAATGATCTTAAAGGAAAAAGGGAAAGGGGAAGAGGAATATACTAGGTGGGAAGGAAAAGGAAGATTAGGGGAAATTATCTCACATAATCAAGGTGCGCAAATAGAGGTCTACACAAACAAGGAAGAGGGTTTCAAGGGGAGTGGCTGGCTCCGGAATCCTACTCTCATCTGAACTGGTCAAAGGAGAAAATACACATAAATACACAGTTGGATACAGAAATATTTTTCACTCAATAAATCCAAGAGAACAGGGAAAAGGAAGAATTAGAGGAAAGTTACATTAAGGGAAAGGTTAGTCCCAAAGTAAATTCTAAAACATACAAAAATATTTATAGTTCTTTTTAAGGTGGCAAAGAATAGGGATCTAAGAGGGTATTCAACTGGAGAATGGCCAAACAAATGTGGTATATAAATGTTGAATACTATTGTGCTTTAGAAAATGATGAAGGGGATGGTTTCTGAGTAGTCTGGGAAGACTTTATTAAACCGATACAGAGTGAATGAGCAGAATCAGGAAAATATTTATATGAAAATAATATTGTAAAGACAAACAACTTTGAAAGAATTAGGGACAATAACTAATGATGAAACATGTTACCCACTTCCCATTAGAGAGGTGAAGGACTCTGAGTATAAAATGAGGCTTTTTTCTGGACATGGCCCATGTAAAATTTTGTTTTGCTTGAGTATTTTTCTTAATTGGAGGGAGAAGGGGGAGGGAGAGGAAGCAGATTTTTGATGATTAGAAAAAGAAAATTTTAAAAAACCAACCATGTAATGGCAGACTAATCTTGTTCATCCTTCATTCTTGAAGAGGACCAATGACATAATGAGAGATGTCTTGGCTTTCCTGTGAATTGGATTTAAGTGAGACAGAGCTGCCCAAGTCATCAGCTTCATTCTCTTCTCCAAAGTAATCCAAGTCCAGTGGCAAGACAGAAGTCAAGATGACTAGCAATGGCCCAGGATGCATTGGATAACCTTGGCCTTTCTAGATTAAGGTCTTTCCCAGGCCTCCTGTCTTTGACAAGGTACTAGACTGGTAAGTGCCATCTACGCTTTTTATCAATGACTTAGACAAAGGCACAACTAGGGTGCTTATCAGATTTGCAAATGACATTAAGTTAGGAGGAATAGTTTACCAAGGATGACAGTCAAAATCCCAAAAGAAATGGACGGGGCTAATCCTGGGGAATTACTGGGCTAAGTCCAACAAAATGGAATTTAATATAGGAATAAATATCAAGTCTTATACTTGGGTTCCAAAAGTTACTTCACAATATAAAATGGAGAAGGTGTGACTAGATACAATTGGAAAAGATCTGCAGGGTTTAATGCATTGTACTCTCAGCATAAATCAGCAGCCTGATATGATGGACAAAAATGCTGATGAGACTTTAACAGCTCTAAGAAAGATACAGTTTCTGGGAATAAGGAGGCAATGGCCTGCATTCCTACCCTCATCAAACCACATTTGGATTATATGTTCGGTACCACAGTTTTTTTAAAAGGACATTAATAAGCTGGAGGACATCTGAAACAGGAATTGAGGTTTTAAGTCCATGCTATGAGGACATTGAAGGAACTGGAGATGTTTAGCCTGGAGAAGAGAAGGCTGGTAGGAGTAGCAGTGCAGAACATGTCAGCTATCTTAAAATATTTGAAGAACAATTGTGTGGAAGAGAAATTAGAGTGGTTTTGTTTGACCAGAGAAAGTAAAACTCGTAGGAATAGGGGAAAGTTCCAGTGACAGAAATTTAGGCTTGATGCCAGGAGAAACTATTGATTAACACCATCCCAAAGAGGAATGAGATTGCCTCAGGAAGCAAGCTGTAGGTTCTACTTCACTGGAAGTGAATTCAGAGGCTTACTGACAGATTACAAAGTTTGGTGTACTGAGAAGTATGGTGTACTTTGGGGAGTATAAATGGAATCAAATGGTCACTGAGATCCCTCTCAACTTCAAAATCTGATGATTCAGCTTTCTGTTGTTGAACTGGACTCTGATACCTGGGAGGTAAAGGAAAGGAAACAGGTGGAATTTGGAACCAAGAATGCCATGAGAGTTTGAGGCTAGGGACTGGTTAGCATCTGATACATGGCCCTCCCTGCCCTGCAGAGGGACCTGTCAGTCAATCCCATAGATGTCTCAGTATAACACAGCTTAGAGTTAGGGCAGTTTCAAGGCCTGACAAACCCTTCTGCATTTGGAGCAGAAACTGGACCTCCCCCCCCCCCTTTAATCATCTCCCAAGATTTATCAGCTGATTGGACAGATGAACCAGACATGTGGACAGACGGACGAGTTCAGAACTGATCTCTGGCTCTCTGCTATGAGAGCAACCTCAGCTCCAAACTTCTTGGAATCTACCTGAGCTAATGAGAAAGCTTCAGCCTTCCCTACACAGGAGAAGCCTCTCATAACCACATTCTAGTTCTAGCCTTGAAACATTTGTCAGTCCTGACTTTGCCATTCAACATGCTAACCATCCGTCCTAGCTTGATGTAATCTATAAATCTGAAAGGGCTGTTTTTATATTATAGTCATAAGGAAAGCACTTTGAAAACTTTGAAGCACTATGTAAATATGATACCATTATTACTGCTGATTAAAAAGGTTGAACAGCACAGGACCAAGGACAGATCCCCAGGCACTTGCTAGAGCCACCCTTCCAAATTAATATTGGTCCACTAGTTACTACTCTGTGTCTTGTCAATCAAGCCATTCCAAATACACCCAATTCCATTATTGTCTGGCTCACATACCTCTATCCCAACTTAGAGGAAGTCATGAGATTTTGTCACTTAGATAGGAGACAAAAAGAAAAAAAAAACAACTAGTCAAAGTCCTCAACCAGGAACATGTTGGGACCTGTTCAGGAAAAGACTGAATCCTTCCTTACTCCTCCCCTGGTATATACTCTTTTCAGTCTTTGTACACTTCTAGTATTCATCTCATCCATGAAGGAAAAGGTGGCAGAGGGATAGGAGATCCAGGTTAATGTATTGGGGAGAAGGGAGGCCAATGTTACTTGGAGAGAATTGGTGAGTGGAAGACAGAAGAAAAGAAATTAAGATTGGGCCCCCTCCTGGGAATGTATCTCAAGAAAATCAAAGGCAAAAAAAAAATACTATATATATCAAGATGATGGGGGGGGGGAATACTGAATGGCCGAATGGGTGATGGTCAACTGGGAAACAACTGAAGAAATTGTGGTCCATTAGTGTAAGAGAATATTTTATTACACCTTCTGTGAACCCACAGAAATATTATGAAACTTGCATGAACTAAAGAAGGGCAAAGTAAAAACAGAATGTACTCAATTGCTATTATAATGTAAATAAGAACACACACAAAGGCAAAAGGACTAGAATTAAATACAATGACCAAAACTACTAGCCTGTAAGCACACTGGTGGCTGGAACTGCCTCCCTTGTTTCTGCATCCCCAGTCCCAGCTCAGTACCCTTCACATAGTAAACAAATAGTAACAGTATTGAATGACTAAAGAAAATTTACTAATAGTTTCCAGCCTTGGTTCAATTGGGCAGGATGATTGGAAGAAGGAGAAAAAGGTATTAACTGAAGGTGGAGAGACTGGGATTGGGAATTTCCTGGAGGAAGTAGGACCTGTCCTTTGAAGGAAGGCTAGAATCTTCACTGAACAATTCCAGGAACCTCATCCTAAGAAGGACAATCTGGAACTGTTTAGATAAGGGGAATCAGGAGAGCAAGGGGGACTTATAACTGTGTCATATGAAGATTAGCTTTTCAGAATTGAGGACATTTACCCTGCAGAAGAATTGATTGGATATATGATCACCATCTTCAAGTATGTGAAGGATTTTTTTTTCTTTTTTTTTTTTCTTTTTGGAGGGTGGTTGGGGTTAAGTGACTTGCCCAAGGTCACACGGCTAGTTTTTCGTGTTAAGTGTCTGAGGCCGGATTTGAACTCAGGTCCTCCTGACTCCAGGGCCGGTGCTCTATTCACTGCGCCACCTAGCCGCCCCTATGTGAAGGATTTTAAGGAACAAACTTTTTTTGTATGATCTCACCCACATCCAGTAGACTCAATTATCATTTCTACAAAGATGACTCATGAAGCAATAAATCCAACCCAGAACTCTAGTCTAATATCACCAATACCGTACTAGACATCATGTTGACATCTCAAACTCAGCATGGCTACCAAAAAGAACCACCATCTTCTCAACTAAACCTGCTCCTTCTCTAAATGTCCCTATGTCCTTTCAGGGCAACACCATCTTCCCAGTTTCCTGAGTTCATAATCTCCAAGTAAGCCTAGACTCTATTCTCTTCCTTCACCCTCCTTATCCAATCCATTGTCAAATACTGTGGATCCTACCTCAACATCCCTTCCAAGGGCAGCTAAATGGCACAGTGGATAGAGACCTGGTCCTGGAGTCAGAAAGATCTGGGTTCAAATCTGTCTTCAAACACTTTCAAGCTATGTGACCATGGGCAACTCTGCCTCAGTTTCCTCAACTTTAAAATGGGAATAATAATACCTACCTCCCAGGGTTGTTGTGAGAATCAAATGAGATATTTCTGAAGTATTTAGCACAGTGTCTGCTTAAGAAATGCTTATTTCCCTCCTTTCTTCCTCCCTCCATCCTTTTCGCCACTCACACAGCCATCACCTAGAGGCCAAGGAACTATTTCATTTCTCTCTTTGTAGCCATAGCACCTTGCATTGAACTGGACGCTCCTCCTCCATGCAATCACATAAAATATCCCCTGGCATGCACACTCCCACTTCAGTGCTGACTCTCAGAATCCTTCAAGACTTAGCTTATATGTGACTCTTTCCCCATCCCCTCCAGTTATCAGCAGTCTCTCTGTGTCTCTGTCTCTTTTGTCTCTCTCCCCCCTCCCCCAAATTAATGTACAAGCTTTATCCCCATAACACAAAGATTATGAACTTTGGGTTCAGGTCTGTAGATAGATTTCAGGGTTCTATAAACTTCCACAGAGGGAAAAATTACATCTTTATTTTTACTAACTTTTGGTTTCTTTTATGGTTCTTTATAATTTTATTTTGTGCCTTTAAAAAATGAGAGAAGAGTTCCTGAAGAAAAGCATCCTAGGATATCAAAAATTCTACTCCTGTGTCTCTCCATGTTTTCTATCATGCCACAGAAATCTCTTCACATTGAAAATATGCTCCTCTCCAGCCCCCCACCCTGCTCCCCTTCTGGGTACCTTCCTCTGATTTCCTAAACCTCCCTTTTAGACCAGCCTTTAATTTTGTTGTTGTTCAGTCGTGTCCAACTCTTCATGACCCCATTTGGGGTTTTCCATTTCTTTCTTCAGCTCATATTACAGATGAGGAAACTGAGGCAAACAGGGTGAAACAACTTGCCCAGGGTCACACTGCTAGCGTCCGAAATGGGATTTGAACTCGCCAAGATTAGTCTTCTGACTCCAGGCCAGCCTTCTATCCACTTCGCCCCCTGGCAGCCCTTACTTAGCGGTTAGTTGCTCTTCTGTTTATTCCTCTCCAGGCTTCACTCCAGACTCTTTGGACTTTCTGTTATGCCTCCATGAGTACTTTCTCCCAGCCACCCCTCAACCCTTTCAGCAACCTTTTATGAGTCATCTTCCCCCATTAGAACATAAGCCCCCTGAGGGCAGGGACTGTGTTTCCTTCTATTTGTACTACAGAGCTAGTGTCTGAAATATAATAAATGCTTCTTGATCTGTCAACACAATGACCAAACATGAAACGTGCTATCCACCTCCACGTAGAATAGTGCAGATCAAAGCATATTTCCTTCCTTCCTTCCTTCTTCCCTTCCTTCCTTCTTTCCTCTTTCTCTTTTCCCAACAAAGCAGGGATTTGATTTACATGATAACATATATTTGTAATAAGTGTTATTTTTATTGCCTTCTATTCAGTGCTTGGGACAAGGGGAGAGGGAGGGAAAGATTCAGAACTGAAAATAAAATAGAATTTTAAAGAAATGTTTATTGACTGATTGACATTATTTATGTTAGGCTTCATCAGACTTCCAAAGGAGTCCATGATACAAAAAAAAAAGTTAAGAATCTCTGACCTAGTAGCCTGTAAGCCTTAAGGAAAGACTTTCTTTTCTGATTATGTACCCACAGTGCCTTGCACACAGCTGTGGTTTAGTTTGTTTGTTAAATTGAATAAGAGTGAATAGAACTGACAATTTTCTGTTCCAATATAAAGAATTCTAGTTCAATACCCCCAAGGAGTTCATTGATAAGAAAGGCCTCACGTACACCACAACAGAACAGTTTTTGTAATAGCAAAGAACTGGAAAAAGAAAAAGATGCTCATTAATTCAAGAATGAATGAACAAGTTGTGGTTCATGAATGTAATGGAATATCACTTTTGTAAGAAGTAATGGAAATGATAACTACAGATATCAGATTTCACAGGCTCCCTGCCCAGAAAGCCTTGTAAGGGAGATAAGACTAACAGTCATAATGGTTACTCACTATGTGGGAGGAAGCACTGACAGGGTCAGATGGGGCGCCCAGTTTCCAGTGGCCCAACTCCCCTGACTTTTCCTCCTCAGTTCAATGAGCTTCAGATGTAGAAGATGCAAATCAGAAGCTGAGAAGTGACCTTTCCCCAGTCCTGGTTTTTTTACAAACACAAACATAAAACTCCTGAGGCAGTGGGTATTCCTAGAGCAGCTCAGCATTTCCTCTCTCTTGCTTTTTAAAGAGGGATTATGGTAAAACTCAGATCTTCATGAAGTTGCTGGACAGAACGTGTTTCCTTTGGGAGGAGAAGCTGATTGAGCCTTGGCTCCTACAGTCAGTCTCCTCCTCACCGAAACAATCGTTCCCTCCACTGCTCGTGGTCCATTCATTGTTATTGTTTTGCCCCTCCCCCTTTACTTAAAAGAAAATTTGGCAGTCACTAAATTGTCTCCTGGTGTGATTAATGCTGGCTTGGGTAAAGCTCTGGAGAGAAGTCTGTATCTCTAAAGGGACAGAAGATAACTTCTCATTTCAGTGAGGCTGAAAAATCTCTGACTCCTTTCAGATGGTAAACTCTTCAAGGGCAGAGACACTCTCTTTTTCTTATCTGTATCTCCAGTGTTTAGCACAACACTTCATAAAGATTTATCAAATTGAATTGGAAGTCCACAATTCGAAGAAGAGGAGACCCATTGAAACCACACCCCTGGGCAAGTGCAAGCTTCAGTAAACGGAGGTGTGACAGTAAATGTGTAACAATCGGATGGGGGGGGGGGGAAGTGTAGGCACAACACACTTTTAAATTTAATCTGCAGTTAACGTTTTCTTAAGTCTACACAGTCAATAAAACATTAAATCAGGTCCTGATTTGTAGTATTTTCATACTGCCATGGAGCAAATCTAACAGCTGACTCTGAGCACAACTCTGCATAAATAGGAGAGCCTCTGAGCAGAGAATAGTAACATATGTAATGCATGTTTATGTGCTATATATACTTACATGTGTGTCTGTAACACACATATACATATTTGTGTACCCCACCCACCTAGACCTAGTAGAAATAAGCCTTTGCAGCAAAAGTGAGCCAAGCCCAGGACAGGAGAATCTGTGCTTCGTCAGGGATGCCTTCTCATCAACTTTTTTTATACAAAAGAAACATTCCTCAAGTTCCTCCCAGGTGAGGAGGGTCTTCACCTAGAATAGGAACTCTTGTCTACAACCTCTTCATCCTGGTTACTAGTGAGACAGCCTTTAAAGAGAACCACATCCCCTAAATGTTACAGTTTGGGGACTTGTCTTTCAAGAAGCATTGGAACAATACAATGAACTAATTCAAAGTGAAGTAAGCAGAGTCAGGGAAGGCCATATACACAAGGACTACAATTTAAATGGAAAGGATCATCTCAAAACTGGAAGCTGTGAAAAGAGGCATAAAAAGGCACCTCCTTCCCTTCTTTAGAGGGGTGCAGAACTCTTGTGATCTGTGCCTAACCCAGTCTGGTCCCCTGGTAGTCTAGGTTCAATACTGGAATGAATGAAAGGAGACACTCATAGATCATTTCCTGCTTAATCAAAGGAGGTGGCTTACTCAGCCGTGGGTGTGTGAATGTTCAAGGAGGACAAGCACATCTGGTGGGGGGCTTGTTGAACCTTTTCAGGGCTGCTCATTCACCTTTGGTGGCCACCTGACACTGAACTCTCACCTGTGGCTCCAAGGAACATATGCATCATCCACACCCCAGTAAACCATCTTGGGAGATAGGTTAAACCAGGTTGAGGGTAACTGATAGGTCACAAAACTATCAGTGACTTGGAAAGGTGTCTAACCCAAGCATGTCAAGACTTCTCCACCTCAGAATGAGAGAATGAGAACAATTTGTTCCAGCAGCCATGAAGACGGCTGAAGTAGGTGATAGGGAGCCCTCTAAGCTTGGTCAGACATCAAAGATGCCAAGGCCATCCACTGCATACTGGGCTGTCAACAATCATCTTGACTTGTCTTGCCTCTGGACTTTGATGACTCTGGAAGAAAGAGTGAGGCTGATGACTTTGAATAGTTCTGTCTCACTGAAATCCAGTTCACCCATGAGTCAAGACACCACCCTGTAATGTCATTGGTCCTCTTGGAAAAGGAAGGGTGAACAACAACTTAGCCATAGCAGAAAGACACTCAATGAGGACACTGGACACCACCTTACACATGATGCTGGTCCATGGTCAGAAGCCTCAGGTATAGAACCTGAGACCTTCTGTGCTGAGACAAACAGAAAGTCATCTCAAGGACCTGAGCCAGTGTCAGGCAGAAATTTAAGGATTTGACTTCTTTTCTTCTTAAGGAATGAGGTCTCGGAGTGTGGGACATGACTGAAAAATATCAGATAACAGGCAAGTAAGTTTCCACAAAGGGAGAGAGAGAAACAGAGAGACAGACAGAGACAGAGACAGAGAGGATATTGCAAAGAAGTCTAGATGAAAAGCAGTTCTAAGAAGAAGAATGAATGTGATCACTTTCAACTAGGGAGAGTCATAATGACTAATGTCTATATAGCAGGTAGGATCGCCAACAGATTGAGAACTGGAAGGGTCCTTAGAAGGCATTTAGTATGACCCCTGCATTTTACAAACGAAACTAAGGCTGTGGGAGGTTAAATTCCAGTCACACTGAGAGTGGCAATGGCGCTATTTGGACTGTAAGACCAATGCTTTATCTAGGGCCGGATTTTAACAAGCAGAGAAGGAGAAAGGAGAGTGGAAGTCCATTCCAGTCATGGAGACAACGGTCTCCATGAAGTAACAGCATGAAGTAATGCTGGAAAGATAGGTCAAGGCCAGATTTTGGATGACCTTGAATGCCAACCTGAGAAATTGTCTTTTTTTCATGTTGGGTACTGAAGACTTTTTATTATTAGAGAGGCCATGTTCATAGTGACACAGCAGGAAAGCCAGATGGCGAGTGGCTTGAAGACAACTCATAAAACAGAAGATGATGGAGGGAGACCAGATAGGAGGCTATCAATAGAGCAGGCGATGGGCTATGAGGGCCTGATCACTGGAAAGGAAGAGGAAAGGGTGAAGGCAAAGGCTGTGGTGGAAGCAGAAGTCACTAAGTAGGGGGTAGAGAGGGAGATATATTGAGGGGGAGAAGGAAGAAGGTGACAGAAAGAAAGTCTCAGCTCTGAAATTCTGACATCGCTCCCCCCTCTCCATCCAGGCAGTCCTAGCCTTGCCTGTGCCAGCGGAAAGCATGCGGTAAGTATGCGCCGCATTACATATGTATATTGGAGAGTAAATAACCCCAAAAAGTGCCTGTAAATAGACTCCGAGTTTATCCTTTATTAATGAGGCGCCAGGCGCCTGCTGTGTCAGAGCAGCGAGACTTTTGTAATATCAAAACCTAAATTACACATCCCAGGAATACAGGAATCGCTCCCAGCCTCTGACTGTCCAAGCCTTCAGTCTTTTCTCTAGGCAAAGGCTCACTCCAAAGGGGTTAAAGGTCAGGTGCCCCCTCCCCCTACCAGGGGAGCTGCAGCAGGTGACTGTGATGGGGTTACAGTATTCCTAATTCTACCAGGCTTTGGCATAGCTCTCCTCCACCCCCCAGCCCTTCCCCTGTCCATCATTGACCAGCACTGGCCACTCAACTATGTCTAGAACATAGGGGAAGACTTGAATCCTCATTCTAGAGGGCTTCATTCTAGGAGTTTGGGGATCCTGAGAGGGGAAGCAGCACCAAATACCAGGGCTAGATCCTGCGCAACTTTTATAAAAGGAATGGGCTTCACTTCTAGGGCTTTGAAATTTAGCATGACCAACCTCTGTGACTGATTGGGATGTGGTGTGTGTGTGTGTGTGTGTGTGTGTGTGTGTGTGTGTTAGGGACTCCTGAGGGGCAGTCAAGGGACAGGAGTATGGGGCCCATCACTCCTCATCACTGACTATGTCCAGGTCCTAGACCTCAAATTCTAGCCTCCCAAAGTTGATTCTTATCTCCCTAGTCCTCTCTGAATTCAAGAGGTAAGGCACATGGGAGATGACCTTCTGGTCTCCTCACCTTGACTATCCAACCTGGGGGAAGAAGCCAGATTTTTCTACTACCATTATCCTAGATACTCAGCTCTCCTCACCCTGTCCCCACACTGAGATCCTTCAGGGGAAATGGGATAGCATGGCCTGGAAACTTGCCAAGGCCAGGGGTATCATCAGTAGGGTTTTCAGCCCAAATTTTGAGTCCAGGGTCTCTGACCCAGGCCTGGTCATACTCGCTGAAGGATTTATGACCCTGGCTCCTTGCCTGGCACCAACTCCTGGATTCTAAGATCTTGGCCTTGGACATGGGACCCTTTGGAAAGGCTCTGCCACAGTTGTGGACTCTGGACCTGGCCTGGGCTGCATCCTCCGAAGGATTTACAGCCTGGCCTGGGCAGGCAGCTCCCAGCGGCCCTGGCGTCGTGTTGAGTCTGTCCCATTATATGGACAGTTGAGTTTAATAGTCACTGTGTGCTCAGAGCCCCTGGTACAGAGCTGTGCACGGCACGGCCCAACACCCCCTCCGTTCTTGCCACCACCCGCCCGATCCCCAGCCACCCAGCCCATCCACACAGTAAATTAAAAATATGAATCACATCTCCCCGCTGCCTCCCCAAACGCTCGTCTTGTCAGCCTCTGTGTTCTCTTCATTTGTATTACCTTAATTTAATGTTAATTATGGTCTTCATTTACAAGGAACAAGCAACCCGAGCCAACTCCCCTCCCGACAGGGACCCTCCCTAGCTCCCTGCCCACCCCTTCAGCCCCTACCTCTATCCTCTCCTGCCAGGTGCCCTACCCACTTCTTACCCCCATTCCCAAGGGAAGACACTCCCACCACATTCCCTACCTTGGGAGGGAAGACTGGGGGAGCTAGAGATAGGGAAGAATAAAAGATAGGTACCAACTGGGACTTTAGGGGTGCTGGACAAAGGAGCATAGATGGGGGAGGCCAAGAGGTACAGTCCCAAAGTCTCCCTATGAGAAGAGCTGGAATTGGTGACAGAAGACCACCACCACCTCATTTAGAAGGCCTACCTCATTACCAGCCAGTACCACTTTCTCTGCTGAAAAAATGGGACCTCCACCCAAAGGACTCTGATGGGCCATCACTATGGATATAGTTAAAGGGAGCTGTCCCTTCCACTTTTCCCAGGGGCCCTTCATCCTCTCCCTGAGAGAAGTCCTTCCTGTCATCTTGCCTAACCCCTTGCTGCTGCAGGACATTCTGGTGTCTGCTGACCCCATGGAAGGGGACCTGAGTAACTACACTGGCCTCTCTCACATTGCAGGAAAGGCAGGATCCAATGGGCACTCCCTCTACTTCCCCACAGGGACATTGTAACCTTGACCTCTAGGGGCCTAGACCCCTGGGTCTTGACCCCAAGGTCCCTCCAACTGTAGCCCTTAAGAGGTGAGGATGGCCTCTTGTCCCATACTTAACCCCTGCACCACCTCCTACTGGAGCTCTCTGAAACAAAAAGCCCCATTCCCTGGGCTCAGAGAGCTTTAAAACCCTCCTGTGTTGCTGTCTCGGTGTATGTGATTGTCCCACTTTGCCTCAGGGAAACACACACACCCAGTGACCGACTTAGACATAGAGCTGGCTCAGTGAATGCTGATCACACAAGTCTGGGTCACCTGCACTCACATGGATATTAATGACAAAAACACCTCCATCTCACTACCACTCTGTGTGTGTGTGGGAGAGAGAGAG
>CM053598.1:90222362-90240385 GCA_028646575.1 Pseudocheirus occidentalis | reverse complement strand
GAGAGAGAGAGAGAGAGAGAGAGAGAGAGAGAGAGAGAGAGAGAGAGAGAGAGAGAGAATGTCCTGCACTTGGGAATTCAATGGCGACAGACGATGAAGCCGAGTGACCGTGTTGCTGGGGTAGGGGAGAGAGGTGTGGCAGACCCTCCCTTCCTGGAATTTTGTGTGTCCGATACCCTCCTACAGCACCCCCACCCCGCCCCCCAGATGCCAGCGGTACCACGGACGCGGACACGGACACGGACGCGGGGGAAGTGATGACAAATGCCCGTTATCAGCGAACGAGGCCGATGACAAATGTGCGGGCTCCGCGCGGCCCCATTAGGCTGTAATAACCGGAGATGGATGGCCCGGCCCCCCCAGCTCTCCTCCCAGCCTCTCCCGCCTGATGCCCGCCCCCCCCCGTCCCTGTCCCCTCCCGAAAGGCGCCCCCCTTACCCGAGCCCGGCGCTCCGCCCACCCCCTTCCCCCAATTAGGCTGTAATAACCAGAGATGAATGGCCTGCTCCCCCTCCCCCAAATCGACTCTGGCTCAGCTAGAGGGAGGGGGAGGTGCGACATTGCCAATCACAGATGGCGGGGGGGGGGGGGGTTAGGGGGAGCATAGAGGGAGACAAGGAGACAGACTGAGAGATGGAGGGGGAGAGACAGAGAGAAGAAACAAAAACCAGCGAGGGGGAGGGGGTGTCTAACAGTCCACACATACCCACACAGGAACATGCTGACACACACACCCCTCCCCAGCCCCAGGATGTAGGCTTGGGGCCTTCCCCCACTCCCATCCCTGAAGCCTGCTCCCGGCTCAAGGAAAGGAGGAGTCTGGATGAAAGCCCCGCCCTTTGTTTCCCTTACGACCACCACCCCATCCCACCGGAATGAGTCTCAGGCCCGACTCCAGACTAAAAGAAGCAGAGCAGGAAGAGGATGGGGTTCTAAGGTAAGCTTCTAGGGACAGGGGTCTGTGACCCTTCTCTGAGCAAGAGCCTGGCCCAGAGAGTTAGGAATAGACTGGGAGAACTCTCAGGGCTTATTCGACCTTTGTCCTCCAAACCCGAGTCCTAACTGGAAGGCATCAGGTCTACCCCTAGGGTTTACAGAACTGGGGGGAATCGGGCAATACTCTCAGGTCAACCCACATCTCAGTCCCATGTGTCAAAACACTCTAAATTTAATCTAAGGTCCTGCTCATGCCTCAGGAACACAAGTCCCTCCAGTTCCCCAGCTTTGAGAGCCACTGTTCTGGTCCCAGAGACCCCTACCTACTCAGGTGCTAAGGACTGAAGTAAAGTTGGAGATGCTCAAGGTAGAAAGAGAAGACATCTGTACCTCCTCCCCCAATAGCTGGGTCGGACTAATGCTGAGGTGGGAGGATGGGGGATGGGGGGCATTTGAACCAGCCTAGTTAATGGACAACAGCCAGGCTCCCCCTCCCAGCCCACCCCCTATTCTCTAGTGCTATTGACCTGTCATTAGTTATCCCATATCCAAGGTCACCAGGGCTGGTCCAGCCATAAATCACCTGCAGAGGGGTGGGCTGGGGGTTGGGGGGCTGAGAGTGAAGGTGACAGGCACAGGAAAGCTTCAGGGATATTGGCCCAGACCACTGGCCTGGTCCAGAAGAGAGGGGGTAGGGGGTCCTCCTTTTCAGAGCAGGAGCTGGAACCTCAAACAGGTCCTCACTGCTGCCCTACATAGCTCTTCCCCACCCCCATTTTTCTTTCCTCTCCCTCCCTCTCCCTCCCTCTCTCTCCCTCCCTCTCTCTGTCTCTCTCTCTCTTTTTCCTCTCTCTCTCTCCCTCTTTCTCCCTCTCTCTCTCTCTCTCCCTCCCATCTCTCTCTCTCTCCCTCCCATCTCTCTCTCTCTCTCTCCCTCTCTCTCTCCCTCTCTCCCTCTCTCCCTCCCATCTCTCTCTCTCTCTCCCTCTCTCTCTTTCTCTCCCTCCTCTCTCTCCCTCCCTCTCTTTCCCTCCCTCTCTCTCCCTCTCTCTCTCTCTCCCCCCCTCTGTGCCCCCCCCTCTCTCCCTCTCTCTCCTCCCTCTTTATTTCATACACCATCAGAAGCTAGCCCCCGCAGTAAACATGTGCTTTTTTCTGGGGGAGAGGAAAGGGCTGAAAGGAACCTTGCAGATCCAGGAAGGGGAGGTGACTAGGCTTGGCCCCAGTAGCCAAGTCTTCCTTGCCCCCTGAGCAGTGGAGCCCAGGGCGAGCACTCACTCCCAGACACAAAAGGGGAAAGTGAGGCTAGGACCCTGGCTGTGTGAGTAAGACTGTCCTTCCTTTCATAACCTCTACAGCGCCTGCTCTTTTGCACCCACTCTCTTGCTGGGGCCCTCCATCCAAAAAGAGTACCTCGCTGCAGGTCAGAGTCAGAGTTAGGGACTGGAATACCCCTCCTTCCAGAAGGGACAGAAAGTCACCCCCATCCTTGGTAGACAGTCACTACCCCAGCTCCGTCAGAAGCTATTGTCTTCTTTGGTCCTTGGGCACCCTCTGCCGGCGTCTACCTGAGATGCAGCTGCCCCTTCCCCTTCTGCCCAAACCCCGTTCTCCTTCCCTGAAGAAGCCCTCAGCGCACCTTGCTGAAAGTAGACGACACCCTGATCCTATGTTATGTCTTTTGTCTTTGCGCCTCCGGGGCCGTGCCCACACAGACCTCACTTTCCTATCCAATATTTCCTGGCCCCAGGGTGGGAGGGACCTTCAGTATTTCTGACTCCTTAATAAATCCAGGCCTAAGAACAGGGGCAGTATCTTCCATAGGAATTTATTTTTCCAAATAAAAACAGCACCATGGTGGGCCCCTCAGATGTTCCCTTCTTTTCAGGAAAACCCTGGTGCCTGTGGGCACTTCTCAGCTATGTACCTTGGAGTGGGGCAAGTCGCCCCAAGTTCTTGGAGCAGGGAGTCACTGGGGTAGAGAGCCCAGGACCTTAACCCTGAGGTGAGGAAACCTGGGCTGGGGGCTCAGTATGTGAGCACTGGGGTTCCTTGAGAGTAGAGCTGTGGCCAGCAGGTCCCTGGGCAAAGCCCTGAGAGTGACCCAGAGTTCTCCCCCCAAAAGGCAGATCAGGAAGAAAACAGGAGCTGGTCCCTGGGTATGCTTGTAATTAGGATGCTTACATTCCACGTTGGAGGTAGCTCCAGGCCAGCTGGGGTGACCTGAGAGTAAGCTGTTTTCCCTCTACCCACTTCAGTGTCTCCCATCTGTGAAATGGGCAGGAAGAACAATCCAGGGAGGTAACTCAGACTTTAGAAGGTCAGAGTGCTTTGCTGCTATAAAGTGCTGTGTTCTGCTGTTCCCTGAAGTTTGGCAGGGGCTTCCATTCATAGGGTGCCAGGATCAAGAGAAGAAGCCCTGGCCTCATCCAGAACCTCCTCATTGCCCCTGATGTCCTCCTCCAGGCGTGTCCACATCTGCTCCAACAGGGCCTCTGCTGCTGGGCTGTCCTCCTATCCCAGGTAAGCAGACCCAGTATGAAGAGGTCATTTGGTCTCTGGCTCCTACCAAGGCCAAGACTCACACCCTTTCCCTTCATCCAGGAGATCTGCGTCCATGACTCTTCTGCCCCCTGCCAGTGCCCTCAGAAGGTGGTAGAGAGTTGCCTGGGACACTGAAGGGCCTGATTTGCTCACAGTCACCCAACTAAGTACAGGTCACTAGCAGGTTTGGAACCTAGATCTGCTCCAACGCTAAGGCCAGGCTTCTACCCAATACAACAACTCTCATGTAAGGGTTAGAGTGGGAGGGAGGTGAGAGAGGGACCCAAAAGTTACCTGTGGGGTGTTCCACACCAGCCGGAGGGCATTTCTCAAAGTCTTTCTAAAGACATAAGGTCCTTCGTTGCTGCTGAGTCCACTGGGGTCAAAACGGATTCCCTGGAAGGGAAAGGGATGTAGAAACAGAGCTCAGAAAGCAAGAATGAAAGAGGAAGGTAGTGGTCTCCCGTAACTCCCCTTCTTCCTGGTAAATTATCTCCCCCTCCCCCAAAACCAGGGTTCTCAGAGCCTCCAGATGGGAAGGCAGGGAGGACTCCAGGAAGCAGCTGTACCTGGTAGGTATAAAGCAGGCCTGAGTCCACTTCCTCAAGCTGAAAGCCTTGGTGTTGGCAGAACTGCAGGAACCTGAGAATCTCCAGGAGGCACTTCAGTCTGTCCAGCTGCTGACCTTCTGGTGGCCACCCCACAGCTGGGGTGCAGAAGAAAAAGCTGACCATGGGCAGAGGAACCCCGTTTGTTCCCATTCCCAGTCAATGTGACTCAAGAGTCAACCACCAAGGTGGTCCAGCCATTCAAAAGTGTATGTGCTTGTACAGAGAAATAACCTTCCTGAAACTGTACCCCCTTTTTTGAAGCCACAGGAGAATTATGGGAGGAAGTGGTCTAAGTCAAGAGATCCAGATGTCACTGACTCACAGCGGTTTTTCTCACTAGCCAGGCAGTGAGACAAATTTGGGTTCAGGGTCTGCCATCTACTAATCCTAGAACCTGGAACAAATCTTCCTGACTCCTGTGATCCTCATTTATCAAATGGGAAGGTTTATATTTCATTGGTTGTGGGGACCGAATGAGAAACTGGTTTGCCAGCCTCAAAGGATGTATCTCTAAACATCAACAACAAGCATTTGTCAAACACCTGATGTCCTATTGGAAGATCACAGAATCGGTCAGAAAAGAAGCTATGACTCAAACCCAGGTTCCCTGATGGCCCATCACAGTGATTCTATGCCAGATTCTCTGTAGGGTCCCTAGGTCTATGACCATGATTTTAAAAACAAGGAAATGGTTTAGCTGGAAAAAACTGAGTTAAGAACAGGCATCCCTAGACTCACTCTCTTCAGACTCATAAGCCTTGTATACTCAGGGCCTCCTGCTAGACTTTTCTGTTGTAATATTCAGTCCTCTAGAAAGGCCCCCGAGGGATGGAAAGGAAGAGATATACAGGGTGGATGGTCAGGTAGGCTTGCTTGCTTGTTTGTGTTCCCCAGTTTTATGGGTAGCACCAGGGTCAGGTGTCACTCAACTCCCCATGTTCCCAAAGCCTCTGAACTAGGTAGGGGTAGGAGGTATTACTAGAGGTCTAAGCACCTCAGGCTTAAAACTGAGGCTGTTGTGTAAGGACTCTCAGGAAGGAGGCTATGGTCACAGTACCCCTTCCCTTCCCCTAGTAGAGAATCTTCCCTCAGGAAATCAGCCTAGGCCTACAACCTAGGGTGTCCAATTCCTGGTCTCAAGGCTTTTCTCATTCCTATGCTGCCTCCTTGGCTCTGCCCCAGCTGCCCTGCTCTCCTCTCCTAGCCTCCAGGGTCCCCTTCCCTCCTCCCCCTTACTTAGAACTCCAGGGTCCTCCATGAGGTAGAGCAGAGAGCCCAGGCGGTCATAGAGAACTGCATAGGGCACCAGCAGCCCTGGCCCCGGGGGAAGGAAGAGGAAGTGATGAAGCATCTTCTGCCAGTCGGAGACCACAGGCACCTGGGAGAAGGAAAAGGTACCCAGAGGGCTTCAGGGAGACATAAGGAAAGAACGTCCCAGGGTGGGGCCCCCTAACCGATCCCAGGCCAGGGGAAAGAACTGGGGAGGCGGTGGAACAGGAGTTGAGGCAGGAAAGCAAGTCTGAGAGGAATGGGGAGGTGTCCCTCTTCCCCAACCTCAAGGTCTCTTCCCCCATTTAGGGTGGCAGGGAGCCATGAGTAGCTCTGCTGAGGCAGCGTCGGAAGGATAGGAGCATTTAGCTTGGAGGCTTTAATCACCAGCCTCACCAACTGCTCCGACCCTGTATACAAGCGCTGCCCATCCCATCCATCCCCTCCCTACCCGGGGTGGGGGGGCATTTGGGGGCCAGGAGCTCCAAAGGAGCACCAGCCTGGAGTGAGCAGGATATAACACGACGTTTAATATTCATAATTAGGTTAAGAAGTCAATCACAGCCGCATTCCCGGGGGGCGGGGCTAGGGAGTAGAGGAGGGGCACAGTGAGGCTGGGGAGGGGGCAGACAGTGCTTCTACCCCCCACCCCCCACCCTCCTTCTCCATCCTCTCCTCCCCTCCCTTGAGCCAGTGCAAGGAGGAAAATGAATGTGAATTTATCATGATTAGGCAAATCCGGCAGGGGCGCGATTCCGGGGGAGGCTAAAAAGATGAATTTCAGCGATAAAGTTAAATAAGGACGGAGCGCCCCCCCCTCCCCTTTTCCCCCTCCGCTGATCGCTCTTCCCACAATTTATGAGCCGATTAGGCGGAGGCTGCAAGTTCCTGCAACTTCGCTAAACGCGGCCCTGCTGTTCCCAGCAAATTAATTAACCACGGGCTGCGGCTGGCAACGGTAAAGGAGGAGCCCGAGCGGCAGCCCCCTGTCGCCCCCACCCCCACAGGCTCCACCTCGTCCCCCACCCACACGCCCACTCGGGACCTAATCCTCCAGGAGCTCCCTTCCCAACTCTCCCTCCGGACTCATACACACTCAAGCAGTCCATACATCACCCCACCAGTCTCCTTGCCCTTCTACACCCAGAGACTCCTGGTCTCCATCCAACCATGCCCTGCCTGGACCCCTCCTGGCCAAGGGGAAGAGAACCTGCAGTGGTCCCAGGGGACATCTACACTCTGGTGCACGTTTGCCCATATGTACAGACACGCTTAAAACTACACACACACACACACACACACACACACACACACTCTCTCACCCTCAATGCCAAATCTAATGACCTTTTCTCAATTCTGGCCCTTCTAGGCCTCTTCCTGGGATCTGAGGACCCCTCCTCCCAAATACTCTTTCCTTTCTGGGCATTTGTGACACCACTGCCTGCTCCTTCTTCAGCTCCTGGCCCTGATGGCCTTCTGTATCACACTCACACTAAATGAGCATGCCCTAGAGCTCTATCGGACTCGGTTCTATTTTCTCTCCATCCTCTCTCACTTGGGCAATGCATCAGCTCCCATGGGCTTCATTACAATCACCACGCTGACAACTCCCATAGGTATGGCTCCAAATCACCTATTGGATGTTTCAGACTGGATGTTCCATTGGCACCTCAAACTCCAGGAGTCCAAAATAGATCTAATTCTCTTTCCTTCTAAAGTCTTCCTTCCTTCATACAAAACTTGTTTTTGTGGAGGGTATGGTTGTCCTTCCAGTGACCCTGCTTTTTCTGTCCTCCCTGACCCCTCACTCTCAGTCACCCTATGTATCCATCTCATCTCTGCATGCGTCCCCATTTCTCCAGTCCCACAGCCACCACCTGAATTCAGACCCCCATCACCTTGATCCTGGATTATTGTAAGAGCCTCCAAACTGTTCTCCCCCCTCTACTCCAATCCATCCTCCACACCACTGCCTGCCAAGGCCCAGCTCTGACCATGGCACCTCCCTACAGAATAAACCATCTTAAGGATCAAATATAAATACATTGCACAATCTGACCTCATTCTACCCTTCTCACCATATTACTCATAATACTTACATGCAGGAACTCTTTAGTTCATACGGATTCTTCACACACATCTCCCATCCCTGCACCTTTGCAAGTGACTGACCCTCACCTCCTTCCTGGAGGACATTCCATCTTCATTTCTACCCCTTGGAATCCTTTCTTCAGGTTCCACCTTCAGCTCGAGCCCTTTCCTCTCTCCTTTCCTCTCCCCCAACACCTGCCAATGCATCCTCCTCCCCTCCACTGTGACCCTGAAGCTGTCTTGTATGTCTTTCATCATACCTAAATAATTAGATTAGAAAGTAAGCTCCTTGAGGGCAGGGTCTGTCTTGCTTGTACAAAAGCACAACTTTTACCTTCACAACTAGTGCCTGGCACCTAGAGGGCGCTCAGTAAAATGCTTGCTGATTGCCCCACCCAGTGCTCTATACATACACATACCCTCTCTTACAAACACATGGACGTGTGCAGATACACACCTTCGCCGAGTAAACAAAGCCATGTACATACTCCTAGATGCATGCCTAAATACACATACGCATGTGTACTTAGAGTGACACACACACATACTAAGATACATGCAAACAGACATACACCAAAACACAGTGAAGTTTGGGTCACACGCTCTGATTCCTTGGGCATATCCTAGAGGTCTAAGTCTCTGACTTCTGGGTAATTTGAACACAGCTCTTTACAGAGAGGGCCCTTGGAGGTCATCTTACCCAAGCCCTTCTCATGCAGGTCCGTCCCCTCCCTCGTTCCTATGTATGCGTGGTCAGACCTCTCTCTGGTCATACATGGCTCCCTCCTGTCCACTCTCCTAGCCTTCACAGCACAGTTCTCATCCCAGGCAGTGTAATCTGGATGAACTCAGTAGTGGGAGTCTGGAAAGCTGGCTTCTAGGTCTGACCCTGCTACTAAGTGACTGAGTGATCTTGGGTAAATCACTCTCCCTCCCTGGGCCTCAGTTTTTTCCTTTGTCAAATAAAAGGGAGAGGAAGACAGTTAAAAAGCACCGTCCAGCTTAGAGCCCTGCCTGCCAGGGCCAATGCCCCAAGGTCCCTTAGCATTAACAATCTGAACCACATATGGCTCCATCTTACTCTCTTCTGGTCTTTCCAGACAAACTGTAATGTGTATCTACCACTCACTGGGCCACTGGTGGCACAACAGATAGAGTGCCAGGTCTGGAGTAAGGAAGACCTGAGTTCAAATCCAGCCTCAGAGTGACCCTGGGCAAGTCATTTAACCCTGTTTGCCTCAGTTTCCTCATATGTAAAGTTTACTGGGGAAGGAAACGGCAAACCACTCCGGTATCTTTCCCAAGAAAACACCAAGTGGGGTCACAAAGAGCCAGATCTGAATGAAATGACTGAACAACAAACGACACTTGTCGGTCTTGGGAAACTCCTCACTCCTCAGGGAAAGCACTGACTTTGCCTTTTGTGAGTCTCTCTTCCTCTGTGCCCCGCCCAGCCCCACTTCTAATGTCCACATCTATCCCAAGAATCTGAGTCTGACCCTCCTCGCTTCCCAGCACGCCTCTGTCATCTTTCAGATGTGTGTGTTGACTGACCACCCCAGCACACGGCCAGAGGCCTCCCCACCTCCCATAGGGGCTGCACATCCGAAGGAAGTTATGGCCCCAATGCATCCTCTGACCCAGGCAAAGGAAAACTTACCTTCTTCATCAGCATTTGCTCACCAGTAACACGGTCTTGAACTCGGAACCAGTGGTTGCTTAGCTGAGCAGTGACAAAGAAGTGACGGCCCAGGGAGTAGTAGTAGAAGAGGTTGGAACCAGGGAATGCCATGCCTAGCTTCCTGCCATTCCTCTGCAGAGGGAGAGAGAAAAAGAAACAGATATGGATGGAGAGAGAGACAAAGGAATGGGGCTACGCAGAGATATCTCTGTAGACAGAGACAGAACAATGTAGTGAGGAGCCTGAGAATCCAAAAAGACAGAAGAAGGGAGTGTATGTGTGTGTGTATGTATATACACATATATATATATGTGTGCATGTATTTAATATACATACATACATTTATACTTTTAAAAATATGAACAAGGGCAACTAGGTGGGTAGAGTGCTGAGCCTGGAGTCTGGAAGACTCCTCTTCCTGAATTCAAATCTGACTTCAGGCATTTACTAGCTGTGTGACCCTGGGCAAGTCACTTAACTCTGCCTCGGTTTCCTCATCTGTAAAATGGCTGGAGACAGAAATGGCGAACTACTCTAGTATCTTTGCCAAGAAAATCCCAAATGGGGCCACAAAGAGTCAAACATGACTGAAAAACTACTGAACAAAAATAAACTATCAGACAGACACGGCGGGAGGAGGAAGAGAAAGAGATAGAAAGGAGGAACTGAGCAAGAGATGTACAAAATCAGAGTTACAGAGAGAAAGAAGGCTGGACTGAATGAGATGGTCTAAGGACAGAGAAGCCTCATCCAGGAAGTTGCTGGGTTTGGGCACAGGGACTGGGTCTGCATCATAGACCTGCCACTGGCATAAGCAGAAGCTACATTCCTTCTCTGACCCTTTGTATCCTCCTCTATAAAATGAAACCATTGGATTGGATGGTCTCTAAGGGACCTTCCAGCTTCTGAGATCCTGTAACTGGATGACTTCCTGGGGATGAGAGGACAATCCTCAGGGAACCAAGGGAGAAGGGGTATCTGCCTGTATTACTTCCTAGACTGTAGTGGGATGGACCAGTATGGAAAGGGAACACAAAGAAACAGTGGTCGTTTACAATTTATTTAGGTGATGAGAAAATTATCTTTTTAAAAAAAAAAGGTCTTAAAATCTTATCTTGCACAGGAAGATGTTCCCAATGCCTCTTAATTCTAATGCCTTCCCACTCTTATTTGCTTCCCATTTATCCTGTATATAGCCTGCTTGTATGTCTCTCTTGTTAGATTGTAAGCTCCTTGAGGGCAGGGACTGTCTTTTGTTTCTTATAGTATTCCAGGGGTTTAACAATGCCTTGACACACAGTAGGTGCTTAATAAATGTTTATTTATTGATTGGCTGGCTTAACTTGTTTGTACTTCCTCAACTATCATAACTTTTTCCTGTTAGTGGGTGATGAGAACTAAGTGGCAGATATTTGATATCCAACCTGGATGAATCTCAGAAGGAGATCGGTGGGTCTGGGAAAATCCTTGAACACAAGTACCAGTATGAAAGAAAAGATTGCTACCCTTCTGATGGAATGAACTTCCAAAGGTATTTGTAGAACCTATATCAGCTAGCGCTCCATCATAGAGGGAAAGGGGGAGGAGAAGGTGGGGAAGATAATTTGGGACTCAAAAGTTTATGGAACTGAATGTTGTAAACTAAAAGTAAATAAATACAGGTTTACACCTATCTGAAATGGCTTAGAAAGTTGATTGGGGGCACCAAGCGATTTAAGGGATTTGCCCAGGGTCACACAGTCTGTATGTGTCAGAGGCAGGCTTTACTGTCTCTGAGGTTATCCCCAAAGCCATTGTCATGACTGTTCTTCAATTCATGTTAAATTCAAGTATTATTTCTGAAATAACATTTTTCCCTTTATAAATAAACATCTTTTCTTACATTCAAGCTAGCTGGCTGACTCTGATGCAGTAAGGGAGAGGAATGAGAAGGCAGGAGCCACAAACACCTGTGGTGGCTCCATTTGGATACAGGCAGGGTATGTCTAACCTGCTTACAAGCTGATGGTTAAATTTTCAATGTGAAAAAAATTTCAATGTGAGCATTTACATCTCAGAAATCAATAATTACTCCAAGTTAGGGTTTGATTTGTTTTGTCAATTGGCTAAGCTTACCAAAGTGCTAGTAGTACAGATTAAACTTAAAAGTGTATATGCATAAGCTTTCTTTCCCCTAGAGAGCCACCAGCACACCCCTGTATGACTCTATAAACATAGCTTGAGCTCAGCAAATTCGAAGTAGCCTGTTAGACAATAAGAACAATAACTAGCGATTATAAAGAACTCTCAGGTTTACAAAGTGCCTGCCCTCCATCTGTCACGGTAGGAAGAGGACTCCTCTGGATGGAAGGGTCTCTAATCCTTTGAGGGTAGCATCTGGGGCCTGAATTAGTAGGAATGACCCTAGCAAGATTAGGTCTTGGAACATAGCACGTAGTGTGGATTCCTTTTTGCAAGCTGGGATCAGACATTTCACAGGCAGGGCAGGGAGCCCAGAGAACCTAGGAGGGAGACCACTGAACACTTAGGACTGGGCAGTTGAGTGGGGAGGGAGGGGATGGCAGACTTCCAATAAGAGGGAAGGGCAGCTTGTCTGGTGAGGTGAGACAGTCCCTAGCAACCCCCAGAGAAGCTCACCATAGTAAGGAGGGCCACACGCAGAGCCGGGTGTTCCTGGCTGCCAGCATTCAGGGGAAGGCCACCAGTGGTCAAGGCTAGACCAGAGTCGAGCAGGGAGAAACTGTGATTGTCACTGTCCAGGAAGAGGCATCGCAACCATTCCAGAAGCATGCAGCCTGCCTCCCTTACTTGGCGTCCATAGCTGTCTTCCACAGAGGGCTTGAGGGAATTAACCCAACACTCCGGACCTAGTTTTAGCTTTTGAGGGTCTGTCTTGCAGTCTCTCCCACTTAAACTGGCCCTACTGTCCACTGGTCTATCTTCACCCTCTCTTGGTTCTTCTCCAGGTCCCTCTGAGGATACCTCCTCCTGCTCCCTTCCCTGGAGTTCAGCTCCTAAGTCCAAGAGCCCCCCCTGCCCACCAGGAGTCATTCCTGTTGGATCTTTGCGGATCATCACTTCTACAGGCATGGGAGAGGCCTTTGGAGCCTCAGCTGCCTCCTTCTGTAACATAGAGGAGTCAGTAGACAAGGTCCATGGTTTATCCCGAACCCAGGGCAGAGTGGTAGGTATAGGACCTAGTCTAGAGTTTGGGCTCAGACTGGGGGCTCCTGCCCAGGGGTGTGCCTGACCCCAGGACTTCTCAGGTGCAGAGTCTCCCCTCAGTGGCTTCCAGGGTTCCAAGAAGATGGACCGGCTGGTACCCAGGTTGAAGGGCAAAGTAGATGTGAGGCTCAGGGCCTTAGATCCAAAAAAGCTGACCCCTTCCTTATCCTGTTCCTGTGAAGTGGGGCTTCCAGGAATTGAGGGACTGGGTAAGTGAGGGCCAGGTGTGCTCTCAGTAACTGAGGTCCGAAGAGTGAGACAATGGGAGGGCATCCCACTAGACAGCAGCAGATTGGCTGTGAGGTCCAAGTCACTTTCCATGGTGATGGGGGAACCACTGTCTCTTGAAGTTGATCCTGGGGCAGGGAGGTTCAGGGATTTTGGAGAAGCTGGCCTTTCTCCCAGTTCATTGTTCCCAGGTCTGGTGGGAGAGATCCCAAGCCTCTGGTGAATGGATGCCCGGGGAAAAGGGGAACATTCCTGACTATCCATGGAAGAATTAGCAGACACTCCAAATTATTACTGCAGGAGTTGGTGGGAGACACACAAATCTAGGACCCAGGCTTTTGAAGCTGCCTCCCCCCTACCCACCTCTAACAGCTCCCCTGAGTGGAAGCAGTGGGGAGAATGCCCTGAGGAGCTAGGAGGGATGGTTTCCTGGGAAACTGGAACACCCTTGTGCTCCTGGGGGCCCCAGGCCCTCCCCGGACTGCCTAAGGCCCAAGGTCTTAGAACTCACTGGTAGAAGTTGCATGGGGCATCTTGGTCTCCCAGGCTCAGTTCCTGAATCCCTGTGTGTAGGAGGGGCACATGATGAGATCTCTAACTCCCTGTGTGCTCACTAAAATCTTGGCCCAACTCTGTGAGCACTGGTCTGAGTTTGAGGTCACCTCCCCCAAGCTCTCCTAGCTGTCTCTCCCCCAAGCTTTCCTAGCTGTCTCTCCCCCACCCTGCTGCCCCAGGATGGAGAAGGAGAGGACCCTCCCTGCCCACGGTATCCTCCCTTCTGCTTCCCCCTCCAGTTCTTCCAGGATGAGGAAGAGGGAGATTCCTGCTGTCCAAAGGAAGCACAGAGCTCTGAGAGGTGGGGCTGTTCTTACCTCTCTCCAGGGGGTGGTCAGCTCTGGCCTCAGCCAGGAAGCCCTGCAGAGTGCTGGATGAAGGGGACCCCATCATCCTTGGCTTGGTTCCCTCTGGCTCTTCCCTAGCTATGGAGACAGGAGTGGAAGTGGGGCTTATGGGATGGGACACCCACCCAGGATGAGTTGGACAGTGGAGGAAGGCTGGCCACCCCAACTGGCCCAGGGTTGAGGCTCTGCCAGGCCCTACAAGAAGGTGGGAGAAACTTGTGTCTGGCAGAATGTCAGATGGAAACTGAAAGTAAGTGAAGCACTAGGACTGAGCATGTGCGGGCGGGGCATGGCGAGGGGCCCGGACTTCTCCAGGTCAGGTCCCAGCCCCTCCCCCTTGGATAGCTAGAGGAAGACAAGAACTATACCCCACAGCAGGGTTGCATCTGGGCACTCCCTGCCCATCCCAACCTTGGGGGAAGGGGAGGGCCAGATGTTCTCACTCTGGACTGTGTCACTATGGACATTTTATGGGCAGGGAGAATAAGGTCCCCAAAGACAGATCTCCCCTCTCCCCAGATCCAGACGCCTAGTCACTGTCCCGTGGTCTTACTGATTTAGAAATTCAACAAGGGCAGAGGTCACTCTTTGGTGATGACGCAATGACGTGAGGGAGGGGAAAGAGCTGTGACTATGAAGGGTGCCACCACTCTCTCCATAGCTGGCATGGGCTGGTCACCAAATGGCTCTGGGCGAGGCTTAGAGCCTTGACGGCTACTGAGTGAGGATCAGGGGGTGGACAGGATACAGAGGGGCACAAGCTTTTATTTTCTTTCCTTCTTCCTAGCAAGCATAGGACCTATTTGTTGTTCTCCTTCTCCTTTCTGACCCTCCTGAGGCTCATCTGAGACTGGAGGAGAGGGGCCTAAGTGGGAGAAGCTAAACCAAATAGCTCCCCAAGAATCTGAGGGAGCAGTAGGAGAGGCAAGGGTTATTTCCTAGGTCCCCCTACGTAGGGCTGCTGCCGCTAACTGCTGTTTAGGCTTCCAACACTCAGCAGTGAAAATTCCCTCTTTATACCACAGCATCAAGTCTCCTTAAGACATTGGAATCATTCAGGGGATCTCTGAGAAATGTGAACCCCAAATGGTCTGGTCTGGTAGGTACAGGAGGGTAGAGTGGGGGAATGGAGCCTTTCTGACCAACACTTCCTGTTCTCATTTCCTGGGGAGTCTAGGAAGAAGCTACATGCTCTGCTAAGAAGGGCACCCCAACTTAAAGACTGTGTGGGCTAATGCTTCTGCTAGGGGAACAGATATGCCAGATTCCCCCAGGCTCAAAAGATTGCGGTAGGACTGTATGATGACAAAAGGGATTCACCTGAATGATCCTTGAGCCCCTGTGTCAAAATGCCTCATTTGAGGCATACTTTATGGGTGATGTAGGCTGGGAGATTTCCCTCCAACACCAACAACCTCTACTCTAACCTGGGGTCTCTGGATCTCTTATATGCCCCAGAAGCTGAAGTACCATAGTCAGCCCAGTCAGAGAAATTGATAATGGAAATACCCCACCCATTCCACAGCCTCTGTGGCAGGAGGGCTAAGAGTAACTTCTGTCCTGATAATGAGGACTAGGACTCTTCCTTAGTCCCCTAACCAATTAGGTCAAGCAATTCCTGCTGGCCAGCAGGGGTCACTCTAAAGCAAGCTCAGAAAGAGTATGGCATGTACCCCCCCCCCCCACCACCAAGGTCCGAATTACACAGGTGTGCTGGCCACTGATGGATGAAACCCATCCTTGGTGGTGATGAGGGCAGGAGGTGGGGGAATGGGTATGATTCCTAATACAGATTGGTTGGGAGCAAAAAGTGGCAGTTTTATACTGGAGAAACAATCGAAGCCCCCTCAAAGGGGAGGCCTCACTAGGGCACCTGGTTAGCCTTGGGGCCCAGAGCAGGGAGAACTTGTCCCCTCATAAAGGACCTTTTAAGGCTCTGGGTACTTTGATGAGCCGAGTTTGACTGGTTAGCACTATGGTGTGAATGGGGCCACCAGCTACCTTTATGGAGGAGGGGTCCTTTTGTTCCTACCCTTTTATGCTCTCCTCCTTGGCTTCTTTCCAACAAATAGCTCGGGTTTCAGGGCCCCAAAGTTGAGGGGGTTGGAGGATTCTGATTTACCACTGTCCCTTGTTCCTGGGACTCTAGGTGCCCTGAAGAAAGGATGGTATGGCTGCCACCCAGCAAGACGGGGAAAAGAGAACAGTCTGGTCCTCTCCACTCCCCCCAGAGGGCAGGGGACAACAGAAAAGGACACACAAGGGAGATCTTAGAGGAATTCATCTACCTGGGACCCTCAGGACTAAAAGGCTGGAAGCTCCAGGACTAACCTCAATTTAACAAAAATTCATTAAGGATTCTTTGCATTCTATCATCTTCTGCACAGCACTTCACATGTAATGGGTACTCACATGTGTTGAATGAATTAGTATCTGTTCATCTTTACGATTGCTAGATATTTGTTGAGCTTTAAATAAACTTTAGGCTGCATTAAAATCAATCCAGGGTATTGTGTTCTATCCTGGGCGCCAAAGTTTAGAAGGAATATGAATAACCTGGAACATATCAATAGGCAACCAGAATGGAACACTGCACATGAGACAGCTTTGGGAAGAACTAGTCAAAGAACTGTTCATGATCTAAAAAAGGGAAGAGGCAGCTTGACTAAAAATCTGCATGTTTTCAGTATGAATAGGCCACAGAAGGCTCAAACCTCACTTCCTTTTTTGACAATAGTTACTAGAATGGTAGATTAGAATACAATCAGATTTACTTAGATTTCAGAAAAGTGTGTCATAAAGTCCTCTGTGCTATCCTTAGTGACACGATAGAAGATGAGTGGCGTAGAAGATGGTAACTAAATTAATTTGGAACTGTTTAATGACCAGATTAACTAAAATAGCAAAAAGAAATGTCATTAGTGGGGACCTTCAGGGATCAGCCCTTAGTCCCAGGCTGTTCACCTTGTATTGATGACTTGGATAAAAGCATGGATGGCAAGCTTGCCCAAGGCACAGATGTCAGGACACCAAAAGACCTTGCTAGGCCAGAAGGATGGCCTAATCATAGCGCCCCCTTTCTCAAACTACCCGGTTTATTCATCTCCATTGCCTAGAAAAGGGCACTTAATAAATGCTTGCTAATTAGTCAAAAGAAGAAAAATTAAAAGGTAGACATAAAGTCCATTACATGTTCAAATAAAACGACAACAAAACAAATCTGACACTGTGAATACAAGAGAGAGGAGGTGAGGCTGAGCAAGGTCAAAAAAGACTGCAGGATTTTGGTGGACAGCCATCTTCGTTATAAGTAAACAGTGGGACTCAGCAACCAAAAACCAAATGACATTTTAGGTTGCTGTAAAAGTGGCATGGCATCCAGGACACAGGAAAACCAACAGTCAGTTGTGTTCTCTCCCCTCATCACAGTAGCTAGTGTTGTGGTCTGTCCTGGGTGACATACTTTGGAGAAGACCACATCTTGGAGAGAAGCCCAAGAAAACCAGGATAGGGAGGAATCTCAGTACTGAGCTACATGAAGACTGGCTAGAAGGATTGGCAATGTCTGGCCTAAGAGTAGGCTGGCCTCTGAACCAATGACTGCTAGCTGATTATTTGGAGTGTTAAGTGAAAAAGGGATTAGGTTTTTGGGTGGCTTTTTCCCTCTTCTTTTGGCCCCAGAGAGTAAACTTAGAACAGGAAGCTGTAGTGGACGATTTAGACTTGATTCAAGGGAAAACCTTCTAGTTAAACTGTCTAAAACTGGAATGGGCAATTTTCACTCAATCACCAAGAATTTAAGTACCTACTACATGGTAGGCACAGGAAATCTGAGCACAGAGTGTAAAACAATCCCTACTTGCAAAGGGCTTACATTAGAATAGGGGAGACAGGTAGTTCAGTACAAGGCAGTGTGGGAAGGAGGGCAGTAGCAGGCCCAGGAAGGGCTTTGGGCAGAAGTTAGTGCCTAGACAAAGTCTTTTTTTCTATGTAATAAATTTTATTTGTTTCTTATTTACATCATTCATTTTCATGAGATTTTTGAATTACAGATTTTCTCCCCGTGTTTCCCCTACCCCAACCCCAAAACAGCAATCCCACTGTAGAACCCCTCCCCCGGTCTCTAACTTTCTGGTAAGGCAGGGAGGGTCTCCGTACCCCAGCCCCTGTATTTCTTAATTCCTAGTTGCAGGTATTGCAGAGCTTTAAATTCTAGATTCTTTCAATTCCTCCCTTGTCACCCACCCCCACTGGAAGGACAACCAATTCAATACAGGCTGTGTCGGTGTGATTATACAGGACATCTTCATAGTGGACATATTGTGACAGTGATCATATATCCCTCCTTCCTATCCCCTCCCCTTGTTCTGTTCTCTGCCCTGTCCCTGTCCCTTTATTGAAGTGTGAGCATCCAGCATCCCTCCCCCAGACCCTGCTCTCCCCTCAGTCATCCTGCCTTTCATCCCCACACCCCCTACTCTCTTGTGTGGCATGATGCCCAGTTTAGAGTTTATGCCATTTTTTCCCTAAACCAGA
>CM053598.1:90163576-90221862 GCA_028646575.1 Pseudocheirus occidentalis | reverse complement strand
TCTGAAAGCACTCCCCAGGACCCCCACCCAAGACCATGATCCAGATCCAGGCCGCTCAACGCAAGAGCACTTGGCCCTGATCAATCGATTCAGCCCCCCTGCCGGATCCGTAGGCCAGGGGCTCTGAAGCAGTTCCTGCCCTTCCCCCATTGCTTCCTTGCCCTGGGGGTAGATTGGCCAAACTACTTTTCCTCTCCCAAATTTAGCTTGAAAGCTTCACTCACTTTCACTGACCTCTAATCCTGGCCCAGTAGATATGAAGATTGCTCCAGGTGCTTTAGATCTTCTCTGAAATAGACTCATGCTGTGGCTTGGGAGGCTCAGCTCCTCCGGCTGCCCTGGAGCCTGGCCACATGGTGGTTTCAGGCTGGGCTGGTCTCGGCTCCCGGCCTGCAGGGGATGAGACTCTTCTGCCAAGCTGCCTTTCTTTAATCCCTATTTTTCACACCTTGGTAGATGTGGAGTTCCTGGAGGCTGTAGATCTTCTCTTTTGTAGACTGGCTGCGTCTCTGCTTGGCTCCTCCTGACTGCCCTGGGGCCTGGCCACGTTTTCATTTCAGGCTTCTGCAATGATCCCCTGCTGCCAAGCTGCCTTCCACAAGAGATGTTTTTTCTGTATTTTTGTGAGTTTGAGAGTCCTAGAATTTGTCCAGTCATATTTTATGGGTGTTAAGGGTGGCTATGTGGGAGCTGTGGGACCTTACTGCTTCTGTGCTGCCATCTTGGCTCCACTCCCTGCCTAGACAAAGTCTTAAAGGAAGAGAGGGGCTTCTTGGAAGGTGAGATATGGAACAAGTACATTCCAGTCCTGGGGAATGATGGCCCACAACAGAGCCTGGGGGAGTCCCCACAACTAGGGGGAGATACATTCTCTTTCACTAGAGACCTTCAATGAAGTCCAGATAACCACTGTTTAGGAATGTTGTCGAGGCTATGCCTGGACTAACAGGAGGTGCCCTGTGACTCCTGAGACTTGGTGTTGAAGGGAGTGGAGGGTGGTGGATGACACAAGGTTGGGGGGGCTGTCTTCCAAGCTCTGAAGGGCTGCCATGGAGGAGGTTGGACTGATTCTATGTAGCCCTAAAAAGCCAAACTAGGAACACTGGATGGAAGTTACAGAGGAAGATTTTGTTTCAAGTCCTGAAAGAAAATTCCTAACAATTAAACTTTCCTAACCATGGAACAGATTGTCCAACACTGGACAGCAGATATAATAAAAAGAGTAGCTTACATCTCTATAGTGCTTTAAGGTTTGAAAAGAACTTCACAATAACCTGACAGTGCAAGTATTACTGCCTTCATTTTACAGATGGGGAAACTGAGGCTAGGGAATCTCATGATCAGTGTCTTTTGAGTCCAATACTAGTCTTCTCTCCACTACCCCAATGATGCTGCTAGAAGGTGAATGGGGCAGGGGACGTTCTGGAACAGAGCCAGGGACTGAATCAGGTACCCTCTGAGGCCCAGTTTGTGTGTTCAAGTTTCCCAATCACTCTCCCTATCTCTAATCTCTTCTCCTGAAAATTTATCTGGCACACCAAAGCCATTTTTTTTTCCTAAAACATTTTGCTTGTTATTTCATCGTTTAGAAAATGTTAATAGTTTCCCTTTTTCTACTTCATCTCAACTGTCTCATTTCCTGAGGCTCCACATGGCCTTTTAAATGTTCATGGTTCCCCAAACATGGCCTAACATGCTCATCCACAATGATGCCTTTTCTCCTGAGGTTGCCCCACCTATGAAGACCCCCTCCCCACCCCTCCACCTGGAGTCTTCAAAGCTCCTCTTTCAGGGAGCTTTCCCTGATCACTAGCACCCACACACAATCTCATCCTTAACTCCCAGTGTACTTAGTTGATAGCACGTGATTAGCACTTATTCTGTTTCTTGTGTGTGTGTGTGTGTGTCTTTTTTCCCCAACTACCATGAGAACCCCCTAAGGCCAAGGAATCCACCTTCACCTCCTTGTCTCCCCCACAGTTCCAGTGAAGTACACAGCAGAGCAGACAAATGCATTTTGATGGATGGGTTAAGGAGTTCTAACACACACACACACATGCCCTACCCCACTCCCCCTAAATCCTCCATCTCTTGGTTTTGGGGGTTCCAATTCCTGAGTCAACCTGGGCTGACTCAGTTCCCGTCTTAGCTGCTGGCATCCCAGACAGACTGGGCCCAGAGAGGGAAATGCATGCAGGAGGCAGGAATCATTGACACCAGAGGACAGAATGTCAGATTTTACTATTCTGTATCCCCTCACATCCTTCAGCCACAGCATACACTCCAGCACTAGAGCACCCTCTTCTCGGCCCCTTCAGAAGCACAGGAAGTGAGTAGAAAAGGGGAACACAAGCCGAGCACCTGCCATAAACATGATTCCCCTTGGCAGGAGACCCTCTCTCTTCCTGGTGCTTGAGTGGAAGTGGGCCGGGAGGTGGCACCTTCTAGGTATGCCTGGGTCTTTGGCACAGGAAGTGGGAGAGACTGCAAGGCAGGCACCTGCTGCTTATTGAACTGGGGCAAAGGGAGGAGCGAAGCCTATAACAAACAGTATGTGAGACACACATGCAGCCTGCTTCTGGGAGGGCCAATGAATGTCCTTCCGGGGAAAAGCAACGGCTCATAAACAGGCAGAACTCCCAGTCCAGCTCACTGGGGCCAATGGTGATCACTCTCTGGTTCCTTGTCAAGCAAAAGAAACTCAAAGGTGAGTAGGGGAAAAGGCCCCATGAAGTGTCGTGTGAGTATGGTGTGTGTATGTGAATGATTCAAGGCTGGTGAGAAGGGGAGGGTCACCAGTCCCGTTCAGAGGGCTCACGGTATGGCAGACCCAAGAGTCTGAAGACATCCTTCTCTGTTGGGGTAGGCAATGCCCGACCTGGCCCCACCTTGACACCATGGCCATCACGCACGACGGCAGTGCTGAGTGCATGCTCTGAGAGGCTCATGCCCTTTGTCTTGGCCAGAGCCCTCATTGAGCGATTAAAGTAGGCAGAGCCAGTAAAATACAGCAAGGCACAAGCAAACTCACTGTAAGGTACCATAATGACGTCCAAGCGCCGGTGGAGGCGACCGGGCCCTGGCAATTGGCACACACCCAGATATTTCTGCTGCTGCCCATTATCATCCTGGCTGACCAGGTCATCTGTCAGGAACCCTGTGTCAGGAAGGCCAGGAAAGAGAGGGAATTAGGGGATGGTGGGAAAAGTCTAAAAACCACCCCTCAACTCCAATCTCTTTTCTTCTCGGGTTCCTAGAAATACAGATCATCTGAACCAGAAGCCTCTTGGAAACAGCCCAGAGAAAGGTCTTACAGCTAGTTAATAAAACTCAGGACTTTAATCCAGGCCTCCTGATTCCTACTTATTTCTCTTGGATCACATCATGCTCCCTCCCCACTTGGTGCTCCTGTCTGAGAGTGAGAATGCTAGTGTGAGCTTCTCCCCAGCTTTCATCCTTTGGGGAACCTCCCACTCACTCCAGGAGCCCCAGGCCTGGGGCTGTACCTTGCTGCCGAAGGGTATCCAGGAGCTGCCTGAGGATCCCCTGGTGTGATCTTCCATCTGGGTGAGTGACCAGCACATCCACATCCCCACATGTCGCCTTACCTCGGCGATATGAACCACATGCCACAGAGAGCAGACCAGGGTTGAGGGCATGAGCTGCCTCCCGGACCTGCAAGATGGGGAAGAAGAGGGACTGGTGATTAAGGACTACCTCCAGACCCCAAGCCAACCCCTCTCTGGGAATGGGGTAGTCACAAGCGCCACTCCAGGTCCAAGAATGAACCTAGGAGGGTTGAAAGAATGGAGAACAGAAACTAAGTGCCCTGGGCAGGAAAGTGAAAGGAAGGTAGGAAAGGAGAGGTAAAGGGGATAGGTCATCCTCTACTTTTTTAAAGAAAAGGATGGGAATGGAGAGTGGATGGCAGACAACTGACCAATAGGAAAGGACTGTTTCTACACCTCCTTTTACCCACTGGCTCTTTCCCTTGAGCCTTCCAACATGCCCATGTCCACATCAATATCCACATCCTCAAAATCCAATCATCCCCTGATCCGACCATCCCCTGAAGCTCTTGTCCTGTAAGCTTTCCTCCCTTTCATGGTCAGATTCCTGGAAAAAAAAGCTGGGCACAGCTCCCTGAAATGTGGCCCCCACTCTTCCTATGAGACTCTGTACAGGGTCATCATTACTCTCTTGACTGTTAAGTCCCAGGACCTCATCTGACAACGCTAACTGTCTACCTGCTCATGCTGGAGACTCTCCCCTCCTGGGTTCTTCAGATACC
This sequence comes from Pseudocheirus occidentalis, assembly GCA_028646575.1. Taxonomy (NCBI): domain Eukaryota; kingdom Metazoa; phylum Chordata; class Mammalia; order Diprotodontia; family Pseudocheiridae; genus Pseudocheirus; species Pseudocheirus occidentalis. The sequence goes on along the minus strand of CM053598.1, from coordinate 90,217,571 downwards.
ATTCTATTGGGATTCTCTTCTGGCCTCAAACCGATCCTTTGTAATCTCCCCTGCAGGAGTGTACCTTGGGGCTCTATCCCAAGCTCCTTCTTCTCTCTCTCTCTACACTCCTCTGGTGACCTCATCAACTCTCATGGCTTCAACTATCACCTCTATGCAAATGACTCTCAAATCTACATATCCATGCTCCATCTCTCCCCTAAGCTCCGATCTTGCATTTCCAACTGTTCCCTGAAAGGTCTCTACCTAGGGCCCCCATAGGCCCATAGGCACCTGAAATCTGATATTCATTATCTTTCTCCCTAAATACATCCTCCTTCAGTCTTTCTTATTTTCATCAAAGGTTCTTCCAGTCATTCAGATTCAAAGCCTTGGTGCTATCCTCAATTCTTAGTCTTCTTCACTCCCCAAAGCCAAGGCTGTCAAGTACTATGGATGCCACCTCCTGGGCCCTTCTCACCTCGAGTCTTTTTCTCCCTCCTCCCACCACAACCACCTGACCCAGGCCCTCATCGTTTCTTACACAGACTACTACAAAGACCACCTGATCACTTTTCCTTCTTCAAGTCTTTCCCCTCTCCAATCTGTTCTGCACAGAGAAGACAAATACTCTTGGAGTTCCACTCCGATCATGCCTTCTCTCTTGCTCAGGCAACCTCAGTGGTCCCCTACTGCCCTTTAGAGGCCTTCACAATCTGGTTCCAGTTTTCTCCTCCTTGGACACTTACAATCCAGCCAAACAGATGTGCATTAGCTTCCCTGTGGATCATGCTTTATTTCCCACCCCCATGCTTTTGCACATGCTGTGGCCAGAATGCTCTTCATCTTTACCTCCACTTCTTAGAGACCCTCACTCCCTTCAAGGCTCAGTTTCAGTGCCAACTCTTTAAAGAAAACACTTTCCCTGATTCCCCTTATTGTTAGTGCCTGCCACCACCACCATCACTATAGATTTTGTATGTACAAATACTGCATTTTCTCATCAATGAAAATATCATATCCCAGCAGAACAACAACTCCTTGAGAGCGTGGACTGCTTCACTTTTTAACTGGTATTCTCAGTCTCTGGCAGGGTGTCTGAAACACAGTAGGCCCTTAATAAATCCTTGCTGATTAACTAGTTGATTTAGCACGGTAACTTGTTACTGAGGGAGGCTGCAGATTCAATCTTCTAGAAATATTTAAGAGTACAAGAGACTTGCCCCTCCCCAATCTAACTCAGGAGATAGGCTATAAAAAGGCTAGGTTCTCCCCTACCATAGCTATGAATTTAAAGGTGAGAGGAGAGTGTGTATGAAAGGGAGGTGGAGCCTGAGGATCAACCAGGTGCCCAGCACCCAGGGCCCAATCTTTGATGGGGGGAGGGAGAAGATCCATACCCTGCCTCCTTATGGATTGAAACAAGGAGTAATTTCCAACCCTAGGATTATCTTTCATTAAGGGGAGATAAACTCATTAGACTCCATCCCAAAGACACAGATGTCTTTCTCATGCAGATGGCCTTCCCAACCTTCTCCCTAGGAAATGAAGATTTTTGTGGCCTTCCAATGGATAGAACCAGGCCTCCTCAGAGGTTTCCTGACAAGCGGCATCCACTAATCCCTTAATTCCCTTCTTGGGCCTATCCCAAGGGAAGAGAGGAGGGGCCTGAGATGCCTAATTCTATCAAAAGGCCTCTGAACGGGACCCAAAGTTTCGGTCTGTTCAAACAGGGAGGAGAAGTGCTTCAGATCTAATTCAAATTGAGGGTGGGGGTGGGAGAATGTATTCTTTATGCCTGGGCACCGTGACTGAGGGACAACATCAGCACAAACAGTACTGCCACTGTGATGGGTGGACACAGGGACAGCACAGACTGATCTTGGTGCCTGTCCCCAGGGGTCTCCCCATCCTTACTCTATGCCCCACATTTTCCCTCTCGTCTCCCACGACTGTAGTGACCATCCTGTCCTGCCTTAATGTGCTTTTCAGGAGTGCTGGTTCTGGCAAAGGGAAAAAGGCTTTTCGAATGAGGGGAAGGAAGACAAATTCAATTCACTTGAAAAAATGCTGAAGTGCCTCTTATGTTCAAGACTGTGCCCACATACAGGCAGCACTACCACATCACCCTAAGCTCACCCTGCCACTAAACAACCACCCCAGCGGTAACTGCTCGAAAGCAACCTCTAACCTAACTCCAAAAACAATCCAATGTCAGATACAACCTCAGAGGCAGTGTTACCCAGTGCAAAGAGTAAGCCTGGCCTGGGACACGCAGACCTACTCAGTCTGCCACTTTGGGACACTTCACTTTGGAGCCTTAGCGCCTTCTAAAGGTGAAGAGATTGGATGAGATGCTCTCTGAGGGGCCTTATTGTTACATACTTACTTCAATCTTCATCCAACTCTAAATTAACTTACAAATCTTAAATCTCAGGCCCTGTGAGAAGACAAGGAGATGAGACTAGTGGCTCTGAAGGTAGCCACTCTGCCCAAAAGCAGTAAGGGGTCACCATACTCAATCCCTCCTACCTCCCTCACCGTTCTTTATCATTCCCCTTGACTCTGAAAATAATGGTGTGGATGCTTCCCATCTTGGGGCTTTAGGAAAGCCAAAAAAGTCAGCTCTACCCCCCTTCACTCTCACCTTGAGACCCTTCCTGTTTGCCATAATCTCACTTCCCAATGTCTCTGAGCAGACCATCATGGGCTCAGTGGTGGAGGAAGGTGGAAGATACATGCCCTACCTTGTGAACTTCATCTGAAAATCCCTTCCCTTTCCTCCCAGACTGTCGTCCCTTTCCCCAAATTGGGGTTTCTGCTCACAGTCTGCTCGATCTCTGCAGCCTCTTCCCTGGGTATGCGCTTGAGGAAGTCCTCATAATGCTTCAGGCCAATGGCCTGCTGAGTAGTCAGGGTGGCCAAACTTTGAATGTCCTCCAGAGTCCGAAAGCCCTGAAAAAGCCGGTCACATAGCAGGAGGTAGTGAGGTTCTAGGTCCCAGGAACACTCAGAGTCACCACCTGAAAACACTGGTAACTTATACAGGGTTCTCAGTCATCTACCCACTCTCAGGGGAAGGACTGATGGGAGAGCATCCCTAGGAGAACAGACTCAGTTCCCAGAGAGAACCAGTTAAAGTAGAATCTTTTCTTTTTCAAGAAGGAAATAACAGAAAGTACCCTGAGCTCCCGGGACAGTTCAGGAAGTGAGGAAGGGGACAAGGTAGGAGGAGCAGGTTCAGATAAGCTTTGGCCTCCATATGAGGAAAGAGACTATCTGGATCTTACATTCCCAACAAAGGGCAAATATGAATTACAACTAAATCAAGAAAGATCACCCATAAAGAGCTCAGGATCAGCAGAGGGAGCTGATGTAATAATGGTGGGGAAGGGGGGAGGGGGCTGGGGCAGAGAAGTGACCTGCTGGTACCACATCTGGGCAGTCTTGCTTCCAACGCCCCAGATATTAGAGAAGAGCTCTAGGACAGGTACACTGTCACTGATATGGTCCAGTTTCCGAAGATGACCGCTGTCAACAATCTCCATGATCTTTTCCGCCATGCTCTTTCCAATCCCTGGGATGCCACAGGCTTCCTATGGAATGTGGTAACAATGACACAAAAAGTAAGTATGGAAGAAGAGAGGGAAGGAGGACTCCGATCAACAATCTATGACTGTGCTTGCCTGGGGGAGGGGGGGGGGGTCCCTGAAGCTCAAGACTCACTAAGGGCAAGTTCAGGGTGGCAGAAAACTACATGGTTATGTAAACTTGGTAAACTTGGAGCCAGAAATAGGGTCCAGACAGAATGGAATACAGGGTAATCCCAAGGACATGGAAGGCATCAGGAACAGATGCAGAGGAAATCACAGGTAAACAGCCAGGACTCAGACATCCTGTCTCCTTCTAGCACCTTAGTTCAGGCCCTCCTCTCCTCTCACCCAGATTACTGCAAAGACTGTCCTCTTCACCTGCTGGTCCATCATGTGCCCCTCAGCCAAAATAACTGTCCTCATATGTGTGACTTCCCACTCAACCAAGCCCAGTGGATTCCAGGTTCCTCCATCAAATATAAGACCCTCTATTAAGCTTTGAAAGCCTACACAAGCTAGACTCGGTCTCTCCAGTCCCAGCAACATGACTTCCCCTCTGACACTTTGCCAATCCAGTCACAATGGCCTTTGCTCTGCTCCTCACTGACAGCCCCCCTCCCATCTCTCTGTTCTTGCTTCAGCCATGTGCCCATCCATCCTTACTTCTGGAATGCCCTCTCTGCCTTTCACCAGTTTCTTCCTGATCTCCCCACCCCTGGGGCCCTCACTCCTAAACTACCTTGTACTCAACTACTTGGCACATTGTTTTACTTATTAACTTCATGGTTTTGCTGTATATATTTTTCCATGTATTTTCTGGCTTTCTCCATCAAATGTAAACTTCTTACAATTAAGAACTATTTTATACTTTATGCTTGTATCCCCAGTATGCCCAGCAGGCGCTGAATATTTCTTGAGGGGTTATCTCCTTGCCGGTTGGAAAACTTCTGTATCTGCCCCCTTCCAGAGTTCTAATCAGAATAGGGGCTCCCTGACAACAGGGGTGTTTCTCTTCCCTCAGAAGGAGGGCTCTCTTCCTTCAGACTGTGGTTCCCTGAAGTGGAAGCCATAACTCTTGCCCTGAGGCATTCAGGGCTCCTACCTGGTAGGAGGTGACAGGCTTGTGAAAGCTCTTGAGGGCACTGATAGCCTTGGAATAGCTTAGTGACCGCCACCTGTCACCTTGGACAGTATAGGCTTTGGCGAGCACTTCCAGCTTCTCTGTAATGTGAGGATTGTGGTTAGTCATCTTTTGGCTAGAGGGCTGGGAACACACCCACTTATCACTGACAGTGGGGGCCAGGCTAGGCTCAGCATCTCCTTCAGGGGTGCTTGGGTATCTGCCAGTGATCAGGGCTTCCAGGTCAGCTGAGGTGACTTGTACTTCCTCCTCATCACTGCTTTCATCATAAGCATTAGGCTTGAAATAAAGAGAACACACAAAATTAATCTAGGCCCTTCCTCCTTCCTTTCCCTCTAACCGGTCGTTCCAAGAGTAGAGACCATGACTTTGCCCTTAGTCTGGGATTTTCCTGGGTTTGGGAATTGTCTATTCTTTCAGATTAGGGTTCTTCCATCATAAGGGGGACTCTAAGAAGGAAAGGACCATGCTTCCCTCCATCCAAGAGGGAGCACCCTAAGGAAGGGACCGTGGCTCCTTCTTTCTCCCATAGCACCCAGCCCAGGGCTCTGCCCCAGGACAACAGTAAGGTGGTACGTGACTGCTGACTGGATGCTGAGGAACAGCAAGCCCTTCTGTCCTGATTTGGATGGAACTTTCCAGACTATCTTTAGATCTTAACCCTTGGGCACTGACTAGTTTCCTGAAGGTCTCCCAGATTCCTACAGCCTAAGGAGAAAACAACAGGATCTGGATGAGCACCTGACCTGTGGCTGGGTACTCAGTTTTGAGTGTGGCTCCTGAGGTGGGGCAAAGAGAGTAGCAGAAGGCAGCCCTGCCGGGGATGAAGTTCCAGAGGGCCCTGGCTGGAAAGACAAGACCGGAACATCTGCCTTGTCAAGGTACCTGCAGGGAGAGCGAAATGGCAGATCGCTGAGCCACCACAGTTCTATTCTCAGGCTGCACTGAGACCTTTCCTGCCCTGGGCCTTAGTCTGACCATTCATCTGGTGGGGATAATGAAATCAGACTTCTCTAAGAATTAGGAAAACCCTTGGGTGAGTGACACCTTTGGTGGTTCATCTGAGGTCCATCCAGTGGGGCATTTGCTACAGCAAATGAAAAGACATACTGAGGTTGGGCTCACCTGTCAGGGATAAAGATGGTGAATCCAGCAACATCCACCAATTTCCGTTCTTGCAGGCACTGGCTCAGCCAAGCTGACTTCACCATTTGGACCCCTGGGGGCAGCTGGGATAATTTCAGGAGGCGGAGGGCTCGCTCACAGTCTACAGCTTCATCCACCACAATGTGTGTGATCCCCGGGGCCTGAGGGGAGCAGATTCGGCCCCCATGCAGGAGGATTTGCTTCTCAAAGATCTCTGTCCGGGCTCGACCAATGCCCGCGGGTAGCACATGGACTTGCAGTGGGCTCAGGCACTCTGCATAAGAACCATCCCAGTTCTCATCATCATCTGCCTTCTCTCTCCTCTATCTCAAATTCAAAGCATGGATCAGAGAGTGAGCAAGGGAGAGCAGAAACAGCGTTGGACACGATTCGCTTCATACAAATTAGTTATGTAAGAAGTCACTTATCTCTCTGACCCTGTGTTTCCTCACCTAGCAAGTGGGGGAAGATATTATCCCCTTACCTATGCAATGACACTGGTTGTTATCATCGGGAAACTCCCTCTTCTTTTTCCTCCTCCCAACCCTCCTCTCCCTGAAACTGCGGCTCAGGGCAGCCTCCTCCAGGAAGGCCTTCTCACCAATTTTTCAAATTACCAGTGTAATCCTGTCCCTAGACCCTTTTATACTTACTCTATCTAAAAGGGTCATTGACCTAGTCTTCCTTTAGGAGTCTCCCTCAGGACACAGGCTCTTTCCTAGGCACCTAGTTCAGAGGTCTGCTCCTCAAATCTTTCTAGGCTTCTATTCACATTGAGGGCTTGGGCATAACAACCTAAATAAATCCAGGACTGGGTTTTGGGGGGGCAGTGAGTTACAAGATGTCAATATGCTCTAGCAGACAAGTTGGAAAGCAAGGTTTCTTTGGAAGGCTAATTATAGATACATTCAGTGTAGGGGAGGGGAGGCTAGGAGAGAAGGGTAGGGGGTGGATATAGAGCTCACCTTCACCTCCTACTTCTTCCTTCTTGGAAATCTTCAAGAGTCCACTCTTGTCTGAGTCAGTTCTCATTTTCTTCCGTTTGGGAAAGGCCTTCAAGATCCCTCCAGGTTCCATGATTAGAGCTGAGATTTGCTCCTTCTCTCTTAGGATAAATGAAGAAAGAAGGGTAAGGGAGGCCAAGGATCTCCCCTTTTTTGCCTCAGAGAAGTCAAGTTTAAGAGGGCTGTCCTAGGACCTACCCAGGCATTAAAAACAAACTAAGCTTCAGTCCTAGCTTAGTGATATAGATTTGATTTCTCATCTCAGGAGCAGTTTGGAACCACTGGGTTGTTCTTTCTGAGACGACAATGTGACCTATCCCCTAGGGCACTTAACCCAAACCCATTGCCTCTACCTGACTCCTACTTCTCAAGGTCTTTACAAAGTAAGGGTATGGAGAGAGGCTCCACAGTTAGGACAATGAATGCACAGAGCAAGGATCCACCAGCCTCTGCAGAACACCAACAGGGCCAAGTCTGGAGCAGGGGCCAGAATTCACACCACAGACTTAGCCATTTGCTACCCACAGACGATATAGAGGTTAAAAAATAAAAAAGGCTTAGTTTTTAGATTTGGAAGAAGAGGATGCAGGTTCAAATTTCAGTTCTGCACTTAGTGTCACTTTAACCTCAGGTGGGTCATTTTTGAACATCTTTGGGCCTCAGTTTCCATGCTGTTCAAATGAAAGGGACTCCAGAGTGGCAAGAAAACACTTTCAGCCTTTCAGTGCTGTGAAAAACTGCAGGTCTTTGGGGGGAAGAGTTTGGACAGCTCAGTGATGCTGATCCCCACTGTGATCCTGGGGAAGGAGCAGCTCCCAGGCCCTGAGCACCCCTGGCAATGAAGGCTCAAGAGCACCCCTACTAAGCAGGAAGCATACAAACGTGAGAGTGTGTGTGTATGTGTGTATGTGAGTATAAGTGCATGTGAGTGAATGTGTGTCTGTGTATGTGAGTGAATAAGTGTGAGTGTGTGTATATCTGTGTGTCTGGGTATATATGTGAGTACAACTGTGACTGTATGTATGTGTATGTGTGAGTGTGTGTCTAAGTGTGTGAGTGTATAAGTGTGTGTATGTGTGTCTGAGTGTATAAGTGTGTCTTGTGGGTGTATATGTGTCTGAGTACATATGTGAGTGATTGTATGTATGTCTGTGTATGTATGTGTGTGCCTGTGTGTGTCTGAATGTATATGTGAGTATATAAGCATGAGTTTACCTATGCATGTGTGCCACTGAATGGCCTTCCTGGGTTAGGGAGGAAGCTATCAGGTGCCCCTCAATCTGGGGTCCCCCTCAGTTTGTGGGCTACCTCTTCTCCCCGAGATCATGCTCCACCCTGGGGACTCCCGGAAGTCAGGGTTCGTGAGGGTCTTTCCACCCAGGTGTGCAGGGAAGGGGGGGGTTGGAAGGGGGAGGTCTGGCTCATTTATTATCACGCCCCCCCCCCCCAATCAGGCTTCACTGCCCCGGGTAGGGCGCGCGGGGCCATGGACAAAGTGCTGGTCTTCCTGGGATCGCGTTCAAATCCAGCCTCAGACACTTCCTAGCTGCATGACCTTACCTTTGCCTACCTCGGTTTCCTCATCTGTGAATTGGGGATATAGGCTCATCCTCATTGGGAAAACACATACCTCCCAGGGTTGTTGTGAGGAGCGGCTGACATATGGCACACAGTAGGCGCTTAATAAATCCTGCCTTCCGGGAGGGGGCGGTGCCCGGGAGGACGGTCGCCCCGGTTGAGAATCGGGGTGTTGGCCCCTGGCAGTAGCCCGCACGCGGCCGGGGCCCGGGAACCACGTGGGGGCACTGACTCCGAGGACCCGCAAACCCCACCTAAAGGCAGGAATCTCCTGGTGCCGGCTGGGACGGCCTCTGCGGGCCTGGCCCCCACCCCAGAAAGCAGGGCCCCCCACGCCGAGGTCCGACCTCTTTAGGCGCCCCACCCCCACCGTAAGGACTCCCAGAAGCCTGGCAGGGAGGGGGCACCCCGGCTTGCAGGACGTCTTCCGGGTCACCCGGAAGCGGCCGGCGGCGGCGGTTGCCATGGCATCGCCGGGTCGCGCAGCCCTGCAAAGGGAAGATGGCGGTGCCGGGCTGGCTGGAGAGGTTGCGGGCAGCGGAGAAGACGGCCCTGTTGCAGGACGGTAACACGGGGACAACCCTGCCTATGCCCCGCGGCCTGAGCTCTCGTTCCTCGCCCTCCACACCGCGGTCGTCGGGGTCCGGGGCCAGGACGGGAGCCGGCCACGAACCCCCCGGCTCCACCCCCCCACCCTGGGTCTTCGTTTCCCGACCAGGGAGCAGGCCAGGCCGGCGGGGTGCAGTGGGGGCAGGGTCCGGGCACCTGGGGTGGCGAGGGCACCTGGGGTGGCGAGGGCTCCCGGCCCCGTCTGGGTCAGCGTCAGGAAGGCGGTTTCGGGCGCTGTTCGCTGCCCACGGGTCACACCTGCCTTGCCCTCGAGGAGCAAGGTCGGTTGGGGGGACGGGCAGGGATTCGAGGTCCTTATCTCTCCCATAACAGGGGTGGACTAGACGGCCCACCAGTTCTACACCCAAGTCTTTGCCCTGCGTACAAGGGAGCTCTGTTACATGACAGCGAGACAGGGGCCAAGGACAGGTCCCGCGCAAGCCCATCGTGGCATGTTCTCCCCCTCCTGCTACCCTTTTTATCTCCTCCGGGCCCCCAACGGGAAGGGCATGGGAGAGCCTGTAGGGATGCCCACTGCAAGGGGGCGGCTAGGTGGCGCAGTGAATAGAGCACCGGCCCTGGAGTCAGGAGTACCCGAGTTCAAATTCGGCCTCAGACACAACACAAAAAACTAGCCGTGTGACCTTGGGCAAGTCACTTAACCCCAACTGCCCTCCAAAAAGCAAAAAAAAAAAAAAAAAGGGATGCCCACTGCACCCAGTCTGGTTGTTGCTTGTCAGCATTGCCACAGAGGTCACGTTCAGAGGATGCTCAGGCTGGCAACCAAAAAAACCCAAATCCAGAGCGTACCACTCCTATCTCTTTGTGTGCATGCCACCTGAAACTTTCAGTTCCTGCTTCTGGGTGGTTCTAAATCTTTTCTAGAACCATCTTTCATATTTTATGCCTATACTATTGCATTTGGGGATCAAAGGGGTGGGTTGAAAGCAGACATTTTTATTCACTTAGAAAGTAATGCCCACTACCCTAACAGTCTGTATTTGGAAACTGCTGATTAACTATGATTAGCTCACTTCTCTGTGTCTTAATTTCATCATCTATAAAATGAAGGGCCTGGACTAAATGGTCTCTAATACTCCTTTCAGTTTAGATTTACCTGATTCCTTTATTTTATAATGGCAGAGGGGTTAGGATTGAGGTGGCATACAGGCTTAGGAGTGGTGTGTTCCCTCTGGGCTTTCTAAGGGATAGACAGAATACTCTCCTTATGAGCTGCCTCATGGAGACCCTTGGTATATAGGGAGGATTAGTTTCCAGTGGTAGGTCCTCCAGAGGATTGTGGTAGAGGGGCAGAGGAAAAGACTAGGCACTGTCTACTTCAGGGCAGTGGAAAGAGCAGTAAATTTGAAGTCAGAAGACCCGAGTTAGATTCTTGACTCTGCTGTTGACTACCATGACTTTGGACAAGTCATTTAACTTCTGTGGACCATCAGGTCAGTTGTCATCTCTCTATAAACAATTACAAAATCCAACTCCTCTCTCTCTCTCTCTCTCTCTCTCTCTCTCTCTCTCTCTCTCTCTCTCTCTCTCTCTTTCTCTCTTTCTCTCTCTCTCTCTGTCTCTCTGTCTCTCTGTCTCTCTCTCTCGTTCCACATCTCTTAACCACCTGTTTGATATCTTTACTTGGATGTCCTATTGGCATATGCAGCATGCCCAGAATTTAATTTATCCTCCTCCAGAACATCTCTTGCAGATATTCCTGTTTCTATTGAGGGCACTTATTCTCCTCATAACTTTAGTTTTGTTATTGGTTACTGAGGGCACTCGCTCTTGACTCTTTCTTCCTTACATCATATCCAGTCATCTGCAAAATCTTGTCAGTTTTACCTCATCTAACAGCATCTCTCATCTGTCCCTCTTTTTCCCCGACATAGCCACAAGCCTCATACAGGCTCTCATTATCTTTAACTTGGACCATTGTAATGAATAGTCTCCAAATTAAGCATCTTATTCCCATTCTCCTACCTGTCCAACCCATCTCGTACATAGCCGCCACACTAAATTTGACAAGGCAAAGATACTTAAACTTTTCTGTGTAATGTGTTCCTTCTCAGAATAATATTTTTAAATGCATAAAATAAAATACATATGATTGCAAAGGGAACCGGTTATATTGAAATATAGTTATTGTGATCCCCATGTTCAGAACCCCTCTTGTAAAGCATCTGTAAAGATCTGGCTGTGTTACTCCCTGGCTTGTTGCCTTTAAAAATGAATAAAATGTCTTAGCTTAGTTCAAGGCCCTTCATAATCCAAACTGCCTTTCTAGCTTTATTTCATTTAAGTCTCCTTCACATACACACTCACTCACTCACTCACTCACTCACTCACTCTCACTCTACATTCCGGCCAAATTATACTGAAAGGTGTTTTCCTGAACTTCACACTCCATATCCTACTGAGTGCATTCACACCAATCGTCCCATCCATTCAGAATGCACACTCTGTCATATCTGTCCAATATTTTCCTATATTTTTCTCCCCTTTTCTTAGCTAAATTCCTTGAAAAATCTACATTTAGTACCTGCATTTCTTCTCTCATTCTTTTCTAAACTCTTCTTGAATTTGGCTTCTGATCATTCAACTAAAATTTGTCTCTCCAATGATCTGTTAATTGTCAGGTTAGGGTTTTTTTTTTAATCTCAGTCTTCAAATTCTTCTTGACTTCTTTGCAGCATTTGACACTATTGACCACCTTTTCCTGAATACTTTCTCTTCTCTGGGTTTCCTTTCTTTGTTCTCTCCTGGTTTGTCTACTTCTCATCTTATCATTAATTCTTAGTCTCCTTTGTTGGATCTTCATCCATCTCACACCCAGTAACTATGGTTTTCCCCTGGGAGTAGGTTTGGGCCTTCTCCTCTTTTTCATTAAATTCTCACTTGATGATCTCACCAGCTCCCAGCATTCAATTTTCATCTCCATTTAGATGATTCCCAGATTTATTTATCCATTCCTGCTCTTTCTTCTGAGCTCCAACCTCCCATCACCAACTGCCTATTAAACATCTCAGATTGGATGTCTTATATATTACAAATTCAACATGTCCAAAATGGAATTCATTATCTTTCTTCTGAAGCCCATATTTTTTATGAACGTCTTTGTTTTGTCAGGGTCACCATCATCCTTCCAGTAACCTATTTTCAACCTTGGAGTCATCCTTGACTCCTATCTCATGCTTACTCAAATATCCAATTAGTCACTAAGTTTTATCATTTTTTTTTCTATGTCTTTTTACATCTGTCCCTATTTATATCTTTTTTGTTGTTGTTTTTGTTTTTGGAGGGCAGTTGGGGTTAAGTGACTTGCCCAAGGTCACACGGCTAGTTTTTTGTGTGAAGTGTCTGAGGCCGGATCCTATTTATTTCTTCACTCATAATTTTGCCACCTTAGTTCAGGCCCTCATCATTCTCTTCTAAACTGTCACAAAAGCTTTCTTTTTTTAATTAATTTTTAGTTTTCAACATTTATTTCCATAAGCTCTTGTTTTAAATTTTCTCCCCCTCCTTCGACTCCCCACAGTAACTTTCTAATTGAGCTTTTCTGCCTCAGGTCTCCCTCTTACCAGTCTCCAATCCATGTTCACCATAGCTGCCCAGGTCTGACCCTGTCACTCTTCCCTTCCCCCCCCCCCCCGCCCCAATAGATTCCAGTTCCCTACTGTCTCTAGAATCAAGTAGAAAATCTTCTATTTGGCCTTTTAAGCACTTTATAACTTCTCTCCGTCCTGTCTCCTTAGTTTTTAAACTTAACCACTTTGTGGGCCAGCCTGCTCCCTGTGCCTAACACACAGTGAAGGTTGTAGCTCTAGAATGGGGCTTTGCTCATGTCTGGAATGCTCTTCTCTTTGCACAATCCCTTGCTTCCCTTAAGACTCCACTTAAATGTACTTTTTGCAGGAGGCTTTTCTCCGTTCTCCCAGCTCTTAGTGCCTTTTCCTCTCAGACTACCTTCCATCTGCTTTTTATTTATCTTCTGTGTACTGACTCATGAATGTGTTGTCTCTCCCTTTAGAATGTAAACGTCTTCTGGACAGTTTCTGGTTTTTCTTTGTATTTTAGTATTTGTCGTTTGAGTGTCACAATCCTTATATCTATTGATAACTCTTGTGCCACTTCCTCTTTGAAGCCTTTCCTGAACCTCTGAGTTGTTGGTGTTTTGTCTCCTCCAGATTATCGTGTATTAAACATATTTGTGCCCATGTTCTATTCCCCCAGTAGAATTTAGAGCAACTCCTGGTTTTTTGGTTTTGTATCTTCTGTACCTTGTACAGTGCCTGGCATGTTGTAGGCGTTTAAAAGATATTTGTAGAATTGAATTGAATCTATAAAACTGAAATGGTTGGGCTAGGTGATTTCTGTGGTCCCTTCCTGCTCTGCTTCCTATCATACTATATGGCAAGTGGGGAGAATCGAGGCAGCAGTTGAGTAATAGTAGTCAGGGAGGCTTGAGATATTTACTCAGCAAGCATGGCTCCTGGAGGAGAGAGAATGCTAAAGAGAAGACATAGCCTGTCCTCATGGAACTTACAGTCTAGCTGTAAAGACTAAAGATATATGCAAACAAGAAAAAACAAAGGGAAAAAAAATCACAAAACTCCCCTATAGTAAACTTAACTGTTGATAGCAATACTAACTAGATACTCCTGGCCAATGCAAGCTGGATCTGTGACTTATAGTCAGAGCATTGTCTGTAACATGGGAGGTTAAGGGCTTTCCCAGGATCACACAGCCTGGAACTCGAGCCTAAGAGGTTTCAGGACCAGTTCTCTACTTGCCATACCACGCTCCCTCCGACAGTGTGGAGTCAGAGGAGCTCATTCACTTCCTATGTGACCTTACGCAAGTCCGTTCTCCTGGGTCCCAGTTTCTCCATCTGTTAAAGGCAGAGAGGGGAAGGGGATGGCATTGGAATGTATGGCCCTGGAAGTCCCTTCCAGTTCTGGATCTGTGGCTGTAAATATAAAATAATTCCCAAGGAAAGCACTAGCAACTAGTTGGGGAAGTCTTCTTGAAGAAAGTGAGTCTGAAAGCAAGTCTCTGAAGAAATGTTAAGTATGAATTGTTAGGGAGGTAGGAGCAGGGCAGCCCCAAGGAGGGGCATTTGTAGTGCCTTTTAACAGCCCATCTGGTGGGAGTCACCCAGCAGTCCCCAACAGAGGATTGGGGAGGTTTTTACACACAGTTCTTTGTATGCTTTTTCTTTAGGAAGGAGGAAAGTACATTACCTCTTCCCTGATGGAAAGGAGATGGCTGAAGAGTATGATGTAAAAACCAGTGAATTACTAGGTAAGTGAAAGGATCTCACTCACCGAGGCAGAGCAGGCAGACAGGACTTGCGGAAATCATAGAATCAGCTTCTCCCTTGGTTCTGAGGAGGATCCAGAATCAGGCTCTCCTGGGAGAGACTGAAGCTGTTGGGGTAAGCGTACTAGCTGTTCCCGAGTAACCTATTCTTAAGCAAAATGGTGCCTAGGGTCAGAGCAGGGTATGAGCTCTGTCTTATAGAAAACCAAAGGGCGCTTCAGGCAGCCCCATCAAGATAACCAGCTTATGTACGGCAGTTGTATCAAAGGCCAGCTCAGGAGAGGTTCCATTTGGTTGGACTGTCCTGTAGTACCTTTATTTCCAGGGAAGAGCAATGACTACGTAGCCTTCCCATTTTTACCAATTAAGCTTAATTCCTCTACCACCTCCTCTCCAAGAATAGGCTCATGAATACAGTCCAATGATCTGATTTCTGGGGATTATTTGATTTATCCAATTTCTCTTCTGGGCATGCATATCCGTATTAACCAGTGTCTTGAATTGTGAAGTTCTTGTGCTGTCAGTGTTTGACCTAGAGACTGAGCTTGTCAGCATTGGGAGTTGGCAGTTTATTTCTGATATCAGTCCCTTTATTAAGTTCCATCTGAAAATGCTAAGACCAGTGATGGAACCACAGGATGGGTTATTTTCTTCCTGGATCTGATCGACAGCCAGTATTGGATGGGGAATTTCTTTTCCCTTTTCTGACAGCTCATAAATGTCCTGAGTCAACACAGCAGATTAAACTGACTTGTGTTCTATTCTTCAGTCTTAAAGTATGCATTCTGCGCATGCTTGGACCAAGCCCAGAGTGTGGCTCCCTCCTTATTATGAACAGCTTGGGCTCTACTCCCAACTGGTTTAGTTGGCCGCTATTAAAAATCTTGATGTGTTTAGCATGTGACACCAGTTCAGTGGAAACCAACACAGTAGTAATATCCTCACAACGCATTGTAATTTATAGCACTCCCTAAGGGTGATAGCCTCGGAATGCCTAACTGGAGAGAACATATGAAAGCTAAAGGTCACATGACCTGCCCACTGCCAGGCCAGTCTCCATACCACTCACCCAGCCCCAGCTCTGGCCTTCTATTTGCTCCATGTGGAGCAAACCAAGAAACTGTAACTGCAGCAAATATACAGATGCCAGATCCCTGCGTTACTTGGACATGAGATGAAAATACAGCCCAGTTCAGGGTCTCTTAAGCCATAGAATTTTAGGCCTATCATGAATCATTACTCATACTGGAAGATAGAGAAAAGAGTGGTTACCCAGGCTCTTACTTCTCAAAGCAGAAAAGGAGAAACAGAGTCAGGAGAGTAAAGCTTATCCAGAAAGTCATTGGGAAATCAAGCAGATTCGAGTCTAGTGTTCTTGACACTTAGACCCCCATTGCTCATACTTCACATTTTCCTCCCAGTCCCTTCCAGCCCCCAAAGTCCTCATAGCAGTTTTGTAACTGCACAGTGCCCCACTCAGATCTCTGGCCATTCGCAGGGCAGCTGAAGCTGCCTCTTAGTTACTCAAGGTCAGACCACCTCCCTCACCTCCCGGGGCACTATTTGTTGCCTTTCAGCTTGAAAAATCTAAATAAACTCATGAGCTAGGGTGATACTGGTTCAGATTCGATATGGAGAGTGGGTGCCATGACAGTAAATGAGACCTTCCCTCTTCTCTTCAGCTTCTTATGCAGACATGATAATAAGCCAGGCTAGTTTTCTAGCAGAAATACCAGAAAGTAATTGATGACATTTGCCTGAGAGAAAATTTATGTTAAGAACCTTTATATTGATTTCTACCCTCCTTACTCTTTTACTCCTACCCTCTCACCTCCTACTCCCCAGAAATGTTAGTGGATATTCACTGAGGGAGCAGTGAATATCCACACCACAAAGATCAGAAACCCACAAAGAGGGCCTTAACTACAGGACAGTTCTCCGTGCTTGATTACATTCACTTATTGGCTTACTCTGCTTTGGTATCTGACCACCAACCTAACCAGTCTAGGCTTTCTGTGGAGAATTTTGAGTGTCTTCAACCCTAAGCATTTCATCAGCTTTATAAATGACCCATGCATTTCACTTCAGCCTTCTCAGGACAGGATATGGCAGCTGTTTAATAGTCATACAGCAGCACAGCAGAGTTTTAGGGAAAAAAGAATCCTATCTCTAGTTTACACTGCAGGGAGTATTTAAGAACATGGAATATAATTATCCACATTGGAAATGGGCCAGGCCTTGGAACTTTGGGGGAAAAGACTTTGGGGACTGCCACTTTCTATCGCACCTAAATGGTGGAGCCATCAGCAGTCAGTTTAATCTTTTAGATTGGGTCATGCCGACTCTCACCCACCAACCCCTGGCTCTAAATCACTTGCATCTTTTCTCCTCAGACTCTGAGGTTCATTGTAAGTCTCCCTTCCAAGGACTGGCCCTGCCTTTGCTGGGGAGTGGCCTTGAACACACTGGTTTGGCTTTAACATATAATCAAATCAGGGTGACAGCAGGTGGAAAACATTCTTTTATTGCTGTAGAAACTGTCCTTGAATTCAGGAATAAAGACGGGCAAAGGGATGGGAAGATAAAGTGTCTGTATGTGCACATGTATTCATGGAGAGGATGAAGACTTTTCCGGAGTCATTCCTAGACCTTACTGTCACTGGAGGGAGTGAGTGGAGTGATGTCCTACTGATTTGGAGCAATCACTTTTATTCTTTTGTTGAAAAAGGCTTGTTTGGGAAAGAGACAAGGAAGCCACTCAGATCTCTGAGTTCCAGTCACAAATAGCTTTTGGGCCAGTATTGGAGAGACCAAGGTGCTTTATAGCACCAGACCCATGAAAACATAGTATTCTCTGAAGCAAAATCAAGAAGAGTAGGTGGGAAATCCCAGGTTGCAATGCACTGTGAGACTGATTCTCTAACATAGGTCATAATTACAGTAGCATTGACCTTTTCTAGCATTGTCAGGGAATGCTCCCTTATAAGGGAATGTTATTTTCCAGATAACTGCCACCTCAATGCCAAAATTGTTTTCTTTTAAATTTAAAACATTTTGATGGAAATATTATCATGTGTATTTCTCTACTTTATTTAGCGGTGTAACTTTTTCTTGAAAACTCAAGGTCAAGAAATCAGCATTCTAATCCCAACTTTGCCAGTGTTTAATGACCACTGGCAAGTCATTTAACCTCTCTAGGCTTTAGTTATTCTTTATAATCTTTCTTTGAGTTTGGAGTGGTATATATGAGATTTGATTGGGAGAAGAAAAGAAGCTGAAGGATGAGACTTCAGCTTCATTTCTAAAACAAGGGATTTAGATTGGATCAGATTATAGGAGCATAGATTTAGAGTGAGAAGGGATACCAGAGGCCAAGTTTCCTTCTTATTTTACAGGTGAGGAAACTGAGGCACAAAGAGGTTAAGTGATTTATCTGAGGTCCCATAGGGAGTAAGTGAGCTGAACTTGGATTTGAAGTCAGGTTCTCCAATAACAAGTCTTTCTCTTTTTCTCCTTTTTTTAAAAAATTATTTTATTTTTTCTAAATACATGTAAAGACAATTTTAATCATTTTTAAATAAAATTTTGAGTTCCAAATTTTCTCCCACCTCTCTCTAAAATAGTTAGCAATTTGATATAGGTCACATATGTGCAATCATGTAAGACATTTCCATACTAGTCATGTTGTGAAAGAAAAAACAGAACAAAAGGGGGAAAACACACACACACACACACAAAGTGAAAATAGTATGCTTCGATCAACATTCAGTTCTTTCTCTGGATGTGAATAGAATTTTTCATCATGAGTCTCTTTGGATTGTTTTGGATCACAGTATTGCTGAGGAGAGCTAAGTCGATGTTGCTGTTACTGTGTACAATGTTCTCCTGGTTCTGCTTACTTCACTTTGCTTCAGTTCAAGTAAGTCTTTCCAGGTTTTTTCTGAAATCACCAGCTCATCATTTCTTATAGCACAACAGTATTCCATTACATCCATATACCATAACTTGTTCAGCTATCCCCCAGTTGATGGGCATCCCCTCAACTTTCAATTCTTTGCTGCCATGAAAAGAGCTGCTATAAATATTTTTGTACTTGTAGGTCCTTTTCTCATTTTTATGATCCCTTTGGAATACAGACTTAATAGTGATATTTCTGGATCAAAGGGTATGCACAGTTTGATTGCCCTTTGGGCTTTGTTCCATATTGTTTTCCAGAATGGTTGGATCAACTCACAAGTCTGGCAGAAGTGCATTAGTGTCCCAATTTTCCCATATCCTCTCCAACATTTATCATTTTCCTTTTCTGTCATATTAGCCAGTCTGATAGTTATGAGGATGGTACCTCAGAGTTGCTTTAATTGGCATTTCTCTAATCAGTAGTGATTTAGAGCATTTTTATATGACAATAGATAGCTTTGATTTCTTCAGAAATCAGAAAACTGCCTGTTCGTATCTTTGTCCATTTATCAATTGGAAAATTACTTGTATTCTTAAAAATTTGACTCAGTTCTTTCTATATTTGAGATTGAGGCCTTTATTAGAGACACTTGATATGAAAATTGTTCCCCAGTTTTTTACTTTCCTTCTAATTTTAGTTGAACTGGTTTTGTTTGTGTAAAACCTTTTTAATTTGCATAATCAAAATTATCCATTTTACTTCTCATAATGTCCTACATTGTTTGGTCATAAATTCTTCCCTTCCTGCATAGATCTGACAGGTAAACTTCCTTGCTCTACAATTTGCTTATGATATCACTCTCTATGTCTACATCATGTACCCATTTTGACTTTATCTTGGTATATGGTGTGAGATGTTGGTCTGTACTTAGTTTCTGCCACATTGTTTTCCAGATTTCCCGGCAGTTGTTGTTCCATAGTGAGTTCTTATCCCAGAACAAGTCTTTCTTTGACACCATGCTGCCTTGCTATCATGATGACCCAGTGATCACTGAGGTCATTTGCAGCTTTGACCTTTGATGATTTTCTTGTCCTACAGTGATGTCCCCAGGGGCTGTGGAGGTGTGTGGTTGGTCTGACAGCAGGCAGCTTCAGACTGCAGCTTGTAGTCCTTATGTCTCTTCCCTTACCTGCTGTCAGCCATTGTGTGAGTTGTCATCATCACTTTGTCTTCTGAGCAGCATTCTGCCTTCTATTCCTAGTCTGTTTTACCCATACTAGTCTAGGGAAGGACCTGAGAGTGATTGCTCTTTCCTGCAGAGCAAAGTCTGATTCCCCAAGGTGACATTTTCTTAGGTTGAGGGCTTTCTCTTGGGTCAATAATGGTTAATGATAAAGGGTTAACCTGCCACTTCTAGATTCCTTCAGCATCAGAGTTATCATTTTTGATGTTCACTTTTAGGTTGAGGATAGGACCCTTTTCTGATGGCTCAATTGTTTTCTTTTCTTTCCAGTTAGAAAGTGGCGGGTAAAGAATGCTCTGGGAGCTGTGAGCCCATGGCAGACAGAAGTGGGAGAGCCAACAGTCCCTGCAGGTGGAGTCCTGGGGTCAGAGCTCATCAAGGAAAGCAGTTCTAATGTACGTCTCTGGCCAGGTTTTTAATAGGGCCAGGATCAAGGTATTCCTATCAGAACTGGGTAGTTCGTCATTGTGAGACAGGGGCTTTGGATTTGGGATTTTGTCAACAGTAATCTCAAACAGAAGAGGGTGGGTGAAGGGCATCTCCCCAGGGGTACTAGAAGTGTGGGGGGATTGGAGCTATAATTTTCTCTCCCCATGTTTGGAGCATGCCATGAATTGGATTACTCTCTCCAGCCTATCTTCATGCGGAAGGACACAAAAATGAGCTTTCAGTGGCGGATTCGTAATCTTCCCTACCCTAAGGACGTCTACAGTGTTTCTGTGGACCAGAGTGAGCGCTGCCTTATTGTCCGGACCACTAACAAAAAGTAAGTTGCATGATGAGCATGGGGCAGGCAGGTCAAATGGAGAATCTGTTTGGAGTTTAGTGCATATATATGGCCCTAGTGAATAGCCACTGCCCTCAGTTGGGGTTTCTGTGAGGGAGGAAGGAGGACTGAAATCTTCCCGGAGGGAGAGAGAGAGGCAGCATGATAAGGGATTGAAAGGGCAAAAGATTTTGTCAGAGGACTTGAGTCTAAGCCATGGTGCTGACATTTAACTGCCCATGTGACCTTAGACAAGCCATTTCACCGACCTGAATCTCTTTTACCTTATGTAAAACAAGGGAATTGGACTTTTTGACCTGCAGGATTGCCTCCAGCTCTAATCTGTATCCTTTGAATGACAAATCCAAACCCCATCATGGTCTTAAAACTGTATTAAAGGGGCGGCTAGGTGGCGCAGTGAATAGAGCACTGACCCTGAAGTCAGGAGGACGTGAGTTCAAATGCGGCCTCAGACACTTGACACAAAAACTAGCCGTGTGACTTTGGGCAAGTCACTTAACCCCAATTGCCCTCCAAAAAAAAAGAAAAAGAAAAAAAACTATTAAAACCCTTTGGCTCCCTGGGCATTGTTGCCTGGCAAGCTCCTTACAGAGAAACTGGCCTTGACTGCTGGCTGTGTTGTCCCTAGACGTGGCACTGAGTATAGCCGTAGTTTTGGCTTCTTATATGATCCCAGGATGATACATCTGTTGGTAGGAATAGTTTATGATAAGTCTGATCAGTGCTGATCTGGAGAGTAGGGAATCTGGTTCCCCCCAAAACTGAGGAGCCACCTCATTGGGCAAGTGTCTTGTTAGTCAGTTGTCCTTGACAAGGCCTAAAGGCAAAGAGAGTCCTTGCCTTCATGGAGTTTATATTCTAATGGAAGAGATAGGATGTATATAAATTGCAAAATATATGCTGAGTAAGTGGAAGATAACTTTATAAGGGAAAGCTCAAGTAGCTGGGGGTAGAGACAGCTTGGGAAAGGTCTGCAAAATGTGGGATTTAAGCAGAGTTTGGAAGGAAACCAGAAGACTAAAAGTCAGAGGTGGGGAAGGAGAGTATTCTAAGCATGAGAGCAGGGAAAGTGCAAAGGCATGGTGACAGGAGATGGGATCTCAAAAAACAGACCAATATCACCTGTGCACAGAGCGGAGTAAGGTGTAAGAAGTTTGGAAGATTAGAAGGGGGCCACATTGTGAGGAACTTTTATATGTCAAACACAGGATTTTATGTTTGATCTTGGTGGTAATAGGGAGCCACTGAAGTGGGGGGGGGGAGGTTATGTGGTCAGACCTTTGCTTTAGGAAAATCTCTTTGGTATCTGCATGGAAGGTAGGTTGGAGTGGGAAGAGATTTTGAGGCACGGACACCATTTTAAAAGCTATTGTATTAAATCTAAGCAAGAAGTGATAAGGGCCTAAACTAGCGGTATAGCAGTATAAGCAGAGAAAAGGATATATATAGGTACATATAGATAGGTATAGGTATATATACATACACGTATATATTAAAGAGATTGTGAAGGTAAAAGTGGCAAAATTTGGCAGGTGACTAAATATGTGAGGGAAGTGAGGAATTCAGAGTGACACCAGGGCTCCAAGCTTGGGTGACTGAGACTTGGGTGACAGTGCCTTTGACAGAGGTAAGGAGCTATGGGAGAGGGGAAAGGCAGTGAGTTCTCTGTTAGACATGTTGAGTTTGGGGTCCCTGTACTAGTCTAGTTCAAAGTATCTGCAGGCATTTGGTGATGCAGGGCTAGATGTATTGATTGATCTGGGAATCATCAGCATAGAGATGATCTTTGAACCCATGGGAACTGATGAGGTCACCAAGGGAGATAATAAGGAGAAGAAAAAGAGGGAGAAAGAGGGCTCCGAACAGAACTTCTGGAGGTTAGTGGGTGCAGTGTGGATGAAAATGCAGCAGGTTGTTGTCTGCCCTTTGTTCTCAAAGAGGACATAAAATCAGAGAGATGATGATATGACTTGCAGTTGACTTGGATTTAAGTGAGGGAGGGCTGTGCAAGGTCGCCAGCCTCATTGTCTCCTCCAGAACCATCTGGGTCCAGTGACCTGATGTTCATCAGGACAACTAGAGATGGCCCTGGATGCAATGGGAGACTCTGGCCCTTTTAGGATAAGGCCTTTTCAGCTTCTCACTTAGAGTGAGGTGATGACCATTCAGTGAATAGGCCTCTTTAAGAAGTGAATCAAGGGATAACCCCTTTAATTAAAAAAAAAAACAAAACCGGGAGGGGAAGACCCTCAAGGGTTGCTGGTCAAAAGAGAACCAGTTACTGTTAACATTCACTGTGAGGAAGGAGGTCCCAGAGTGCAGTAAAGGTGCAGCAAAAGAGACTGGGAATAAGTGGTCAGACAGGTAGAAGGAGAAGCCCAACAAAGAACGGAGGAGAAACTAGAAGAGAGAAAGTAGCCAGGGAGACAATGTGGCCAGCAGTGTGAGACGCTGCAGAGAGGTCGTGGTGGATGAGGACAAAAAGGTCTGCAATTAAGGAATCTTCGATAAATTTGGAAAGGGCAATTTCAGTGGAATGATGTGGTCAGAAGCCAGACTGCAGAGGCCTTAGAAGGGAGTGTGGGGAGAGAAAGTAGAAGCACTGAGTGTAGATGGATTTTTGAAGGGGTTTAGCCGAGTAGGAAAGGAGAGATAGAGGATGAGGGTTTCTTAAGGACCCTTTTTTGTGACTTTTTCCTGCTGTTTCCCTCTGTTGGTGAATATGACCAACAGAGGGAGCTGATGGGAGTAGTTCAGCATTAGACTGTGACAAAATGGGATCATTGCCAGCATAAGGAGGCAAGATAGTCTAGTTACAGGGGTGGGGAGCCTGCAGCCTCAAGGCCACATGTGGCCCTCTGGGTCTTCAAATTCAGCCTTTTAATTGAATCCAAACTTCACAGAACAAATCTTAAAGGATTCAGTCAAAGGGCCATGCTTGAGGACCTAGAGGGTCACAGGTGGCCTCAAGGCTGCAGGTTCCCCACTCTGTAAATATAGGCTATGTGGTCTCCTTTTGCTTTATCTCCATCCACATGCCTCACGGAAAAGGCATATACCTGTGGTCAGGGACAGGATCCCAAGCTGCTACCCGTGCCCCAGCCTTCTCCTGTCCTTACATTGCCTGATCCTTCTCTCTTCTCTGCCTTTACCTCAGCAGGCCAACCATGGCCAGTTATCTGCCACACTGGGACACAAGGAGATTAATGAATTAATTTCAGGGTTATTGCTGTACATGCAGCCAATGGCCCCAATGGTTAGCCCTGTCTATAAATACAAAGTCATAATAATGAGGGGCTTGTGTTTGTAAAGCACTTTGAAGTCCTCAGATAGAAGGCAGTTTATTCCTGTTATTATTCTCATCATTAACAGGAGTCTGTGCTTGAAGTAGAATTTAGCAATTCCAGACAACACAGAAATTGCTTTTAGGAAAACAGACTCTGCTCTTCAGTGAGTATTCCCTGGTGTGGAAGGCCCTAGTTCTAATATGGGAACCAAAGTGCTTCTGAAGGCCCTGGAATTTGCTGCAGAGCAATTCCTGAAGCCAGATGGTGCCTCCTTTTTCTCCCCCAGAGGTCACTGTCGAATACATATATAAAGCAGAAATGTGATTACTGGGGAAAGAAAACTGTTTATAAAAGAAAAAAAAAGTACCAATGAGCCTGCATCTACGGCAGGCCCAGCCATAGGTGGCGCCATTGGCCAAACGGAGCTCGGCTCATTGGCCAAATCTGGCAGAGCTGGAGAGATTGTCAGCGGCCAAGCCTAGATGTAGAATTAGGCCAGTTCAGAGGAGAAACAGAGTGCGGTGAGGTACCTCAGGCCTGCAGAGGAAGTCATCCTTAATAGGGGCCCCCACCCCCAGCCTTTGGCCAGGACTCCTCTCTGGCAGCAGGGGAGACTCCAGCAGCACCACGGGCATTGTAGACATGACATGCAGAGGCTTCTAGATGATTGTTTGCAACTGATGGCATTTTCAGCCTGCCCTTGGACTGATGCTTCCTATGTGTTTACACCTCACCACTTATGGGGGAGTTCATGGTAGACATGTAATTGTTCGCTTTTTCAGAACAGCCTTACAGCTAATGCTTCGTTTGACTCTTTCAGTCTGGTGGGGCAAGCGAGTGCTGGATTGGTATCACTTAGGTCAGACAGGTGAAGCAGCCTGCCCAGACTCACAGATTCCCCCACACCTCCCCACTCATCCAGTCCAGCCCCTCTGTTCCCAGATAATGACATTTGCAGCCCACAAAGGCTGTCACAAAACTGATAAGTGAAAGGATGAGGACCTGAGCCCTGTCCTCAGATTTTAAGTTCATTGCTCTTTCTGCTGCACTGCTCAGAGCGAGCTTCCAGGAAGGAGGTACAGACCCTCTGTGCTCTACTCCAGGCAGACTGGAGTACTGTGTTTCTTTTGTAGTAGAACCGTTGAAGAAAGACTTTATTTACCTGGGGAATGTCCAGAGAAGATAGCCAAGAAAGTGAAGTGTCTCAGATTCACGTCCCATCCTCATAGAATCCTATTACAGGAGCTGGAGATGGTTACCATGGAGGACAGGAGGACTGACAAATCGACAAGCATTTGTCAAGCACCTACTGAGTGCCATGTTCTGTGCTAAGTGCCAGAGACAGAAAAAAGGGTAGCAGACAAGTCACTGCCCTCAGATGGGCCACTGCCCTCAAGGAGCTCACGGTGAAGGGAGAGGCAGCATGGCAGCCACTGTGTGCAGGCGAGGCACAGACAAGACAAGGTGTGAGGAGGCCCAGGAGAGGCTCCTCGTAGAATGTGAGACCTGAAGAAAGCTGAGGAAGCCAGGAAGCAGAAATGAGGAGGGGGGGCCTTACAGGCCCAGGATCAGCCAGTGAGGACGACTGGAGTCTGGAGATGGAGCGTTTTGTTGGGGAAAAGAAGGACATCATGTCAGGAGATTATAGAGCATGGAGAGGGGGAATGTAAAGTGTGAAGAGAGCTGGAAAGGTAGACGGGGGAAGGTTATGGAAGGCTTTAAAAGCCAAACAAAGGATTTTATATTTGATCTTGGTGTTGATAGCTGCAGAAGTGGATTGAATTGTGGGGTGTCATGGTTAGATTTGTGCTTTAGGAAATCAGTTTGACAGCTAAGTAGAAGACAGACTAGAGTGGGCAGAAACTTGGGGTGGAGAGACTATTGCAATAATCTAGGAGCCTGGCGATGATGTCCTGATGATCAGTGGTAGAGAAGAGAAGAGGACATATGGAGAGGTGTTATTGGGTATGTAGAGTGAACAAGTAAGGAGTCAAGGGGGACCCCTGGTTCGAGAGCTTGGGTGACAGGGATGGTGGTGGAACCCTTGACTGTAATAGGAAAATTAGGAAGAGGGGAGTGTTTGAGGGGAAAGAAGAAGATATGGATTCAATTCTGGACATGTTGAGATTAAGATACCCATGAGACAGCCTGTCTGTGGTGTCTAACAGGCAGTTGGAAATGCAAAAACTAGAAGTCAGGAAGGATATTAGGGCTGGAAAAGCAGATCTGAGAATTATCTACCTAGAGATGTAGTGAAGGTGAGAGCTGATGAGATTATTAAGTGAAATAGTATAGAGGGAGAAAAAAAGAAGAGCCAGGACAGCCTTAGGGGACTGCCACTGTTAGCAGGTATGACCTGAATGGAGATTCAGTAAAGGAAACTGAGAATGGTCAGAGGGGAAAACCTTCAAAACAGCAGCATTGAAAACCCAGGGACTGTCAAGAAGAAGACAGTCAAAAGTGGCTAAGAATGAAGAGAGGCCAAGGAGCATAAGAAGTGAGAAGGGTCCATTAGATTTGGCAATTAAGGGATCATTAACTTTGGAGAGAGCTGTTTCAGTTAAATTATGAGATCAGA
Organism: Pseudocheirus occidentalis; assembly: GCA_028646575.1. Classification (NCBI taxonomy): domain Eukaryota; kingdom Metazoa; phylum Chordata; class Mammalia; order Diprotodontia; family Pseudocheiridae; genus Pseudocheirus; species Pseudocheirus occidentalis. The sequence continues at coordinate 90,191,403 of CM053598.1, read as the reverse complement.
ATCCAGACTGCAAAGAGTTAAGAAAAAAGGGAGAGGCATTGGTTAAAGGTGCAAGGGGTTTAGCTACAAAGGGGAGAAGAGATAGCTAGCAGGGATAGAGGGAGTGAAGGAAAGGTTTTTGAGGATGGATGAGACCTACATGTGTTCATAGGATGAGTGTGTTTGTAGAAAGGGAGAGATTAAAGATGAGTGAGAGAGTAGGGAAAATACAGGGGGTGACCTGCTGCAGAGGTCAGGATGGAACAGTTTCACTTGTACATGTGAAGGAGTTTGCGTTGGAAGGGAAAGGACAACATTTTCGTGTAAGACAGGGGTGAAGGAGGAGAGTGATGGGGGCATCTCAGAGGAGGAGGGCAGAATGCCTGCATTTTTTATGCTCCTGTGACCTCTCTTCAGAGGTCCTTATGAGCTCCTTATGCTCCTTGACCTCTCTTCAGTCTCCAAGCCACTGCTTGGAGAATGTCCACATTTTTTTCCAATGAAATATAAGGCAAGATTCTCAGCTGAGAGTGTGGAGGCAGAGGGAACCATGGGAGATAAAGCCATTGTGGTAAATAGGATAATAAGTGAGTTAGAGATTGGTGAGGTAGAATGATTGTTTTGCCAAAGTGAGGGCCCAGTGGAGAGTTTGTGACAGAAATCTGTAGAGGATCCCCAGTCAGCATGGTGTTGTGATTTTCCTTGTCTTCAGTTGTGTAGGTAGCATAAAAAGCAGCAGATAGTGGAAGTGGTCTAAGGCTGATGCTTCGCAGGTGAGAGGGCAAGAGACACAGGAAAAGAGAAAAATGTAGAGTCGAACTGGCTTGCCAGGGAGTCAGGATGGGGAAAGGAGGAGAGTGTGGCCAGTACATTTGGACGTCGCAGTGAGCATGAAGAACAACTTTTGGGGTGATGGTGAGGTCATCTCTGTGTATAACTATAGAAGAGTGAAGGGGTAAGTCATGAGAAATGAATAAGTTCAGAAATGGGAAGGGTAGGGTGTTTGAAGGTTTATCAGTCTATACATTGAAGTCCTGTAGTGTAAGGCCTTTAGAACTGAGGAGAAAAGATTAAGTCAGGCACTCACCACTTTGAGGAAGGAAAGAAAGTGTTCTGGAGGGTGGTAAAAAAAAAAAAAACTGCCACCAGAATCTATATGAGTAACAAATATGGACTGAATGAATCTCAAAGGAGAGGTACTGAGTTAAGGTGGCAGAGAAGTAACCTGGAAGTAGCAACCCTCCCCTAGACAAGCAACTCCGGGGTTTAAGTGAAAGCACAACACTGCTAGAGATGACAGCAAGACAATCTGTGCCATCCCTGGGGAACTAGGTCTCAGTGAGTGTGAGAAGCTGAAGGGAGCAAGGATGGAAAAGGTTGAGAATGAAAGCCAGTTTGTCACCTATGGAGTAGGCATACTCCAATTTCAAGTGGAATGTGGGTAGAGTGTGTAAGAGGCTATACTGTGGAAGACAGATTAAACTGTTACGGTTTGGCCCCATATGCCAGACCAATAACAATAGTTGAAGAGGTAACCTGAGTATGGATGTTAAGAAAAATTACTAGCGAGTGCTGCCCAAAAGTGGAGGAAGGGCCTCCATTGGCAGTGTGTCCCCTCTCTGTGGAGGTATTCTAGCTGAGTCTGGAGAACTGCTTATCAAGCATGTTCTGGTGGGGGCTTCTTCCAGTATTTATCCAATTAGATTATTGCTTGGGTGCCTTTTAGCTCTCAAATTCTCTAGTTCTCTGAGTGCATAAAAATGCCCAATATAGTGATCCCATTTGATACTACGTTCAGTATCCTGACCTAGTACTCTACCATTCTGACAAGAGGAAATGGGGGATATTTCATTATTTCTCCATTGGCTTTTCCATTAATCAAAGTTTTCAGCTTCCTTTTAGTATTTGCTTTTGCATTGATAGTCATGGTATATATTCAACCAGGCCATTTTCTTTTCTTAATTACAGTGTTATGCATAAAAGGAAGGATTTACTTGGAAAGAATAAAGCTCTGGCATGTGTGGTGCTGGGGAAATGGAATTTCAGTAATATTCAAGGTTCTTCTGGTGGCTTCTGTCTCCCCCAACACTTGGCCTCAGACTCAAACATCTTGTGTTTGTTTTTAGTCTCGGTTATTTGGTACTTGTGGGCAATGTTGTATGAACCTTTATGTGTACAAATAGGTGTCTGTGCTAATGAGTGTGTATAGCTAAGGATATATGTCAGTTGAGTAGCATATGAATATGGAAAGGTTGTATAGAAAAGAAAGTATATACACAGGACTTTTATGAACAGGCATACATGTGTATACAAGAGGTCAGTGAATCTGTCTTCTGTAGCCTATTTTGTTAATGGCTCTTAGTGCTGTTGGACCTTAGCCCAGTGAGTTGGGGAGTAGACTAGGGAAGGGGTAGTGCCCTTCAACAGACTTGTAAGGGAACTCTTGGAGTTATAAGATACAACCTACTCATGTCACAGGAAGGAAACTGGGGCTCAAGAGAAGGGTAGTGACTTGTCCGTGGTCATACAGCAAGCTGTTGGAAGAGCCGGAATTAGAACCTCGGGATCTTGACCCTGAGATGGGAGATGGGTATTTTTTCCGCATTTTTCCCACATTCAGATCAGGGTTCTTTGAGTATCTCTGGCGTCCAAGAATGTCTCCTTAGAGACGAGAGGGAAAGGGCGAACCAGAGTTTGAAGAAGACAGCAGTTGGAAGTGTGCATGTATAGACCTAGTTATACCATTTAAATCTGGGCGGTACCCCGTGTTGTGACCATGCTCAGGAGGTCTTTCCCACAGGCACCATGCATAGGGGCTACTAAATAACCCACTAAATACACCCACTTCACTTAACCCCATAATTACCAAAAAGACTTTGTGTGCCAGAGAGCTAGAAGTCATGGAACTTGGAGCCCTGTAACTTACGGTAGCAGGAAGGAGTCTGGGGAAATTGCCTCAAGTTAGGTTTGTTGGATAATACCATAGGCCTCATTTGAAGCAAGTCCTAGTAGAATTGCTGATTAGAAAGTCCAATGCAGTTCCTCTGAGATCCTCTGGGTGAGCTCCAAGTGCAAGGAATCTGATAGAAGCATTGTAAGACTCCCATTCCCTTGCCCAGCATCAAATGCCATTGACTTCCTGATGCTGGTCGTCCAGAAAGCTAAGTGGCACCAAATTACCAGCACATACAAGGGTCTTGCAAGTATTTAATACTGTAGTTGTTTGTGGACTTGACCTATGAGACTAAGCTTCAAAGCAGTCCTAGCCTCTCCTGTCTATTCATTCCCATTTCCCAAGTCTCACTGTCCCCATGAGGCACAGGGTGAGACTCTCGGGCCACACTGAGTTAGGCTTCTTGACGGAGGTATTCCCACGGTGCTGGGTCCTCCTGTGGCAGAGGGCAAAGCAGGAAGGAGCCGTGTCTTCGCGCCAGTCCATCCAGCCCTCAGGACCACGCATGTTTCTCTGTGTCTCAGCCTCCCTTTTCTGTGCACTGCTTTTTCGTGTCTGTTGGTAAGAAGTTAACACTTCCTTAACAAGTCTTTGTGTTCATCTAATCTCTGCTGTTTAACCTTTGACACTTCCCTATTATCGGTGTCTGCCACCTTTCTGAGGCCCAGCCTGGTGACCCTGTAGCCCCAGGCAGAGGCTAGGAAGCACTAGGGAGAGAGGAGGAGGCCAGCATTTCACCCCTGCGGGCAGGCGGATGGATCGGCTTTCTCTGGGGCCGAGCTTTGGAAAATAAACTAAAGGTTTTGTGCCATTAGTGCCTCAAAGCTGGTTTGCTGAGGAAAGGAACATCCCTTGTTCCTCTCCTTTTGAACTGTCAGCCTTTAAGTAAACATACTTCCTCTCTCGTCCCTCCAGTCGGGGTAAGGGAGAGCCCTGGGGAGGAGGCCGGGGACCCTCCCCTGACCCAACCCGGATGGGGGGAAGGGAAAAGTAGAGTAATTGTAGCCAAATGTACCTGGTCATCAAGGCCTTTGAAGTGCTCCCTTAGAGAGGCAGCTTCCCCACCCCCAGCCTGAATCCACATGCCCTCCCCACCCCCCACCCCCACAGGTTTCTACCTGCAGAGTGCTCCTGAGGGCCTCTGGGAAAGCAACAAAGCATCTCTTCCCCAGTACCTATCTCTCCCCACCTTGGCATTCCAGACTGAGCTTCCAGGGTCTGGTGGCCAGGACAGGTCTGCTTGGAAGGGACTTTTAGATGCCCAGCCTGGCAGTTTAGGGCAGATGACCTATTACCAGAAAGTGAGTTGAAGGTTTAGCGGACCAAATGAGACATCACAAATAATCACTTTGCATAGCTTTAATTGCTATATGTATATATGTCTCCTTGCTATTCTTTGAACAAGAGGCTCCATCCGCAGGCATTTTCACTAGCTAGCCTCCCCACCCCCAAGACCTAGAATACCCTTGCCTCATTCCTGCCTCCTAGCTTCCTTCAAGTCCCAGATGAGGCTCTCACCTTCCAGAATTCCTTTGCTGATCATCTCCAGTTTATCTTGTGGGTATCTTGTTTGCAGTTTTTTTCATGTTATCTCCTCCAGTGGGAGCAGATGGTCTTTTACCATTCTGGGTATCCCCAGTGCTATCTACAATGCCCAGCAGAGTTAGTGCCGAGTAAATGCTTATGGACTGAACTTATTCATAACAAGAACTAGACTAAGAATAACGTCTGGTACTAGCTACATCACCTCAGGCAAATACCGCCCCCCCTGTTTCTGTGAAATTACATCAGTGGACCAGATCTCAAATGTCTCTTTTAGAAAGAAATTCTAATACTTTAGTTATGGCTCCATTACTCACGGTGCAACCTTGGGTGAGTCAGTACCCTCAGAGAACTGCAGTGTCCCCATCTGTGGGAACAGTCTCACAGTTATCAGCACCCTTGAAGTGGTATCCCTAGGTTAACTCTCCCCAAGGATAATGAATAACCTAGTGGCTGAGCAGATGAATCCCATTCTTGCTGAGGGTTAGTCAGAATTATCTGAAGATTAATTTTTTGAGGGGAGTTGAGGGTTCAGATCACTGGCTCTTTGAAGTCAGTGAGGTACTAAATCATACACTGATCCCAAAGGGAGCCATTGGGCTGTGAAAATAATTCTTTTGAAAATGGGTAAGTTTTTTTTTTTTTTTTAATACTTGCTTTTGCCTCTCTTGCTTTGTAGAATAGTAGAGTCCGATGTAGACCTGAGAGGCCCTGGAATTAACGTTATCATTTTAGATGCTGCCAAGAATCCAAAGAATAATATGATGAAAATAACACTTGATACTTACCTATTTGCATAATCTAATTATAGCCTTTTACCTGGGTGTCATCTCTGGGTTATAGGTAAGGAATCTGAAGGCCCAGAGGGGAGGTGACTTAATTTGCCTAAAGTCACACAGGCTTTCAAGCCTAGACCTTTTGGCTCCACATCTACTGTTCTTTCTAGTACTAAAGATCTCTTACATGACGGCTGAGGGAGAAGAAATGGAACAGTGATTCCCAAGTAGGATGGGTTCTAAGGAACTGCAGCTATTATTTAAGATGGGATTTGCTTGTTTGGGGGCAGAGGGGGAGAAGGGGGTTGTCAGGGAATTCAGATATTGAAAAGATTTGTAGTCTGTCCCTTTGAACTCCCTAACGGACCCCATTAACTCTGTGGACTGCCCACTGTGGTTATGTCTAGAATGCCACAGTTAACAGTCATTTGGCTGTGCCTGCTACTACTACCTTTACCTTCTTTTGCCTGAAGAGCACTCAGGCAAGAGCCTCTTGGCCACCACTCTTCCCTGATCTAAAGCTGGATGGGGGCACAGGACACCAAAGTGGACCATGTTCTCTCTTTAACAAGGGCTTTGTTTCTTTGTCAACATCTAACAGGTACTACAAGAAATTCTCCATTCCTGACATGGACCGATACCAACTTCCCCTGAACAGCTCTGCATTGAACTTTGCCTATGCCAACTGCACCTTGATCATCACTGTAAGACCCTCCCTTCAGTATCTTTTATTCTCTTCCCCTTACTCACCTCACACAAAGATCCCTGCTGCTTTTCTGATGGGGGTATGATAAGTAGGGAGTCATTTGTAAGGAGTTTGGAATACTGTATTGTCTATGGGACGGGGGGTATATGTGCATCATTGTGGGGATGGGAAGCATCTGTTCAGTCATTATCTAGGAAGGGTAAAAGGGCTCTGACTCTTTGTTCTAATTTATCCCTCTCACCTCCAGTACCAAAAGCCAAAGGAGGTCCTAGATGCAGAAGAAGAGTTGCAGAGAGAGCTGAAGAAGGTGAAGACAGCCAATGGCCAGAACGGGGACTGTAAGACCCAGTAACCAGACTCCCTTGCCTGCAGACTTCCTAGCTTGAGGTCTCTTGGTTCATTTCACCAAAGGTTCCTGATGACCAGGTGTTGGCTTTGCCCTTACCTGAAGGAAGACTTTGATGGGTTTCAGGATTTATCACACAGGCAGATAAAAATGAGCCCTGGAGGCAGGCCCTGACCTAAAAAATGGTTCCTTCCAGGTCTTCTATATTTGTTAATTTACTGAGTAAAGTTGATCTCAATTACCCTTATTCTCAGTGGAGTTTCTTTTCACAAAATCTCAGTGAGGTCTTAGAGGCCATCTGGTCCAACTTGCAACTAACCAAGAATTTCTTAGGTTCACAAGGATGAATCACCTTATCCTTCCCAGTATGAGAGCTTTGGCATAAGCCTCAGCCTCTATCCTGTTCTAAGGTACTTAGATGTACCATTGGGCAATAAATGCTCTCTCCTCCCTCCATGCTTTCTGGGGCCTGGAAGGAGCTGAGGCGTAATGGGGCTGTTTAAATCTGTAAGGGAGGCCTGTGGATCATACCCTTCCCTCCCCCTTTTTACCAACCATCCCCACTTTAATCTTCTACAATTTCAGCATAGCCTGGCCTCCAGTACTCTTGGGTTAATTGAGCAGGAAGCCCCATGGTGAAGAATTTGGCAACAATGAAGTGATATTCTTTCTGGATTTGTGACTTTCTGAATGTATATGTAAAGTGAAGGTTGATGCTAGAGGGGCAGCCTGGTCAAGCTAGCCAAGCCTATCTAGTAGAGTTTAACAAGAAGCACATGGCTCTATGAATGGGAACACACAGAGCAAGAACTAAATAAATATCCTTCAAACCCATGGAGGATGTTGTGTAAGCCTGTCCAGTTGGAAATAAATATAGGTGGATAGGCAGAGTTGTAGTGTGTGCTAGACCTGCCTCACCCCAAGGATGGGGATGGGAGATAACACAAGGTTTGTCTGTAGAATCACAAAAACAAGTAGACAGAAGCCAGCTCCTAACAAGGATAAATAGAAGTAGAGAGGAGACTGGGAAGAACACAAGACAGTGGCTACAGCATTATGTTCTATAAGAATGGAACCTTTCTAGCCCAATGTCACTGAGGAAGTTCTAGGGATCAAGGTGGGAAATGGGAGCTAAGAATTAGGACCTAGGACTAATTTTCTACCCCCAAAATAAGCCAAATCTCAATCTGCAGAGTTCCCTCTACGGGTACTAAGAGAGTTGCCAGACTCCACATTAACAGCTAAGATTTATTTAAAAAAATAAATTAAAAATATAATTTCCCATAGTACCCCACAATACAGGGCCAGGCCAGAGAGACTGGCTCAGAAACCAAACCAGCTGAATCTCCAATGTCTTCTGCTCTGCCTAGGGAGCTCAGGGCCTGAATGCTTTCCAAAAACGAGTTCTACTCTTCTTCCCTCCCCAGGGGCTGGGCTTGTTTCATCTATATGTGGTCCTGATTGAGGAGTTAAAGATTCATCCCGTCCAGCAGGAAGGATAGTTAGAGAAGTGTAAGGTAGAATACATGGGATGATAGACTAGTTGGGAAGGCTACGAAGAAGGTTTCCTATATCTTTGCAGGCTGGTTGCACATGTTGGAATACTGATCTACCTACCCCAAGGTCCTGCAAAGACAGAGTCCCCAGTCCAGACTCCACTCTCTTAGGTTGGCAGGCTCCAGAGTTTTTGGTTGGCTGGGTATGGACATAGGGAAACAGCCCTTCTCCCAAATGGAAACATTCAGACTACCAAATGCCAGTGGTCTTTGGTTTAAAAGTATAGAGCCTGATGATCACAGGGTCATTTGCTGCTCTCTTCAGGCCAGGACTAGGGAGGCTGATCCTGAGCAGGCCTTCTGCCTGGTCCTGTGTGGTGAGGGGTCAGTTTACTGTCAAGGGCAGCCAGTCACGGAGTCTTGAAGTCAAGAACATGGAGGGCAGAGGCTACCGCTGCATAGAGGTGTGTAGTGCTGAAACGTAGGCAGTAGACAGGGCTGCTGATTGGAGATGACAGTGAGAAGGCCTGCAAATACACAAGAAAGTAAATGAGGAAGGGGTCTGCCCTGACTCCAGGGAGGGGAGATTAAGAACAGGTGTCAGGATACTGACTCCCAAGAAGTCTTATATCCAAGGATCCCTAACCCTCCTCCCTGATATTCACCCCTTACAAGGAGCTGTGGCTGAGTCTGAACTGGGACCATCTTGGGCATAACAAGGGAGTGAGTCAAGGCAGGCACAAAAAGACCAGGACCTCTATCAGTGACAGCAGGGATGAAAGGGTAAGGGGGGGTGTGATACTCACATGCAGACAGCCTTTCTGGCGGCGGTCCCATAGCCGCACCACACCATAGTAAGAGGAGCCGCTGGCCAACATGTGGTTCCCATCGCTCCGCACACAGTAGAGGGCACTGTCATGAGGTTCCTCCCACTCCATCACACATTTCCTTTCCAAAAAAGGAACACAGGATGGTCAAGGGCACCCCATCACTAAAACCTACTAATGGACTCAGCACCAAGGAATTTTAGTGCTTTTATATCAAAGAGATAATGATGGGACTATAGATTCTTGGCACAGGAGAAGTTAGAAGCCTGAACTTCCAAATATTTAACAGAAACAACCTACTAGAGGAAAAGAAATGTGATTTCTACCAAGGGCAATTGTGTCTGACCCCAGAGTTTTTTGAGGGTGAAAACAGAAATGTGGATGAAGAGGAATAGGGGGGAATAGTCTTGCTACAAGGAGTCAACTGAAATTTCCAAGCCTGCAGATAAAACATGATTCTTTGAGATAATACAAAGTCAAGATGATGGGAAAGCCATTTTCACAGAAGGGCTATTTATGTGAATGGTCAGAAAGTGGCAGTGACAGGTAAGCCATGTAGAAAGTACAGTGTCATCTATAAGGGCACTAAAAAGCTCCAAGCTAGGACCCAAGAAAAGTACTTAGGAGCCACTGGACAAGTTGATACTGTGCGTTTCTGTGGCTATGGCCAGAAAGGCCAACACAAGAAATGGACAGCCATGCTCCACATATTCTCCCAGTCTACATCTCCATCCACACCCAGACCCAATGCACCAGATATAATGGAACTGGAAAAGGCCCAAAGACAGGCACCTCGAATGACTCCGAGTAGGAGGCAAGAAGGCACTACTGGAGACAAAGTGAAAGTACAGTGACTTCAGTCTGCAAAGAAAAAGGCTTAGAAGACAGATCAAAATCTGTAAAATGATATACACTGAGTGTGAGTGTGTGTGAGCATGTGTGAGTTAGGATGAGTTAGCTGCTTTGAAGCCTGAGAATGTTAAGTTTAGAGCAAATTAAAGGAAGACCTCATTCACCCAGAGGGCTCATTACCTCTAAGAGATATATTACAGACAGGAAATACACATGGATCCAAGTGAGTTCAGAAAAAAGTGACCAATTACAGAGCCAGTAATGTTTGCTAAAAGAAGCTGTGAACGTGCCTGATCTTTGAAGTAGACAATACAGTTCCCTGTGGCATTACCCTTGGGGGCTCATGTTGGCAGCAGAATTCTGGGCCTGACACAGTGTGACACTGAGGTCCCTATGAGTGGTTAACCCCCTAGTTAAACTCTTAAGCCTCCCCCACCATGGCTAAAACAACCTAGAGCTTTGTGTTCCTTAGCCCAGCTATAATTATGAGGAGGGCTGTCGGTGGGGAGAAAGCCAGGAATTGGGACAGGGCAAGAGCTGTATGGACCTCCTCCTAAACCCGCCGTTCTGGGTGGCTGTACTCACTGGGAGCTGGTTCGGATATCCCAGTATCGGATATAGGTGTCATAGCCACAGGACAGCAGCGTAGAGGGTGTCTCATACAGGACATCCAGCACTCCAGCCCCTCGGTGAAAATCCTGGCCCAAGTGTGTCATCAGCTGCCCGCTGGGGAGAAAGGAAAAGAGAGATGAGAGAAGCGCATGTCCAGGCTCCTGAAGACACTCCTCTGAGGCATCACTGCCTTGTCTAGCTCTGGAGATGTCTCATAACCTTCAAATAACTGGAAACCACAAAAACCCTCTCCTCTTGGAGCCTATACTTTGGGGTAAAGGTGCTATAACCTTTCCCTGTGGGTTAGAAGAAACAAAACAAACACTTAGCTGGTCAGGTTAGGATGGTGAATTAACTGTACCTCATCCCAAACCCATCTCTCTGCCATAATCACTTCTGCTATTTCTACACCAGTTCCAGGGGCCAAAAGATATTGGTTAGAAAACTCAGCCCCAGCCTTTCCTTTTTCCTTTGCTCAGGCTCTCTCACAACCCCCTAGGAAAGTACTCAAATGCATAAGGAGGTTCAGCCTATCCAGTCACACCTGCTCCCCTGGCCGCCTGCTGCCCAGGCTGACTCCATCTCAAGACAATGAATGGGCTGTGCCAGAGAGGTCAGGATCTCCCCCCCACACATGTGGTTATTTTATAGTCCTTGATCCCATGGGTCACAACAGCTCTGAGCTGCCCAAGCCCAATGCCTTAATTCCTCCCTGTAATCTGGGGCTCAAACCTCGTCAGGGATAAAGACCACACAAAGGGAAAAGGGGAGTTTCAGGAGATGGTAAAACAAGTAAACACCTTTGTATCTGGGGAGAGAAATCGCTGAGAAAACAGCTTAGCAGCAGGGCCTTGTCGTTCCCTGCTCAGAAGGCAAAAGCCCCCCAGCCCCGGCCCTGGCCCTGGCCTGGCCCCCATCCTTCTCTCTGCAACAGCACGCCTCTGTGATCACAGCTCCTGGCCTGCTGGGCCCAGCCCGCTCCCCCACCCCTGCTCTCCAGAGAGCAGATTACAGGGAATAACAATTTCTTTGTGGCTGTGTAATTCCCTCCGTGACCGCGGCAGTGGGCAGCCACCTAGCCCCTGATGCCAGACCCTTAGCAACCATTTAGGGAGGCCTGCTGGTCCTAACAACGCCCCCCAACATCAAGTGCACCTGTTAATCCCTCCCACCCTGGGTTAGGTTGGGCCGCCAGGATATTGGGTTTTGTATTTTCATAGGACAGGAAAGGAAAAAAGGAAGAGTTGAGTATTGAAGGCTCCCAACTCCAAAAAATCCCCAGACCCGACCCATTAACTCCTTCAGGGAGACACTTAGTTGTCCTGTAGAATGTTCACATCTGTAAAAAGTCAGAAGGACCTTGGCCTTGGGAAAGTAGGATAAGATACAGAGGAGGAAAAAGAAATCCTATGAGGGAAGATGAAAAGCAGACCAGAGACCCTGAAGAATAGCAGAAGAGCCAAGAGGAGGTGGGACGGCCTACCATTTCCTCCAGAATTTCCGAAGTACAGAATTCTAGCCCCAGCCATGCTGCCTTTAAGGCTTAGAAACTTAGGGCCAATTTAGCAAGTAACCAGAGAGTCAGGAGGAAGACCCCTGATTCAGAAAGATATCCCCCCTGCCCAGCATCTACCCTAAGGAGGAAGACTACTCACCAAAGGATTTTCCTTTCTCTCATTCCTATACTCTTCATGTCACCCAGGGCTGAGAAAACAGGTTTCTGGGCTTCTCAGTGCAGACAATGCACTGCCCAGTTTAGAGTGGGGATAGACAATAAGAGCAGAGGATGTAGGCTTACTCAGTATAGAGATTTCTCACACCTGAGGGCTCCCATGGAGAGTCCAGAGCAAGGTTGGGTGAAAGAACCTTGTTTCACAAAATCATCCCCTAATCTGATCAAATACAGTTTCTTGGCTGGAAATGGGAGCCTATTGAGAGATTAGGGATGCCTCAATTGACAGTTCAGCTGTCCCCACTCTAGCAGGTCACATCCCACTGGCAACTAGGACCCCTGATTGCTTGCACATAGGCTCCCCTGGGATTATGCCACTAAGGTTAGAGAGTGGGGTGGAGGGAAAGGACACTTCTCCCTCCACCCTTGGGTTTGGGTCCCGTTTGGTGTACTCCTCCCCCTCCCCACCTCCCATTAGTGAGGTGGTGATGAGTGACTGAGGGGCTCTCTCCTTTAATCTGGAGAAGTAATTTCATGTTTGTTTGTTTGAAATAGAAGATGAAAGGCTATGGGGTGGGAAGCTGGTTTGGAGGGGTAATTGGGGGGAGAGGGTGGAGAGCAGAGCCCAGAGAGGACTGACTCACCCATTCCGAGGCAGTGGAATCCTAGATGCCTCACCCAAGTCAGTGAGGAAAGGAAATCAATCAAAAGGCAGAAGTGCTATATCCTTACCTAGCAGATCCTAGGACCATGACTTTAAGGAGATGCCATAGATCTGAATGAGTCAGAGGCACCAAGAAACAGCTAGGAGTATCAGGATTTGGACAGCTAATTCCTCTTATCTCCTAATCCCAACCTGGAATATCAGCACCAGGGGCCCTGGGAGTCAGGAACAAGTGTAGAAAGCCCCCAACAAAACACTGTGAACCCAGTCCAAGGCCAGCTGCAGAGCCCCGGAAGGCTGGGAGTGAAGGGGAGGGTCAGGGTTGGAGAACAGAGGTGGTCAGGCTAGAAGTTTGTTCCCCTTTTGCATTCGGGTTCTCTGAATTGGCCACACACACTTCAAATAGTCCAATAAAAAGATACAATTTCTTTTACCTTCTTGCACCAGGACTCTCAAAGTTCTGTTGTGTGGGTGCCTGTGAGGTTAAGTTCAGAGTATAAACGGACACACTGGGCTCTGGGAAATGGCCCTTCTCTTCAAATAGAGCCCCAGCAGTGCCACAGGCCTCCTGCTGGGGCTTTGATTTGGGAAAACAAACAAAAATGGCACCGTAGACACCCCTCCCCCCAGCACACTAGCTCCCCCCATGATCATCCCTACCACCAATTTAACTATAAAACCACTGTTGGCTGCTAAGGCAGAAGAAGGCTAAGGGAAGGGGGAGGGGGCCGCCCCGACAATGGCCCCAAACTTTGGGGGAAAGGGGACAAAACAAGCTGTCTGTCTCCTTTTCGTCCCTCCTCCCAGGCTTCTTTTCTTAGCCCAAGTATGTTCTTGGAAAAAAAACGATTAGATTGCAATTTGTATAACACGGTGACCCCCAAATTCAGACATTTCACCCCTTTTCTCTACAAAGAATGTCAAGAATGCTCCTCAGCCTCTCACCGTCCATAGGAGGAGGCGGGGAGGAGGGCTAAGTCCCTGGCTTCTAGCACCACTTGTGTGGGAACTGGGCAGCCATGCTGGAGTCCCTCTGGAGCACTGGGGGTCTCCTTTAGTGGAGCAGACAAAAACCTAAAATAAAATCTGCATCCCAAGGCAAACAAAGCCATCTGCTTTCGTTAGGTATCTGGCTAGTGTGTAGGGGGGCTCTCCATTCACCTCCTTTTCTCTCTCAACCACTAATTCTCTTTCGACCCAGGGAAAGATAAAGACAGATTGGACCATGTGTGTGAGCCTGATGAATGAGGCACTGCTGAGGGTTGGCTGGGATAGAACCTTCTCTTCACTCTCTCCTTTTCAGGCTGCTGTTTTCCAGGAGGCTTAAGAAGTGAAGTGAGATGCTAGTCCTACTTTACCCTCATGCCTCCAGGTGCCTCCTCAGAATGGGCATCAGAAAAAAGGAGAGCTGCCCTATCCTAGCAAACTTAGTTACCCCCCAAACACACACACAACAGCAAGAGAGAGTTGAGTTGGATCTAAAAAGGAATATCTCGACATCCAATCACAGAGGGAGAGGATTAAAAAATATTTGTTTAAAAAAATCTTCAAGAGAAATGGGAGCATACTTAACTAAAGGTAAGGGGAAGGCATAGAGCCTCCTTGAAGAGTAAGTTTTCAATATCCACTGCCTCAGAGTTAGAGCTATTTGGAGAGACCTACAGAGAACAAGGTCCCAAGAAGAAACCCATACTACCCCTACCAATGCCACAGTGACCAAGTGGCTACGCGTGCAAGTGGGAAAGGGATAATTACGACCAATGAGGAACATGGGGCTCCTCAAGGCCCCAAACCCAAGGCTTCCTTATACACAAATTCTCCTGCTCTTTTCCAAAAAATCCACTTACCAGCTCCTTTTGTCTAGTCCAGCCCCAAAGTTGTACACACCCCAGGAAAGGTTTCTGCTGCTGCACCAGCTCCTCTCTGAAAGCCTACTCCTTACAGGAAGCTTTGCTGGACCACAACGTAGCTATCGGGAAACTCCCGAGATTACTTATTTTACTTCCCGTGTTTATGTCCTGTTTCTATTTTTGCTGCCCCCTATATCGCCATGTTTTTGCTGCCATTTTCATATTTTATATCTTTGAAAGATTGTAAAATTCTAAAGCATAGGCATGCCCCACCCAACCCACATGCATTTAGGTGTAATAAAGGCTTCCAGAGATCTGAATGGAACATAAGAGTACAGACAAATGAAAGCCTATTCTCCCAATAGCCACATGTTAGTGAGTGCATGTCCTGCAGGTACAAGAGGTACCTGGTGGGTGGTGAAGAGAACAGTAGAGGTGGACAGATAACCAGAGAGAGGAGGCAAGTCCCTTAACCTCCCTGAGCTTCATTCTCCTCAACTGTAAAGTGGGAATAAAACTTGCCTCACCTGTTACAGGGTGTTAGGATTAAAATGCTTTAAAAACCTTTAATAACGATGGGTATGACAACTAGCATTTATACAGTGCTTTAAGCTTTGCAGAGAACTTACAAGCATTATCTCATTTGACCTTGAAGGTAGGTACTATTATTACTCCATTCTACAGATAAGGAAACTTGGTTAAGTGATTTTCCCAGGGTCTGAGGCTGATTTGAACTCGGGTCTTCCTGACTCAAAGTCTAGTGTTCTATCTGCTGTGGCACTCAGCTGCTTACATAATTGTGATTTTTTAAAATCATAAATCATTATAATGTTCATTAACTTGATACACACATAATGCTAATTGATATATTAGAAGCCATGACCAGACTGCTCTGGAAGACCACAGGATCACAGATCTGGAGCTTCATCTTAAAAATCATCTAGTCCGTCCAACCCCCTCATTTAACAGATGAGCAAACTGAGACTCAAGGAGGTTAGTGACTTATCCAGAGTCACCCAGTGTTCTGTAACACGGACTGAAGAGGGAGAGATAGGAGCACATTGCTCGTTAACTGGTAGCAGCTTACTGGCATCCTGGACATGAGTGGAGCTGGAGGAGGCAAGAACTGGGCCCCAGGACCTTTTCTCGCTTACTTCAAAGTAGAAAATCAAATCAAGGCCCATGCCTCTTACCACAAGGTCTTTGTCACTGTCTGTCTCACCTGACTCCCTGGCTCATAATTCTGTATTCTCTCACTTCCCCTTGACCCTACCCAAAGCATTCTATCTCCAGGCTTCGAACGCCTGAAGGGGGCAGGATGGGTCACAACGGCAGTAATTGGATGGAGCCCCTCGCTCTCCACTTCTGAACAGGGGGCAGAGACAAATGGAGGCTGGTGGAGACCTGGCCCTCCTCACCACAGGTCCTCTTACTCAGGACTGAAGAGCCCATGACTAAAAACACAGGCACGCACACACATACATGCACAGGCCAGCACGCGTGCGCACACGTGTTCAGACACAATGGCTCAAAGGCCGAGGCGTGCAGCAGCCCACTTTGTACTGCTAACAAGGGGAACGTAATTACAGGAAGGGGGCAGCCGGGCAGATAAAAGGATACAAAATTTCAACATCTGTTGCCATAAAGGGATAAGGAGAAGTGAAACGGCAAAGTATCAGTTTGGTGTCAGAGCCGGCAAAAAGCCGATTTCAAAGAGTTGAGGGAAGAGGGGACAGAGGGGGGAGAAAGAAAAAGGAGAGAGGGGAAAAAAGAAAGAAATTACAGGGTTCCTAAGAAAATGAAAAAAGCTGTTGTCACTAATGCTTTCAAAGGAGAGGGCAGGTACTTTAAAGAGGGGCTGTTCCCCTAATCGCTCAGAGCTGAGGCCTCGGGTGCACAGGGATGCAGGGGGAGG
This sequence comes from Pseudocheirus occidentalis, assembly GCA_028646575.1. Lineage (NCBI taxonomy): Eukaryota > Metazoa > Chordata > Mammalia > Diprotodontia > Pseudocheiridae > Pseudocheirus > Pseudocheirus occidentalis. The sequence continues at coordinate 90,175,213 of CM053598.1, read as the reverse complement.
GGAAGAGATGGAACAGACCCTGCCCCCAAGGGTCTGCACGAACCGTGGCTCTCCCAGAGCTGGGGAGGGGGGGCTCATCCAGGGCTTCAGGCCCCTGCATTCTCTCTCCAAGATGAGTGCCCACAAGGCAGGGCTTGCCCACTCCTTCCTGGCACGCACCCTTGGATATGTCTAAGAGTTCAGCCCACCCAGACTCCATCTCGAGAGAGGCTGTGCTTTCCATCCTCTGCAGAGCCCAAATGGGGCCTTGGCTCCATCCCTGCCCTCCCCATGCCTCTGAAAGCCGTAAGGTTCCAAGGTGCTGGATGCCACGCTGAGCCAAGAGAGGGAGGCAGTGACTCAGCCCTCCTCACTTGCTCAGACAAGCCCTCACGACTTCTGAGGGGGCACCATACGACTCAAGACTCTCCCCACTTATGGGAGACATGGGGGAGTTCAAGGGGAGAAGGGAGAAGAATACCAAAAAGTCCAGAGTAATTGACTGACAGGGACACAATCCAAGATCACTAGGGTAGAATATGCATTATGAGAAAATGAGAAATAAAGGGAGCTTATAGGCCAAACAACTGGTTATTGGCCTTAGGACTTGTAGCAAGCCCCAAGTACAAAAAGCCAGTATAGGCTGTTTGAGGAACCTAGAATAGAGACACTTTTTAGATCAGGATTCATAAATGTTCACAGCTCAGTTTTGACTCAGAGACTAAATACCTACTATGTGTAAAGCACACTCAAAGACCAAATAAAGGGCAGTCCTTATGCTCAAGGACCTTATACTTTAACAAAGACAATACAGTATGATCACAATAAATACTGTATAAGGTAGGACAAGATACATATGACAACAAGATTAAAAAACTCTAAGAAAAGTTTGAAAAGGGAAAGATCATTTTAAATTAGGATGAAGAGAGAAGAGAATCATAGTAGGCCTCATGGAAAAGATTCCTGAGCTGGCCCTAGAAGGAAAAGGATTTCAAGAAGATGAAGAGGTGTGCGTATGTATTACAAGCAGTTAATGGTTTTACAGGAATTCCTGGAGACTGGAGTACTTGGAGGCCAGTGCCAAAATGGAAGGTTGAGTTGGGATATAAAGGTTTGAGCCTTGGGCTATGTTAACTGATGTCTGATTAAGAACAAATGGATCAGCACTAAGTGTTACTTTTTAGAAAGGAAACCAAACACAAGAGTTAAGAAAGTCCCCTAGAGAGGAGGTGAGATAAAGGCCACACCAACATTTTAATGCTATACCTTCCATAAAGGCCATGATAGGTATTCTGCATAGCCCTTAAGGTATACTGAGCATCCAAAAGGCAGCTGGCAAGAGGAATAGGTGCTGGGTTAAGTCTCCAGGCCTTCACAAAGATCAGGACACATAATTAATCCAAGGTTTTGTTCAGATATAGGTAGAGAAACAGGAGGAGATGATGGGCTGATTCCCAGGGATTCTCCATTCCCCATCTCAAGAGTAAGATGGCTTTGGCAAGTGCTTCTCCTGGGGATAAAGTGATAGGTTTGCCCACCAAAAAAAGATACTCTATGTAACAGCTACAACCACAGCCAAAAGCTGCTACTGCCTGAAGCTAAGGAGATCAAGGCACAAAGGTCATTAGCTTTAAATCCTTGGGGAGTGTATTTCAGCCTCAGGGGTGGAGCCACCAGACCACCTACTTACTCACTTGGGAGCCACCTTTACCTTGGGGCTTAGTGTCCAAGAGAATACTGGAAAGTATATTTTGCAGTCCCCCCAAAATTCAACAATATCCACAAAACTGAGCTCACGGATAACAGGGTCGGAAGTGGGGGGAGAGGAGGATGGACAAAAACAAGCTGTACTTTCTAATCCAAGACACCCAGGGGTTTCTAGCACTGATGGGCTGTGTTTCAGTACCCATATTCTCCCTAGCACTCTCCACACTTGCACCACTGCCCTAAAACTCCCAGGCTCTGGATGCACAAAATGGAGGAGCAATGAGGTGACTGTAGAGTGTGGCCTCATGGGCGTTTGTGGGATCCGTTGTACTCTTGACAGGATGAACATCTAAGAAGCTTCCAAAGTCAGGAAGTACTAGACCTTGAGTGTGAGGTTACTCGAAAGCAAGAATGCATAGTGGAGAGGAGACTGAGACTGAATACCAACCAACCCTGGCACTTGGTAGGTATATGATCCAGGGCAAATTACTTAAAACTTCCTGAGCCTATTTCCCCATAATAATAATGTTCTTGCTCCCAGCCTCATGGAGTTATGAGGAAGGCCCTTTATAAACTTTAAAAGGCTATAGAAATAAATCCTCTTACTGTTACTATTTGTTTATTCAAAAGCTATGAGCTGGACACTGTGCTAGAGGCCAGATAAAAAAGACAGAAAGGAAAGCGGTCTGCCCTCAAGAAGTCTACATTCTTTTAGGGAGAGACAGCATGTGCACAGATAAATAAACTCAAAATAAACACAATGAATTCTGGAGGGAGGGCAGCACAACCAGATAACCTTCAGAAGGCAGGCAGCCTGTGAGCTGGAGCTGAGGATAGGGAGGAAGTGCCTTCCAGGAGCTACTTATGATTGTATTACACAGTACCCTGACTCTCTATCCCCTACAGGAGTTTCCCACCTCCAGAGCCCCCTCCCATTCTCAGCCCTGTCCTAAACTCAGTCAGTAGAGGGAAGTTTTTTAAGAAATAAGAAAATGACAAGAAGCATGCTGGATCCAGAACAGGGGACTAGCAGGAGAAACGCTTCTCAGAGTACACCCTTCCACCTCTCTACGCTGCCCCCCTTCCCCAACATACATGAAAGGAAAAATCCAGTGGCTCCTCGCATTTCAACTGTGACAGGTTAAAAGCAAAGAATCCATCCCACACTGAAGCCAGAGCAGCCGGCCAGGTCCTGCCGGCAACATTGTTCCACCTTTCGGATTGGCCTGTCAGTCAGGCTTTGGCTTTATTGAAAGATCAAACTCCATCCTGCCTGTTCATTACCTTAATCCTATTTTCTACATGGCTTTATTATCTGTTTGGACTTCTCTGGGAAAGGCAGCTACAGACAGTCACCCTGTCTCTGTCCATCTCCCCCCTCCTGGGCCTAACCTCCTCGACAGCAAACACCTCCATTAGGACCCCAAGTCTGAAGCATACTTCTTGGCTCTAGTGCTTTGGGCCAGGGCTTGGGGAAAGTTAGGGCTAGTGAGTGGGAGACAGTATGTCACCTCCGAGGTAGCACCAAAGATCCAGGTGACAGAAGTTCCTCTAATCCCAGGAAGACTCAAGAAGAATAACTACATTGCCTAGTCCCAGAAGAGAAGACTTATGTTTGTTTGACAAAGGAGCTCAAATTCAATTCTCTACAGATCTAGTCCCAACATAAAGGTTCAGGTCCGGCTTGAACCAGGATACAAGAAGCTTGCTTTCTTTTAAAATTCTGTCTGTTCATTGATCCAACAAATACTCATTGAGCACCTACTATGTGCAAGGTCTTGAGCTTGTTGCTGTGGATCACTGGATGATTTCTAAAGTCTCTTCTAGTTATAAATTCTATTGCCCTTTGATTCACTTAAAAATACAGAATTTGAGCTCAAATTCAATTTGTGGTTTGGTAAGACAATATATTATGATATTTGGGGTTCTTCTGTTCAATTCAAGGTTTCAACCCTGTTACTAACAGTCCCTACTATATTTATGGTGTCTGCAGACTATGGGGGGAGGGAAAAGTGTTAACATCACCATATGTGGCCTTTGTGAATTAGGAGAGTCATGCTCCCCAAAGTCCCATTTTCATGAACCTGTCAAACACCATGGTTTTCTCTGCAGCTCACCCAGTCAAACCACTTTCTGTTGACAATTCAATCAGAATTTGCACCAGGGTCACTGCCTCTTATGCAATGCTTTTCCTCCTTGGCTCCTGCTTCTGGGCCAGAAACCCAGACATCCACAAAGGAACTTGTGGGGGTTTGCACCCCGCTCCACCCCACTCCTCTTAAAGAATGAATAAGATTTCTATCATCATTTAAAGCCACTAATATGCTATTCACCTTCCAGAAACTAAATTTTCTGACCTATAAACTTTAAAGGGCAAGGATGAGGGAATAGGCCAAGGGGCGGGGGAGCCATCAAATATCTTTTAAGGGTCTGGTAGTAATGATATATAGAGAACTCCCATAAATGCCTGAGGCCAAGAGCTATCCCCCAAAGGACAAGTGGTTAAAGGAGATGAACAATGGATAGGGGGATAGGGAATGGACCTGTGATTTCAATGATAGAAGGAACTCCCCAGGTGAAGAAAATCCTCTCTACTAATGCAGGTCAGCACCTTCCCTAACACTTAAGAGTCTTAAAGAGCTGTCCAGATTCACACTCCCAAGTACAAGTTAGAAGACAAACTTGAACCCAGGCCTTCCAGACTTCAAGGCCAGCTTTCTATCCACTACACTCCACAATCTCTCATCATGAAGGAACAAGCAATTCTCAAAAGAATTTCAAACTATTAACAGCAATATGAACTAATGCATTACAAGTGATGTAAATCTAAATAATAATTTTGACTTCTAACTTCACACCCAGCAAAATGACAAAAGATGGGAGCAGTCTATGTTGCAGGAATTACGAATGACACACTTGATGTGTCATACTTTTGGCACATTTGGTGAATCTGTCAATTAAATATAAGAGCTAACACTTATACAATAAGTGTTAATACAATACTAAGACAATATATTATGATATTTGGGGTTCTTCTGTTCAATTCAAGGTTTCAACCCTGTTACTAACAGTCCCTACTATACAATATCTACTATGTGCCAGGCACTGTCGTTTGACTCCTCACAATAACCCTGGGAGGTGGGTCCCATTATTATACTCATTTTACAAATGAAGGAACTGAGGCAAACAAGTAAAAGGTGCGCAGGGTCACACAGGTAATATCTGAAGCTGGATTTGAACTCAGATTTTCCTAACTTCAGACCTATCAATTGCACCACCTAAATGAATCAGTCCAGTCATTCTGGAAAGCAATTTGTAATTCTGCTAAGAAAGTGACTAAAATGTTCACATCATTTGACCCGGTGGGAACTACTAGGGTATAATACTCCAAGGCAGTCAAAGATAAAAACAAAAGATCCCGTAGACAACAAAATACCGTTAGCTGTATTTTCTGTAGTAAGAAAGAACTAGAAACAAAAGTTTTCATCTCTTGGGGAATATCTAAGCAAATTATGTCATATGAATGTAATATAATGATATTATTACTGTATTATCAGAAATGATGAATATGATGAATCAGAAATGATGAATACAGCAAGAGAACTTGAATCATGAACTGACTCAATGAGAAGTAAGCAGAACCAAGAAATCAATATATCAATCAAATTATTATAATAACCTAAATGGAAAAAAAAAAACAAAAATCAAAACTGAACACTTGAATTGTAATGACCTAGTCTGGCTCCCAAGAAAGGAGATGGGAATGCACCAGCCTCCCCTAGCTCAGAGGGGTAGGGTACAGGTGTGGAACTCGTGTTGGACACTGTTGAAAAGTTGTTTCGTTTTGTCAGATGACTTTTTTCTGTTCATTTTGACTCTTTGTTATAAAGAATGGCTCTCTAGGTGGGGGAAAGGAAAGAAAAATATTAGAAAAGAAGGCAAAATAAAAATAAAATCTATCTATATTTTTAAAATTTTTTAGAGTCTGCCTTTATAGGGTGGCTGCAGTCCTCACCCTCTTCCTTAGAGTAGGTATTGAAGACACACTGGGTTGGAATGCAAAGTACACAGAAATCAGAATGGAGAGTAAAAGAACAGAAAACACCTGGAAGAAGTTTCACAACTGTACCCAACAATCAGCCAGCAACCCTGAGGTTTGCACTAACTCCACCCACCCCTCAGTGACCACCAGCCACAATGGCTGTGGCCAGCTCAGTCAAGCTTTCATGGGTTCCAAGATTACAGCTCCAGATGTGGAAGACAACTGTTGGATCCAATCCTTTCTTTACTGGTATTTAACTCAATCATCAGGACTACTGCTTTTCCCTCAACCTTCTTAAGCAAGTTGGAGAGCTTCTCCCCTCATTATCCCAACCAAATGCATAGCATTCTCCTAGGTAACAAACTGCCCCCATAGCACTCATCTGCCCCTCATTCCAGCCCTAGTCCTTCCCTCTGAACCTAACGTCCTCTTCTGACTACATCTATTAGGCACATACTACATACTCTTCTTTTAAGGAGACGCCAAATCCCTTCTGCTCTTTGCTTTTTCTATATCTACTAGGTGACAGAGAGGCATTTCAATAGCACTTCTGCTCCACAGTGTTCAATGGACAAATACATCTTGTGTTTAGTTATGGAAGAGCATACTTTAAAGGTATATCCAAAATTTAGAAGCTTTTTCACACATACTTATTGGGATAAGTCACTGCTAGCTTCAATGCAGTGGTGCCTGAAATAGGCTGTCCCAGTCTCTATCTAACCGGCCCCTGAGTAAGCATCTCATGAATACAGAGAGCCTTCATGTGTGAAGTGACTGATAATGCATTAACAATGACATCTTCTTAATTAAAAATTAAGGACTAGGGGGAAATAGAAGAACTAGATTCTAGTAATGGTTCCAAAAGACTCACTATTAAATAACATCAGGCAAGTCACTAAGTCTTTCTGAGCCTTGGTTTATCCATGTATAAATTACCTTTCTAACTCACAGTGATGATGCAAGGAAATGTGGATGAAAGGTCACAAGTAACAACTATAAGGAATGAGCTGAAGGAATGAGTGCCTTGAGAGGAAGGATACAATATGGAATGGAGGACAGTAATGAAGAAGATGGAGAGAGAAACAGGAGAAAAAAGGAGGAATAGCAGCAGTGGTGTTAGCTGTTGGAGGTAGCCATGTATGTGGTAAGTGCCTTAAGAAGGAGGGGGAATTATTATGGAAAAATCTGGGAGAAAAAAAGAATATTGGAATGAGCTTTTGGCAAAGGTTGGTTGCTCCAAAACATATCGGGTTAAGGAAGGACAGAAAAAATAACAAACAAGCAAGACAGCTTTGAAAGGTACATAATAAATTTATTATAGACATAAAAAGAAAAGCAAGTCCCATGTAACAGATCTGCAGCTTCATGTATACTCCTCTCCTTATGTTTTACAATGGATATGGATATGCTCGTTTCATCTGGTTAAGTTCAAAATAAAAAAGAATGAAAAAAAATTTTTTTAAGATATCTGAGAGTAGAGGACAGCACAAGCTGCAGAGATAACAAAAGATGGAGGCAGTGCTAAGTCAATGTCACAATAAGTTATTCAAATGGGAAATGGGAGAGAGTTGGGAGTCTAGAGGAAAAGCAGACTCATCTTCATGAGATACAGGAGTTAAAAGCAGCTTCCCACAGAAAGAAAAAAATACTGGTTTCCACTGATAATAGCCCAAGGGAGACCTTGCAATGGTCAGCTCTGATCCTTGCAGTTGGCTGGAGGTCCCTACACTGAAGGCCTGGCTGAGACCTGGCCTGGGAAGTTGTATAAGGATTTTTTCTCTAAAAGTCTGGTCCAACTGGATTTTTGAGACCTGAAGTCTTAGGAATGTTCTTAGTGTTTTGGCCAAGCACCACATACCTGCTGACCTTTAATTTTTCAGAACCTCCACCACCAGGACACCACAGAACTCCTTTCTCCTCCCAGGCACTGAGGTCTTCAGCTCCTCAACTTTTCTCTGATACTGAGTGGAGTGTCTAAGTGGCTCTGACATTGCTGTGACCTTCCAGACAGATGACTGAGACTCAGTTCCAGGTAGCTAAAAGCCCTCAGGAATCCCTTTACAAACAAGTTGAACTGTATAATATGTAATCACCAAGCATTAAGATTTCCCTTCTCTCCAAAGTGACAAAAATACAAGACAAGTTGCATAGAGTTCCCCCAAGCTCTTGTGGACAAAAAAGGCACAAAGTTTCAGAATCAAGAGACAAAAGTCTGCACAAGATGTGGAAAGGAAGATAAAACTAAAGGCAGTCTAATGATTGGGTGCTAGGTAGGTACAGGATGCTTACAGGAATAACTTGCATAGGAATGCCTCCCAAAGCAGACAATACTTAAGAAACAAGATGTCTACGCTGTAAAGTCGTCTTCAGGAAAAAGTAGAATATGGAAGAGCGACCACAAGCAGTCACACTGACTACAGAGCTAAAAATGGAGCATGAGCACTCCCTATTAGGTAAGGCCAAAGGGAATAACATGTAGTTTTTATGAGAAGAAATGTAAGCTAACAACAGTTATTAAAAAAGACTGCTTCAAGCCACTAAAAATAAGAAAAATGTACATTACAACCACATTGAGGCTTCAGTGCAGAGCAGTCAGGCTAACAAGGACGAAGTGCTCTGCAGCCTTTGACACTGTGGTCCACCCTCTCTGGGCTTTCCCAGCACCACCCTCTGCTGGTTCTTCTTCCATCAGTCTGATCCCTCCTAAATCTCTTTTGTTGATTTTCATCCAGGTCACAGCCCCAGAAGGTGGTCCCCAAGGCTCTGTCCTGGCCCCCTTCTCTTCTCCCTCTAAACTATTTTGCTTGGTGATTCATCAGACCCCTGGATTCAGTTATTAGACTAGGCTTGGGGGACAATCAGAGAAAATGCCTGGGGGAGCCTAGAGGTGGAGTATCTTGTTCGTGGAATAGCCACGAAGGCACTATCACTGGACTGAAGAGTACTTAGCAAAGAGGAAGGTATAAGAAGACAAGAAAGGTAAGAGGAGGCTAGGTTATGAAAGGTTTTAAATGCCAAACAGAGTATTTTGTATTTGTATTTGATTTTGGAGGCAATAAAAAGCTTCAAGAGTTTAGGTGGGAGGAGGTGACATGATCAGACTCAAGCTTTAAGAAAATCACTTTAGCAGTTGAATGGCAGATGGATTCAAGTGGTGAGAGAATTAAGGCAGGCAGACCCATCAGCAGGCTATTGCAATAATTTAGGCATGAGGTAATGAAGGCCCGAACAAGAATGGTGGTAGTGTCATAGGAGAGAAGGGGGCAAATGTGAGATGCTGCAGAGGTGAGATCAACAGGCCTTGATAAAAATTTGTATGGGGGGAGGAGGTGAGATAATGAAGAGTCCAGTATGACTTCTAGGTTTCAGGCCTGAGGGACAGAAGGATGGGGTTGCTCTCTACAGTAAGAGGAAAGGAAGGAATCAAGGGGAAGGTTTAAAGGGAAAAGTGATGAGTTCCATTTTGGATTTAATGAAATTAAAATGTCTACTGGACATCTAGTTTGAAATGTCTGAAAGGCAGTTGGGAAATGTGAATAAGGTACACATTTTCAGACAGACATGGCCAGTGAAATGATTTATTTTGCTTGACTTTACTTATTTTTTACTAAGGAGAAAGCAACCATTCTAATAGTGAGGATAGGGGACATCACTGAGAAATAACAGTGAAATAAAAAAAAGGAAAAGGCAATAAATAAGCATCTAAAAAAAGAAGACACTTGAATGTGTGGCCAAGCTGAAGAATCTGGTTTAAAATCCTGACTATACCATTTATTAGTTCCTTGATACTCAGACAGGCCCTTGATACCTTGTGTTTCAGTTTCTCATCCATAAAATGATAGGCTTTGCCTTGGACTATCTCAAAGGTCCCCAGCTCTGACTCTATAATTCTATCAAAGGAAAGGTAGAAGAAACAAACAAGAGACAGAGAAATTGAGGAAGGGAATAAGCTAGAAAAATGCTTTCGCCAGTACAATGAAATGTGGTGTTTAAGAAAGACTAACAAAGAATTAATCAGATGGAAACATATTACCATTAAGAACAGTCCTTGGGGGGGTGGCTAGGTGGCGCAGTGAATAGAGCACCGGCCCTGGAGTCAGGAGGACCTGAGTTCAAAACTGGTCTCAGACACTTAACACAAAAACTAGCCGTATGATCTTGGGCAAGTCACTTAACCCCAACTGCTCTCCAAAAAGCAAAAAAATAAAAAAATAAATAAAAAAAATAAAATAGTCCTTGGGGAGGCGGAGCCAAGATGACAGAGTAGAAGCACAAATGTGGCATGGGCTCTGGCCCCAACCACTTCAAATAGATGTAAAAGAAATTACTCTAAACAATCTTTAGAGCCACAGAACCCACAAAGAGGTAGAAAAAAACAAATCTCCCGCTGAAGGCAGGCTGGCAGGCAGATAGGAAGGATCTATACCACAGGGCTGGGAGCCTAGCGGCAGGAGCCACATGGTTCTGACCAATGGTGGCCAGAACAGACTTCAGGAGAGTGAATCACCAGCAGCTATGGCTTATTTTCAGACTTCTCAACCCATAAACACCAAAGACAAAGTAAAAGGTCAGTGTGGAACTCTGTTGGAACAGGGTGAGACAGAAGAGCAGGTCTGGCCCCTGAAAGAAGCAAGAAGCAGCAGAGGCTGTGTGGCTGCCTCAGGAGCTTCTGGCATGCAGGGAGACCAAGCAACCATTCAAAGAGTAATCGCTCTTGCTTTAATCTGCTTGGATCTGGATCATGGTCTTGGGTGGAGGTCTTCAGGTGTATGGCCAGTGAACTAGAACTTGTGGGGTCTATAGATAGGGCACCCTCCTAATAGCTCTGGCAGTTGCAAAAACCCCAGAAATTTGGGACACAAATCTCTCCATTCTGGAAGCAAAGTTCTACTGTGGCAAAGAGCTCAAAAGTCAAGTAATTGGCTGACAACATGAGCAAGCAAAGGAAGCACAGACCATAGAATCTTTTTGGGGGGACAAAAGGATCAAGGCATGGAGTGGGAGGAAGACAGCAAAGTGAGAAATCCTGTATCAAAAGCCTCCAAGAAAAATATGAACTAGGTACAGGACATAAAGGAGCTCAAGAAGGATTTTGAAAATCAAGTAAGAGAAATGGAGGAAAAATTGGGAAGAAAAATGAGAATGATACAAGAAAATCATGAAAAGCAAGTCAACAGCTTGCTAAAGGAGACCCGAAAATACACTGAAGAAAATAACACCTTAAAAAATGGACTAACTCAAATGCCAAAAGAGGCCCAAAAAGCCAGTAAGGAGAATGCTTTTAAAAGCCAAATTGGCCAGATGGAAAAGAAATTTCAAAAACTCACTGAAGATAGTAACTCCTTCAAAATTAGATTGGAGCAATTAGAAGCTAATGACTTTATGAGAAATCAATATACTATAAAACAGATCCAAACAAATAAAAAATAGAAGGCAATGTGAAATATCTCATTGGAAAAACCACTAACATGGAAAATAGATCCTGGAGAGATAATTTTAAAATTACTGGACTACTTGAAATCCATGATCAAAAAAAGAATCTAGACACCATCTTTCAAGAAATTCTCAAGGAAAATTGCCCTGATATTCTAGAACAAGAGAGCAAAATAGAAACTGAAAGAATTCACTGATCACCTCTTGAAAAAGATCCCAAAAAGAAAACTCCTAGGAATATTATAGCCAAATTCCAGAGTTCTCAGGTCAAGGAGAAAATACTGCAAGCAGTCAGGAAGAAACAATTCGAGTATTGTGGAAACACAATCAGGATAACACAAGACCTAGCAGCTTCTACACTGAGGGATTGAAGGTCTTGGAATATGATATTCTGGAGGCCAAAGGAGCTAGGACTAAAACCAAGAATCACCTACCCAGCAAAACTGAGTAAAAGGTTACAGGGGAAAATATGGTCA
>CM053598.1:90129234-90163076 GCA_028646575.1 Pseudocheirus occidentalis | reverse complement strand
TTTTTTTTTTTTTTTTTTGGAGAGCAGTTGGGGTTAAGTGACTTGCCCAAGGTCACACAGCTAGTTTTTTTTGTGTGTGTGTGTGTGGTTAAGTGTCTGAAGCCGGATTTGAACTCAGGTACTCCTGACTCCAGGGCCGGTGCTCTATTCACTGCACCACCTAGCCGCCCTGGTCTAGGATATTTGGATGATTCAGGATGCTCCTCTCCTTATGTTCCTTACCTTATTTAAATAAAAACTGAAAACTGAAACTTTTTTTTTTAATGTTTGTCCAAGGGTCCTTTTACTTTACTGTTTTACTCATTCAGTTTCCCAGAGTATGAAATAAAATCTTCCAACCCTGAGCCCCATTTGGGGTGCTAGTGACTGATAGCAGGCAGATAGTGAATCTCATATGGGCCCACATAACTGTCTTTTTTTCATGGCCCCTTACTCTCGTTCTGGTTAAACAGCATTGGGCAGGAGGAAATTTTGTCTGTCCATTTAATAGAATTTAATAGAAATGATTTTGTAAATGACTTTGTAAAAAGTAGGTGATTAATATTTGTTGACTTATGTTCATAGCGTCTAGTAGTGCTCAGTAAATATTGAATACATTAGTCAACGGGCATTTATTAAGCCCCTATTATGTGCCAGGCATCATGTTAGGCAGTGGTAATCCAAAGACAAAAATCAAACAGCTCCTGTCTTGGCCTTACTGATTGCTGTGTCTCTGTGGGGTCAGTGGCTTAGACAGACATCTTCTTCAGATTCTGAAACTGTCTCTCCCCAAAACTTGCTTGGTTCATTCCTGGATCTAGCCTGTATTTATTGTGTTCTCTTATCATTCAGGGACCAGCTTAAGTCTGGTTTCCTACATGGAGCCTTCTCTGATGATGCCAGCTCACAGTTATCTCTTTTCTGAACTCTAGTACTAATTGTTGGAATTTAATAAGGGCTTGTTTAGTTGAATTTAAATAGTTGAAAAGTTGTAGTTTCTTTACCTACTAAATTTGAGGTCCTGTGAGAGCTTAACACCTAGACCAGATGGCCCTCCTGTACCAACTTGTGATTGACCCAACTTTTTCTGATTTGCTTTTTTCTAATGTGCTTTGTTAGAGGAAACCACATAATTATGCTCATTATATTTGTATATAAAATTCAACAACAAATATTCATTGAGTAGACTATCTTCCTTAGCATTGTTGTATAGTCAAATGTGATCATATGTGTGAAGCATTTTGAAGTGCTATAGAAATTAATTTATTATTATCATTAGCATGTATAATGTTTATTGATTGATTTGCAAAGCACTAAGCTAAAGTAAGAATGAATGAACTCTAGGGAAGGGGCTCAAGGCACTCTCATGTGAGTAAAATACATGAGTTTTGGTAATGATGTTCATGACATCCATCTTAGCTGCTCAGTGACCTTTTTTTTTTCTTTTTGAAGGGGGGAAGGCAGGGCAGTTGGGGTTAAGTGACTTGCTGAAGGTCACATGGCTAGTAAGTGTTAAGTGTCTGAAGCTGGATTTGAACTCAGGTCCTCCCGACTCCAGGGCCAGTGCTCTTTTCACTCAGTGACGTTTTTTATTTCCTTCCTGGTTCTCAGTTGTATTTCAAGTGGATAATATTGTTACTGTAGTTAACTTTTCATATAGTCAAAGCCAGTAAATATTTATTTCTTTATTTTTAAAGAATTAACTTTTATTTTTAGTTTACATCATTCATTTCCACGAGATTTCGAGTTACAAATTTCCACCCTATCTTTCCCCTACCGACTACCCCAAAACAGCAATCCCATTGTACACCCCCTCCCCCAATCTGTTCTCTCCTATATCCTCCCCCATCACCCCTCTGACTTTCCAGTAGGGCAGGATGGATCTCCTTACCCCAGTGCCTGTATATCTTAATTCCCAGTTGCCTGTAAATAACAATAATAATAATAATACTAAATACATATATATATATTATCTAAACATTTGATTATAGAGCTTTAAATTCTAGATTCTTTCCCTTCCTCCCTTGTCCCCCACCCCCACTGGAAAGACAAGCGATTCAATACAGGCTCTACATGTGTAGTTATGCAGAACATCTCCACAATGGACGTATTGTGAAAGGCTGGCTATATTTCCCTCCTTCCTATCCCTTCCTCTCCCCGCCTTGTCCTATTCTCTATGGTAAATATTTATTAAGTAACTACTATGTGTCAGGTGCTGTTCTAAGTGCTGGGGATAGAAAAAGATATAAAAGACAGTCTCTGCCCTCAGGGAGTTCACAGTCTAAGGGGGAGACAACAAGCTAACAATTATGTACAAACCTATATGCAGGATAAATAATAAGTAAATAAAAAAAGAAAGGCACTGTAGGAATTAGGAAGGGCTTCCCATAGAAGATGAAATTTTAGTTAGGACTTAAAGGAAGCCAGTAACCAGAGAAGAAGAGATAGAGCATTCCAGGCACGGAGGATAGCCAGAGAAAATTCCTGTAGCTGAGATGAAATGTCATGTTCACGGAGACCATTGTTACTGGCAGGAAGAATATATGGTCATTGTTGTTTTTCAGTCATTTCAGTTGTGTGACTCTTCATGACCCCACTTGGGATTTTCTTGGCAAAGACGCTTCTCCAGCTCATTTTACAGACGAGGAAGCCGAGATAAAGAGGGTTAGACGGATTGCTTGGGGTCTCACAACTAAGTGTCTGAAGTCGGATTGGAACTCAGGAAGAAGATGAGTCTTCCTGACCCCAGGCCCGGCCCTCCGTCCACTGCACCACCTCGCTGCCCCGTCTGTAGTAGGGAATAAGGCAGAAGAAGACTGGGCAAGGTAGGGGTGTGTTAGGTTATGAAGGGTTCTGGACACCAAACAGTATCTTTGTACTTGTTCCTGGAGACGATAGGGAGCCGTTGGAGCTTGTTGAGTGGGGGTGTTTGTACAACATGGCCGTACCTGCATTTTAGGGAGATCACTTTGGTGACCAAATAGAAGTTGGATTGCAGTGGGGAAGAGACTTGAGGCGAGCACACTTCCCAGTAGGCCGTTGTGCTAGTCCAGGCATGAAGGGATGAGAACCTGGACCAGATAGAGTTAGAGGAGAGAAGGGTGCTTATTCAGGAAGTGTTACAAAGGTGAAATTTGTGGGCCTTGACAACAGATTGGCTATGGAGACAATATAAGAGATAGTAAGGAGTCAAGGGTGAGACCTAGATTATGAGCTTGAGGGACTAGAAGGGTGGTGTTGCCCTCAAGAGTATTTGGGAAGTTAGGAGGTAGAGGAAGATTAAGGGGGAGAGATGCTGAGTTTAGTTTGGGACACTTTGAGTTTAAGATATCTAGGGGCGGCTAGGTGGCGCAGTGAATAGAGCACCGGCCCTGGAGTCGGGAAGACCTGAGTTCAAATCCGGCCTCAGACACTTAACACAAAAACTAGCCGTGTGACCTTGGGCAAGTCACTTAACCCCAACTGCCCTCCAAAAAGCAAAAAGAAAAAAAAAGATATCTAGTGGTCATCCAGTTTGAAAATGTGTGTAAGGTAGCTGGAGATGTGAGATTGGGGATCAACAGGAAAGTTAGAAAAGAATTGGTAGATTTGAGAATGATGAGCAGAGAGATGGTAATTAAAACTATGGGAGCTGATGAGATCACCAAGTGAAATAGTACAGAGAGCGAAGAGAAGAAGGCCCAGGACAGAGCCCCGTGGGACACAGACTGTTGGAGGACATGAGCTGGATACGGATCCAGTAAAGGACACTGAGAAGATAATGGTCTGATCAATAAGAGAAGCAGGAGAGTGTCCCAAAAGCCTAGAGAGAAGAGATGTAAGGAGGAGAGGGTGATCAACATTGTGCCAAAGACCACAGAGATGTTGGGGAGAATGAAGGTTGATAAAAGCCACAGGATTTGGTGATTAAGAACTCACTGGTTACTTTGGAGGGAGCACTTTTGGTAAAATGATGAAGTCAGAAGCTGAAGTATAAGGGGTCGAGAAGAGAGAAGGTGGAGGTATCTCTTACAGACAGCCTTTTCATAAAGTTTAGGTACAAAGGGCAGGAGAAATAAAGAACTATAGTTTGTGGGGATGGAAAGGTCAGGTGAGGACTTTCTTGACGATGGGGGAGACACGGGCATGTTTGTAGGCCTCAGAGAAGGAGCCGATAGACATGGAGACACTAAATGTGACTGATAAAGAGTAGGAATATCAATTAGTCGGCTGGACATAATTCACTTTTAGAGATATTTACAAGGATAGTATAGCTGGTACAAAGTGTCCCCCACTAAAAATTTGTGACATGGTCTTCCATCAACACCTATAAAGATCAGGGAAAAGCAGACTCATGTTTGGAGAATGCTCCTGTAAAATCCTTTTGTTGCAGTCCTCAAGCTATCCGCCTTAAGTACAGTATTATTCTGGGCTCCTTGAAGAACCCCGAATCTCTCTTTAGCCATTGCATCCAGTCTGTCCTTAGTTCCTCATGGACTGCCATAAGCCCTTGTAGTCCTGTGGACAGTGTGAAGATGCAGATCCTGATCCTCTTGTTCTCAGAAACTTACAAGGTACTCCTCTAGGTAAGAGAAAGGAGGAAAGAAGCTGAGGCTGAGGGACTCCCTTTCCCCTAAACAGCTTCTTAGGAGCTTGACTGGGACTGCTTTCTCCTGCCTCTCCACTTGCTCAAAATCTTTTGAGTTCTCAATTGCCTCCTGATTTTGTCCAAGTCTCCTAGGCCTAGGACATGTCCAAATCCCCCACCCAATTAGAATAGACTTTCTGTTAACATTAGTCCAGTTATCAAGGATTTTTTCATCCTTACTTAGACTAAAGCCTATGATTTGTTGATTCCATAGAAGTGTTCATACTTGGTTACGGTTTCATGACTTAGTATCTTGACACTTTACATAGGGATGGGATGATACGATTGATTTACTTAGTTGACCCCACCACCTTTACACAAACAGACACAAATATGTAGGTGCTCTTCCATCACCCTCACTTTCTGTATTCAGCTGAGTTAGGTACAGACTTGCATTCACACTGGATTCCCAAGGCAGCTGAAGCTTAGGTTTGACTTGTCGTCCTAGCCTAATGTGACTTGTCAGTGTCACACGAGGACCTGAAAATGTTAAAGTCTCATCACCATGGATTGAATAATCTCTGTGGGAACGAGTATCATTCCTGCTCACATGGCACAGATGGAAGTTAAGGCACACAGAGGGAAGATAATCCCCCTGATTCATCCTGGGGTTAGGCTTAACAGGCCTACCAAATGATCTCCATTTTTCTTTTGCCTGTTGCTTGGTGCACTCCTTGTTAGATAGGGTCCTGGTCATGATGAAGGAGGGCATCGTTGAGTTGCAGCAGGTGTCTGGGACACAGCTACATGTTACAGGTGTTTGGCTAATAGCTGTCCATGCTAAGAAATGTTGTATTTGGGAACTGCCCTCTCTTTTTGGCAGCCATGATTGAGAGTGTGGTAGAAAAAGGTGCAAGAATAGTGGAGTGAGGGGGCTACGAAAGCTCAGGGATAGGGTATCCTGCTGCAAACTCTTCTACTGCACTTGTCTTATGAATCAATAAAACTATTCAGCTTACAGAGCTAACTGCCCAAACAACCTTTTCCACAATCTCTGAAGGGCTCTATTAGAGAGTGCCCTCCCCAATTACTTACCTGTTCTTTTTTTCTGATAGGGCAGAGGAGCCCATGGCTTCCTCTTCCTTCACTATCACATTCTTTGTTTTCCTCCAAGAAAATACATAGAACCCCTTAGCCCAGTCACTTCCCTGTTTCTGAATAGCACTTGGTGTCACATGAGCAAGTGTGGTCAGGGAAATTTCCCAAGACACTTGTGCTTGTAATCCCTTCAGTTCCTTGGGATTATCTCCAATTTGTGTCATTAGGGAAATATACGTGTGGTGTAGGTGTAGAGATTTAGTCATGTTATTAAATATATAATATAATTTTGTGGGACTTTGCTCACTGCCGTGGCTTATTTGTTTGTTTAGTTTTTTTTGAGGGCATGGAGGGGTGAGTTCAAGCCTTCATGAAATGTACCAATTCAGATTTGCAAAGTGAGTTGAGGCCTCTAGGGGTTTCTCTAGAGTTACTGTTCCTTCTTACTTCATTCCTTCCATTGGTAAGGGGGGAGGGAGCCTGGAAAGAAAAGCAGTTACTGTGTACTCTTTGGCTTGGGTATGGGTTTCTGGGGAAAGCAAGGTGTCTATGTCCAGTGGCCGTGGCTTCTGAAATACAAAGTTTATAGAGTGTGTGCATGTGTGCTTGTGGGCATACATCATCTTGTTGAAATATGGCTTTTTAAAAAAATGGGAGCTAACTTTTGCTGTAGTTTGGCAATGTAGATGGTAACATATAGAATGGAAAAGAAGCAGCAAATTTTCAAATTGGATTTGGGGGGTTCCCAATGGGGTCATTTGATTTTGGTTTGTTTGACTTATTTTCTTTTTCCCTTAAGAAAGTTTGAGCCACTGGCTTTTGCCTGTGTTTGCTGGTGCAGACATAGGGTTTAGGTCAGTATCTAACTGCAGTAACTTATAGGAGTAAAGGAGAATTCTGATGGGTCCTCAGAGGAGAGAGCACGAAACCCTAGTGTGCTGCTGGTGTGGCCTTTCTATTACTTATATTGTGGTGTGTTTAGATTGTTGGATGTCTCTGTCACTAACTCCCAGTCGAATTTCTCTGCTTTTCCTTTCCATCAGCTGTGACAGAAGGGTCCATCCTGTGGTTTATGGAGGAGAGATGATTTGGATACTGATGAGTGATATTTATGTTTCTCTCTTACTCTTGAGCTGAATGAAAACTTAACTTAGGGAGCCTGCCCGCAGATTAGTACTCCTGTGGTAAGAGAAACAACAAAGGGAATTGTGGTAATTTGGATGGAAGAGAATGCATGAGAACTTGGAGAAGCTTTCTGAGCTAGTATCAGATTAGGATTATAGTTTAAGAGGAATAAAATTCAATTAAATCTGAATCCAGTATATTGCAGGAAAAGAACTCCGAGGTCATATTCTTACTGGGATCCATGCTAGTAGGTACTTTCCACCCACCAAGTGAGGTTGTATGAGACGCTGTAGTACAGACAATACCATTTTTCATGTTTGAAACTTTAAAGTCCTTCAAGTACCAGGTTAAAGAATGGAGACTGGGTGGACTTTAGTCCTGGGGACCAAACCTCTTGATTCTTGACCCACCCTTCTTGTTGGCCCATCACTGAGAAGTGCTTGCTCACTTCTGGAGGAGCTATGCCTGAGACTAACAACCACATCAGCCCTTCCTGGCTTGGGTCTGATGCTGGGGGCCGATTCTTTCCCTGGTACAGCTGGCAGAGTAGCAAAGAGGTGATTAAAACACAAACAAACCACAAAACGAAAACAGTGGCAGCTGCACAGTGTTGCTCTGTGTACAAATTCAACACATGCGAGCTTTCTTTCCCCCTCCCCATAGGCAGGTGCACACTCTTCAGCCTCTATTCTTACCTTTGAAATTCATGTGTTTGTTTTCTTTCTCTATCTTTCTTTTTTTCTTTCTCTCTCTTTCTTTTTCTCTCTCCCCATTCTTTCCTCTCTCTCCCATCTATTTTTTTTCTATTTCAGTCTCTAAATTTCGTAGGATTATAGGTTTAGAGCTGAAAGAAACCTCAGAGATAATCAAGTCAAATCTCCTTATTTTATAGATGAAAAAACTGAGACCCAAAGAGATTTAAGTGGCTTGCCTAAAGTCACACTGAGTAGATGTCAAAGTTAGCACTGGAGACCATCTCCTCTGATGCCAGATATAGCTAGCACTTTTCCCCACACCACACCACTTCTGTCCCCATATTCAGTCTCTATGTCTCTTTATCTGCAAGTGTCTCTCTAGTTTTCTCCTTTTTCTTTTTCCTCATTTTCTTCCCATCAGGGGGAGGAAGGTAATTTTCCCAGCCTTCACTGCTGTTGACTTTTGCTGGGGTTTTGCAGTACGCCTGTGTTTTTCCACCTTTGATCACTGTCCTGCCGACAGATAATTTAGCAATTGCATCCCAGGGTGGAAGTGTGGAGTAATGTTAAAATTAGCTTTTTTTTTCCCCTTTAAACTTCAGTGGGTGATGAAGCAGAGAGGGAGGTGGGAGGGCGAAGGGGAACCATAAATTCTGAGACTGGTGTATCTGTTCTTCACTAGGTAGTGGAAGCCTCTGATGTCTCCTCAGCACTTTCATTAACATTTAAATTAAGGGTTTGTTTTCCAGTGAGCTTTATAGGTAGAGTCCTTTCATGGCCTGTCACATGCTATCCCCCCTTCCAAGTTAGTGTGTAAGTGTAATCCCTGCCCTGTCCCTAACTCAGGCCTGAAGCCTGGGGTTCAAAGAGAATTCCTAAAGGTACAGAAAGGAGCAGAGTATGAGTGCTCATTCTGACATGATGGAGCTGAGCTGGGACTCTGTCTCCCGTCTTCAGTCTGTTTGCAGGTAAAGCAAGCAGGCTGTATATCCTACCTTGCAGTTCTTTTTTGCCTTTTCCTTGGGCCTCTATAGCCAGTGATTATGGATGGTGATTACCTCAGTATGGATGGAATTGTGAATGGATGACCATAGCATACTTTTTTTTTTTATAAGATAGCTTAGGACTTGGGTTGAATTGCTTCAGGATGAAGACTGATGGTTGATTAGCCTCCTCTTCCAATCTGATTTGTCTAAACTATGTTACTCCATCTTGCTTGAAAATGATCTCTGTTAGAGCTTTTTAGTTTATTCTCTGATAGGATCCTCTAGGACTTAACATTAATACATGTGTGTTAGCTAGTGTGTGACTGTGGAAAGAACACAGGACTTAGAGTTTAAAAACTTGGGTTTGAGTCTCAGATTTGTCACTTAGCTTGTATAAATCATTTCATCTTTCTGTACCTCTCCTTATCTGTAAAATATGATTACAGAATCTGAGTTGGAAGGGATCTCAAAGCCTGTTTAGTTCACACTGGGCCTGAGTAAGAAGCAGAGCACTGAACAAGTGGCCATTGAACTTTTGATTGGAGGACCAAGCTACTCCACAGCTCTCAGATTTTTGGAGTCTGAGGTGTTCCTGCCCCTTATATAGTTTTGGGGAGTTAGTTTGCCTCTGTATCTCCAAATCCTTTTCCTTATATTAAGTTTATATGTGAAACATCTACCCATTGCTCTGAGTTCTTCCCTCTGAGAGCAAATGGAGCACATGATAACCCTTCAGATACTGGAAGACAGTTGTCATGTTCCCTGCAGTTCTTCTCTTCTTCTCCATGTTAAGTCCAGTCAGCCAATCCTTATGACATATTTTCAGGGTCTTCACTTTTTTGTTCACTTTTCTTTGAATGCTCTCTCATTTATCAATGCATGGAATCATGATGCTCACACTACGTACTACATAATTGTTGGGAAGAAAGTGCCATGTGAATCTGAGCTATTATTGTTATGTGAGTTGAAAGATAAATACAAGTACATATATGTATAGCATACTCAAGATCTATCCTCACAGTCAGTCTCCTCATTCCTTTACTTGAGTGTGTGCAAGTGTTCTATTATCGGATTATCATGACATACTTATTTTGAATATCAATCAAGTACATTGTTTTCCCAGATTTTTGGAGTCTGAGGTGTTCCTGCCCCTTATATAGTTTTGGGGAGTTAGTTTGCCTCTGTATCTCCTTTCACATAGAACTTTTAGACAGTACTAAGAAGTTTTGTGATCAGGCACACTTTTACTTTTGGCTCAGGAGTGATCCATGAGCTACAACTGAGTATATGTGAGACTGTTTTATTAGTGCTTAGTCGCCTCATACCTTGGCTGCTTATGGCCTCATTGCTTGGAATTTCACCCTAGGTAGTGTGAAAGAGGAGGAGGCTGCTATTCCACAGATGATAAAGTTTCAGCTCTCAGATCCTTGGTCATATGAACTCTAAGGTTCCTTCCATCTCATAATCCTCTGCTCCTCTGATCAAATTGTAGAGTGAGGAGATTGAGTAGCTACCACTCCAGGCATTTTCTAATTCCTTCTGCTGGCTGTGTAGGGCCACCCATAGGTGATTTTGTTTTTATTTATGAAGCTGAACCTCTCACTCTTCATGTAAGTTTTAGCCTGTGTTCCAGGTAACTTAATTAGCAGGTGGACATCCTCTTGTTACGGGGACCTGACCATGGGGAGTGTAAAGAGGTGGCTATATGACCCCTTTGCAGGTGCTCATGAGGCTCGGGTTGCAAGTCTGGCATTCAGACTGTACTGGTAGGTGATTAATATGGAGCAAAGGGTCTGCAGAGGCACAGTCAGGGAGGCTTTGGTTCCTCACTGTGAAGACCTTTGGCTCAGAGACTAAACTGATCTCTGCAGCATGATTCGGCTTGGGGTTTGATCTGTCAAGGCTAAAGAGGGACCTGATGGTAGGGCGGAAACTTCCAACTTGATCTGACTTATATGGCACAGATCCATTCCAGTGGCCGTGTCAAGAGACTACTCATACATTTTAAAAGGCTTTCCCACCTGCTATTGATGATACTCAAATGAGTCAAAAGAGGAATGTTAATGAAATAGTGCATTTAGCCATTTAGGCCAGCTTGGCTCTGTGTGCATGTATGTATGTATGGATGTTTGTGAGGTAGAGGGTCATAATGGTCAAGGATAGGATGTGACAGAGTAAGAAAGCTGATGTAGAACAGCAGGAAGATAATCCTGCTCTTTAAGAGTTTAGAGGCTATCTGGCCATTTTAAGTGAATTTTTATTTGTGGTCAAATCTCCATTACTTATTTTCTTTTGATTAAACCAGGTCCTGTAATGGTTATGGCTACATTCCAGTACTCAGAATACTGAGTTAGTAGTATATAATGATGACTGTATTTCTTCCAGTGGATATCCTGTAGAACAAGAATATCTGAGTTTTATATGGTTGAGGACTTAAGAGCCAAGTAACCAAAAAATACTGCCTTTGTAATTTCATGTATGATATCCTCTCTGGTACCACCTATCCCTCTAACTGGGCACTTTGGGAACTGACTGCTTTTCCTTTTGGGATTCTGGGGTAATCCTAGGAGTCTGGGATTTCTAATACTTTTGCTCACCAAATACCCTAGTCCATCCTTTATATTTCCTATTGATTATCAGCCAGTAGCTTCAGTTAGCTTTTTGGCAAAGAGATTTACTGAGGATGTATAGAAACAGTGGTTAGTATAAAACATTTTCCCTAGTGATGGGAAGGGAGTGTACACTCATTCCTTGCACATACAAGGTCCTAGGGATAGCGGTCTCAAATTTAGTAAAATGGTACTGAGAAAGCATGTGAGTTTAGTGGGTCAGTGCTTTTCTCTAGTCCATAGCTATCACTTTCTCTTGTAAGAGGAGGGGTGGAGAGAATGAAGAAGGAAGAGGAGGAGGAGTAGAAAAGAGGAGGAAAAGAGAGAAGAGAGGAAAAAAGAGGAAACTCTTCTTTGGAACTGGAATTCTTAGTTCCTGAACTTAAAGACATCATTAGACTGCTTTTATGATAGCTGTTGATGGTTGAACTCCTAGACTGACTGACTGTTTTATGCATAGCCCTATAAGACTTGACAGATTTCTTTCAACCAATCTCAAAATATTTCCTACAAGGTATTTCCTTGTCACCTGCTTTTATTTAGTGACCCAAAGGTATTCCTCTGTAATTGATTAAAGACTTAGTTTATACTATTATATATTATATTATGCTAATAATTATTATATAGTTTATATAATATGTAGTATAACTAATATAATAATATTAAATATAACAATACAATAATAGTTATAATATAATAACAACTATATTATACTATTAAACCTTGTTTATACTTTTGATTGATTGATTTGATTGATTCATGTTGTTTTTGGTCTTCTTGTTTATATTAATGAGGGAGGAGGGGAATGGAAGCCCCTAGTCTTAAATAATATATTCTGGTAATATAATAGTTGAATTTTTATAAGGGTCTAGATTGAGACTCGAAAGGTTCAAAGCATCTTTGACTGTTCTCTTTCATCCTCTTTAGCCAATCAGTTGCCAAGTCCTTAGAATAAACAAATGAAAAAGCATTATTAAGCACTTAGCTTTTCGAAGAGCATTATGCTATATATTGAGGATACAAAAAGAGCAACAAAGACATCCCTGCCTTCAAAGAGAGATTACATTGGCTAGGAGGGGCACTGTGGTCCTTCAGGTTACTGGGATGGTCAAGGGACCATAGGGGAATAGATTGACATGCCCTGTCCAGGAATTATGGTAGAGTTGACTTAATCTTGTTTTCCTGGTTCCAGAATTGGAGGATGAAAGGGGAGTAGAGGAATAAAAGGATATTCACATGCTAGCAAGGTGACTTGGAAGACTGGAGGGCATGGCAGGAGAATAGGGAATTAAATTACTAATCTACCTTTAAACCTGTTTTCTTAAATCTGTCTATATCTCTCCAGTTCCACTGCCACTATCTTAATTTAGGTCTTCATTATCTTTTACCTGGCCTATTATAATAGCCTTCTAACTGTTTTTTCTTCTTTTAGTCCCCACTTTCTTCTCCCCTGTGTCTTCTATTTATCCTTTAGACTGTTGACAAAGTAATCTTCTTAGAATACAGGTGATGACGTTACTCCTGATCACTTACCGAGTAAAATATTATTGATATCTTCTGTTTTTATGTCACCTTTATTTCCTAATATATACCCTCCTCCCTTTCTTTTCCAGAGGGCTATCCCTAGTAATAAAGAAAAAAAGAGAATAAGCAGTTCAGTAAAACTGACCAATACATCACTGAAATTCAACATTATATGCCATATTCCATCTCCAAAGCAAAGAAGAGGGAGGAAAGTACATTCTCTTAACTCTTCTTTGGAGTCAGGTTTGGCCATTGTAGCCACAGTGTTCAGCTTTAGTTGTTGTAACTGTCTTTTAGATTTACACTTTTGGGGTTATTGTATATATTGTTTTCCACTCTTTCCTTGTTGTTCATTCGTTTCAGTTGTGTCCACCTCTTTGTGACCCAATCTGGGGTTTTCTTGGCAAAGATACCGGTGTGGTTTGCCATTTCCTTCTCCAGCTCATTTTACAGATGAGGAAACTGAGGCAAATAGGGTTAAGTGACTTGGCCACACATCTCACACAGCCAAGTGTTCCTGATTCCGGGTCCAGTGCTCTATCTCTATCTCTGTCTCTGTCTCTGTCTCTGTCTCTGTCTCTATCTCTATCTCTGTCTATGCCACCACTCTTTCCATACTCTTTTTGATTTGCAGAATCAAAGGGGTTATGTATATTTTCTTCTAGTACTTACATTCATGTGTAACAACTTGTTTAGCCATTCCGTTCTTGATAGATGTCTGCTTTGTCACCAATTCTTTCCTACTACAAAATGTACTACAACAAATATTTTGCTGTATGCAGAACATTTCTTTTTATCTTTAACCCCACTAGCATTGTTATCTCTGGGCCAAAGGGTATGGACATTTTAGTTATTTTCCTATCATAATTTCACATTGTTTTCCAGAATAGTTGGACCATTTAATTTAGCTTTTAAGTAACTCCACATCATCTGGTAGCAGTCTACCAACTTTATTTCATAGAATGATAGAAAAAACATTAGAGATATCTAGTCTAATACTCTTATTTTCCAAGTGAGGAAACTGAAGCCCAGAGAAATTAAATCAAGGTCACACAGGTAGCAAGTGATCTGTAGTTGACAAGTACAGGAATGGAATATGTTGGTATAGGAATGTGTGTAAATAGGCTTATGTAGCTTAATTTGGGTTTATTCCATTTTTTATTATTCTGCTTTATGTTTATACATTTGACAATTGTGTAGGACATATTTATGCTTCAACAGGCCATCTAGTGCTTTTGACTTGTTCTTCAGACCACTTCTAAAAGATCACCTATGCTTGTGAATTGGACATCTGCTAACTTCAATGCCTTCCCTCCCCCCCCCCACCCCAGCTACCTTTCTGTGCTATGTTCATTTGGGAATTTGTGATTGTGAGTTCTTGGGGCTAGGATTTCATTTCCTGTCTCAGGGGTGTGTATATATTTGAGTGCATGCTGCAGTGAAGTTCTCTGTGTGTCAGGGTTGCCATATTAGATGGAGAGTCATAAGTCTTACTGCTTTTGCCTAGCCTATCTTTGCCCCCGTCTTTTGCAGTGATGTTAATAATAAATGATCTGTGAAGTCCCTGTAGGATAGAAAGGAGTTAGAGGAGGACAGTTGCTTAGATATTCCATTGCAGAAGGTATTTAGAAGGAGAGATGAAGGGAAGAATGAGAGGAGAGTATGTGTATGCAGATAGCTGCAACAATCACAAAGGGAATACTGTATGGAGAGTGACTGGCCCAGGAAATTGCTTTTTTGTAGAAGCTTTCCTCTTTTCAAAGTTTACTGTGCAAATTGAAAACATATATGGGGCACAAGAAAAGGTGTAATAGGGCAGGTGGGTTACTAGTGGGGAGGTGAGAATGTCAGAGATTCTCAGAGGGGACTTTTCACAAAGAGGAAATTTTTCAGAAATGAGAGAAAACACTGTGGGAAATTAAAAAGTTCCAGCTGGTATTTTTCTGTAACCCCTCTTCAGTACGTTTGTTCTGAAATTCAGATCCTTCCCCTGCCCAGCCCACCCTGCTGTCTTCTCTGCGCCTTTCCTGCAGCAAAGTCATAATCTACTGCTGATGACATCAGATCTCTATCCTGGGAACAATTTACTATGGTATCTTAAGTGCAACATCTTGATTTTCACTGCGGGATCAGGAGGAGGTAGAGGAAGAGATGGGCTGGAAAACAGCAGTCCTGTCTAAACTCAAATAATTTCAGTAAATCTCAATGTGCATTTTGTTGAGGGAGGAGAACAAAACCTTGCACATGCATCTAAGGGAGCTCACCTTAAAGGCAGTAACTTCCTTTCTTTAAAGAGGCTCTAAAACATGCAATCCAGGCAGGACTGATTAACCTTATCTTACTCTTAAAATCCTAGTACCACAGTCTAGGTTTCATAGAGTAGAACTGTAGGGCTCTCTCGGGCTTTTATTCCCTGTGATTTTCTTTGCCTCATCTGCCCCATCCACAGTAAAATTAAATATAATTTTGAAACTCATCTAAATACATATTCCTTTGCTCCCAGTGCTGATGTTTTATTTCTCCACCTAGTCTTCACATATTTTAGAGACCTTTCCTTTGCCCATTGGACAGCAGGTGAATGTTAGAAGCATGAGACTTTATCTTCTTTGTGGGAACAGAGTTGGGTGGGAAACCATGAGGAAAGTCAAGAAGACAGCAGGGAGGGCACCAAGGGCAGTAGAGATAGAGTACAAGTATGAATGTGCCCCAGTAGTGACATTTCTCTCTGCATGTGTACACCCAAGTTGCACTGTGGACTCTTGCTGGATTTACTGTCTTGTTCTTCTTTGGCTCCCTTTGTCTGAGAATCCCCAAACACTTTGCATACATTGTTTAAATGTGTATGGCAGGAAGAACTGGGAAAGCAAAAAATTATATTCCTTTCTATTTTTAATTACTGTGAGTGTCTTGACTTTAGTGCAAAGTTAGAAAAGGATCTTCAGCTCCAGCCATGTCCTTGAATCAGCCCTCACTACTTCCCATCCCCTCCTCCTGTTGTCTTTTGTCAAGTCAGGGCTACCTCTAACTTTAGAAGTGTAGTTTCCCAACAAGGAGCTAATTGTGTGGGTGTCCTTCCCCCAAGGTTCATCCTGGACCTTCTTTTCACTCTATACCATCCCACTAGGTAATCATATCAGCTCTTAGAGTTCAATGATTATCTCTATGTGGATGATTCACATACATATACGTATATCCATATATCCATATATCTATATCTATATCTATCTATATATATCTATCCCTAGTCTATCTCATGAGCTGCAGTCATTCATATTTAGCTGAATGTCCATAAGCGTCTCATAGCTATCATGTCCCAAACAAATTTCATTGTCCTTCCCTTCCTCCTCCAGCCCTCCCATCTTTTTAACTTCTCTGTTGCTGTCAAAGGCGCCACTGTTTACCCAGACTTTTAACTTCAGTATTGTCTTTGACTCCTCCTTCTCACTCATCACATATATCCAATTAGACTTTACAACATCTCTCTTTATGCCCCTTTCTCTCCTTTCCCACAGCTACCACCCTAGTTCAGGTGGTCATCACCTTTTACCTGGACTTTTTCAGTAGCTTTCTAATTGGTCTCATAATCTCATGTCTCTTCTGCTGTTATCCATTTTTCACTTAGACATCCAAATGATTTTTCTAAAATGTGTGTCTGACTATATTACGCTATACTCCACTGACTCCATAAACTCCAATAACTCTCTTACCACAGAATCAAATACAGAGTCCTTTGTTTGCTATTTAAAGCTCTTTATAGCATAGATTCTTTATATCTTTCCAGTCTCCTTACGTCACATAATAAATAATTATTGACTGGCTGTGAAAGGCTACCTTGACTTATTAAGAAAACTATCTGAGCGTGTAATCTGCACACATACCCATTGAATCTTGGCGTTGGAGACCACAGATATGATCGTTGGGGAGCTATAAAGTGTCATCTATTCTTCTAGCATGTGTTCATCTCTCTTTTTTTCTTGACTTCTGTGTTTTGTATTTCAAAGTTTTTATGTAGCTTTGCTTTTTTCATCAGAAATGCTTGAAAGTCCTCTTTCCTTATAGATACGTTTTTCCCCGTGTAGGATTATACTCAGTTTTGCTATATAAGTTATTTTTGCCTATAAATCTAGACCTCTTGCCTTCTGGATTATTATATTCTAAGCTCTCTGCTTATTTGTAGTGGTGGCTGCTAAATTTTGTGTTGTCTTAACTGTGCCTCCTTGGTACTTGAATTTTTTCTCCCTTATTTCTTGCAGTATTTTTTCTTTGACCAGGAAGCTCTGGATTTTGGCTACAATATTTTGGGGAGGTCTCATTTTGGGATTTAAGTAGTTAACAGCAGATCCTTTTTTCCCTCCTTAGTGTACATTAAATGAGAAATGTAATTCTGAAGGAAAAAATTGAAAAGAACTGCTAGAATAATTCAGATTTTATGGATTTATAAAAACAAAGTAGACATTCAATAAACACTGCATATACACATCCTGAGAAGTTCACATAACTTGAATGACTGAAAAATAATAATTCCCAAAGCTATTTTGATTTTATATAAGTCATTCATTTCAATATCAGAAAAGAACATTTTAAATGGTTACCAAACCTATTCTCTAAAACTAGGGATTTACATTTTTAACTCCAGGCTTAAAAAAAAACGTATCATTTAGTATATCTTATAACATTCCTAAGAATCCCACACAGCACATATTATTGCATTCAGTAGCAAAATACTTGTTTACAAGTATTTTACAAACAGGAGGTCCCAGGCCAGGGTCTTCCCTAGCACAACATATCATCCTTAAGGGGTAGCAGAAGATACAAGCATCATCCACCCCTAGGTCACAGTAAGTCATTCTCTTTTATCAATACACAGTGTCCAAGTAAAGTCCTCTCTCATATTGACTTGAAGTTGACCTTCAAATCCCATGGCTCTTCCTTTGTGGGCTGACTGCTCCTGACGCTTGCCTGGATTCACATGTAGGCAGCTCTCTGCTCCTGATCCATTCTCAGCTCACAGGGACTGCTCCACTCCAAGATCTTGCCTGACAACAGGCTCCAGGGGCTCCTACCCATAGCTTCTGTTTTTAGGAAAACAGAGCTTAACAGGGATACAACAATATTTATACACATTACCAGCACCATTATCTCAATTCACTTTAACGGTTCTTCAAAGGGGCTTAAGCTAAGCTTCCTTCCCATGGATGGATCTCCACTCTTCAGCTTAATTCACTCATAAAGACCAACAGACAGAACTTCTGTCTGAGAAATTGACACAGATCACCAGATAGAGCACAACATCATGAACATTCTTTCTGTTAGGCCTTGTCACAAGCACGTTCCCCAAGCCTGCTTGCCCTAGCTTCTCTCTCTCAGCTCTGCTCCTCTCTCTACCCTCTATTCTCCCTCAGAGCAATACAATATGTACTGTTTACAATCAAAGACTCTTAATTCAGATAAAGACTCTTGATTCAATCAAAGGCAAGACTCAGTCAAAGGTACTTGATCGGATAAAACTCAGTCTAGAAAATCAGCAAAAAATCCTACTTTGCTTGCTGTTATACTACCATGTGACAAAGAAAGGGAAGTCAAAGCAAATATAAAGTTCTATTATGTACTATTGATACATTTTAGAACTAAACTCAGTGGTTCACACTAGTTGATCATTATTAAGAGAAGGAAGAAGCTGAGAAGAGTCTTTGGTAGAACACAGGGGTAAGGTTAAAATAAATAGAACACTGGAATCCAAATAATGAGATTAAATCCATGTAGAAGATGGTGAAAGGGAGTGGGCGTGATGAGTAGGCAGCTCATAAAGCAACAATAGTTAATTTGAAAATACAAAAATCAATTGAAAACTTAAGCAATCTCCTACCTGTATGTTTATTTAAAATTTCATAAGTAAAATTTATTTTAAGAAATTCCAATATCCTAATACTCATCAGCTGTTTTTTAAGGAAAAATTGTTAACATGGAACTGCTCTTCCTCTACTGAGTCCCTGACTTCTACCTCTTCCTACAACTGCATTTCTCTTCTTAGATTTAATTTTAGGTTCATTATCAATAAGTAGTGTATCTAGAAGTGAACTATCTGGAAAAATTTAGAATTAAGTGTTAACTTCCTTGAATACTCAGTGTTAGCAGTTGTACAGGCTCTCTGTTTTTCACTATTTCTTTACCAGTTTTAAGATGTGTGTTCATACTGACATTACTCCTGTGATTTCTGTGCACCTGGGTTTAGTTCTTCATTTTAGCAGTTAGAGTTTCATGAATCAATTTCATAAAAAAATAAATCTCACTAGCTTCTGCTTGGTTGGCAGTATGACAATATGATTGTTGATAAACCATCTGCTATATAGATATAGAACCCATTCCCTTCCAGGGCCATATTGGAATCTGCCCATTGATTCAGTTTCTACTTTGCCTTTGGTTCTAAAAGATATGGACAGTTTTCTTTTCTTTTTTTTTTTCTTGTTTTTTTTTTTTTGAGGGCGGTTGGGGTTAAGTGACTTGCCCAAGGTCACATGGCTAGTTTTTTTGTGTTAAGTGTCTGAGGCCGGATTTGAACTCAGGTACTCCTGACTCCAGGGCCGGTGCTCTATTCACTGCACCACCTAGCCACCCCTGGACAGTTTTCTTCTTGAAACATGATATCTAAGCTCATTTTTTGGTCATGACTTTCAAGTAGCCTGATCATTCTTGAATTATTTTTGTCATATTTTCCAAATCAGGTTCATTTATTTATTTATTTTAAGCTATGAGATGCCTTACATCTTCTTTTCTTTCTTTTTTTTTTTTAAACTCTTTAGACTTTGACTGTTTCTTGTTGCCTATGGCATCATTCTCTCCTATTTGGTCAATTCTAATTTTCAGGGAGTTTTTTTTCTTGGGTTAGGTTTTATACCTCTTGTTCTAAGCTGTTACTTTTCTTTCCATGTCTTTCTTCTATAGCTCTCATAAATAATTTATCTTAGCACTTAAAAAACAACAACAAAAACCTCTTGCTTTATAGCTTCTAGGAATTCTTTCAGCCCTAGTGCTAAGCTGCATTTTAATTTGAGGCTTTGCTTATGAGTGTTTTGGAGTCATTTCCTTTCTCTAGGTTTGTGTATTGAGCTCTGACACCATAATAACTCTTTATGGTAGTATTCTTTTTTTGTTTATTTATTTGCTCATTCTTTCAACCTACTTCCTGACTTTGGACTTGGTGTTAGGGCAAAGGTTCTCTGTACTTCTTGGGGGAATATCTGAGCTGACCTTCTGCCTTCTTGGGTCTTTCTGCTGCTTTCTTAGCATATTGAGTTTTATGTTATTCTAAGATCTTGGGGACAGCTCAGGTTGGGGACCTGCGAGCTTACATTGCTCCCAAAATGGTGCAATTCAGGATAAAGTCTGGTCACTGCTTGTTGCAAATTTCTGACCTGGGTCTGGGCCTGAGAAACATGCCTATAGGCTTATTCCTGATTAGAGGTTCCAATAGACCTCTGTTGTACTCTGCCAGCCAGGAACCTCTACAGGTTCAGAGCAAAAGAATTGCAGGTTCCTCTTTGGTCTGGGATTCCTCCTGCCCTCATTTCCCCATTGCAAACTTCAGGCTTTGCTGGTAGCTAGAACTGAGTCCCTAGTCTGCTTCCATTGTCAGTAGCAGACAGCTACCCAGAATTTCTCTGTTTCTTAGTACATAGTTTCACTTAGGCCCTGTGACTGCCACCTCTAGATTCAGGTCCTGTCCTCAGTCCACCCTGGGATCTGTGACTGGGTAGTGATTGGCAGAGCTACCAGGTACCACCTGTTCTTGTATTCTGCTCTAATTTAAGGAGCCCCTAGGACTTCTTCCTATATGGTATACATCTTTTGCCCTCTATCAGTTCTTGGGCACTGGAATGTTCCATATGGTAGTCTCCTTTTGTCTCCCTATGTGGATCTAGGCTGCAAACATGACTTACTGTAATTTTTTCTTATTTCCTTATCAGAACTAGGTCTGGTCCTTTTTTTAGATCTGAAGGATTTGGCCTGAATGTAAAATTAGTGACATCCATGGAAATGATGGGGGAGCACATGTCAGTGTGTTTAGAAGCCCCTTTCTACTGTGGGTAACTCTCCTCCTGGATTTTGCCTGCTCTTTTAAACCTTACAAGTGCTTATTACTCAAGGATAAGTAGAAAATGAACCACAGTTGAGAGTGGAAAAATTAACCTTATAATTTCTCAAATTCTGTGGATGCAGCCTCTTTGTAGTAGTATCCCATGGCCTAGGAAATCTTTTGTTTTGAGGACTGTTAAGGTTGGTACTGGGAGATACTAGATGAAAGACAGGCTTTATTAAATTGGATTAAAAATATCTGTGTCAGGGCATCTAGATGGCACAGTGAATAGAGCATTGGCCTTGGAGTCATGAGGACCAGACTTCAAATCTGGCCTCAGATACTTATCACTTACTGGCTGTGTGACCTTGGGCAAGTCACTTAATCCCAGTCCAAAAAGATTTTTAAAAAGTCTGTGTCTAACTCAGATAACTATAGGGACATTCTTGGTCCTTCTTAGTTGTTGACACCAAATATTAAATATTAATTTTGGTATTATTAGAGATGAGACTGGCACAGAAAGTAGTGGTTTTGGAGTCAGAGAACCTAGGTTCAAATCATACTCTGATGCTTATTACCTGTATGACCTTGGGTAAGTCATATGACCTTCTTGGGCCTCATGTTCCTTATCTATAAAATGAGAGCGATGGCTTCTGGGTTCCTTTCCAACTCTCTATGAGCCTATAAAATATGATTCTAAATGATACCATGTTAGTAGCTGTATAGGTAAAAATAAGGGAGCTGAAAAAGGCTAGAATAGACTCTTTAAAAAAAATTAAATTGGTGTATTTATTTTTAGTTTACAACATTCAGTTCCACAGTACCTTGAGTTTCATATTTTCTCCCCTTTCCTCTCCTCAACCCCGCCCCCATCATGGCGGCATGCTTTTGGATATAGGATCTATTAATATCTTCACATTAATCATTAGTCAGGTTGTAAAGAAGGATTATAACTAATAGAGTGATCAGTGGGAAAGAGGAAACAAAACAGAACAAGAAAAAGAAACAGAGCAAGTAGTTTGTTTCAATCTGCACTCAGACTCCGCAGCTCTTTCTCTGGATGTGGATATCTCCTTTAATCTTGAGTCTTTTGGAGTTGTCTTATAACCTTACATTGCTGAGAGGAGCCCAGTCTATTGAGGTTAGTTGGCATGCATACATTGTGTCTGTGATTGTGTACAAATTTCTCCTGGTTCTGCTCAGCATCAGTTTATGTAAATCTCTTCAGCTTATTATGAAGTCTGTCTGCTCCTCATTTCTTATAGCACAATAGTATTCCATGACATTCATACACCATAACTTGTTCAGCCATTCCCCAATTCATGGGCATCCCCTTGATTTTCAATTCTTTACCACCACAAAAAGAGCTGTTATAAATATTTT
Source organism: Pseudocheirus occidentalis (assembly GCA_028646575.1). NCBI lineage: Eukaryota > Metazoa > Chordata > Mammalia > Diprotodontia > Pseudocheiridae > Pseudocheirus > Pseudocheirus occidentalis. Next base: position 90,141,036 of record CM053598.1, on the reverse strand, counting down.
TGTCCATACAGGTCCTCTTCCCACTTTTTTTTATCTCTTTGAGATATAATTGTAGAAGTAGTATTGCTAGGTCAAAGGGCTATGCACTTATTTCTAGCCCTTTGGGCATAGTTTCAGATTGTTCTCCAGAATGGCTAGATCAGTTCACAGCTCCACCAACAATGCATTAGTGTTCCACTTTTTCCACATCCTCTCCAGCATTTATTATTTTCCTGTTTTGTCATCTTAGCCAATCCGGCTGGTGAGATGTGGTACCTCAGAGTTGTTTTGATCTGCACTTCTCTAATCACTAGTGATTTGGAACATTTTTTCATATGCTTATAGATATCTTTAATTTTGTCTTCTGTAAACAGCCTGTACATATCCTTTGACCATTTATCAATTGGGGAGTGGCTTGTATAGAATAGACTCTTTTTTTTTCTTTTGGAGGGCAGTTGGGGTTAAGTGACTTGCCCAAGGTCACACGGCTAGTTTTTGTGTTAAGTGTCTGAGACCGGATTTGAACGCCCCTAGAAGACACTCTTAAAAATGCATGTGATATATATGCCTAATTGGTGAAATAAGTCAGGTATATAAAGAAGTATGAGAAGCAGCCTAACATAATGGATATTATGTTGGACTTGGAGTCAGAAAGATCTGAATTGAAGCCTTACCTCTGACACTTTCTGTGTACACATCAGCAAGTCAATTCACTTCTCTGAGCCCTAGCTAGTTGTGACTTGTGTATGTGGAGGGAGTTCCCACACTGAGGAAATCAGAGGTCCTTGAAGTATTGACTAATATACTTGAGTGTAGTAGCTTCTGTAGCTCTTTAAAATGTAGTGTCTTATCCTGACAACATCTCTGTGCAGGCAGTGTAGATGCTGTTGTCCCTCTTTTACAGGTGATAAAAACGTATCTTAGAGAGGCGAAGAGACTGTCCCATGGCCACAGAGCAAGTGTGGGTACTAGGTCTGGAGCCTGTTGCTAAGGATTACAAGTTGAGAGCTCTTTCCAAAGTGGGATCCCTGAAACCCTTTCAGGGGGCCTATGAGGTTCGAACTTTTCATAATAATACTAAGATATTATTTACTTATTAAAATACTCTTCCCATTTCGACCTACCTTTCTATATGAAGCTGGATTTTCTCCATATTCTTCAACTAAAACAACGTATTGCAACAGATTGCATAAGCATATATGTGAATCCAGCTATCTTCAATTAAGCCAGACATTAAAGAAATTTGCAAAAATCTGTAAAAGCAATACTAGTCTTCTCACTACATTTTTTATTTTGGAAAATATTATTTCATAAAAATATTATTTATATCATCATGAAGTGGGTTCGTTATTGTTATTTAAATGAATAGATGTTCTAAAATTTTTATTAATTTTAATATCTAATATGGTAAATAGTGATAGATATAATTCATATAAGCAAAAACTCCTTGGGGCCTTAAGTAAGGTTTAAGTGTAAGGGACTCTTAAAATTAAAAAGTTTGAGAACCGTTGCACTACATCATGTTGACTCTTCAGGTGGTATATGGTCAATACACTTGTAGAGGAAGCATAGTAGGTGATAAGACTAGAAATGTAGACTGTGACCAAATTGTGAAAAACTTTGTATGCTTGTCAGAGGTATTTGAGATTGGTTGTATAGGCACTGGACATCCCCTAAAGGTTTTTGAGGAGGGGAGTGACATAATCAGACCAGTGTTTTAGGAAGCTTCATCTGGTAGCATTTGACAAGATGGACTGATGGATTATAGGGGGAGACTGGAGACAATCTCCATTTAAGAGGCTATAACAGTAGTTTAGGCTGATGTGATGTGGCCTGACCTGTGATAATATTAGTGAGAGTGGGAAGGAAGACATGAATATGAAAGAGGTTATAAAGCAAGATCAGTAGAACCTGCTGGCCAGAGATATAGAGAAAGAGAAAAAGTGGAAGTCAGGGTTCCTATCCTAGATGACTGGGAGGATGCTGGTATAAAATGAGAGGCGACTGAGACTGGGAGGGACTGCTAGTTTTGGGAGGAGGAAGAGGAATTTGGTTTTAGACGATTTGAGTTTGAAGTGCCAACAGGCTATTCATGTGGAGATAATCTATCAGTCAGTTGGAAATGTGGGTTTAGAGCTATGGAGAGAAGTCCGAGCTGGAAGCTGTCAATCAATATAGAAATGATTATTGGAGCTTTTGGAATGGAGAAAGTAGAGAGAATAAGGTAGTATAGAGAAGAAGAGCAGAGATGATCAGTCAGCCTTGAGATGTGTCTACCTGTAGGGGGGAGATGAGTGGCACAGAAAGGACTGGTGAGGGAGATAGAGGGAACAGCCAAGATAGTTTGGGTGGTGGGTAAACGAATACTTTTTTGGAAATCCAGCCTTTTTAATTGACTCACACGTTGCTTTTCTATCCTTTTCTTTTTTCATTTTGAAGTCAGTTTAAATATTCATAGTCTTAATATTGATTTCCTGTGATTTGAGAGCATTTTACTTTTTTTAAAACACATTTTTTACTCCTGTTCTCTAAGGAAAGAGGAAACCATAATGTGCTTTTTCACTTCTTTCTAACTTTTCTCAATTTCTGTCTTAATCTCTTGTTAAAGTTTTCCCCCAGGAGTTGATTTGGGGAATTATTTTCCCTCCTCTTGCATAATCCTTCTTATATGGAAGATTTGGAAGGTTACCCACTAAACCAAAAGTGACAGAATCCTTAATTCCTCCACCAGTTTTTCTTGTTTCATCTGCGTGTATAGGCCAAAGCCATAGAGGCACAGTTAGGAGAGACAAAACAAACATTTTTTCCATTTGGAGAGAAACAACATCAGAAGTTTTGCTAATTGTCTGAGGGACAGGTGATGGCTAGTCAGTGTGCCTTTAGTCAGATCCTATGCCCACTGGGAGTAGCTATGCCCATTTGTGTACCACTCTCTTTCTTTCTGAAGGGGAAGAAAATAAAAATCTGCAGGACCTCCTTAGATGTGGTTTTGTTAAGATTTTTTGAGGGGGAGTTGAGGAGGATAATTCTGTGGAGCTTGTTATTCCCATCCGAAGCTGGTGGTAAGAAGGGCAGACAGCAGAGAAGTGAGGGGGTGGGGATGGGAATCAAGGAAAGAATCAGAGAGAAAAATTTTATTGAGGGTGGGTCTACTGGGTTTATGGGAGGGAATCTCTCCCCTCCTCCCCATTCCTATTTGAAAGGGCCGGTGAATCTTTGATTAGGTGCAGGTCAAAAGAATTTACACATTGTGACCTTAATAACTGGAGGTGATTGGCAGGCGGGCTGTGGGGAGGGGTGGCGGGTCGCTTTCATCTCACTTAGCACTGCAGAGAGACAATGGACTAGCCTATTTTCCTTGTTGTCCCTTGTTTGAAAAGGTCTGGTGTCTCTACTAGGTACCTGTGACATGGGGGTCTTGATTGGGGTCTCATAAAGGCCCCTGTCAGTATGTCCAAAGGCCAAGAGTACAAAAGCAAGCAGTGGGTGGGGGTCTCAGCTGACCACTGAAGAAGGGAGGGGAGGACCCGGGAGGCAGTGGAGGGAGAAGCAACCCCCGATGGGAGCTCTTAAAGAGGGGAGGGGAGGAGGGGGATAGAGAAGGGCCATTTTTGTCCCTAACTCATCAAGCACATCTGCAGAATTGTCCAAGCCGCTGCCTCCTGGTTTCAAAAGAAAAAATGATCGTTTGATAAACCGTCCCGATTCACCACTTTCTCACAAGGGTGGGAGACCCAGCCCTGACCTCTGTATGATTTCACATCAAGCCTAGTCTTTCTTTCCCCACCCCCAAATTGCTGGAGAAACTTTGAAATGAATCTCCTGGCTTTTTCTCTCTCTTCCTTCACCTCCCTAATTCCCACTCTGTCTCCCCCACTGGCCCCTGCTCTTTCCCTTGTTGCTCTAGAGTTTAGGCCAGTAATTAGTCCACTCTTTCTGGGGCACAATGAAGCTATAGCATTCAACAGGCCCCTTCCCACCGTTCACATATACTCAGGGCCTGGGGGAAGAACCAGGTGGCATGTAGAGAGTGTGTCACTGCCTGAGCAGCAAGGAGAAGGGGGGCTCTGTGCTGGGAGCCCCTGCCCTTACCAGAGGAATGTGCAGAGGCGCATACATTAACATTTCTCTACACAATGCTCATATTTTCCAAATGGGCAGAGGCATCTTCCCTTTGAAAAGACGGACACAGCCCCAATCCCAGGCCAGTACTCTTGCTGCTGTGGCGTTATTTCCCACCCTGCGTTTAGTCACTTGGAGCTAACATGGGAGACAAACAGGCCGCGTCCCCAGAGAGCCCAATCTTTGTATACAGTGTGTGTTCCCCCCTTTCTCCTGTCAGCTTTGTGTGCTCACGGAGTGTTGATTTTAATGCAGGCTTGTGTTGGTTGGAAAGAGCAGACTGGGGGGCCCTTGGATTTCCTCTATAAATAATAATGCTTTGTCTTGTGATGGCTTCTCTCTACTGAGGGTGTTTTGCTCTGGGAGCCAGTGGAAGATGGAATAGAATCTCAGCTCTGACTGGCAAAGTGTCACCCATCCCTGTGCTTGGCATAGGCTATTGTGGGAGGCCCCCAAAATGAAGCGTGTTGAGATGCATGGACACACGCCTGGCATCCTTACTGACCAGGAGTACTTTGCTCAGCTGTATGCTGAAGCTTGCTTAGAGTAAGTGAAACTGGACTAGTAGCCCATTAAGGAGAAGAAGCCAGAAGTAGCATGGAGTAGTATAAAAAAAAAAATTAGGTTTGGAGCTGAGGACCTGGATTCAAATTCTGATTGTCCTGCTTAGTCCTGCTGTGGCTTTGGGCAAGTCACAACCTTTGTCTCGGTCTTGGTTTCCATATTCAGTTTGACAAACATTAAGCTCCTACTAATAGGTGGCTGTTTTGCCAACTGAGATATAGAAATCCGTGGATAAGATCTCACGTTTAGCAATATTTGCCTGCGATAGGGATATATAGGAATAGGAACACAGGGTGTAAGGAATGTCTCTCATCTGAGGGCCTGACAAACATATCAGGTCCCCAGCCCCCACTACTTAATTTGTTTCTCACTCTATTATTTCTCTAAGTTCAAAAGCAATTAAGGGGTATATTCTGAAGTTACTTAAAATGTGAAAACATCTCTAATTAATGAGTTAATGAATTGGTTGGCGTCCTCACTCCAGGAGAACTGGAGAAATCTCGATTTCTCTATTAGGTTATTTCTCTTACTTTCAAACCCCAAACTTAGTCATCACTGTTCTTGGCCATATAATTTATTAAAAGTAACCAGTGATACAGAAAAAACTGAAGAATATTTAAATAATATGTATTAGCTGTGATGGAGATTGTGATCAGAGTCACCTTTTTTTCTGGGAAAATAGGGGAAAGAAGTTGCCAGCTAGAATTCCTATTACCTGTTATCAATTATCAGCCCCTCCAAAACACTGGAACCACAAATTAGTTCTCTTCAGAACTATATAGTTAACTCAGGTTATATCAAAATATTTTACTCAGTTCTCTTCAAATGTTAGATTAACTGCTTTTCTCCATAGATTAAAATTTAACTTAGCTTAGTTCATCAGACATGAAAGCTAAATTCACTCATTTCCCTTTCAGAAATTCAAATTCACCTCCAAATATATTCTCCTATATCTTTTCTATGGAGTCTTTTTCCAAAGTTACTTAACTCTCAGTCTGCTTAGGAATGACAGTTCACTTAGCCCTTAGTCCTTAGCATGGATTTGGAGGCAGTCTCCAAGATTCTCTTCCTTATTTCTTAAAATTAATTTTTAAAAAAATTAATAGGCGTTTATTTTCTATTCCTTCCACCTCTTCACTCCTCCTACCACTAGGAAAAAAATCCCAACAAAGCCTTTGTAACAAATACACACAGTTATAGAAAACATTCTTCTTTCTTAGTGGCATAGGATGAGTATCCAAAGTCTATGTGGAAGGAGATGTTGAAGTTTAAGTTCCATAAATGTTTATTCCTGATTTGGACTAGTCACTGAGCTACCATTGGAGAGACAAAATGGAAATATCTCTGCCGTCAAGGAGTTTACATTCAACTAGAGTGAGCAACAGACATAGATGAATACATACAAAATAATTTGAGGAGATGGAAAGCAATGACGGGGAGATAAGGAAAGACTAATAATAGTCTTGAAGCAAGCTAAGGATTCCAAGAGGCAGAGATGAGGACAATTACATTTCAAGTATTGAGAACAGACTGTGAAAAGGCAGGAAGAGGAAAGATGGTGTTAATCATACTTGGGGTATATCAAACATACCAGTTTGGAGTGAACAGTATGTGAGGAGAGGAATAATATAAAATAAGTCTGGAAAGGTAGGCCAGAGCCAGATGGAGAAAAGCATTAAGTACTGAGCTGAAAATTTTGCATTTTTATGCTAGAGAAGAAGGTAGCCACCAAAGATTTTCAAGCATGTTGTGATGTGGTCAGACTTGGACTTTAGGAAGAGCATTTTTGTAGCTGTTTGGAGAATGGATTGAAGAAAGGAAGAGATTAGAAGCAGGGAAACCAATTAAGAGGTTATTACAATACTCCAGGCAAGAGGTAATGAAGGCCTGAAGTATACTGGTAGCTGTGTGAGTGAAAAGAAGTGTAATGCAATAGATTCTGCAAAATTGGCAAGACTTGGCATTCGATTGGATATAGGACTTTAGGCAAAGGGAAAAATAAAGGAAAACTCTGAGCTTGTGAACCTTGGTGATCCAAAGTATGGTGGTACCCTCAACAAAAGGAGGGAAGTTTTGGGGGTGGATGGGAAATAATGGATTCTGTTTTGGAAATAATGGCTTTTGAGATACCTATCAGACATTCAGGTAGAGACATTCATCAGGCAGCTGGTAATACAGGATTAGGGCTCTGGGGAGAGATTAAGACTGCATATATAGATTTAAGAGTCATCTATATAGAGATGTTCATTGAACGTATGAAAGCTGAGAATATCACCAAGAAAGAAGGTATATAGAAAGAAGGTAAGGGTGCCCAGGACAGAGTCTTAAGGGTTGCTTATGTAAGATTGTAGGGGAATGAATGATGTTATTTAGGATGTTGATGAATGCGTGAATGATGATCTAGCAAACCAAGATGAGGACTGCTATTTTAATTCTATCTCTGCTACTTATTATCAGTCACCTAACCTCTTTGGGTCTCAGGGTCCTGGATCTATAAAATAGGGATAATAATACTTTGCTTACCTCATAGAGTTGTTGTGATGAAAGTGCTTTGTAAAACTAGAGTCCTCTATAAGTGTGTCATGATATGTTTTTGTCTGTAAGATGAGGGATTTAGAGCTGATGATCTTAACGCTCTCAATCTTATGATTATAGTTTGTAGAGCTTAGCACTGACATGTAGATTTTAAGCTTCCAGGGATCTGAGGCAAGAAAGAGTGGTGTGAGGAAGGTAGATGCCTCTTTGGCTTTCCAGAGAGTGGAAGTTTTAGAAGACAAGGGGAGGGGATGGCAGAGCACGGGAGCTGACAACTCTGTATCATAGGAATTAGTGTAGAAGGTGGGATTGTACCAACCATAGTACAAATAAGTACCATTTGATTGGGACTGTTACTATCAAGTGGCCCATAATGATGAAGATGGCATCAGTTGTTGTTTTTTTCCTCTCTAGAGAAGGAAAGAGAATGTTCAGTAATATGATTCATTCAGTAACTAGTGATCTGGTGCTTAAGTGAGTTCACATATAGTTCTTTTGCCTTCCCTCAGGATGGTAAGGTTTGGTCCACAGTCAGGAGCTATATCATGTGGGGAGTACACAGTGGTCAGACTTGATGTCTGAGGCTCTACTGGACAAATATTTGCTACAGGAGGCCTAGTATCTAAGGCTCTGGTCCTAGATGTAGTTTTGTATCTGTGTCATCAGTGGTTATACAGGCTTAAGGCAGTATTGCTTTTACTACAACATTTGATGAGACAGGGTGCTGTAAGTAGTGCTTCTATACATGGTAGTTGGTGCAGACATCCATTCCCTGGATGTTCAGTAGACAAGAAGGGTTGCACTGTTACCGAGCATTGCAGGGGTAAAATGAATGCAGTTTAAAAAAATATATATGTATATGTGTGTGTGTGTGTGTGTGTGTGTGTGTGTGTATGTATTTTATATAACCCTGGCTGCCCCAAAGACAATTTTTAACATATTTTTTTGGGACAGATTTTGAGTTTCAGATTTTCTCCCTTCCTTTCTCACTTTCCCCTCCCTAAGATAATAAGCAATTTGATATATATGTAAAATCATATAAACCCTATTTCCATATTAGTCATGTTGTAAAAGAAAAAACAGACCAAAAGGGGAAAAAATGAAATAAAGAAAATGAAAGAGGCAGCTAGGTGGCGCAGTGAATAGAACACTGGCCCTGGAGTCAGGAGGACTTGAATTCAAATTCGGCCTCAGACACTTAACACAAAAACTAGCTGTTTGACCTTGGGCAAGTCACTTAACCCCAGTTGCCCTCCAAAAAGCAGTAAAAAAAAAAAAGTAAAAAATAGTATGCTTTGATCTGCATTCAGACTATCAGTTCTTTCTTTGAAAGTGGACAGCATTCTTCATCATGAATCCTTTGAAACTGTCTTAGATCATTGCATTGCTGAGAATAGCTAAGTCATTCACAGTTGATAATTGGTACTCTTCATTTTCTCAGGGTCTTTCCTGAGAAAGACCCTGGTCTTTTTTATGGTCTCTGTTCCTTTTACCTGGTCCAGAGTGTGAATGGCAAAGACTGCACAGAGACTTTTAATATCTCAACACACACAAACTTGCCAGATATGTCCACTAAGGTAACTGTACCTGGAGAAGAAACATCATAGAAGTGAAATGAAAGGGTCAGGTCAGATATGTTGGAGCAAGTTACTCAAAGAACTGCAGTCCTGACCAGCATAGAGACAAATAAGAAGAGAGAATCTTGGTTGCGGCCCAGACATACATACATATACACATACACATACATATTTATGTAAAATATGTTAATTCACAAGTTCAGTTGGGCTGGGGAAGAGATGAGGGGCCAGTCTCAGCAAATAAAAATACTCAGTTAATTTTCACGATCTTTTAATTGCTGCCTTTGATCACCCTATCTCTTCTCTTTTATTTGGGGGAGTAGATAGATTACCCCCACCCCTTCACTTTTTGAGGACGGAGAGTGGGTAGAAGGAGATGGAAGTAGGCTGTTGGAGTTTCTTAAGACACCCACTCCAGTAAATTTTTAGGCTTATTCATCAGATGACATATTTTTCTCTCCAGAGAAAATGCCTTTCTCTCTCCACTGGTGGTTTGGGTCTACCAACCAACAAAACAACTCCAGATCATTCTGAATCCCTATCCATCACAAGAAAACTCTCTTCTGAGAATAGATTTGGTGGGTGGGGAGAGAAGAGCACACTCCTTAAAGATTTGGGAATTTGGTGGAGAAATGATAAAAGTTTATGTTCCAGACACACTCTTCACTGATGTTGGTGACTCAGGATTCAGCCCCCATATTCACTGGGACCCCAGTGTTAGGAAGAAACTGTCTGCAAGCAAAAATGGTTCTATAACTGAATCTGGACCTTCTAGTGTCATTTCCTCTCAGTGCTGCCATGAACCATGACTATTAGGGAAGCTATTTACTGGAGAGATTTGGCACAAAGAACTTTTTAGAACCACTTCAGTAAGAGTTTTCTCAAATGGTTTCCACATTCTCAAGGCGCAACAATTTTCCCATAAAGGAAGGCATGTATTCTATAAGTTTAACTCCCTTAATTCTAGGTGTCTACTACTTTATTCTTCTGTCTGGGCCACAAACCTTTGGTACTGCCATAGGTGCCATTTGAGACTTCTCCAAGAGATTTGATGCAGATTTGCTGCAGTTTCCTCCTCCTTTCTGTTGTCTTTACCTGACCAACTCTTTCCTTAAATAAAAATGATGCCCCTGACACTTTCAGTCTCTATGCCCTTCACTTTTAAACCTACCTCTACTTCAAAGCCCCAGAACATGCAGTCTGTGGAAATTACAAAAACTCAGACAGGCATACTTCTCTCTTCCTTCCTCCTTTTCTTTTCTCTTCACAATTTTACTTTTAGAAGAAAAAAACAGCTGATGAAATTCCCCAGAGGATTTTTGCACTCTTCTTCTTCTAATGAAACTTTGTAATGAAATGCCCTGCACTCCAATTAGTAAGAAATGCTAATTTTCTCCAGTTCAGCACCCCCTATAGATGTATCTAATTTGTTTCGATGCTTTCATCTCTCTCCTCCATCAAGTTTGCATTTAAAGGTTATGATCTGTCTGTGCCCTTCATGCTGGGCTCTAGTGAGACACCCATGGGGGAAAGCCAGTGCTTCCTGTAACCTTTCTAATCCTAACTCTCAAACCTGCCTTCAGTCAACCCACAGGCTTTCTTGTCTTTCTTTTGTAGTACCAACAAAGATAGGGAGGGAGGAAATGAGATGGATGCTTAAGAAAATATAAGGGAAAAAGAGCATGTATGTTTGCTGGAGTTAGGAGTAGTAGTGGTCTTTCTAAGGAAAAGCTCAGTATTGCAGAACATCAAGTAATGGGGAAGGGTCTTATGTTCTTTCATAGGACCTTGGGTGTCATTTAATTTTTCTCTTAGATATTGTGACATGTCTGTAATAGATTTGGGAGCCTGAGGAGAGACAGCTAAGGAGTACACATAGCAAGACTGAAGAGAACTACTTATACCACATTGTGAGGTCACCCCTTATTACAGTGATTGGCCTGTGGAAAATGAATTACTTTCTGAAATATGATCTTCACATGCAGTAAGAGGACATAGACTTTGCTTCTAAAGATTTGAAGTTGACCACTTCAAGAACCCTATGACTTTAAATTGCATCTTCTGTGTTAGCCCTAAGATGACAGAGGACACTCTGATAAAGGTAGAAGGCAAATCCATACAACCTTGACTCCCTGTTCTGCAAGTACCCTCAGGTGTTTATTAGGCACCTTCTTGTGTCCTTACCTGAAGCCAAGTAGGGGAAAGTAGGATTGTATCAGGCAGTACTTCAAATTGTCTCCATAGGTATCTTCTGTCACCTAAACTGAGTGCTCCTTGAATGATCATATTATTTTTTAAATTGACTTATTTATTTACTTTTAGTTTACAAGATTCAGTTCCACAATCCCTTAAGTTTCAAATTTTCTCCCCTCCCTTTCCCCATCCCGCCATGGCAGCATGCAGTCACGTATAGGATCTGCAAATACTTTCACATCGTACAATAGTCTGGTTGTATAGAAGGGTTGTAACTGATGGAATGAACGATGGGAAAAAGAAAGACCCAACATGAAAAAGAACGATAGCATGTAGATTGCTTCAGTCCCCAGTTAAACTTTGTTCTTTCTAGATCTTTCTCTGAATGTAGATATCTCCTTCCATCCTGAGACTTGTAGAATTGTCTTATACCTGTGTGTTACTGAGAAGAGTCCAGTTTATCAAAGCTAATTGTCACACATACAATGTGTCTGTGATTGTGTATAAATTTTTCCTGGTTCTGCTCTTCTTACTTATATCAGTTTGTATAAGCCTCTCCAGGTGAATATGAAGACTGTCTCCTCCCCATTTCTTATAGCACAGTAGTATTCTGTTACATTCATATACCATAACTTGTTTAGCCATTCCCCAATTGATGGACATCCCCTTGATTTCCAGTTTTTTGCCACCACAAAGAGAGCTGCAATAAATATTTTTGTACATATGTAATGGTAATCAATTTGTTTCATATTTAGGGCTAAGTAGATCAGATATTTAGGGCTAAGTAGATCAGATATTTAGGGCTAAGTATAGAACTCTGTCCATTGGTGAG
>CM053598.1:90098757-90128734 GCA_028646575.1 Pseudocheirus occidentalis | reverse complement strand
CTTTTCATGATTTTCTCGCATCATTCTCATTTCTCTTCCCAATTTTTTCCTCCACTTCTTTTATTTGGTTTTCAAAGTCCTTTTTCAGTTGATGTGTAGCTTCTAGGCATTCTTCAGGTGTCTTGGAAGCATTTGGTGTGGGAGTTCTGACTGTGTTGTCTTCCTCCTTTTCCATGCTTTAATCCTTTTTGTCCACAAAAAAGGATTCTAGAGTTTTATTGCTGTTCTTATTTTGCTTCCTTTTCCTCATGTTGGCCAGTCAATTAATTGGTTGGGTTTTTTTTTCAGCTTTGTGAAACTCTGCTTCCAGTGGGGAAAGCTCTGTTCCAAATCGCTGAGGTTTTACCCATTGCCGGAGCTATTAGGGGGGTGTTGCAGACCTCCCCCCTCCTAGTTTTGGCTTGCTGAGAGCACATCCCAGGACCACCACCCAAGACCACAATCTGGATCCAGGCCGCTCAGTGCAAGAGCACTTGGCCCTGATCAATCGATTCAGCCCCCCTGCGGGGTCTGCAGACCAGGGGCTGTGAAGCAACCCAGTGGGGGACAGCCGCTGGTTACAGCAGTTCCTGCCCTTCCCCCACTGCTTCCTTGCCCTGGGGGCAGTTTTGCTAAACTGCTTTTCTTCCCCCAAATTGTTTCAAAGTTTCACTTTCACTGACCTTCTGTAATTCTGGCTTGCTAGATGTGAAGATCCCTTCAGGTGCAATAGATAGTTCTCTGAAGTAGACTCACACTGTGGCTTGGGAGGCTTGGCTCCTCCCGCCCACCCTGGGGCCTGGCCACGGTTTTGGTTTTCGGCCTAGGCTGGTCTCGCTCCTGGCCTGCCCAGATGAGCCCCTCCTGCTGAGCTAACTTTTTCTAATCCTTGTTTTTCACACCTTACTAGATGTGGAGTAGCTGGAGGTGAGGTAGATCTTCTCTCTTGTAGACTGCTCCAGCTCCTGTGGCCACCCTGGGTCCTGGCGCGATTTTGGGCTGGGCTGGCCTTGGCTCCCAGCCTGCTGCAATGAGCCCTTGCTGCTGAGCTGCTTTCAGTGAGAGATGTGTTTTCTGTATTTTTGTGAGTTTGAGAGTCCTAGATTTTGTTTAGGGTCATATTTTATGGGTATTTTGGGTGGCTGGGTGGGAGCTGCTGATCCTTGCTGCTTCTACGCAGCCATCTTGGCTCCGCCCCCCGAGCCCTAGTCTTTATAGAACATTCTTTAACCTTTTTCCACTTGAACTATCCTAAGAAGTAAGAGCGTACCTCTAGTTCTTTGCCCTTTTATCTATTAATAGAGTACAGTCAACCAAAGTTCTGGTGGGAAGTGTGTTGACATTATATCTTATATTATCTTCAAATCCAACATATATACCACAAATCCAGGGCCTTGGTTAATTCTTTCCCTTCCAATATTACCACTCTTGGTGACAGGAAAGGCCTATAAGGTAAGAGGTAAAGGGATGTCTACCAGATAGACCCCAACAGTTCCATGTGGTGAATTTAAGCAATGGTATTAGGATTTGTTGTTGTTGTTGTTTTTTAATCCCATGGTCTTTTTCTTTTTTTTTTCTTCTTTATTTATCTATTTATTTTTTTGGAGGGTGACTTGCCCAAGGTCACATGGCTAGTTTTTTGTGTGTGTGTGTGTGTTAAGTGTCTGAGGCCGGATTTGAACTCAGGTACTCCTGACTCTAGGGCTGGTGGTCTATTCACTGTGCCACCTAGCCGCCCCTCCCGTGGTCTTTTTCAAACATTTAAAAAAAATTCTGAACTTAAATATCAAATACAAGCAATTTCATATACAGAGGAAAACAGAAAAAAGGATTCCATATGAAACTTCATTTCATATTGTTTGCTTTTTATAAAGAAAAGATATGTTCTAGGTATTACTTTTCAAAACTATCCTGCTTGGGCTATAGGGTGGTACAGTGGATAGAGCATTGGGTTCAGAATCAGATGGACTCTTCTTCCTGAGTTCAAATCAGACCTCAGATACTTACTAGCTGTATGTCACTGGACAGGTCACTTGACCCTTTTTTGCCTTAGTTTAAAATAAAAAACCAAAACCCTGTACTGCTTGTCTATACTTCTTTCTGAATTTTCTTCATTTCTCTTCTATACTTTTAAAAATGTTCTTATAATAGTTGTCTTTGTTTGCATTACAATTGTCGCCACCCCCCCATTTTCTTCTCCCATTTAAAAAACCTAGAGAAAATGAAACCAAACCAAACCCTTGTAACAAATTAGTATAGTTAAGAAAAGGAATCCACACAGTGTCCGTGTCCAAAAATGTTTATCTTTGCACTTTGCGTCTGTTCCCTCTCTGTCAAGAGACAAATAACATGCGTCCTCATAGGTCTCCTGGAGACATAGTTAATTGTTGCATTGATCAAAGTTTTTAAGTCTTTGAAAATAGTTTTCCTTTGTGCCCGACCTGTGGTAGAGCATTCCAAGCTCTTATTGGTCTGATCAGCCACAGTCAGACACATTGACACTTGACTCTAGCCTAGTGATGTCATTTTGGTCCTCTTCGAGAACGAAGGATGACCACCACCACCACAATGTATTCTCCTTATAGAAATTATTCTTCTCATTTCATTCTGCATCAGTTCTTACTACCCACTAGTCTTTAAATCATCTCTTTCATTTTTTCTTACAATAGAATAATAGTTCATACAATTTGATTAGCTATTCCCCAGTTGTCTAAGAAGCAATCTAATGCATCCCCTTAGATTCCAGTTCTTTTTTTTTAAAGGCCCCTTCTGGTTCCCCCTTAAACATCAGAAATTAGTTTTGCTTATAACCACTTTCTACTCTCTTGAGTATCCTCCCCCCTCCTGATAACCCCATTCGTTTCCCTGTTGTTTTGATGTATTTCTGCATCAGTTTTTTTTTTCTGTGTTTTCAACCCTCTTTTGTCTATTTCAGATAAAGGTGAGGTTCATTTAATATCCCTTCTCCCTATTCCTTTCTCCATCTTTGTGTATTCTTTTGAGATGCCTGTGGGCATTCAAGGTAGAAATGTTCAGCAGATGGCTAGTAATACAGGTCTGGAGTTCAGGGGAGAGATTAAAGCTGGATCTATGGAACTAAGAATCATCTGCATAGAGACCATTAGTCATTAGTCACCTGCATAGAGACTATAGAAGCTAATAGAATAACCTTAGGGAGGATATGTTATAGTGAGGTGTGACTAAGGTCAGACAGAGTCATAGTTTAAGCACCAGTTTGCTAGCCAGAGCTTCAGTGAGAAGCAGGCTGAACTTGGAAATATTCATCTTTGTGCCATAGAAATAAAGGGGCAATCCAAGAAGTTTTAGGATTTGACCAGTAATATAGGGGCAGTTGTAGGAACACATGTTCAAGAGGACAGGAATGATATTCACTTCCATTTGTGGGAAAAAGTGGGTTCTTGCATTCACAGTCTCCAGTCTGGAGACCTTTACCTTATGCTAGCAATGTCAGAGTTGGCAGGCACCTTAGGGATCTGCTAATCTAACCCTTTCGTTTTATAGGTAATGTAACATATCCTAAGAGGTGAGAAGTGACTTACCCTGAGTCCTGCCTAGTAAATGGTAGAATGGAAATTTGAACCTAGTTTCAAGGCTACAAATTGAGTGTTCTTTCTACTGCACTTGACACAAACAGGATAGTTTGGAGACCAGGAGATATGAGATAACTGGGATAGGAATAAAGATGATTTATGGCTGAAGCATATTCCCCTACCCCACCATTTTGGTAACTCTGAGATAATGTGGGGTGAATCTTAAATGCTTTCCCTTCCCATCTTCTGGTTGGGAGATCTTGGGCTTTCCTAAACCTTGTGCCCTCAGACACAAAAGTTGGCACGACATTAGACTTTAGGTCCCAAATGGTATGCACTGTGATGGATATAGTGACATCACTGTCTGCTAATTAAAGTTCAGATCCTTTAATTAAATTAATTGAGTTGCAAAAACAACTTACTTTTATAATTATTTTAAAACCATCCAAACATCCCTTAATCAAATTTGGAAACAAATGCTTTTAGTTTTCATCCTTCTTTTTCCCTGTGGTTTTATTTGCTAGGCACTTACTTTTTTTTTTTTTTTTGAAAAGGTACTTTCTCCAAGTGACTTCAGGCTGCTTGTCCAAATGGTGAGAAACTCAGCAAAAGAGCTGGCCACCGTCAGAAGTATAAGCTGCCCAGCATTCCCCTGACTGTCCCTCTCTCTGGGCCTGAGCAAACAAGTGAGCCCTAACCAGCAACAAGCCCTGGCTTTGTTGGGCTTGTAGGGGGAAATGCTTTCAGGAGCCCAGGATCTCCTCTGAGAACCACCTGTGCCATCTGTCTTCCCCCACCCTCTTACAAGCCCACCTTCAAACTTCTGGCAAAGGTGTTTTTTGCAGTTCCAATAAGCAGAATCACTAGGAGGGGGCAGACAGTGGAGAGAGAGTTGAGGAGACAGGGCTATATGGGGCTTGATAGAGCTCAAGCTAAATTCAACAACCCACAATCCCCTAGGAGCAGCCAGCTGGCTCAGGATCTTTTGGCCAAATGAAATTTGCTCTGTGACATAAGTCCCCATCATACTCACAGGTCGTCAGTAGCTCTGTTTTCAGAGTTTGGCCCAGGATGGGCTAAGTTCCTTTGTCTTCATTCAGTACCCTGATTCATGATGCTGAAGGAGGAGAGCTCTTGTTAGAACCTTAAATTATTTTTGATAATGTCTTTTCCCTATTGAAGAATCCAGAATATCATCAGATTGCCAAATGAAATTCAAACTTCTTTATCATGCAAAGCCCTCCATGACATGTCCTCCAATGACCTCTCCAACTGTATTTCTCCTTTCTTCCCAACATGGACCTTCAAACTCCAATTAGGCCCATTTCCTCACTCTCTGCTGTAAAGGCCATGTTCATTGCTGCTTTGGAACTTTTGCTCATGCAAATTGGCATCAGCACCCAACTCAAGTGCCCTCACCTCCATGAACCACAGCCAATGATCTCTCTGTTCCTTGAAATTCTTATTTGTTGATTTCCTTGAATTGGTTTTTAGTTTTTTAGCATTGTAGGTACAGAGCCAAAAAAGAAACACTCCCTGCCCTCAAGCTTGCTTTATAGTGAAAGAAAACAAAATCTTTACAAATGAGCAGTGTCAGGAAAATTAGGGAAGGAGAGAACACCAACAGGGAACAGAGGGAACATCAAGAGAAGCTTGTTTCACAGAGAGTACAGCTCCAGAGCTCATCCTTGAAGGAAGATGAGGATTTTTAGAGGCAATGATGAAGAGCTGGAGCATCTCGATCAGAGAATGACTAGCTCATAGTCTCACTTTGCTAGAACTAGAGGTTTTTGAAGGAGAGTGATATGAAATAAGGTTGAAAAGGTAGGTGGGAGCCAGATTGTGAACAGTCTTTGTGCCAGGATCAGGTGTTTATCTTTTATCCCAGAGGCAATAGGAAGCTCCTGAGTGTTTTCAAGCAGGAATATCATGGTTAGACTTAGGAAGACTTCCTAATACTTAGGAAGTATTATTAGGGAGATTATTTTGACAAACTAGAGTATAAACTTATTAATATTCATACAATTAGAGTTTGAAAGGGAACTTAGAAATCCTCTAATCTAGTCATTTTACAAATGAGGAAGCTAAATTATTATTTTTTTTTTGCTTTTTTTTGGAAGGGGGAGAGAAGGGGAATTGGGGTTAAGTGACTTGCCCAAGGTCACACAGCTAGTAAGTGTCCAGTGTCTGAGGCAGGAGTTGAACTCAGGTCCTCCTGACTCCAGTGCTGGAGCTCTATTCACCGTTTCACCTAAAAAAACTAAATTCTTAGAACATTTTTAGTACCACCCCCCCCTTTTTCCCATTTTTCTTAGTGTAGTTGAGATCAAAGCTGAGTGCATTAAGTGTTCGTTTACCTATTGAATGGATGAATAATTAAAAATAATAAATAATATTTCTAATGATGTTAATAGAGGGCTTTAATGTTTACAAAATACTTTCTTTGAGACAACTCTATGAGGTAGGTAGTATGAGTATTAATAAACCCATTTTACAGATGATAAAACCAAGGCACAAAGGTCAAATAACTTGCTGAGAGTTGCACAGCTAGTGTCTTAAATAGGACTTTAGATCTCTTGATTCCAGCCATTTTCCCACTATACCAAATTGCTACCTCGAATGAATGAATAAAAATTGGTATCCTTGCTTACTTCCTGTTCTGGTCATAGGGTGGAAGGGGAAAATTTATTAGACCTCCCCCCAGCTCTGACTTTGACTTTTGGTTCTAAGAGATCTAGGCAGTTTTCTTTTATCATTACTTGAAACAGGATGTCTAGGCTTTTTTTTGTCTGGTTTTCAGGTATTCCAGTAATTCTCAATTTTTCTTGATTTGTCTTCCAAGCCACTTGTTTTTGCTATGAGATACCTCAGGTTTTCTTTTATTTTTTTAATTAATTTGATTTTGTCTTATTTCTTGTCTTATGAGCTTATCAGCTTCTGTTTGGTTTGTTGTAATTTTCAAAGAGTCTGTTGTTTGGGCAAAGTTTTGTAGCTCTTGTTCCAAGCTTTAATTCCCTTTCTAATTTATTCTTCTGTGGCTCTCTTTTCTTTTCCAGTTTTTTCCTCTACTACTCTCATTTAATTTGTAAAAGTATTTAAAATTATTGTTAAAAACACTTGCTTTATCTTTCCTAGGAATTCAAGTTGAATTTATGTCCAAGCTGTATTTTTCTTCGAAGCTTTGCTTATAGATGTTCTGGAGTCATTTTTTCTCTTCTTCCTGAGTGTACCTGTCACCATAATAAGTTTTTATGGTATGATTCCTTTTTTATTTACTTATTCTTCCAGCCTACTGACTGATTTTGGGCTTTATCTTAAGGCTCGGCTTTGGGTACTTCTAGAGGAAATGTCTGGGCTGCTGTTCCCCTCTTGGTCTGGGCTTTGCAAGTTCCTTACCCAGGTTTGGGTTTGAAAAACAGGCCTGTGGGCTCACTTCATTTGGAGTTTCAGCAGACCTGCTGTTGGACTTAGTCATTATCAGACAGCTTTTTTATTATTATTATATTATATTACATTTAATATATATACATTACATGTATATATATATAATATATATAACCCACAATATATAATATATAAATTATGTATAATACATTATATGTATTATAATATTATTATATCAGAAAGCTCTATTGGTTCAGCATGACAGAACTTTTGATTTTCCTTTGTTCTTGAATCCTGCCCTTCAGAAATAATTCCTCCACAGACTTCAGATTAGGTCAGAAGCTGGAACAGAGACCTTGCTCCATTCCTGGGGTCTGAGCCACACAGCTGCTGGTGGTTTCTGAACTTGCTCTTTGTTCAGTGTCCAGGCTAGGGCCTTCCACCTCCATTTTAAGGAGGAAGCCATGGCCAACTATGTCTTCATTCCTCTACACTGTTGACTCATCTCCACAGCACTTTCGCTACTATTCCATAGACACCTTTTCACACTGGAAGCTCCCCCTACCGCTTGACTACTTCTCACATTGGAAGGAGGCCCACACTCACTCCTCTCTGGGGTGTACTGCTGACTCACTGGATTTTCTCTACCACCCCTGGTAGGGCTGGTCCCTGCCTTTTTCCACTTCAGCTCACTTTTAGATGTTGTCTTCCCTCCTTAGAAGACAAGCTTCGTGAGGGCAGGGATTGCTTTTCTTTCTGCTCATATTTGAATTTCCACTGCTCAGCACCATGTCTGTCACATGGTGAGCACTATGTAAATGTTTGTTGACTTGTTTCACCTGTTCTTCATTCTGACCCCCCTCCCCCTCCCCCTGCACAGATCCTGCCCTCAGTCCTCCCTGCATCCATAACCCAGACCTGGGTAATGAGTAGCAAAGCTACCAATTGGCACCTGTTCCTTCAACCTACATACTTATAAGCCTCTCTGTGCTGGATCTGGGACCTCTTCTTGCCTTGATACATAACCTTTCCCTGTGCTAGAATGCTCCTGTGGAGCTTGTTCCTGGACTCATGTCTGGTATCTGCACACTGCTCTGCTGTCTATGCTGGAAAAATGACTTGGTGTTACTTGTTCTTAGATTTCTTGATAAGGACTCTAGTACATTTTCTAGATTTGTTTGGAACTGAGGGGAGCTCATTGTACTTACTCTGCTCCACCAGCTTTTCTCTCCTTCATTTGTACAGTCAGAGTTCTAGATTAGTTCAACTCAAAGATACCATGGAAGTCATTTAATCGGTCCCCTCATTTTATACATGTGAGGACCAAGGCTCCTCAAAACCAAGTTATATGCCCAGATTTGTGCATTGTGATAGTGGTAAAGTTGTAACAAGGTTTATTGTGCCTTGACTCCTTGTGTATTGCTTCTTCTGCTATGCCCCATTATCTGGGAAATTAGTCCTAGTTTTTGTTCTTAACATTTTCACATTGCCAATCTTTCTTGGCCTTGTGTCATAACTGGTCCCAGTTGTCATTTCATCAAGCCCCTCTTTCTGTATTCCTATGAAACAAGTCTGGAATAACTACTAGAAGTGTGTGAGACAGTTAGAAATGAGCTGCCCCTTTACTTGCTGTGTCCTCTCCTATACCAAAGACGATGCTCTCTCTTTGTTGCATCTCACAGCTGACAGCAGAGTGGGGAGTGCCGCTTTCAGCTATTCCTTCCATAAGGCTTCTCTTTATTATCTACTTATGGGAAAGTATGGATATCAGCAGGAGAGGTGGTTGTTAACAAAAGCTTGGGTTGTCTTTTTTGAGGCCCAAGCCTGACACTTCACCTCCCAAGAGAATCTCCTTTCCTAAAGCTGTTGACTCTAAGCTAAGGCCAAAGGTAGGTTATGTAATGTGAGCCTTAGGCATGACTTTGTGGGGACAGTGAGACAGATATAGTTCTGTGCCTAGATGGGATTCTTAGCCTATTCCTTCTTCCAGTCCTTGCTCAAATCACCACCTCCTTTCCCTTGTTCTTCACATCAGAAGTTCAAGACTTAAGGGTTCAAGCTAGATATGAGAGAACCATCTTGAGCTACCCCTCCCCCATGACCCTAGTCTTTTGGTCAAATTGGAAGACAGGGTTGGGGAGAGTGGAGATTGATTTTTAGTGCCAGACAGTTTGTAAGAAGCACCTTCCTTTGCTTGGCCAGACCCTAGCCGCCTCCACCCCCACCACTCCTGGCCTGACTCACCACGAGGCCCAATTCAGAGGCCCCTTTTGTTTGCCCCGCACTGAGCCGACCCTAGCCCACCGTTCCCACATGCCAAAGCCTCCCCACCATTCACGGAAAGGGCTGAAAGACCCTTGGCTAATTGTGTTGGGCTGAAAATTACCACTTCCCTGTGTTCCCCCTGCTGCTGGGGACATTTGTGTCAGTGCTGTATTTAGGGGAACAAAGGCCCCCTGTAGGGAGAGCCCAGGTATGAGTGTGGGATGGGGGGGAGTAATTGCCAGTTTCTCCAGGTGAAAGCCCCTGTTAAACTTCAATAAGTCAATTAGACTTTTAGGGGGGAAGAGACCCCCACAATAAACTGTTCCCACCGAGCAATTAAAGAAAATCATTTTAGCTTTGAGGACAGAAACTGCTTATTAGAAATTGTTTGTGGGTCTCCCTCCTTCTCCTCCCACTGCCCCCCCACCCAGGGACGAAACAACAAAACGCCTTCGTCTATAGAAGTGTTTCTCCTCCTCCTTCTCATTGTGTGGCCTGAAAGCGCTTATGGCGGGAGGGCAGAGGAAGGGAAAAAGACAGGCAAGAAAAAGAGAATAATCGCTAGTGCTTTAACACCTGGACTAACTTTAAAAAAACCAGCAATGTAAAAGAGACCCCTTGGAGGCTGTGTGGATGTACACGTTCACCAGAAGTCCCTTCTCTGAGCTGGTCATGCTTCTGTGTGTATGTACTGTAGGCAGCGCCATTTGTGTGTGCCAGTTTATGGCATGCTGGGGGCCTCCCTTGCCTGTGGGAGTTACTGTGTAATGTATGTGCTCCCTTCTGGGGAAAACCTGGGCCACAGAAAGGATCTGGGTGGTATAAGACAGTGACTGACCAGTCTGGCAGGGGCATTCTCTGTGAAACCAGGTTTGGCCCCAGCGTTGACTCTTCCTAGGAGCCAAATGCAATCAGACCTGTAACTTCATCCATAGCTTAGTTTTCTACTTAAGCCAGTTGGCGATGCAAAATTCTTATAGCTGCCCATGCTAGTTTTATGAAGGGTGAATGCTAATTTCACCAGTCTTTCTCCCCATGTTACTCTGGTAGGATTGTTGAAGGGTCTTTATTGGGAGAGGGGGGAGGATGAATTGAAGGTGCAGAGAACAAAAAAGAATAATGTTATCACTATTAAAAGTTTCCTCTTGGGGTATCAGTTTGTTCCTGCAATTCAAGAGAAGTAGTTCAGGGGAGGTGTTTTGTCAGCAGTTTGGAAGAATTGGGAAGATATCCCTGAATATTAAAAGACTTTACTGTGACTGTGTGTGTGTGTGTGTGTGTGTGTGTGTGTGTATCCCTGTCCTGTCTGTCAGGTGCTTGCCTGTTAGAAATTATGATGGGCATGACCTAGAGTCAGGTGTCTTGTTCTGGCACTAACATTCCTCTTCAGCTCTTGATGTATTTGGCCTTTATTCCAGTGTTCTAAAGAAATGAAATCAAACATTGAGAGATGGATCTTTCCCGGAAAACAAATCTGTCCAGTTAGTTATTTACCTACCATGGTGCCTTAAGCAGTGGAATTTGGTGCCTACAGGCTTGCAGTGGATGATTTGGACTCCTGGGAAAAAACCCTGAGTTGGAGCCCAGAGGAGTTTTGGTGGTGAGCAAAGACAGGAAGAGGATTGGGAGTGTTGGACATGGGATGAAGCTAAGAGGAACAGGGTAAGAAATGGAAGATAATTCTGGCTCAGATTACTAGCCTTTTCGTGTAGCTGAATTTTGGTGGTTTCCTAGGGTCAAGGTACCCATATTAAATGAACATATTTACAAAACCATACATGAAGAGGAGGTATATTTGTTATTAGGGAAGTTTCTATTGGGGATGGGGTTAATTGGAAAGTGATAATGATGTAAAAAAATACCAATAAAGGAATTGGTAAAATGATTTTTAAAAAAATAAAGAAGCTATAAATTGGTATGTATAATGTGTAAATAGAAAATTTTGTAATTGTGTTTTTTTTTAATCCTGAATGTGATTTTCCATTTAAGGGCTTTGATTTCTTTATACTTATTTCCAACCTGTTATTTTAGCAGTCGTCTAGACTAAAGGCCAGCTTAATTTAGAGAAGAGAGAGGTTATTTATTTATTTATGTTTTAATTTCAGTACACTATTTGTGTGAATTTTCTGTGTTCTGCACTTTTTCTCTGTATGTCATTCAAAATAACCAGAGAGGGGAATATCTGAGGGTTTTATATATTAATGTTTGTTTTTCCTTTGGCTTTTTGGGCTTTGATTACTTGGTTGGTGAGGAAAGGATTGAATAAACTAGGATTAAGAGGAAGGATTATTCTATTTTCTTCCTCAGTCAGGTCTACCAAATACCTGTAATGCATTTATCTTTAAAGTATTGCTTTCTTGACTTAGTAACCGTGATTAGTTCAGTGATCCTCTACAACTCCAAAGGACTCATGATATAAAATGCTTTTCTATCTTCAGATAGAAAACTGATTGACTCAGAGTACAAATTGAACCATACATCTTCTTTTCCTTTATTTTTCTTTCTTTTTCCCAACTGGGACATGACTAATATAGAAATTTGTTTTGCATGTGTGTGTGTGTGCGCATGTATATGTGTATGTATATATATATATACATATATATATATATAAATGTGTGTATCTATATTGATCTGTTTCTGTATATTGATAGATATATACACAGCTCCAAAGGACTCATGATATAACTGAGACTCTCTCTCCTTCCAGATAAGGAACTGATTGACTCAGAGTACAGATTTAACCAACCATATGGTTTTTTTCTTTCTTTTTTCCCCTGGAACATGGATAATATAGAAGTATGTTTTTCATGTCTGTGTGTATGTAAATATGTACACACACAGGGTATTATATTAGAACTTTCTCAATGGTTGGGAGAGAAGTGAAGGGAGGGAGAAAACGTGCAGCTGAAAAAAAAATTTAAAAATTAAATGCCACTTTTTCAAACAATGAATATATAGTACTTTAGAAAGTTAAGGCTGAAAATACTGAGTGTAGACAGCTATTTAGATTTGTACTTTTTCTTTCTCTGGAGGAAAAACTGTCACCTGTCTTCAGATAGTCTTGTCATTCCAGTTAGTCCCCACAAAACAAGTTTGAGACCTGTATTTTTGAAGCCAGTAGGGGATCTGACTCTCTAGCTTCCATTGCTTTACCTCTGAAACTCTGATCTCATCCTATACCATTCAATGGCTCCTCTATGTCTGCTCTTGCTTCTGCCTATCCCTCCATGGGAATGGGTAGAAGGACTTGATGAGGCTATATTTTGGGATCATGATCCTAGGCAATGACCAGAGGAGATGCCAAGAGTTAGGGCCTAGGGCATCACGTCTTCTACAGGATATGGTTTTCAGCCTCTCAAAGTCGGCAAAGCTGTCCCAACTTAGACCTGGAGAAGTTGCCTTTGTTTGTTTATCAGTTTATTCATTCATTCATTCATTTATTTATTTGTAATAAAAGAATTTTTATTATAAAGGGTGACTTGACAAGTTAGGCACTTCTTACCCCAGCAACTTAAAAATATGGGGTGGGGGAAGCAGCATGAAGTGAAGTCAACCAAAAACATTTATTCAGACAATGCTTCATTTTACCTTTTCTCTTTTCCTCTAGGTCAGAGCTTGTCATTATCCTACCCATTTCTAAAAAGCATAGGGATAACAATCAGTTCAATTTAGGCATCAGGACTTTCTAACATCCATCCTTAAGCCCTGGAGCACCACAGAGTATATCCACCACTTCCTTTCTAGGGGACACTTGTAGACTTCTCTTCCTCAGGGAGAATATTAGTTTGAGATGTAAGTATGGGCATCATCTCTGGTAGGGGTTCACTCTCTTCTTTAAGGTGGCCTTGATTTAGCCATCGAAGATGGGTCCCCTCTCTCTCAGGTGGCTGCTGCCAATTGTACCATGGATACCAGGAGGTACCTGCAGCTAGGGCAGGAGCCATTGGGGTACAGCCCACAGTCCCATGGGAGTTGCTGAAATCAGTATCCCATGGCTGTACCAGTGGGATGTGGTAACTGAGAAAACCATGGTGTCTGGCCTTCAGGATAGCCTCTGTCAACTTCTTATGCTGCTTCATACAGACACCTGTGTATGGGGCATGGAATATGACACCTGTGTGAGCACAGACAAACTGTTCCAAGAGCTTCACATTTCTAAAGTCCACTTGGAGCTTCTGATAACAGCAGATAGGGCAAGGGTTCCCAGCAACTTTGTTCCCTTGAATGCATGTCTTATGGATTTGCTGTGGTGGGATGCCACCTTTGTCGTTTCGTTGATAGTCAGCTCCTCTGGACGGGAGCCATAATAGAGCCTAGTATTCTTCAGTTTCTAGATATTCCCAGGGAGCATCCTGATAGAGGGAGACAGGAATGGAAGATTCTTCCTCAGGGGGAGCTTTGGTGCATAGAACCCGGGGAGTAGCCTGCACCAGTGGGGCCCTCTGACAGATGTGAGGCCCGAGAACTGCAGAAGACTTAGGAGTGAGGTCGCCATCTTGGTGTAAGACTAAGAGAGGAGAGCGAAGTTGCTATTATTTAACCATCTGACCTTTAAATGTGACCTCTGCCTAAGTTTCATGACAAAGCATGTTATTCTTGGCTCTTTTCCCAAGAAGCCCTATAATGATGAAGGTAACTAAGTTGAGAGGCAGGTGTCTGCCTGTCTCAGAGCTCTCAGAAACATGAAGAAATGGACTAATGGAACAGCCTAGCAGCCATCTAACAAATAGTTGCTAATCCTCTATCAGGATATGCCTTCAAATCTTAAAGAAGCTCCACTCAGTCAGACATTTCAGGTATCTGAGTTCACGTATCTGACTCCACCACCAATTGTAATACTTAACAGAATACATCTTTGGAAAAATTGTCCCTGCCAGTGTCCTCTGTAAGTACAACCTGGGTGTCTCATCTCTTCTCTCATTTACTTGATGCTCTTTGTACAGTAAGTCCTCATCTGCCCATTACTGATTGTACCTTAAAAGAAAAGTGCCCATCCTCTCATAAACCTTGGATGTGGGAAGGAACCCAGGGAGTGAGAGCAGTGAAATGAGCTTCTGAAAACATTTGGGCCAGAGCCCTACTTGGCAAACAGTTGGGAGTAAGAGAACTAGAGTAGAATCCAAAGGTGGTGATGGAACTGTCTGGGCTTTTTGCAGGGGAACTAGCCAACAGGTTCATGGCTGGAGACTTGGCTCCTGACCATGGGAGTTTATCTCCTGAGAGTAATTAAGTTCGAGGTGGATGATTCTAGCTAAAATAAACTAATCTGGAAACAATGAACCTTGAAGGACTTCTCCTTCCTGTGTACCCTATAGTGAAACCCTTCATAGGAGACTCCCACATTTCAAGCCCCTCCAACTTGATGATGGGTTTTCCACCATCCCCACAAAATTCTCTTCAGTTTACATAACCAGCTTCAGGATCCTAGGGACCTCATGGCCTCCCAGTACAGAGAAGGGCTCAGCATAAGAATTATTAGCTGGATTTTCATGACAGCTTTGCTGTTGGCATTCTTTAGAGAATGAAACATTTCTTACTCTGGGGAGGACTAGGTTGTAAATTTTTTTGGTAGAGGGGTAGGCTAGAGGGCCCAGGAGAGTTTCATGTTTACCCGGCCTCTGTGCATACACATTCATACAGACATGTAGCCCTCTTCTTTTTTCCTCTCTTCTGTCAAGGGTCTCTGAAAGCTGTCTTCAGGGACATAGCAGGCAGCCTCTGTAGCCCCTCTGTGTACAATTTACGATGCGTAGCAGGCACTGCTTTCCTATCCCATGCCAACTGATGATGGGAAATACTGTGGCAGACAGGTTGGATTGAAGGGAGCTGTATCTCCTGTCTTAAGATTCTTGCCTTCTCACTCCCCTCCCTCTCACATATTCACTTAGGGGACGGTCCTAAATAACTACTCTTTTCCTTGGGATATGTTGTAACCAGTGAAAGGATAGCGATTGGTCCTCATACTTAACCTATCCTGTTTCAGAAAAGCACACGTACCTCCCCCTTTTCCATTTTTACCTCGCTGGGACATCTGAGAGTATCCTTGATACAAACCTTCCATCAGCCTTCTGCCAGAGCCTCTTTGACTCTTAGAATTTGCCAGTCGTGAGACTCTTGGCTCATAGACTGCCTTACAAACTCTGCCAACCAGAGGAACCTAGCTGTAGTACTGTTCACCTTTGTCCCTTCTACATTCATATTGTAGGAGAAGCAGGCCAGGGGCAACCTAGACCCAGAGAAATAGGAAAGAGTGACTGTATCCCTGGCGAGAACACTCCTAGGATCTGAGCATTATTATTTGTCTGCCATCCACTATTTCCTCTATGGCTAACAATTTCCCACCTCCTGTTTCTTTCCCTGTCTCTACATTATTCAGTCATTAGCCACATAAGCACAAGCTATTCCCAACTCCCACCTTCTGTTCTCTCATCCCTGTGCTCTCTGGAATTCCTGTCCCATAGTGAACAAATTTTCCTTTGCTCTAGACTTCCTTCTCTCACTTTTTTCCATCTATTAGCCTCCACTGAGATGTCTTCCCCCAGATGCAACTCTGGCTATCCTTTCAAGCATTATGTCTTTCCTCAAATCCGCTGTATAAATTGGTTCTGGAGGGGGAATCATAATGCTACTTGTTCCCTACTTCTAATTCCAACCTCTCTTCCTATGAAGTCCAGTGAATTAAATTTTTCTACCCAATCCAGATTATGGTGGGTATTGCGTATAGACTCCCAGTTCATTTTCTGTCCTTTCTCAAGTTCAGCATCCAGCTCACCATCTTTCTTCTCTTCACCTCCTTCCCTGGGGGATTCCAGCATCCCATATGGATTCTCCTCAACTTCTGTAACTCCCCAAATTCTTCAGTCTCCTTAAGCTTCATGACTTATTTATTCCATCCCAGTCACACACAAAAGTTGTCACACTCTGGGTCACACCAGTATCCGCAAGTGTTCTATTTCCTTAATTAAAAAAACTGACATTTCTTTCATTCCATCTCTCCCTGTACCTCACCCTCCTAAATCTATTCTTTGCCCTCATCATGACCCCTAAACCCTTTGTCCCTTAGTATTTTATTGGGCCATTTCCCCTGCTCAGACTTAATTTTCTTCTCTTTCATATGTTGACCTTATTGTTATTTCCTCTACTCTCTAATCCAGGGGTTTTTAGGTTGGGGCCTATGAACTTGTTTTTTTTAAAGAGTATTTTGATAACTCCTTTCAGTATAAGCACCTACTATGTGTTAAGCACTGTGCTAAATGGTTTAGAAATATCTTTTACTCTGAGAGGATCCACAAGCTTCACCACATGGTCAGAGGGGTCTGTGACACAAAAAAGATTAAAGAACTACTGCTATAATCCCTTACCATATTATTGCTTTGATATGTGTCTCTTGTCAACCTCAGACCTGGATTATACCTAGCATCTGCCTCCTTTGATGCTACATGTGCCATAGAACTGATCTGGAAGAAGTCATACAACTATGCTGACTGTATATGTTATAAATTCATTGCTTCAGACTTTTACCTGGACCTTCACTGCAGCAAAGTAATCATTTCATTTTCCTCCTTAATGATTCCCTATCTTATTTCCTGCAGAAACTATTCCAAGAGTTCTCTTCCATTGTAAGTCCCCCATACCTCTTCCCCTCCTCCAGTTGAACACCTTAAGATCCTTTCCTCAGAAAATGAAAGCCATTCAACATGAACTCCCTCTTCTCTTCATCTCAAGCCCCCTTGACATTATCCTTCACTCTTTCCCCTCCTTTTCCCCAGTTTTGTCAACAAGATGGCCCTTTTCCTTGCCACAGTCAAGCCCTCTACATGTACTTGTTTTCTAGGGCAAATTACAACCTCAGTCATGCTCTTTCTCTCTCATTTTCTATCTTTCCCTGCCAACTGTTTCCTTTTATCCTTCCTTAATGCATGCCCATTCCCCACTTAAAGCACCTTCAGTGGTTCCTCATATCCTTTTAAGGATTGCCCTAGAGCTGTCCTCTGTTTCCTAGCCAAATTCCTAGAAAAAACTGAACCCAGTTGTGCCTTCATTTCATCTCGTCTCCTCTGCCCTATGCAGTGTGACTTTGAACCTCATCGGTTAACTGAAATCAGTCTACAGAATTACTAACAATCTTTTAATTGCCAGATCTGATGTTCTTTTCTCAGTCCCCATCCTTCTAGACCTTTGGCTTCTGTATTTGATCACCCTCTGCTCCAGGAGAGTCTTACGTTACTCATACCTGGGGTGTTTTTTCTCTGCATTGCTGCTTCATAGAATTTATTCTTTGAGTACCTCCTTTCACATGAAGCCCTTCCTAATCTAGTTTTGCATTTATTCGAATGATTCTGCATATATGTTTATATATACACATATGTATATATGTATATGTATATGTACACACATGTTGTGTTCCTCCAAATAAAAATTTGAAATTAGAGATTGTTTCTTTTTATATTTGTATCTCTAGCAGCTAGCATAATGCCTAGCATAGAGTAGATGTTTAATAGATGTATGTTGTTTTCATGACTACCGTGGAGATATATTTAATATGATTGTACATATATGACCTATATCAGATTAGTTTCTCCCTTGGGGAGGGGTGAGGGAAGGAGAAAATTTTGGAACTCAAAATCTTACAAAAAGAATGTTGAAAACTTTCTTTACATGTAATTGGAAAAAAAATGAAATACTATTAAGTTTCTCAAAAAGATGTATGTTGTTTTATTGATGTTGTAAAGTTGCAGCGGTTCTTAAAGGTTACCTAATCCATTTTAAAGATGGAAAAATTACTCCTGAGACCAAGAAAAGTTAAATGACTTGCTCAAGGTCACATAGTGACTGGCAGAGCTGAAATTGAGAACGCCCTTGTTGCCATAGCAACATTACCAGTGTACTATGCCCTTTTATCTTTGGTTTTGACCATGCTTAGGAGACAAGGTATGCAGTGATGACTTTGCCTCCAGTTCTGGTGACTTAAAACCCAGTCTTCCATCCATCATGGGTTATTTGGAGAAGTGTGGGACCTAGGTCAGTTTTATAAATACTTTTTTAAAAAATGCCCTCAACCTGACCAGGTTACTGTCTAAGGCTCAGGATCCTCTAAGTCTTGTTCATGTGTATTTAGAAGAAATCAGGTTTTAAAGTAAACTTGTTGAGTTTATGTTTGGCTTATCTGTGTGGCTTTCAGACCCAGCTCTGCTTTCTACTGTTTGTTTGTGGAGCCTGAGTCAATTCTAATGGTTCTCTCTTCAGTCCTGCACCCCCGCCCCCCCCCCCCACTCTATTTAAATGCCAGTTGCTTAGGATTTATCTGCAACCCAGTAGTAACAGTAACACTTGCCCAGCCCTGTTTTCTCCAATAATAGCCAATTAGCATGTGCTTCTTTGAATGAGACTTCAGTAGCTTGTTACTGATGTTATTCAATGTCTACATGAAGGCCTTGGGCATAATACCCCTCATTTTCATTGCCAGACAACAGTGATAGTATATTTGGCCTTTAGATTGGATATTGGCTGCCTAGCTTTGGTCACTGGGAGTCATCCTTGCCATAACAGGTCAGGTGGTCTGCCTAACATGATAACAGTTTGCTTTTTTGAAACTGAGAAACCGATTTGGTTTCAGGTTTGTCATTATTATCATAATTTTCATCAAATATTTGTTGAGTATCTTCTTTATATTTTCTGGGATATTTTCTGAGATATGATTTTTACCATTAGGGACTTCCCTGTCTAGTTGGGGAGACATAATGCCTAGGTAGATACTTATAAAGTGGTGGTTTTGGTGAAGAGAAGGATGAGATTATAGATGTCTCATAAGTAGGTAGGTGGTTCTCAGTTCTTAAGACATTGTCCAGAAACTATCCCTACAGCCAGGGATCTTCAGGAGGGCCCAAAACAGGTGTGTGATAGAGGAGGAGAGTTTGCATGTTATTTAGAGCACGTAATTTGATATGCTAACATTGATTATGAAATCAATCCATCTTTTAGCAGTTTTCGGATGACTATTACTGTTTTTGTTAATCCTTGGTTTCTCTCTTTGCTGCTTCTTGAGCACATTGAGCCAGGTCTTTGACCCCCGAAAGAGACAGAGTAAACTGGTATTTGGGAATAAAAGCATTTACTACAAATCTTTCCGAGATTTTATTACCCACAACACTCTCATTTTTGTATTTTTGGCTAAATTCCCTTCATAGTTGTTAAAAACGGGTGTGTAGGTGGCCCAGTGAATAAAGTACTAGCCCTGGAGTAAGGAGGAGCTGAGTTCAAATCTGGCCTCAGACTTGGAATACTTACTAGCTGTATGACTTTGGGCAAGTCACTTAACCCCAATTACCCTGCCTTCCCTCCAAAAAGCAGAAAAAGAAAAATTAACAATTTTTCCAATTACATGTAAAAATGATTTTAACATTCATTTAAAAAATGTTTTAAGTTCCAAATTATCTGCCTTCCTTCCGCTTTCCTCCTGTTCCCTCATTGAGAAGGAACCCCTAAGAAAAATAAAGTTTTAAAAAGTACGCTTTGATATTCATTCTGATTCCTTAGTTCTTTCTCTGGAGGTAGATGACATTTTTCATCTTAAGTCCTTCAGGATTGTCTTTGAGCATTGTTGAGAATATCTGTGTCGTTCACTGCTGATCATTGTACAGAATTGCTGTTACTGTCTACAATGTTCTCCTGGTTCTGCTCATTTCACTTGCATCAGTTCATGTAAGTCTTCCTAGGTTTTTCTGAAAACATTCTTCTTCTTTTTTTCCTTTTTACTAATAAAATATTTTGTTGTAATTCTGCAATAACCATTGTTTCTTCTGCTATTTCTTTTAAAGTCAGCAACAATTAGTGTTAAGATGAAAAATATTCTCATTATATAAAATGTCTTATAAATGCCTCCTCTATACATAATAGTTTATGCATCCTACTTTTCCCAAAGACATAATTGACTAGGTGAAAAATTTTTTAAAATGGCTTAGTTTATTATTGCAAGCAGACTGAAGTCCAGTTTTGTTTATTATTTCCTTGAAAACCAACTATGAAAATATAAAATTATACATGAAGCAAGTTAATTTTTATGACTGAAGTACAGTTTCCTTCTGAGAGCATTGTGCTCATCATTTCTTGTAGCTCAATAATATTCTATCACAGTCATGTACCATAACTAACAAGCCATTTCCCAATTGATGGGCATTCCCTCAAAAAGAGCTGCTATAAATATTTTTGTATATAGAGGTCTTTTTCCTTTTAAAAAAAATTTCTTTGGGATACATACCTAGTTGTGGTATTGCTGGATCAAATGGTATATATGGTTTTATAGCCTTTAGGGCCATTGTTCCAGTTGCTTTCCAGAATGGTTGGATCAGTTCACATCTCAACCAGCAGTGCATTAGTGTCCCAGTTTTCCCACATCCTCTCCAACATTTGTCATTTTCCTTTTCCATTTATTACCCACAACACTCTGATTTTTGTATTTTTGGCTAAATTCCCTTCATAGTTGTTAAAAACGGGTGTCTAGGTGGCCCGTTAGCCAATCTGATAGATGTGGGGTGGTACCTCAGAGTTGTTTTAATTTGCATTTCAGTAGTGATATAGAATATTTTTTCATATGACTATAGACAACCATGATTACTTCATCTGAAAACAGCCTGTTCATATCCTTTGGCTATTTATCAATTGGAGAATGACTAGTACTCATATATTTGACTCAGTTCTCTGTGTATTTGAGGCCTTTATCAGAGAAATTTGCTGTAAAAATTTTTCGCAGTTAAGATTACTATGTGTTTCCCACCCTCTTGTTTTCCCCCTCTGTTCATCCTACTCTGTCTCCTTTCCCCCTGTCCATCCTCAAGTGTTATGCTTCTGTCTACTGCCTCCCCCATCCCACCTCTGTTTTATCAGTCCACCCTTACCTTTCTCTTATCCTCTTCCCCTCCTAATTTCCTATAGGGCAAGATAGATTTCTATACCGAACTGTGTGTGTATGTTATTTCCTCTTTGAGCAAATTCTGATGAGAGTGAGGTTCCAGTGTTCTCCCCCTCCTGTCTTCCTCACCTTCCCCTTCACTGTAAAAGCTCTTTTATACAACTCTTCTATGTGAGATAAATGACTGTATTCTACCTCTCCCCCTTCTGCTAGTGCATTCCTTTTTTGTTTTAAAGAATTTATTTTAGATATCATCCCATCATATTCAACTCATACCTGCACCCTCTGCCTGTGTATACTTTTTTCTAACTGCATTAATGATACTAATGTTCTTAGGAGTTACAAGTATCATCTTCCTATATCAGAATGTAAACAATTTAATCTTATTGAATCTCTTGTGACTTCTTTTTCCTGTGTACCTTTTTATGTTTCTCTTGAGTCTTGTATTTGAAAATCAGATTTTCTGTTCAGCTCTGGTCTTTTCATTAGGAATGCTTGAAAGTCCTCCGTTTCATCAAATGTCCATTTTTTCCCCTGAGGGTTTATACTCAGTTTTGCTGGGTAGGTAATTCTTGGTTGCAATCATAGCTTCTTTGCCATCCAGAATATCCAAATCCTCTAATCCTGTAATGTAGAAGCTGCTAAATATTGCATTATCTTGACTATGGCTGCACAATATTTGAATTGTTTCTTTCTGGCTGTTTGAAATATTTTCTCCTTGACCTGGGAGCTCTAAAATTTGGCTGCTGGAAAAACCCTGGAGGGTTTTCATTTGAATCTCTCTCTCTCTCAGGGTGTGATCATTAGAGTCTTTTCAATACCTTACCCTCTGGTTCTAGAATGTCAGGGCAGTTTTCTTTGATAATTTCTTTAAAAAAAATATGTCTAGGTTCTTTTTTTAGGTTATAGCTTTCAGGTAGTCTAATAATTCTTAAATTTTCTTTCCTTGGTTTATTTTCCAGGTCAGTTGCTTTTTCAATGAGAAAGTTCACATTTGCTTGTATTTTAAAAATTTTTTTTGTTTTATTGTTTCTTGATGTCTCATGGAATCATTAGCTTCTGCTTGCACAATTCTAATTTTTAAGTAATTGTTTTCCTCAGTGACCATTTGTACCTTTCCCTTTGATCAGTTCTGCTTTTTAAGGAGTTCTTCAGTCAATTTTTGTATCCCTTCTACTATTAGGTCAATTGTATTTTTAAGGCTTTTTAAAAAAAAATTAGTATTTTTTTATGCTTCCTTTACTAAGCCATTAATTTCCTTATCATAATTTTCTTGCACCACTCATTTCTTTTCCCAGTTTTTCCTCTGCCACTCATCTCTTCTTTAACCCTCCTAGAAATTCTTGTTGGATTTGGGTCCAATTAGCATTTTTCTTTAAGGCTTTTTTGGTAGCTCTTTTCACACCGTTGTCCTTTTCTGAGTTTGTGTTTTGAGCTTCCCCGTCACCATAGTAACTTTCTATGGTCAGGGTTTTGTTTGTTTGCTTATTTTTCCAGCCTATTTCTTGACTTTTACCTTTATGTTAAAGTTGGGCTGTGCTTCTAGCATGGAGGTGGCACTGTTTCAACCTTTTTTTAAAGGTTTTTTTGTGCAGCTGTTTTCATAACTAGTTCTGGGGGTCTGTAAACTTTTGTTTCTTCCAAGGTGGTATAATCTAAGAAGAGATATGTTTACTTCTCTCTGGGTCTGTGTTCTGATCTGTGATCAACCACAAGTGCTATTTTCTCTCCTATAAATATGACCAGGGTCTCTGCTCCTCTGTAGCCACGTAGGAGCAGCACAGCAGTCCTACACTCAGTGCCATCAAATGGGCCCCTGTGATCTCCTTCTGAAAGTTGTTTGATCCCCTTATCATTTGTGGGCTGAGAACTCTGGAAGGCATTGCTAACAATTCAGTACCCCCATGATCTGTTGCTGGCTTGTGCTGGGCATGGCCCAATACTGGACGCCTGGTTCCTGGAGCCCCAGTGCTGCCTTATGTTGGGTTGCAAAACCTCCCTGGGGTGTGGGGCCTCAGTGCTGCCTGTGCTGAACTGAGTGTGGCAGACATTTCCTGCAGCCTTTTAAAGTTATCTTGGACTGGAAAAGTGTTTCACCCCGTTGTTTCTGCCACTCCAGGATTAAAAGCTATTTGGAGGGAAATTTGGAAGAGCTCAGGCAAGTCCCTGCCTTTTCTTTGCTATCTTGGCACCGCCTTTCAGAATAAAATTCTGACAGGTTAGGTATCTCCTATTTTTTTTTGATAACTTATTGCTAGGCCCATATTTCTATCATCCTTAAATTCATTTAAATTAATTTTGAATCTCTGTGTTTAGCCTGTACCATTTTTTTAAATAATGGAGGCTTCATTGTGTTAAATAGAACCTCCATAACTTCTGTCCATGCTCTACTCAGATTCTTTTTTTAAAATTCTGTTTTATTTTATTTTCAAATTTAAATTCTCCATGTATCAACTTTTTTCTCTTCTCCCTTCCCCTTCAAAAATTGAGAAAGATCACTACCATTACAGACATGTAGAGTCAAATAAAATAAATTACCACACTGATGATATTTTTTAAAAAATGCTTCAGTCTGCACCTCTCCCTCTGGAGCTGGATAGCATGTTTCATCATGAATCTTCTGGAGTTATGGTTGGTGTTGATCAGTTCATGAGTCTTTTGAAGTTTGTCTTTACAATATTGGTGTTATTATTTATATTTTTCTCCTGGTTCTACTTCCTTCACTTTGCATCAGTTTATAAAAACATTCCTATTGTTCTCTGAAACCATCCCCTTCACCATTTCTTAGAACACAGAACTTTTACTTCCCATTCATATATCAGCTTATTTACTTATTTCCCCAACTGATGGACATTCCCCCAGTTTTCAGATTTCTAAGAGCTTCTATTCAAATGTCAAAGGAAACCTCTAGTTTTAATATATGAAATTTGATTCACTTTAACAAATAGATTCATAATGTTCACCCATCCATTTTCTAATGTTATGAACTAAAGTCATGTTCCTTCTCAGCTTTTGCCTTTTGTGACTGAAACAGCTTTATAGTCATTGTCTGTTATCCTGCAGCCATTGATGTCTTCTTTGTTTGGTCCTTGACAAAGAATATCCCAGGTTTAGGCTCCTCAACTCTACATTAAGGGGACTTTTGACTAAAACTTATGATATTTAGACCTGCAAAGGATCTTCCTTATTTTGTAGATGAGGAATCTAAGGCATGGAGTTGAGAAGGGACTTGCCCAAGGTCACACACATAATAAGTGGCAGAGAAAATATTGGAACCTAGGTCCTCTGACTCCAAGTTTAGTGCTCTCAAGACTCATCTTTTTA
The DNA here is from genome assembly GCA_028646575.1 of Pseudocheirus occidentalis. Lineage (NCBI taxonomy): Eukaryota > Metazoa > Chordata > Mammalia > Diprotodontia > Pseudocheiridae > Pseudocheirus > Pseudocheirus occidentalis. The sequence continues at coordinate 90,104,323 of CM053598.1, read as the reverse complement.
TTTTTTACTTTTGCCTCCCAAACATTTATTTTCCTTCCTTTTAGTGTGGTTGCCAGCCTGCGTTGGGACTGATAGTGGAACTCTGTTTTTCTCTCTGGTTCTTTCTCTGTCATCATCTCTTTCCCACTCTGCTGATCCTTCCTTCACAGTGTTGTTACTGTTACAGCTGCTTCATCGCCATCCCCCTCCTCTTGCACGGAGTTTGTGTGACCTTCGCACTACATTCATGCTTTGGGAATTACCTTCCATAATGATGTCAACTGTTGGGGTTAGTGGACACCAGCAGCAACGATAAGACCTGACATGTTCTAATGATTCCCTCCTCCCCTTCCTCACTGGCCGTGCTGAGGAGGGCAGGGGTTTCATCGAGGTATTTGAGGAGGGGACAGAGGGAAAGGGGGGATGCCTACAGGTGCCTATGAGGACTTTGACCTTTGCTGCTATAATATCAGTGTTTCACAGGCAAGGCGGTTCGGGAGCCCACTTGCAGCCCATCAAAAATTGATTTAATTGCAATTTTTCCCCCAATTAGGAGCACTGGAGCTTGACTAATTGGAGTAATGGAGAGTAATAAGGCTCAGATAAAAAGCCTTCCTTGGCTGCCTTTGTATCTTGTGTCAGTGCCTGTCAGAGGTCAGAGAGCTTGCATATTCTATTAGGCAGAGTTACCTTCATTTGTACAAATTAGTTTACCCAACAGTAATTAAAATGCCAGTGTGGGTTGGAGAGAGCTGAATACACTTGATGGGCATGTTGGTGAATGATTTGACAGCTCTGGTGGCCTCCCTTGCCAAAGTTTGTCAGCATGGGCTTGAAGACTCCACAAGCCTGGGGCACTACACACTGCAGACGGCCAGGCCACAGTGGTAACTGCTGCCCTCTCACAGTCAAAGCTTACAAATTCTCATTAGTTCTAAGAATATCTACCACTTTTTACCTTCTTGGATTGCCGTTTGCCACTTCATCTCATGTTCCTTCTCACCATCTATTTCTTTCCAGAAAGAGGAAAACCTCTTTGTAATTTTCATTTTAACAAATACTTTATTGTCTTCCACAAGGAAAGCATCTGTGCTAGGTGTCAAGAAAACAAAAATGAAGGCAGTTCCTGCCCATCACGAGCTTACCATTTAATGCGGGAGCTTAGACATATAGATAGATATATGTGTGTATATGTGTGTATTATATATTTATATACATATTATATATACACATATGTTATCTAAATAAAGTATTTAATACAAACCAGAATTCAAATTGCTATGAAAAATTTGGAGTTTAAAAAGACTAACAACTGACATTTATATAGCACTTTAAGTTTTGTAAAGCACTTTATATACAGGATCTCCTTGATCCTCACAATACCCCTTTTAGGCATTTTTTGTAGATAAAGAAACTGGGACTGGGGGAAGGAATAAAGTGATTTGGTTAGGGTCACATAGCTAGTAAGTTTCATGGGTTGAAAAATCTAGGTCTTTCCTGCGTCCAAGTCCAGTGGTCTTTCCACTATGCCATACTGCCTCTCATTTTCAGTTAGGGAAACATCCTTCCTTCCCTTCTTTTCCTATCTTTTCTCTCTCCCCCCCATTATTCTCTCTTCTTTCATTCCCCATCATCTATACACTCTCTCCTTACAAATTCTATTCTGTTTCCTCCGCTATCATCCATTTTATCTACCTACCTTTTTAAAAAAAACCATCTCCCTTTCTTTCTCTTCCCGTTATTCTCTTTTCCCTGTTCTTCTTTGCTACCTTCACCAGCATCCCTGCTATCAGCCTACCATTCTTCCTTTCTTCCTTCCATCTTACCAACATCTAACAAGAAATACAGTATGTACTATTGTCAGTTGCAATCACAATTTTGGATTATTTTATTTAACTTTTTAAGGAATACTTTTATGGAAGAAGGGTACCCATTTATTGGGAAGTGATTTAAAAACCAAATGTACCGGTTTTAGAACCCAGAATGATGTAATAAAAAGAGTACTAGATTTGGAGTCAGAAGATGGATTTGAGTCCAGATTTTATAATTTATTAACTGTATAACTTTAGGTAAGGTACTTTCTCTGAGCCTTAGCCTCCTGATCTGTAAAATGTGAATGTACTCGCTGCGTATTTCACTGAGTTGTAGTGAGGACCAAATGAAATAATGCATGTAAAGTGCTTTATAAATAATAAAAGCATTATCAAAATGTGAACTGTTATCTTCCTCTCCACATCATTCTCAGGTTCTTGTGTCTCTCTTTTTCTGAGACCCTGTTTGGACTTGAGATGGCTGTAGGGTATTCCCTTAATCTCCTGTTCCCCTCCTAGTACATTCCTGTTTGAGTCATTTCAGCATCATTCAGATCTGAGTATTTAAAACCTCTTATGCTTTTCTTTAGAGATAGAGATGCCTTCAGCCCTTGATACTTAGCTTTCTGGCCAGGTAGCTGGCTTTGAACTCCTGCAGACACTTAAACTAGGACTGTCTAGCTCCTGACCAGTCCGAAGTTTAGCAGAGAAGGTGTGCTTTCCCCATCTTGAGATAGACCGGTTGCATTGGGGCTCATGAGTTGTCTGAGTCTTCTACTTTTTACTGAGGAGAAGTGCTTTTGTTTTGTAGTTTTAGACCCTAAATTGGATATGTTAGGAAAGAAAATCTCTACAGATAGCTTTTAAAAGCATCAGTGGAAATGTCAATATGTGTTTGCCCTTTTAATCAATCAACAAGTATTTATTGAGTAGCTCAGATAAACTTAGGGCTCTGCTTTGCACTGAGTGGGGAGAATAGATTGGGCACATAAAAGATGTGACCTACAGCTTTGATTAAATGAGATAATTGTATGAAGGCTTGTTGTAGATTATAAAGCATTATACAAATTATATTTAAAGTGCCCTACGATAGTGCCTGGTACATAGTAGGTGATTAATATTCATTGATTGATGATTGGGAGGATAAAACTGACACATGAAACAGAATGATGTGAGATTACAAATACCAAATGCTGAAAGGTGTGTAATAGACAGTACAGCAGGAGTACAGAGAAAGGAATATTGAACTGGTCAAGAAAGGTTTCACTGACTGATTCCTGATCTATTCCATGTCTTTTCCTGATGAATAAAACTCAACTTTTAATAACTGCAAGCAAGAAGTACTAGAACTTTTCTGAAAGATTTTATAAATAAGTAGACTGATATGCTTTCTAAAGGACTGACTTTTTAAACACAAATACAGATTCATTCTGAGTTTGAGGATCTGCCTTTATTTTCTGACCCTGCATTAATGCTCTTTCTTCTTGAATGAGAAAATTTCTCATTCACAACTTCTTACATGTGCAGTGTAGACTCCTACCACAACTGACCACATGTGGAGGTTTATGTTTGTTTCTGGCTACTGTGTTTTAGGAGAGACACTAACAAACTGGTCTGTGTCTAGAGGACAGTGAGGGAGGTAACTCAGAACCATTTCACATGAATAAATTAAAGGAATTCAGATCACTTAGGGAAGAAGACTTTGCATAGAATTGTTGGAGGAGGATGGGAAAAGAGATGATTGAAGACTTTAAATATTTGAAGAGTTGCCATGTGGGATAGAGAGGAAAGAACTAGGACCAATGAATGGAAATGACAAGCAAGTAGATTCAGGTACATATGAATGAAGACTTTCTTCTTTTTTTTTTTTTGGAGGGCAGTTGGGGTTAAGTGACTTGCCCAAGGTCACACGGCTAGCTTTTGTGTTAAGTGTCTGAGGCCGGATTTAAACTCAGGTACTCCTGACTCCAGGGCTGGTGCTCTACTCACTGCGCCACCTAGCCGCCCCAAATGAAGACTTTCTAACAGTTAGAACTTTGCAAAAAATGGACTTGACTGCCTCAGAGTATAGATGACAATTTATTAGGGACATTATAGAATTGTAGAAAGCTTTCCTATTTCAGGTACTAATTGGTCCATGAGGTTCCTTCCATCTCTAAGATCTATCTATGGCTCTATAACTGATAGATCAAATTCTCAATCAATTTTTCTAGCTTCTCTTAAAAAGGTTCTTTTCTGACAATTAAACACTATTACGGCATACCACTCCAACCAGATCTATTTAAACAAGCTTTTAATACCCTGTCCTCCAAATGCAAAATGGATAAAGGAACAGACATGAGAGATTGTTAGCATTTCTTAAGGATTTCTGATTCTTTGGAGATTGTTATATTCCATAGTTTTGCACCTAGATAGCATTATCAGAAGAAAATTGATGTTAAGAGATGGGGTTTGTTCCAGGGAAAAGCCTAGGATTGTTAAAGTATCTATATAAATCAGTCACTATGTTGAGAAGACCAAGAGAGCCTAGAAACTACCTCAGTCAAGGAAGACTCAGCCCTTTTGTTAAGTAGAAAGCTATGACAGTTAAGGGCTGCATTGGATTCGAATATAAACTTATTTGTGAAAGTCTTATGAAGGACAGTGGTAGAAGATGATAAATGATGTCGTGTTGTAAAATAGCCAGAAGTGGTGGATAGAAAGACGGTGATAGAAACCTTTGTGCGAGACCCAGTTATATAAGGCACATCAGCACGAGAACACATATGGATCAGCTGAGGGGACAAGTACTGATCAATCAATAAGAGAAAAGATCTGTCAAAATTTTTTATAACAAACTCTTTCCTATCAGTGACATTTAGATTCTAACATCATTTTCCTTATGTATAATATTAGAAAGTTTAAAAATGGCCTTAAAGAAAACAAAGAACAGGAGCCAAGATGGTGGCGTAGAAGCAGCAAGGTTCCGCAGCTCCCACACAGCCACCCTAAACACCCATAAAATACAATCCTAAACAAATTCTAAGACTCTCAAACTCAAAAAAATACAGAAAACACATCTCTCGCTGAAGGCAGCATGGCAGGAGGGGCTCATCATGGGAAGGCCGGGAGCTGAGGCCAGCCCAGCCTGAAACCAAAGCTGCAGCCAGGCCCCAAGGTAGTCGGGAATTGCTGAGCCTCCCAAGCAGCAGTGTGAGTCTAGCCCAGGGAGCAGATCTACAGCACCTGAAGGATCTTCACATCTAGCAAGCCAGGATTAGAAACGGTCAGTGAAAGTGGAATTTTGAAGCTAAATTTGAGGGAGTAAAAGCAGTTTGGCCAATCTACCCCCAGGGCAAGGAAGCAGTGGGGGAAGGGCAGGAACTGCTGTAACCAGTGGCTGCCCCCACTGGGCTGCTTCAGAGCCCTTGGCCTGTGGACCCCACAGCGGGGCTGAGTTGGTTGATCAGGGCCAAGTGCTCTTGCATTGAGCGTCCTGGATCCGGATTGTGGTCTTGGGTGGTGGTCCTGGGGTGCGCTCTCAGCAAGCCAAAGCTGGGGGGTCTGCAACACCCCCCTAATAGCTCCAGTAGCCGGGAATACCCCAGCGATATGGAATGGAGCTTTCCTCACCAGAAGCTGAGTTCTACAAAGCTAAAAAAAAAACAAAACAACCCAACCAATTAATTGACTGGCCAGCATGAGGAAAAGGAAGCAAAATAAGAACAGCAGTAAAAGTCTAGAATCCTTTTTTGTGGACAAAAAGGGTCAAAGCATGGAACGGGAGGAAGAGAGCC
>CM053598.1:90063408-90098257 GCA_028646575.1 Pseudocheirus occidentalis | reverse complement strand
AAGGAGAGACAGATGATCACTGTCACAATATGTCCACTAAGAAATGTCCTGTATAATCACACATTCACAGCCTGTATTGAATTGAGTGTCCTTCCAGTGGGGGTGGGTGACAAGGGAGGAATCGAAAGAATCTAGAATTTAAAGTTCTGCAATACCTCCAACTAGGAATTAAGATATATAGGGGCTGGGATAGGGAGATCCTCCCTGACCTTCCAGAAAGTAAGAGAGCAGAGCAGGGGAGGGGCTTTACAGTGGGATTGCTGTTTTAGGGTTGGGGCAGGGGCAAGATGGGGAGAAAATTTGTAATTCAAAAATGTAATGAAAATGAATAATGTAAACAAGAAAACAAATTTTAAAAAATTTTAAAAATACTTGATCAATGGATGAGACTGTGAAGCAATACCTCATTTCTAAAATATATAGAGAATTAAGTCAAATTTATAAGAATACAAGTCATTCCCCAATTGACAAATGGTCAAAGGATATGAACAGGCAGTTTTCAGATAAAGAAATTAAAGCTATATATAATCATATGAAAAAATGCTCTAAATCACTACTGATTAGAGAAATGTAAATCAAAACAACTCTGAGGCACCATATCTCACTGGTCAGATTGGTTAACATGACAAAACAGGAAAATTATAAATGCTGGAGAAGATGTGGCAAAATTGGAACACTAATGCATTTTTGGTAGAGTTGTGAACTGATCCAACTTTTCTGGAAAACAATCTGGAACCATGGCCGAAGGACTATAAATAAGTGCATACCCTTTGACCTAGCAATACCACTTCATCTGTATCCCTACGAGCTTATAGAAATGGAGAAAGGACCCATGTGTACAGAAATATTTTATAGCAGCTCTTTTTGCAGTGGCAAAGAACTGCAAATTAAGGGGATGCCCACCAATTGGGGAATGGCTGAACAAGTTGTGGTATATGAATGTAATGGAATTCTATTGTGCTATAAGAAGTGATGAGCAGCCAGACTTCAGAAAAACCTAGAAATACCTGAATGAACTGATGCTGAATGAAGTGAGCAGAACCAGGAGAGCATTGTACACAGTAACAGCCACAATGTGAGATGCCTAACTTGGATAGATTTATCACTTCTTAGTAATGCAAGGATCCAAGACAATTCCAAAGGACTCATGATGGAAAATGCTGTCCACATCCAGAAAAAGAACTACAAAGACTAAATGCAGACTGAAGCATATTATTTGCCTTCTTTTTTTGTTTCTTCTTTCTCATACTTTCTCCCAGTGGTTCTAATTCTTCTTTACAACTTGACCAATGTGAAAATAGGTTCAATGTGAATGTATATGTAGAGCCTATATTAAATTACATGTCATCTTGGGATGGGGTGAGGGAAAAAATGGGGAGAAAATTTCGAACTCAAAATCTTATGGAAATGAATGCTGAAAACTAAAAATAAATAAATACACTTAAAATAAATAAAACAAAAAAAATAATAAAAATAAAAATCTGAGCTTTTACTGTGTTTAACTCAATACTTCACATCTGAAATAAGTGAGAATAAATTAAATGGACCTAGTTATTAAACATAAGTACTCAATGCGCCCAAAACTTCTGCCTTCTATTGTAAAATTTAGTTGTGCACAAATTCATCATTAGGCTTCTATTCTAGACCAGACCAGAGGCATCAAACATGTAGCCCACAACACTCTCCTATCATGCCTGACCCAGGCTAAAATATAAGTGGGAAATATTTAATAAAATAAACAAAACACAATCAAACACTGATAATACATGCTTTTCTAAGTTAATACGTGGTCCACAGGGACCCTTACAGTTTAGTGGCCCCCATTTTCATTTCAATTTGACACCACTGTTCTAGACTACAGCATACACAGTAGGAAAAAGGAAAAATACTGAAAAAAAGGAAAATCTGCAAGTAGGACTCTCGGGGTTTTATCTTTAGCAGAAGGGTGATCCCTTTTAACACCCTGATACTAGGACTATTAACCATTTCATACTGAGAAGTACTAACAATAATAAAAATAATAATATCACCAACCTGATGACTTGTAAACAAGAGGATAAAAGTTAGCCCACTCAAAAGAAAGTTAATGGAAGAAGGAAAATTCTAAAATAACCTTCTGAGGTAAGAACTAAACCCATAATCTAGAGGAAATTTAATAAGAAAAAAATTAGGCCAGTCTGTCCTTTTTAAATTCACAGCACATTTCAAGTGAGTGGCTACCTTCCCAACTACCGTTGGCTCCTCTATTGGGCCAGCTGGCTGGGACACAGACTGGCATGACAAATAGCATGCCAGGCACACATAAGTGAGCTCTTTATTGTACTCTCCACACTTTTAGCCAATCCTGAGACTCAAGGCTCCTTTCCACCCATTTCATACCTTGTTCCATATACACACATACACACACACACACACACACACACACACACACACACACACACACACACACACACACCAGCAACCACTGGAGTTTACAACATGTAAGCAAAAGAGACCCAACTCACCTTTGCTGTCCTGTCCCTGGAGCCACTCACAATGACCCCTCCTTGACAGTCCACACAGTTCACCTCCTGCTCATGAGCTGAGAATTTGATGCTGAAGGTGCCATTAATCTTATGAAGGCCAATCTTCCCATCTCTAGAAGAGAAATTGGGAGACATCTTCATACACATACAATAGCCAGTTATGCCCATTGCATAAGGATGAATTGGCTGCACAACCACCCCAGTTCTCCAAGGGCCTGACCCTTCTGAACTTCAGGATTGTTCACAGTAAAGTCCTTTACCCCTAGACACTTTCACCTATTCAGTATGTTTGAGGTTTAGTGAGCCAAGAGCCAAATCAAATTATCCACTGTTCAGCACAAAGGATTACCCAAAGCTGCTCCATTTTACATTCAAGACTCCCCTTCCCTGCCCCTTTATCTTTTCACCATTAGCTACCTTGCTCTTAGAAGAGCTCTGCTCTTGCTCTTGAACTCTGCTCTTGGAAGCAGCCACTATTCCTTTCTCTATGGTTTAAGGCTAAGGCCTTTTGTGGCAGAAAGAAAAATTCCAAAAGCAGGAAAAAGGGCATTTAAGTTAACCAAAGACAAATCTCAATGGTGGAAGGGCCGAGGTTAGGAGGCAGGGGAGACCTTACCCTCCTCCACTGACAACATGTGAACTGGCCAGCACAAAACGGCACACATCCTCCTCGTGACCAGAAAAAATGGCCAGGGGTCGGCGGTGTAAGCTGGAACCATCTGGGCAGAGCTGGTACGCATGGATGTCTTCAGCTTGGGAGAGATACAAACAGCCAGCCTCTAGCTGCATCCAGGGCATAAGACTGCAGATACGGGAAGCAAGAAGATACAGATCATGAATAGCAACAAAGAAGTCAATTGTAACCGCTGAGGAGACTTGAGCTGAGTCACTAGCAATGATCTACCCGAATCAGAGCCCTCCTCTTTCCAGTAAATAACTACTCATCTAGGATGAATAGTAAAAAATCCAAGGGGAAGGCAAGGCGGTTATTGTTTGTTATTGCTACTTTCTCCCAATAACACTCACTGAAGTAACATCCAGGCTATTATAATTTTTTTCTCTGTCTTTCAAAAAGAGAGGGTGAGAAGTTTCAGCATTCTCTATATTCCCTCCCCCTCTGACCTCTTCAAAGTGGTAGTGGTGAGACTTATCTTGGAGATACATGACGACTACCCTCTCTATTCCTACACACTGCTGCTGCTATTTTTATTTGTCCTTCGTTTTCAAAGAAGACCAATGACATCATGGGGTGATATCTTGACTTGCTAATGAACTGGATTTAAATGAGGCAAGAGTTGCACAAAATCATCTGCCTCATTCTCTCTTCCAGAGTCATCAAAGTCCAGCGACAAGGCAAAAGTCAGGACAACTAGAGATGGCCCAGGAGGCAGTGGATGACCTTGGTGTGCTTAATGTCTGACCAAGCTCTAAGTGCTCCACCAGTACCTACTTCAGCAACCTTTGTGGCCTTTGGAAAAAATTGTTCTCATCCACTCATTCCAAGGCAAGGAAGTCTTTACCAGCTTGGGGTAGACATCCCCCTAACTCACCAATGGGTTTGAGGCCTGGATTCCTCAACCTAGTTTAACCAAAATGGTTTACTGGAGTGTGGCCACTGACCATGCTACAGCTTCTTGGAGCCACAAGTAAGAGTTGGGTGAAAGTGGACACCAAAGGTGGATAAGCAGCCTGGAAAAGGACTCAGCAAGCCCTTACACCAGAGGTGCTAGTCCTCTCTTAACATCTCATGCACCTTCCCTCCCTCTCCCCCACACACATGCTTCTTTTAAGAGGCAAGAGGTCATGAGTATGCAACACTGAATATACCATCAAACTTTTTTTTTTGCTATGTTGGATAGTCTTCCTGACCTTTTTCTTCTTTATTAAAAAATATGGTTCTCTAGGAAAGGATGGAGGGCAATGCAATGGGAAATATGAGTGATATAAAAATAATGAGCTATTCTGGAAAAGAATATGTCCAGGCACTGAGAATGCTCACTGGCGATGACTAAACTTGTTCCCCACCAGCCCACCACTGCTCACATCTTACCAGGCACACTTCAACAAAGTATCTAAACAGTGCCAAGCAGATAGCAGGTGTTTAATAAAGTTTGCTGATTGAGATGAAGGTGCGAGAGCCTACTTTCCTTAAAAGCCCTAGTGTTTTACAAGTCCTAAGTAAAGAACAGAGACGGTGAGCTTTCCACCCCTACTCGTTAATACAATTGCCATGGGAATGAGAAAAAGTTCTGCAAATTGACTTGACGGGCCATTAAATGCAGCTTGGATGTCTACTCACGAGGTTTTTACAAGTGTTTGCATATATTACACCTAACATGTGTTAAGCATGTAAAGATGTCCATATTTGTAGACATCGTGATATATATTTGTGCCCAACATCTCCTGCATAAATATGGGTTATCCCTGTAGCTGAGAAGACCCGATAACCAGAAGTTGAGAGTAGCCTTGTAAATAACTACGTACTTATACAGAATAAAAACAGGGTTCATGTCATGTGAATAGTGAAGACTCCCAGGGAGAAGCAAGATGGTAATTGCTTGTGATTTATTTGCCAAACTGATTAAGACCAGTCTAGTGTGATTAGGAAAAAACATTCCAGGGACAGAATCTTGATGGATAAAGTACCTTACTTTCTGGTTATTAAGAAGCAAGGTTGGCAACAGATAAAGGTATCAAAAGGATATGAACAAATGATTCTCAAAAGAATAAAAACTATTAACAACCATGTGATGGCTCCAAATAACTAATAAGAGAAAAGAAACTCAAAAACCTCTGAGGTTTCATCTCACACCCAGTAAACCAGCAAAGATGAAAAAAGTTGAGAAGAGTCAATATTGGAGAGGCTTTGTAAACACGGGCATACTAATACACAGGTGTGAAACTTAAACTGGTCCAATCACATCCATAATAATTTGGAACAATTTTTTTAAATGCCTAAAATATCCATGCTCTTTGATTTAGATCCTCCTAGTAGGAATGTTCCCCAAAGAAGTCAAAGATAGAAAGGTCTCACATATATTAAAATATTCATTGTAGCACTTTTTGTGGTAGTATATAACTAAAAAATATATAGGAACCTGTTAATTGGAAGAAAGCTAAACAAGCTGTGGTACATTACCTACGTGAAACCTTTGCTCATCCACACACTCCCTAAGCTACTAGTGTCTTCCTCTCAAAATCACATTTTGCTTATTTTATACATACCTATGTACATGTTATATACCAGGGCTGGAGTATAACATCTTTGAGAAAGAATCGTTTTACATTTTTGTATCCCCAGTGACTGGCACGTCATTGGTGCTTAATAAATGCTTGTTCACTGATTGACTAGAATATTATTGAACCATATGAAGTTACTGATATTGATATGAAGAATTCAGAGAAATGTGGGAAGACTTATATGAACTGACCCAGCAGAAGTTGGAAACAACATATACAACTACAACAAAGAAAGTCAAAAGGTTAAAATGAAATGGAACAATGTATAATTATAATGACAAAACTTAGCTCCAGATAAGAGTTGAGAAAGTGTACCTTCATGCAGAGTGAGGACTGCAGATATGAAATATCACATGTCAGATGTAGTCAATGTGTTGATTAGCTTTGCTAAACTGGTTTTTTCTTTTTCTTTTTTAATCTTCATTATAAGATTATTGGGCAGCTAAGTGGTACAGTGGATACCTATAGGACCTGAAGTCAGGAAAACTCATCTTTATGAATTTAAATCTGACCTCAGACACTTACTAGCTGTGTGACCCTGAGCAAGTCACTTAGCCCTGTTTGCCTCAGTTTCCTCACCTGTAAAATGAGCTGGAGAAGGAAATGGCAAATCATTCCAATCACTGGGCAGGAAAGGGCAGAAGGATATATATTCAGGCAGGGAACAAGCACTTATTAAGTACTTACTATGTGAGAGGCTGAGATAGCTAGATGGCTCAAGAGGCAGCTAGGTGGCTCAGTGGATACAGTGCTGGGCCTAGAGTCTGGAAGACCTGAGTTCAAATCCAGCCTCAGACACTTATTAATTATATAACCCTGGGCAAGTCACTTGAACTGTTTGCCTTAATTCACTGGAGAAGGAAAAGGCACTCCAGTAGCTTTGCCAAGAAAACCCCATGGACAGTATGGTCTATAGCAGCAGTTCTCAACCTGTGGGTTATGTTCAATTTGTAACAATGAAAATACATCCTACATATCAGATATTTACATTATGATTCATAACAGTAGCAAAATTACAGTTATGAAGTAGCAACAAAAATAATTTTATGGTTGGGGGTCACCACAACATGAGGAATTATATTAAAGGGTTGGGCATTAGGAAGGTTGAGAACCACTGCTCTACAGGGTCACAAAGAGATGGACACAACTGACCAACTAAACAATAACAAATGTGCCAAGTGCTGTGCTAAGTGCTAGGGATACCAAAAAAAATGTAAAAGACAGTCCCTGCTCCCAAGAAAGTCACAATCTTGTGAAGGAGACAACACACAAACAGCTATGTGTGAACAAGACGCTTATGTGATAAATTGCAGAAAATCTACAGAGGAATGGTACCAGCATTAAGAAGGACTAGGAAAAGCCTCTTGCAGAAAGTAGGATTTTGGATGAGACTTAAAGGAAAATTAGGAAGCAGAGATGAGAAGGGAAAGAGCTCAGAGACGAAGCATCATATTCAAAGAACAGTAAGAAGGCCAGTGTCACTGGACTGCAGAGTACATGGGGTGTGGGAAGAAGTGTTAAAGAGTAAAGATACTGGAACTGTAGCAGGGGCCAGCTTATGGGGGAAGGGAGACTTTAAAAAACAAAGAAAGAATTTTATATTTGATCCTGGAGGTAATAGTGAGCCACCAAAGGTGAATGGGAGGGTGACACAGTCAAACTTTCATTTAAGGAAGATCATGTTGACAGCTGAGTGGAGAATGGCCTGGAATGGGGAAAAAGGCTTAAGGTAGTGACTCACCAGCAGTTTATTGCAACAGTACAGATGTGAGGTGATAATGGCCTGTACCAGAGTGGGAGCAGTGCCAGAGGAGAGAAAAAAGTGTATGTAAGATGCTGTGAAGCTAGAAATGACAAGACTTGGCAACTGATTGGATATACAGGGTGAGAAAGAAAGGGAGGAGTTGAGGACATGTAGGTGTAAGTCTAAGTGACTGGGAAGACGGTGGTACCCGCTACAATCAAAGGGTAAATTATTATATGTGACAAAAGCATCAATAGTTTGGAGGGTTTTTTCTGAAGCAAGGGTAGGAGATGTGGATCTCCTCATAAATCACCTATCATCACCATGTAAATGTTTATCATCACCACTACCATTATCCATAGCAATACATCATGACAAAGTAACCAATGGAGTTAAGAAGCAAAAGGAAAAGTATGAGTTATGAAACAGAAGGTTCCTTCCCATAACCCTTGCCTTAGGATAATCACCTGTTCTCCTTTAGCCACACAGGTACATAGCACTACTGAATAGGTAACAATAGTTCTCAATTATAGTGTTACTCTCCTCTTGGAAAAAAAATAACAGATATATTTCTGAAATGACACCTGCCAAGTATAAAGGAGCTTGAGGTTTCTGTTCCCCATCCCTACTACTGATCAACCAACAAGTAATTGTTGAGTAACTGCTACATCCAGAATTATGGTAGGTACTTTAAGAGAAAGTAAGAGTAAGACATGACCCTGGCCTTCTGAAGTTTACAATTTAACTGGGCGTAACTGGACACAAAAGTAGCATAAAGAAACAGAGAACAATTACTGCAAAGAAAAAAAAAGGGGGGCACTGTCAGCCACCTTCCAGCCTGCTCCTCAAAGCTCAGCTTCTACACTACAGCCTTGGCAGTAACAAGTCCAGCTCATTTACATTCTATTTTGCCTTTTTACAAAGGGGAGTGGGAAAGAGATGTTGAGGGGCCTAACAATGAAAAAAGAAAACCTGTCAGTAAAAGACTTAAATGACAGTAAAACAAGATGGATCTGGTTACTAGCTTCATCATTCACTGTTCAGTCTTCCTTCTGGCAAGCTGGCAAGGAACACGTCTGCCCTTTTGGACCCCTTCTGTGGGGTTCTTGGCCTTCTTGACAAGAAAGGCCACTCAAACTACAACCAGGTCGCTTTTTTGTCTTCCAACATGACCCCATTAGCCTGTGCCCCTGGAAGCTCTGAAAGAGATAACAGGCTACTTGCTTGCGTCTCCACTTGAGCAACGTTCCCTGTCGGCAGCGGCCCCGTCTCCAGTTCTGTGAGACCTTCACTCTTTCCTTCACTGGAATGCTGGTCACTCTGTATACAGAGGAAAGGATAAACAATATAAGTCACCAAGGTCTCTCTCTATACTCAGAAAAAAATTCCCCAGGATAACCCCCAGGCCACAAGAAGGACACAAGACCTCCCAGAAAGATCTGGATTTAGGTACTAACAATAATGTAAAGAAAAACAACAAGGAAAAACATCAAAACTCTGATGAATGCGGTGACCTTAAGACATATGTTGGATGTGGCCAGTACATTGGTTGTTTTGCTTAACTATATTTGTTTATTATAAGGAAGAGTTCTAGTTGGGGGAAGAGAAGAGTCATTAGGATGTAGAAGCAATTTTTTAAATGTGTTAATAAGACATTCATTTAAAAACAATAAATAAATGCAGGAGCTAATAACTAGGTAAGGAAAGGTAAGAAAATAGGAGGACAGTTCCATAGATTTGAGCCTTACAATAATTTTTTGAGATAGGTAAGGCAAGCATTAAGCCTAGTTCTGTTTTTCAAATGAGAAGAGCAAAACGCAGCAAGGTTGTGTCAAGGTCATATAGCTAAATTAAGTGGCAATATCAGGAAAAGAAGAAATATAGCTCCCATGACTCCTAGTCCAATATTCCTTTGATTATAAATATTGCTGCTTAAGGCAGACCTCTGACTAACAAATCTCTTTCACTTTTAAAAAAAACCAAAGTCTTAAATAGATAACCTTGCAGGAGAAAAGGATAATTTAATATTAATCCAGAAGTGATTTTTTTTTTAAAGGCAGGAAATCCTAGATAAACAAACGCCTGGGCAGGGCACTAGTGAAGAAAGCACAGGGCTTGGAGTCTTGAACACCTGAACTTAGATCCACTTCAGACACTTAGTAACCACATAGACCTGGGAAAGCCAATTCACCTCTCTCAGTTTCTACATCTCTAAAATGAAGGTAATAATATTCACCTTTATAAGGGTTGTTGTGATCATCAAATGAGATAACATATAGAAAGTGCTTTTGCAAGCCTTAAAGTGTTATGTAAATGCTCATTGTTATTATTGTTGTGATTATGATTATTAGCTCTTCATTATATATGGCATACTAAATTGAGACAGAGATCATACTCTAAAAAGTCGGCAAAAGTTATAGCCTTATCTTCACCCTCTCCTCACCTCAATGAATACTGCCCTCTTGGTGACATTTCATTACAGGTTAAGGGGCTCTTCCCTACCCCCACAGTCCCTTTCTCCTTCCCAGTATCCTGCCCTCTCCCAACCCCCTCCATGCCAGGGCTCAGGTCTGCCGGCAGGAAACTTTCAGAACTACAGCAAAGGCAAGGGCTATGTTGATTAGGAAAAAATTTCTTATCCCCTCTCCCCAGCCCCTAAACATAATCCGTTCCTACCCAGGGTCCTTTAAGCTTTGCATTACTGAATTTGGTTGTTTTAAGTTCCTAGAAAAACTGCAACTTTGTAAACTTCTTTCTCCTTTACTCCCAGTCTTTACACATATAATTTCTCTAACAGATTACAAAGTATTCTCTTTATACCTATAAAGAATTTTAGTGATTTCATCTCCTTCAAAATCAGAAGCAGTGATCAAAATCTCTCTGAAAATCAGCAAAAGGAATATGGGGAAGAAAACAGTAGGAAAAGAATCTCCTAAGACAAGAGCAGGTGCTCCTTGGAATTCAAAAATGACTTTGCTCAGATCCTTGAGATGCCCTCCAGCTTACTTCTCCAGAACAGGTATAGGTGTAAAAGTAGGGAGGCCAACCAAAAATGATTAGCCCCTTGTAAATAAACATCTCACAGAGCTGTTAATGCACATCGGAATCTCTAACCTGGCCTCCGGCCTGCCTGGATTTCCATTTTCCCAGCCCTCCTACTTTAGCCTGGGGCTCATTTTTTCCACTCCTCATTCCCCCTTCTTCTCCCTCTACTACCACACTTTCCGGCACTTAGTCACCATTATAATTTGACTGCATTCCTGGGCACATAACCTATTTTAAACAAAAACCACACAACACATACAGTGAGTCTGCAGTGGGGTCGAAATTAATTTAGGAAGTAATCTAGAGTTTCTCCTTTCTTTTCATGACCTCCCATCTCTAATGCCCTTCCCTTTCACCTCCCCCAAAAGACCCCAAAGCAAATAAACCTGTCCTGCCACATATGATATCAAAAAATGAAAAACAAGCAAAGGACATTGACTAATTACTTAGAAGTAACTTAAAGGGTGTCATCAAAGAAATGCATGATTGAGAAAGAAGATGGGTTGGTCAAGAGAACTAAGGAAGGCCTCCAGCATGTTTAGTGAACCTCTGTGAAGAACTTATGGGAGAACATACATGAACAAGAGTCCTATTGAATAGGCAGGCATGAATGAACTGCAAGTTATATGTTAGAGGTAAACACCCACCCTCATGAAATTATAAATTCACCGGAATATGTAGATAGACAGATAGACAGACAGACAGTCACAAATATGGATATGTCAATACTTCAATAATTTGTTTTCAGAGATGTGTTATTCTCACCACTGGTATAAATTCTAACTTCTCCACTTCTGTCAACAGTCTTAATCTGGCATCACTTAAAAGAACTTTTTCAAATTTAGCTTCCAACATCAGCTTCACACTAACAGAGTAAACCTCTTCCGTTATTTTTCAGTCATGTCTGACTCTACGACCCCATTTAGGGTTTTCATGGCAAAGATACTGAAGTAGTTTGCCACTTCCTTCTCTAGTTCATTTTATGATGAGGAAAAGACCCAAAGGGCTAAGGGACTTGACCAGGGTCACATAGCTGGGCTGAGACTAGATTTGAATTCCAAGATGAATCTTCTTGACTACTGGTCTGGTACTCTATCCCCCGTGCTGCCTCGCTTCCCTTACGTAGTCAGAAGTACCTTCTAAAATCTACTCCAATACCTTACAAGGAAGTAGCCCTGACACCTCAAAGGCTATGCCAGTAGACCACAAGTCCTGCTAAGTCATAACAAGCTGGAAAGGCTTCTGGTACAGGTCTGGTAACAAACTGTATATCTTTTATCTAAGGAATAATCTAGTTAAGTTTGAGAAGACTCATCAAAAGGATGACTAAAGAATGATGAATTTTTCAGCCCCAGTAATTTTTTTTTTGCTTTTTTTTTTTGAAGGGCAGTTGGGGTTAAGTGACTTGCCCAAGGTCACATGGCTAGTTTTTTGTGTTAAGCGTCTGAGGTCGGATTTGAACTCAGGTACTCCTGACTCCAGGGACGGTGCTCTATTCACTGCGCCACCTCGCTGCCCAGCCCCAGCAATTCTTAAGAGGTCATTATAAAAGGGTTGTAAATTAGTTAACCTTGATTTTTAGCCTAGAAAGAGCACAGAAGCAAAGAAAATAGGACTGTATAAGAAAGGCCTGTGTCAAGCATAGAGATTAGGCCTCCCTAATATGGTACCACCACACCTACCCAGACCTCCCCTCTTTTACCTTCCCTTTCAACTGAGCCATAAACTCTGTTCCCAAAACTGAATGACAATGACGAAAGTCTAGAAGTACCTTTTCTGAACTATATGATTCAATCTCTTCTGAAAAAATCACCTTTTGGTCTTTGGGACAAAATGAGAATAGGAATAAGCACAAAACCTGCTCGATTCTAAGAAGGAAGGCCTAAACTAGAGTGCACACATACTCCTTAACTCCACAGAATGGCACTGATCTAGGACTTCCTGATAGGAGGTAGGACTGAAGACGGGCACCACTAATCCTACTATTTTAAAATTCTGTTGCTATGACATATATTAATCTCTCAAGCAGGTTCTCAGTCTCAATGACTAGGCTTCAAATTCATTCTTTGGCTCTACTAAGCTGGTTGTGGGAATGAAGAGAACATATGCCAGCTGCTGTCCAAAAAGCTTTTAACGTCTTCAGGACATTCTGATAAAGTCAAACAACAGGCAAGATAAAGAAGGAATGAGAAGTTCTCCTTTAACACATTTGCTCTGTAAGGGAATTCCCTTCTAACTCACTGTGCACATTTTTAGAGCACTTCTTTACCTCACCAACATGCCCTTACAAAATGAAAATTCGAAGAAGCCTGAGAAGTTAGGGTTTGGGTATTAGGAACAGTGAGTAGAATAAGGAAAGCTGAAAGGAGAAAGGAAGTTGAGGCAAAGCTAAAAGGCAAAAAGTCCATCATTCATTACAATGAAACAGCTTTCCAGGAAAAACATCTCAATATATTTACTATAAAACAATTTCATTTCCCTCTCCCTTCTATTACCATCACCTGCCTTCGCCCCCCCTTGCCTTCATTCCACCCCAAAATCCCACAGCTTGTAGATTTCCTCTCATTCTTGGCAGTTACCAGAAGAAACATAATACCCCCTTTGGGTAGCTCCCACCAGCTGCTTAAGAAGGGAGGGGAAGGTATCCTATGCTACCACTAGAAGAGACCATGCCCTGACTCCTTCCAGGAACATTACAATCAGTGATCATTAGCTCCCTGATGTCAGGGAGCCATTGGCAATGCAGTCTCCAGAAGCAACACCATCTCTCAGTCCCAAAACATTTACTTTCAGCCTGAGCTCTTGTTCTTCTTTCCCAGTTTACACTTTCAGTCAGAAAGCAATCTTTTCACTCTATTTCTAACCTGACAGGGCAGTGTATACCTCTTCTAACAATCAGTGGTCAGGGCATCACTTGCTAGGGTGTTTTTTTTTAACTATTTCCAAGTTAGTTACTTAATAGCAAAATGAGATTCAACATCAGTCCCTTCACCTCCAACCTCCTGCTTTTCTGATGGCAAGAAATCAAAAGCCTCAAAGCAAACAGTCACTTCTATATCATATTTCTTCATCTACCTACCACCAAACATATGTAGACACCTAATACAACTCAAAGAATACTCTTCAGTCTCTAAACCAAGCAGCAGAGAACAAGACATCAGTTAGTCCTCAACCTCTCAACAAAGACCACCAACAAAGTGGTTCATGAGTCTCAACCATGGGCAGAGGCAGTTTCTCTCTATGCCAGACAAACTGAACAGAGCCTCCTGCGTCATTTCCCAAAGGCAACAGCCGGAGTTGAGTGAAGACCGTGAAAACTGTACAAGAGCTGGAGGAGAAAATATAATGTAAGGAATGATTCTGGATCAGGGGCAGAGAAAGGAGGAGGGATGAACTAGGTGACCCCAAATGTCTTTTCCATCTCTAACTCCTATGATTCTTTGACCTCCAATTTTGTGCCGCGGACAAAGAATGGAAAGTCAACAGACGAAGTAGTGTTTTGAAAGTGCCTGGCAGTCTGCTCTTGTCATTTAGGTGCTGCCTCTTGTATTTTTTAAGGTGTCTCCAAGTCTTGTCTTCATTTCACAGTTGTCACCTTTCTCAGTAGTCTGAGCTCGTGTCAAATACCAAAAAAAAAAAAAAAAAAAAAGGAGAAGAAGAAAAAGAAAGAGAAGGAATGTGCTGGCAATTAATTGTAGACTAAAGAGGGGTGGGCACTGAGACCAATTGGGTGGCCTGCACTTTCAGGGAGGGCAACTTGAACAGAGAGACAGGTCAGATGAAATATAGAACTGATTTGTAAGCTAAGAAAAGGTTGGCCAAATCTTTTTCAAAAGGTAACTCTTTATCCAGGTAGTTGTCTTCTGTTTGTTTGGAGATAGTTGTTGATCATCTACAAGGGAGCTGACCTATCTTGGAGAGGAAGGAGTCCTACTGCTTGTTATTCAGTGTGTCTACTTAATGCTATTTCTATTGGCCTGAAGTGAGAGTTGAATCTGAACTAATGCTTATAACTAGACAGGTCTGGTCAGGAGAAAGAGACTTCTTCAAGCTGGAATTGAACCAAAACTTTGAATTCACTAAGAATTCAATCTTCTAACAGGTGATATATTCCTAGGCAAATTCTGAAATACAGGCAAACATCTACTACCCATTAAGCAAGTTTATCTGTTGATTAGGTGGTTCTACTATGTTAAAATGTACAGGGTTATTTTTTTTAAGTATGTGCTAGAGGAGCTTACTTACACATATATATTATATAAATGCTTTTCATTCAAAACTCAATTTCTCATCTTTTCCCTAGTTCTAAAAAAGCTAGAATTTCATTTCTCCCAAACTACCCAAGTTTTTATAGAAGTTCCGTTTCAGGAAGACTAATCTAAACATGCACACATCTCTTTCAGTTTCAGCCCAGACCAAGGGCTGAATTATTTTCAACAAAAAGTCAAATTAGTTTCAGGGTCACCCTACAGTTTTTGTTTTTTCATTTACCTGGGAGACAGGAAAGAAGAAATACAAGGTAAATACTTTTACATCATGGAGACTCAATTTCTCCTTATTCCAGACATTTCCACATGAACCCTATTCGTACTGTGGTGTCAATTAAAAAAAAAAACCCCAAGTCTTAAACCAAGATTAATTGTTTTCAAAAAATAAAATGAAGATGTAGGAGAATTTCCAAAGCAGGATTCAGATAGATAGGACAAAATAAGATGGAGAAACAAGAAAGATAACTGTCCCCACCCTCTTCATAAAATTAGAGTTGGAAAGGACCTTGGAAGCCATCTAGTCCAAGCTTTGCCTGACCAAAAACTCCTTGAAAAGCGGTCATCAGGCTTAACTTGAAAACCTCTAGTAAGGAGGAAACTACTATCTCCTGAGGCAGTCCATTCCACTTTTGGACAGCTCTAATTGTTAGGAAGTTTTTCCTTACATTGAGATGAAATTTACCTTTTTGGAACCTACTGCTCCTCACTCTGCCCTCTGGGGCCAAGCAGAACAATTCTTCTTCCACATGACAGCCTTTCAAATACCTGAAGACAGTTATCACACTCTACCTAAAGTCTTCTTTTTCTTCTGGCTAAAAATCTACCAACATATATGGTTAACTCATCCTTGTAGGGTTTAAGAGGCTCATTGTACCACTATTATCTTAAAAGTAAGGAAATGCTTTCTAACTTTCAGGCCTTCAGTCGCTGGAAAGATGTAAGGAGGGCTTGGTGTTTTGTTTCATTTTTTTCTCAGAATTTTAGAAGAAGCTTCATCCTAAACCCCATTTGCTTTTGGAGGTACTTGCCTCACTGGGCTGTTTCCTGCTTTCACAGGTGTATTGTTTTATTTATTTTGAGCATATAAAGTGAACTCTGCTTTTATTAACTCACAGAAACCATTAAATAAGGCCTTTTAAAATATATATATAAATACATCCATAAACCAAGTCTTTGATTGAACTGGCCCTCTGCAGCAGGTAAAGTCAAAAAGTGCCAAAGTCATAGAAGTTTGGCGACTTTTCTGAGAAACACTGGTTAGAGTCAAAAGTTAACCAACCAGCAGAGTCTTCTGTATTTTAAAATAGGAAGAGAAACTTTATGCCGCGTTTTTTTTTTAATTGCTCTTAGGTTCAATTATTTTAAAAACAAACAAACACACAATGCTTATCTGTTTCTATCTCTTCACTCTGAACGTTAATCATCACTGAAATGGATACCCCAGTCACAAAGAGTTCCACACATTCAGTCAGTGCAGGAATGAATGAATTAATGAATGAAAATGCCAGTTAAATACAATTTAGTAACTTTACTACCCACCAGTTATATATATATATATTTTTTTAATTTTCACTGATATTTTCAGTATCTTTACACCACAGTCATTACCCAGTAACAAATCTATTCTCCACTGCTTATGTTTTTATTCAACTATCACACTTGTCTCGGAAGATTGGCCTAACAGCTTCCAAAGTATACTAAGATTAAAATTTGGGTTAGAAAAGACTGTAGTCTTTTGCTTGTAGTGTTTGCTTTTGATGGGCTTTTATTGTGGACTGGAAGGTTCTAAAATCCCACATGTTTATCACTTTTTTAAAAATCCTAATCTAAATTGTTAACTGTTTGGAGTTTCCAGGTACTAACTTTATTCTTCCACCTGTTACTTTGGTCCCCGATGAACTCTTGCTAAATTTCAATTTCTGATTCTAGTGTACCAAAACAGTCTGATTTCCCAAATTCCTCTGGGAAAACTTAAAAAGCTACTATAAGAAACATTTCCTTAGCTTTAATCATTGTATTAGAAATACTCCCCAAAGTTTCATAATACCTTCAAAAGAGGACCTAACAAAACTGACTTCAAACTAGTAGGAAAACTTTGTGTCCTTCAGAAAAAATATATATCCACATAGTGTGAGTATATATGATCAATAATGTTTACAGTTTGGGCAAGACCTCAAAAGGGGGCAAATTATTTGTTTCAGGTTTTGTGGGTTTTGTGGGTTTTGTTTTTTAAGTGTCCAAAATGCCTCTAAGCACAATAGTAAGGCCATTAACAAATCAAAAGGAGTCAAAGCCGTTCATCTTAATCAACAGAGCCAAGATCAGTTAGAACAACCAAACAGTTCCTTTGCCCTGGGCCGGAAGGTCAGTAAACCAGATCCTTTTGTGTTTCGTTGGGGCTAAGAAACCAGGTACCTTAAGTTGAGATCCCAGGCCCACAGATATCACTACAGTATTTGAAGTAATTCCATGTACCCTAGTAAAAGAATTAGGACAGGTGAGAAATTAAGCACCTTGCTTACCTTACTCTTACCTTACTCTTCCCACCTTCCAGAAACATTCCCAATTCTCGATTTCATTTGATAGGCTGACATGAAGAAACAAGGCACTTAAAAGCTATCCAACTGAACAAGACTAAAGTTTTGCTTTCCTGACATTAAAAGGCATTCACTTGTTCAGTCTTTTTTTTTGGGGGGGGGGTGACACAATGTATTAACCAGCTGTCTCACTCTATCTTCACAGAGGTATGATTCTCATTGCATATTGAAACTTTGGGAAGACCATAAGCCTTTTTTTCCTCCAAAGAAGACAACCACCTCTAGCAGCTTATCATCCCTCCTGCAGCTGTCCAGAAACAGACCACACTGATAAACACTCTCCCCACCTGTTGTAGCATATATGACTTTTCCCCTCAACTCAGAAAGGAGCACTGACCTTGCTCTTGATCAAATGCTGTATTAAAACAACTTCCCTGGGAGGCCAGAGATACCTCACCATAGGTCACAGGACCCAGCTAATAAATAATAAAGCTATAATCAATGTCCAGTAACTAGTATAGTTTCCTGTACATAGTAGGCACTTTAATAAACATCTGTTGAATTGAATAAGCTATAGCACTTTAATACTGGCAAAGTTTATTTGGCTTTCAAAGTACCTACACTATTTCAGTCCTCTCCCTTTCAGAAGTATATTGAATAGGAAAGAAAAATAAAGCTAGCATTTTCAAGCTATCAGTTTAACTCCCTGAAAGGAAGGAAAGCTAACCCTTTCCTTGGACTCTGCTCCAATCACTTTAGTTAGCTTTCCTTATGGGTAATCTTTGAAAAAAGGGTTTTAGTTATATGGCATAGGGAGCAATTTGAAAACCACTCCCCTGAGAAGGATGAACACCATTCTCCACTCTGACCACTTCGACTAACACGGTCATACATTTCCATTTTCAGTGTTATTTAAACCATGAGTATCCAGGATGCACTTTTTCCAATTATAGG
Source organism: Pseudocheirus occidentalis (assembly GCA_028646575.1). Lineage (NCBI taxonomy): Eukaryota > Metazoa > Chordata > Mammalia > Diprotodontia > Pseudocheiridae > Pseudocheirus > Pseudocheirus occidentalis. The sequence continues at coordinate 90,079,944 of CM053598.1, read as the reverse complement.
TCTCAGAATTCCATTCTTCCCTGCCCCCTTCTCTTCAGCACAGACAAAACTGCAACACATATAACTCTTGTGTAGCAGACATATCTATATGTAACTAGTCCTAGGCCACAAGCAGGCAGCACACCCACCTTCTTGTGTGCCGTTTGGTATAGAAGTGTGGCCTGAGAATAAATTTTCCCCTCCATACTTCTAGAAATTCTGCCTATGCCTGGGACCAGAAGGCAAAGTAAGACAGCTGTGGAGCTCCAGCTTCCCAGGCCACACTCCTACTGCCATTTCTTCACATCAGACTAAATGCCCCCTGGTTGGGAAAATATTTCGAGTTCTTTCTTAATCTATAACTAAATTTGCAAAACTAGTAAACGATAACATAGATACTATGCCTGAGACCCTACCATAATTTATGAGAGTCAAAGGCAAAGGGGCTGGGGGAACCAGAGAGCCACACACAGAGCTAGTTTATCCAGCTAGTTCCCACACACACCTTAAGACCCTAGAGCCACTTAAAACAATGAGGAAAGCATGGGGCCCTGAGTGCCAGAACTGGGACAACCAGAGAATCTCACTGAGGTTCTCAGAGAGGTCCTAAGGGATCTTATAAGTCGCATATTATTTGAAGAATAAGAAGAAAGGAAAGAAAAAGAAAAGCTAAGAAAGGAAAGAGTATTTTGAGGTAACCTCAGAGAGGACTATGTTGAAAATCATCTCAGAAAGGGTTATTGGGGGTGGGGGGAAATTAAAAGAGGCAGTTATTTTAGGGGAATCTCAGGGGCTAGCTACATTTAAAATGAGGGGGCACTGTGGATACAGTGATGGAATTGGAGGGGAAAAGCTCCAAATTCAAACCTAGCCTCAGACTTAGTAGCTGTGTGACCCTGGGCAAGTCATTTAACTTGCCTGTTTCCTCACCTGTAAAATTCGGGTAATAACACCACCTGGGTTGGTAGTGAGGACAAACCAGGATACCTGTAAAGCACTTTACAAATTTTAAAGGACTACATGAATGCTATTATTCTTCTTGTCCTCATCTGGGAAGCATATTTTATAGGGGGTCTCAAAGAAGAGGCCATGTTAAGAGACTCTCAAAGGAAATTAATTTAAATAGTGGGTGGATGAGGGCATTCTAAGAGGGATATTTTGGGAAGGTCTGGGGGCCCTCATTTGAAAGGATCCCAGAGTGGGTTATTTTGAAAAGGGGGTCACTGGTGTGGCTACTGGGGAGAAGGAGAAACTTAAGGGGCTTAAGGCGAGCTCGCACTGGGGGAGGGGGGCCGTTTCCAGGGCTCTGACTTTCGGGGAACGACAGACACACCAAGGGGGCTGCTGGGCCAGGCCCAGGTGGCTCCCTAGCGACCACACCCCCCGCCGAGCCCAGCGAGGGGCTGGGGGAGCAGCCGCCGGGCTAGGCCCCGCGTCCCCGCTCTTTCCCCGGGCCCGGGCCCGAGGCCGAGCGCGCTTACAGGTCGGTGCCGTGCCGAGTGAAGCCGGAGTTGAGGCAGGCCCGGGCGATGGGGCGCCACAGCAGGTCGCGGCTGGTGAAGCGCTGCAGGCGGCGGGACACCTGGCCGAGGCGGCCCAGAGCCTGCGAGTCCAGGTAGGAGCAGATGAGCAGCAGCAGCTCCTCTGGCAGGCGCCACAGCGGCGTCCCCGGGCCGGGCCCGGAAGGCCAGGCCTCTGCCTCCTCCGCCCCGGCCCCGGCCCCGTCCGCCTGCCCCGCCTCGGCCTCCCCGTCCGTGTCGGCGTCCGCAGCCTCGCCGTGGGGGCCCGGGGTGCCCCTCCTCCCCATGAGGCCGAAACCCAGGGCCCGGCCGAGCCGCCGCCGCCGCCGCCGCTCAGACGGAGCCGGAGCCGGAGCCGGAGACGGAGCCGGAGACGGAGCCCGAGCCCGAGCCGCGGCCGCCGCGGGGGGAAGGGGAAGGGGAAGGCGAAGCCATCCTGGCCCGAGTCACATGGGGCGGCGGTAGCCCGGGCCGCCGCCGTCGCTGCCGCCTGTCAATCACCGCCCCCCCCGCCCCCCAGCCGGGGGACTCCGGGCCCTTAGCCAGAGGGCGGGGACTGGGCCCCGATAGGCAAGGCCCTGCACAGGTGCAAACCCCACCCCCCAACCCTGGGCAGGTTCGTAGGAAGGAGCCCCCCAAATGTGACCCCAAGTACCCTCGGTCGCCTTTGGAGGTGACCTTCCTTCCAATTCCTCGTGTGTGTGTGTGTGTGTGTGTGTTCGTATGTTTATATGTTCCTGTGTGTGTGACGGGGTTGGGGGGGGTGGGGAGGGTGGCGGTGTAACACATCGATTCCCTTCCCGCCCTATGTCTGAGGCCCCAGAAGGTTAGTGTATTCTGTGGTTACCCAAGTTCTCACACTGCTCTGCCAATTTCTGGTGTTTTAGTTGTTCCAGTCTTACTCTCCCTAGCTGTAAGCTCCCTGAGGGCAGGGACTGTCATAGTCATTCATCTTGGTATCCCCTACAACCTTTGCAAGGGCATCGCCCTCACAGAAAGGACTATTTAAGAATTGAATGAATTGAATTAATCCTCTGGGTAGAATTCTCAGATCTGGTACAGGATGTCTCAGCTGGGAAGGATAACATCTAGATCTTCCTAAATAGTCTTGTTTTGGTTGGGATACTGCAGAGAAAAAGCAATGAGAACTGAAACAGATCAGAATTCTTCAAACACAATCCACTCAGTTATCTGAGATGACTCCAAAGTCTTCTCTCCCCTTCCCCCATCCCAGTCCCTGGGCAACAAAAGTAAGCAAAACCAAGAAATTCATCTAGCTCAGGTAAAGGAGGTGAGTGAACTAGGATTGAAGATCACTAATGGGATTGAGTGCTTTATTATATATATTTAGATATATATATACATATGTACATGTATATATACATATATATACACACATATATATATACACATATGTATGTATACTCCAATGCCAGAAATTTGAAGGTTTTATATTATCTGGTTTGGGGCTTTCCGTGCATATTTGGAATCAGCTGTATCATAGTTACTGTACCTGTAGAAATGCCACTGCTCCCAGAAAGGTTAATCTGGTAAAATGCTCACATTTCTATCATTCTGCTTCATATAGCATGTGTGATTAGTCAGCTAGTCAGAGTGTAGACCTGGAATCTGGCAGTGTCACAGGCTCAGTTTTTGATCTTGGAGGGGAAAAAAAACCTAAACAAAACTTTAGCCCCTCAGTATCCTCAATCTGTAGTGAAAATAATACCTGCCTCTTCCTTACTTTGGGGGGATAAAGTAGATGATCCCTGTAAAATGCTTTGAACTACTCCAAGAAAATTCCAAATAATCATCATAGGTCAAATTCCATTACAACAAATACCTTTACAACAAATCCCTTTGCATTAGAAATGGTTTTACAAAACTCAACCCAGAAGATTTTCTCGTTATTTAAAGCAATATTCAGTACAACAAAATTTCAGTACAACCAAAGAATTTAGACATGTCCCTCAAGACTGTTGTAAAGAAATTTGACATCTTACAAAGCTATGGAGGTATGATACTTTCAACTGAAGCAAAACAATCAGTTTACTAAGTTGAGATACACATTAAACATGTTCATATTTCCAAAGTGTTTTATTATCATTATTATAATAGATTTTATTAGAATAGTGTAGAGCAGCACATTCTCATCATGCTGGAATTAGTGGCACAGGAAGTATATCCAGTCCAGCTTAAATGAACAAATCAAGATTAGAAGAATACAGAGTTCTAAATTTCAATTATTGATGATACCTGTCTTTATGGGGGGGAAGGGAGAATGGCTATAATTTTTAAAAATCAGAATTTTCCTGTCTTGTTCTCCCAAAACGAAAGAACAAATAAACCATTTAGATTAGAATGTGAAAATTCTTAATTTTTCCAAGAAAGGGCAATTGTGTTCCAAAGACATGAATAGAGATTCTACTGGAAAATGTCAATACTAGCAATGTTTTCCCTTTAATTGAAGTACAAATTTTACCTAGGCATCAAAATACTTATTACATACAGCATGAAAAGAGGCTTAATATCTGTTTTGCTACAGAATTTCCTCCTTCCCTTCCCAGCCCTTTCCTTCACCCCAGATGAACATTTATAGGTTCTATCAATATATTTCAAATCCAGTAGCATTCTGTAGCCAAGTAAATTGGGGATACACTGTAATATGCAATGAGAATGGGGAGGTGGGGAGGTCTCAGATATGTGTTTTGGCTTAGCCCCTCAAAGCCCTGAAAAGTTTGTCTCATCTCAAAAAAAATTTAAGTAATTTCTCCATGATTTTTTTTCCTCCAAAAATCCCTCTGTGGTTTAAATCAAGCTGGGAAAGGTTTGTTCCCTCCCCAAAAAGGATTCTCTTTTGTTCTTTTTAGGGGGTAGAAGATTGGAGAAAGTCATGTGGCTAAAGAGCTTGTCACAAAAGTAAATCTGGAACTTCTACTCAGGGAATTTCCTAAAAATAGTTATACTTTTGGGGAAAGTAAATATATTAATTTCCAGAAAAAGAGTACTTTAGCCTTCAAAAAAATCTGAGAGAGAGAACTGATCAAATCTCTCTTTGGCTCTCTTTGGCCCTCTTTGGGCTCTCTGTCTCTCTGTCTCTCTCTGTCTCTCTCTCTCTCTCTCTGTGTCTCTCTCTCTCTCTCTCTTTCTCTCCCTCTCCCTCTTTCCCTCTCTCTCTCTCCCTCTCTTCTCTCCCTCCCTCCCTCCCCTTCTGCTTCTTCCCATCTCCTCTTCCCCTAAATACCGGATTGCAGTAAATATGATGAAACAGTAGGAAAGAAAAACAAATCTAAGTTATTTGACCAAGATCACAGTCATTAAATGATCCAGATCTTTCAGACTCCACACTCAGGTTTCTGTCCCCTATACCACACTGTCTCTCATCTTTGAGTTTAAGGGTAATAGTTTTGCATTTAAGAATAGGAGAAATAGTCTGAAAAGATGGGAAAGGAGCAAGTGGTATTATGTGCCATCATCATTTGTCAACAGTATCAGATACTGGCTTGAATACCAACCCTTATTCTTCTAGACACAATAGGAAAATAGTCAAAGAACTGAAGTACAGGATGGTGTGCCAATACTATCTCAGCTCCTTGTCTCATCACGAAACTTATAGACCAGCTCTATAGTCTCTCTTGACCTCCCCAAGCTAGTGACTGCTCATCCCCTCAGAGGCCCTTGATCTTAAAATGACTCTGCACCTGGTCTAACAAAGAATACTGTTTAAACAGACGACCTTCCTCCTTACACCAAGCCTGACAATGTTAGCTATGCCAAATTATGTAAAAGAGTGGGGAGAAATGATGAATCTACAGTCAGGAAGATCTGGGTGCAAACCTTACCTCGTATACTATGTGATCATGGCCTTAAATTCTATGACCCTCAGCTTCTTCTGTAAAATGAAGATAATAATAACTGTAGTATGCACAAGTTTATTTGGGGGCTCAAATGAGATAATCTATATAAAGCTTTGCAAATTCTAAAGCACACAAAGGTTTTGAACAAGTCACTTGGGCTCTTATAATTATTCATTCATCTATAAAATAAATATGCAAAAATGAAATAAATAGTTTTTAACATAACATATGAAGAAAAGAGAGGAAAAGAGATGGAAAGTGATCATCCTGGTTCTGTCAACTTACTATCTGTGTGATCTTAAGCAAGTTCATTTCTCTCTACCGGTTTCTTCATCTGTAAATGAGAGGATTATATTAGATGATCTCTAAGATCCCATATAATTCAGTGAACCTGTGATCTTATGTCTTGAAAACAGAAGGCTGGGAGACCTAGTAGGGCCTATAGACTAAGATGTTTATTTTTCTGAAAAAGACTAAACATGATAATACATTATTTTCTGTCTTCTGAAATCTTGTTGAAGCATTGCTGTCTGATCTATCGTCTCTTAGACTCTAAACTCTTATGTTGTACCTTGCACAAGGCTCTGCACGTAATAGGAAGTTTAAAAAGAAGTTTGTTGAATGCATTAATGGATGAATGAATCCGTTCATTCTAAGTTGTTAATTTGTATTACTTTCACACACTTTGAAAAACCCGATGATATCAAAGAAAAGAATTAGAAACAAAAACTATACATATTCAATATTTCAAAAGACTGATGATTTATTTCAGCACCTACTTTGGAAATAGATCAAACTCTCTTGATTCCTTAGTAGACAGTTTCGCAAGTTGACTAAAATAATTCATCATCTGGTAGGTAGTACATATATTTTAAAAGTCATTTTTCTAATAACTTTAAGAATGTTCTTTTGACATTTTATAATAAAAATTGTGTATGCATAAAAGAATAGTATTTCCCAAGTTGTATCAATTCATGATATAATGAATCCCTATCCTGTCCTTGCAAATGCAAAGGAAAAAAATGTGTTCAAAGTGGTGCCCAGTGACCTTCCTGTGAAATACTCCAGTAAAAGAATAAACCTGTATTTAAAGTCTCCAGTCATCCAAAGTAACAGCTGTGCTAGAGGAGAGGAATCCATTTTCCAAAGGACGGAATAACATCACCCCAGGACATGGTACTGACTTCACAACTGTGAAAAAAACAGACATCCCCAAGCATCAAAGTCCTTTATTTTGTTGCTTAAGTGCAAATGCTACTAATAATTTGGTGGTTGTGTTTTTTGAATAGGGAGGTGGGAAGTTAGAAGTATCAACTGTAACTATGTCTGCAAAGCAGATTCCTAAGAAATATTTGCTAGTTGAATAATGCCATCATTAGTCAGGCTGATGCATACCAGGGGAATAATGCATCTTTGTGTCAATAGACAGTATTTAAAGTGATCCTGAGCAAAACATGAATTTTACCATTAGCCCTGAGCTCTAGGAATAAAACCCTACATTGCTTTGTGGCACAAGAGGGAGAAGTCTATAAAATACCTTCCAGAATAAAAGAAAGTTCTTTAAGTCTTGGTAGATGAAGCTGGCAAAAAAACAAAAACACAAAGATGGGAAGAACCTCAAGTCTTAAGGAAAAAATTTCTGAGATCATGAGGGGATTTTTTAAAATTATAACTTTAATGCACTGACCAATTAATTGGGGAAAAGACATTTAAAAAATAAATAATCAAGCAACCACCTGATAACTTTGGTATACAGATAAGTCATTTTGGATGAGAGTTAAATTTCAGGGTTTAAATTTTCATTTAAGCATTTTGAACTCCTCAAAGGAAAGAATGATGACTTCTTTTTGCAAAGCAAACAACTAAAATCATCAAGCAGTGCTTACTGACTGAAGAAAAAAGCACAAAATATTTATAATTTCATAATTGTCACTAATAATAATTAATACCTCTTTGGTCATTGAAGTCTCATAACCTGCAGTCATAGTAATGCTGAAACAACAAAACTTTGAGCTCACCTTGTCCTTGCAACAGCCTTGGGTGGGTCACAGTCTTTGCAACAGCCAACTTCCCTAAAGTAAAAATCATTACATCATTCTGAACAGATTGAGAATTGAATTTACTTCCTAAATATAAACACAAAACTCTCTACAAAGGGAGTAAAAGGAAGGCTTTTCCATTTTAAGAGGCTTATACTAAAGTACACACAAGCATATATGGCAATAAAATATTTTTGTACAAAGTAAAACATGGTGTCAAAATAAGTTAGGGCAAAATTTTACTCACTATTACTGGTTTGCAAACCCTGTATAACTAGTTATACATATGTCAATATTAGTGTTCTGTCCCCACACAGACACACTTTTTCTGCATAATCACTCAAACAAGACTAACACCTGCCCCCACTAAGAAGAGATGATCAGGAAAAAGGTATCCAGATTTGAAATCTACCATAGGAAGCACAGAGAGAAGCATAGACAGGCTATGAAGTAGGGAGTATTGCTCCAATGGCCAGGAATCTCACCCAGGTTCAGCAGTTTGACCTGGAAATGAGAAGTACAGCCTGAGCCCTTTTTTCATCTTTGGAAATGAGAACTTCTGGCCAGAAAAAATCTAGAGCGTATGGAACTTGGCCAGACCACCTACTCCCCTGACAATGGCCACTGGACCACCAACTCAGTTGCCTCAAGGTCAGCATAACTTCTCTTCTCCCTCACAGAAGGCTGGGCATTGATCAAGGGAAGAGGGTTCATTTCCCAGTTCTGTAGTGAAGGTCTGCAAGAGAAACCGTTACTTGGGAGAAGGAAGAGAAGGCTGACAACTTAAAGCAGAAGTAAGGTTGATAGGTTGACATAAATAGTCAAATAGATGTCATAGCCCTTAGATAAATAGAGTTCAAACCCTCCTTCAGCTTCTATGTGAGCTCCCATTTCACTTGGTAACTACAAAGTCACCAACAATAATCTTTGGCTCAGATCTGTTCTTCAATAGGCTTGTGTCCTGTTGGCCTCGCTTTTTAAAAAGTAGGCTAGGTAAGGATATTCTAGGAATTCAGAATTCTGAAGTAAAACTCATAATCTCTCAGCATCTCCATCTGCTGGACACTTGATAACTGGAGAGGCTCCACAACAGGAAAGCCCCACAGCTTCCCTAAAGAATTGCTGAGGTAAGATTTTACTTTGTGGAGGTTACTTAATGAATTACAAAATTCCCTACTTTCCTGGTTATAATGCTTAAGAAATCATCTATGAACTCCCAAATAAACTAATGTTTGATTTTTGAAGCTGAATAGATCAAAGATGTTCTAAAACTCCATTTCTAATTTTTACCTTGAATAACTTCAATATACAATGTTTCTTCTAAAGAAACCACAAAAAACTTGTGAACATTTCATTCAGAGTGGGATTAAAAAAACTTAATATAGTCATGCTTCCCCCATCTTTAAATCCAGTATTATAAGAACATTTTCTTCTTTGTGTTACTTTTTGTGAGAAAGATATGACTAGGAAAACAGTCATTTCTAATATCTAGATCAGAAAAGATGTCAATATGAGAAAAAAATGTGTTGTTGTTATTCAGTCATAATACTCTTTGTGACTCCATTTGGGGTTCTCTTGGCAAAGATACTGAAGTGGCTTGCAATTTCCTTCTCCAGCTCATTTTACAGATGAGTTGCTGAGGGAAACAAGGTTAAGTGACTTGCCCAGGGTCATTCACACAGCTAGTAAGTTTGAGGTCATATTTGAACTCAGGAAGATGAGGACCTGACTCCACATCCAGCATTCTATCCACTGCACCACCTAGCTGCCTGGAGAAAGATTAGCTGTGTATTAAGATTCCAAGAAGGCAAGCCTGTTACTTCTGGGAGAAGAAAGTCTCTACTCACTTTAAAAATAACGTGCCATACAGGAACTGGATAGACAAATGAATTTTAAAAGTTTAAGAAGGATGTTTAGGAAAGCTGTAGTAGGAGCACCGAGACATCATCAAGGAAGCAATTTCAAAGAGTTCTGAGAAGTCATTGTGAGTGGCAATCATTGAATTAAACATCAGTAGTGCCCCCCAACTTCTTAGTGGTAGAGCAAATAAAGAAAAAATGAGGCTGGGAACAGAGGACAATTCTGAAAGTGTTAACCATTTAATTTAATGAAAAGGCAACAGGGAAACAAAGGCTTTGAAAGGCAGACTGTCTGAAAAATCATCAAATGGGTGATTTTACAAACAGTATCTTAAGCAGAAGAGGAATAAAAGAAATGATAGGAGGTGACCAATGCTCGAAGAGAAATTTGAGCTATAGTAATGGATAAAGAGGAAAAGGGAGATTTACGAGATCACATGAAGAAGGCATTGACAAAAGCGGCAACATTCATGCTAAGGCTGCCAAAGATAAGAGTTCACAATCTCAGGTTGTGAGTTTGAGAGTTGTTAATGTAATTAGAGGCAGAGAAGGAGAAGGAATTCACCTCCCTGAACTTGGGTCGAATGCTAAAGTTGAAGATTTGTCAACCAGGAAAAAACAAAGTCTGCCCCATATAGTAAAGCTGTGTCATAGCTAAACTTGATAATAACTTTATATTCCCCATCTCTCAACTCCTAATGCAAGACTTTGAACACCAGAACTTGATAAATGTTTGTTAGAAGAATGAATGATTTCAGATCTCCTGTCTCCAATTCCTTTATCTATCTCCCCCCAAATCCATTATCACTGTGCTGAGGTATTGACAAGAGAAAGGGAACTGAAAGTCATACACTGTTTTTATGCACTTATTAATCAGAATCCCTTAAAGTTTAAAAAGTACCCTGGAAGTTCTTGTCCCCTGCCACATCTCAAACCACTTAACAATGGTCCTTTTCAATTTTCTTCAGACATATAAAGCCACAGTGTGAGATCTTAAGGTTCTCCTCTGCTTCTGCTTATTTCAACAAAGATTGGTTGAAAGACTGGGATATTTAGCCAAAAATACTTGGAGGAGATGTGATTGATATATTCAGATACTTAATGGGCTGTAAGATAGAAGAATTAGGTATGTTCTGCCTGGTGCTTACAGATCCAACTAAGACCACCTAGTAAAAGTTTTAGAGAGGAAGATTTGGTTTAGCATATGGAAAAAAAGTCCTAACAATTAAAGCTAACTAAAAATGGAAGGTGGTAAGTTCACTGCAGTCCTTCAGGCCAAGGCTGGAAGATCAGTTCTACTGAATACCATAGATGAAAAGCTTTGGATGATGTGTTCCAACACTAAATGAGCTCTGAAATTTCTTCTTATGACTCAGTTAACATTTATTAACTGACTCTGGTTTGCAGAGCACCATCTTAGGCATTATGTGAAATGCAAAATTTAGATAAACTCCTCTGCCCTCAAGGAACTTACAGTTCAGCAGGGGGCAAGCCCCCATACATGAGTCAATCCTTCAAAAAAAATTGAGATTTCATTAGTGTACCTACTTCTTTCCATGGATTCAAGTCACAGCTCTTCCATGCTGGAGACATACTTGTCACACAATGAATGTAAAGAGGGCTGAGTTTGTAATCAAAAGACCCAGGCTTGAATCCCAACCCTGCTACTTACAGCCCTAGTGTCCTTGGCTAAGTCACTTAAATTCTCTGGATATTAATAGCCTCATGAGCTTTAAGCTGCCTTCCAAAGTTATGGTTGATAAATGTTTGGTGATGGATTGATCTTATCTATAAGCAGTAAAATGACAGACTCAGATCATCCCTTCCATTTCTTAACATCATATATACATATGTACCCTTGATCTGATATGTATATATGATAAGCCTCACTGAATTAGCTAGGCTAATCTTTGGGGATCATACTCAGAGTTTTCCAGTTAGGTAGGACCTACCAGAATTTGTACTCCACTCACAAAGCCTTCAAGAACCCAGGATCATCCTTACCCCAGGAAAAGGGATCTGAGTAGAACTTTAGCAGAGGCATAACACATAAGCAAATGACTGTGACAAATAAGTGTATAAAAGAAGGGCCAACAAAGTGCTGTGTGAGGTCCAAGTGAGGGGAAAGGTCATTACCAACAGGGAGGAGGATCAGGGAAAGCTTCCTGGAGGAGGAGACATTTGAATTGAACTTTTAAAAATAAGGAAGAATTTAACGGTGAGGTAGGCAGGCAGACAGACAGAGCTCTTCAAAATTCTCCAAATAAGAAGGATAAACTTCATTTCTATAGTCTTTTCCTTAATACGGCAAGACAATGGAAAGCTTCATCCATTGAGAACCTACTGCGCTTTAACTCCTAAACTAAGGCAGACTTACCTTTCTGAAGATCTTTACGTAATTTGCTGCACGGTGGGGATTTTAAGCACACATGCAGTAACCATCAGTTTTCAAGGAAAGCTTTTTGAGGGGCCCCCCAGTCTACAGCCCTAAAGAAACATGCTGACCAAGCACTCGCTGGGTGTTGTGGCAGCAAGGGTGACAGGGTGTCATCCAGGGCCAGTCCAATGCTGAGAGAGGCTTTATTATTTGATTCCTGCTTTAACTACCAACTAGAGAATGCAAAAAGTAAAAGAACATCTCTGGGGAATTAAAGGCTAATGTTATAAAGCCACTCTGAAGTCTGCAAGTGTACCTTCAAATCCCCTCCCCCACATAGCCTAGAGGAGGGCAACAGTTTGAAATTGGTTTGTTAAAGCAAATTGGTTTGTTAAAACCTTGGCAGCTCCCAAACACACACATACACTCACACACATTAACAGCAGCAACAGCCTGAAAGACCATTCAGATAACTCTGGACTTTCATGACAAATTCCCCTTTAGGGGTCATTCTTTGCATTTTCTCTGCCCTAAATTTACCCCTTCCCTTCAAGTCACAATCATGCAGACTGAGCCTTTCTTTTTTAGTTTGGTTTCCAACCCATTCTTTTGTACATTTCTGGAATTTAAGCCACCTCAGTTACAGGCTACTTATCTGTAACACCATTGCTTTGAGGGATTAAAGCAGGTTTCTTGTAATACACTTAGATCAAGAGTTATCTGAGTTGAGAAGAATATCCTGTTTGAGTTGGTGATGGGGAATCTTTTTATTTTTTTTTTATCTTGAGTTGTTTTGATTTCCCTGAGAGCAGTAATCTTCAGCAAGTGATATTTTTAAAAAGCCCCAAACACACCACAAAACATTCCATGTGATTTTAACTCCTGAATGAGGTTGGGCTGGCTACCTGAGTGATTCTCTCTCTTCTCTTCTTTGGCAGAAAGGATTAGAAACCTCCACAGAACTTGCTCTCCATTAAAGTGGAGTGCTGTTCATTCATTGGCAAGAGGTGAATTGTTTTCAGATTACATAGGAGAGTGTGTGTGTTTCTTTCCCACATCAAAGACTTGGATGGAAGCTGTTCTGGGTATTGCCAGGGATGCAAGAATTGGTGCTAAAGTGATTAGCAAAATTGCTTTCCTGCAAAAGAAGCACAAAACATTACCTAGGGATTAGAGGAGGAGGAGGGCAAGATTAAAGGTGATGTTGAATTTTGGGTGAATATCTTATCCATCTTTTTTCAAATCATGCTTCAAGGATTCTGTTTGTTAGGCCCCTCCTGAAGGAAAAATGAACAAATCAAAGTTTAAAACTCACTTTCCCTAGTTTTTATGCTCAGGGATGCTGATCAGGAAAAAATAAACTAGCATGGGCTATGCTGTCACCCTTAACAAACAAATGCATTTTAAATGTATTTTGTTACACATGCACTAAAAAAAAGTTACTGTTCATTTTCACAGTCCTTACTTTGTCAACCGGCGGGAGTTCAAAGTCTCCGAGTTTTAAAAAGTTTTTGCTGAGGCAGCTTTCAATTTTGCCGTGAATTAACACAGTACTCCTCTTTTAAATTTCTCTTCTACTGCCAATTTGTCCGGCGTGTAAGGGGCACCATGATACGTACTTTGAATAGTGAAGGAAAGGTATTTGGAGTAGAATTATCTGCTTTCTTCCAATCCAGAACTGAGGTGTGTATTTCCAGTTACAACTCTGCTAACTCAGTCTGCCTCCTCCACAAACTGAGCTCCAAGCCCACCTTCTCCAGGAAACCTTTTTGATTAAATCAACTTAATTCTTAACTCTTCATTTCCTGTAAGTGGGCACCCAGGACACAGTTATGTACATGAAATACCCAACTAAAAAGGGTTCTCTCATTCTTCTTCATATATTCTATCTCCTCCCCCCACGGGCAAAAGTCCCATGAGGTAAGGGACTATTTCTTTTTCAGAAGCAGCTCTTTTTTTATCTTTGTATGTCCAGTATCTAGCAGGAACCTTACATATAGCAGGCAAGTAATAAATGCTTGTTGAATTGCATTGCGTTTGTCTCTCAGTAAAGTGTTAAGCTTAGTTGTATCACTGAGCATGGGGAAGTTGTAAGTAGGGAGATAACTTTGAAATTCTTTCCTAAAAATCGCTATAAAAGTCTAAGATTTCATCTCTTTCCATATAATTGCTTCTTTATTACTGTATGTTGATTATTGTCAGAAATCGTAGGCTTGTTATATTTGATACCATCTCTTGTATGTTTCTTCCCTAATGTCCAAGAACAAGCTTTTGCATATAAACATAAAAAAGGTTCCTTAAATTGACTGGCTATTATAATAAAGCTTCATCTTTTTGGATGTTCCATTTGGTGCCTAGCATGCTGTGAACACTCAAATAGGAAGCTACTTTCTTGATATACTTCCCTGTGCGTGAGTGTGTGTTTGTGTGTGTGTGTGTGTGTGTTGTGAATTTGGCAATCAATGTTCTTTCCTAGAGGGTACCTATTTGATTTCCCATCTTTCCGGTAGCTATTTAAAACAATCATTTTTTATTTGCCTTTCCCTTCAGGGTCCCATAAGGTCACTGGACATAAGATAGCTGTGAAATCTGACATCATTCCAATTTAAATGCTTTAGTCCAGCAAGTGCAAGATTTCGGTTTCTTCCCTGTGATGATTGCCATGGCCAGCCAGTTACTGAAATTCTCCAACCCTCCAGGCTTCAAAGCTGGCCATCCTTGATCTCACTAAAGAATGTTTTTGAATTCTATGTCCATCTAGTGGTGGCCTGCAAAGATCTACTTTGCTTTTTCTTTCTTTCTTCCTTTCTTTCTTTCTTTCACACTTGATCAGTGAGATTCTGTTTGTGATGGGGGTTTTGCCCCCCTTGGTCTTTAATTCTTTCACAGGTGGTTTCAAAGTGTCTGTCCTCAGCTACTGCTTTCTATAAACAAGCAGTATTCACAAGCTGAAGCTACTGATGGCTTCCCTAACAGAACAATTCTTGCTTTACTTTGAAAACAGGCTGGTTTGTAGGACAGTAAAGTACAATTCTTTTTTTATAAATGAGATTAGAGTGGGGGGGGTGGCTAGAAGGAGAGAAGAGGAGGTTTTTCATGAGGGAAACTTTGTGTTATAGATAATTTTAGCAAACGTAAGGACTTCTGTATTTCTACAGTTGGCTTATACTTTTGTCTGAAGATATGCAGTTAGATCCAAGGAGTAGGGGTGTAACAAAAATTGTTAGCCTCAGTCATAAATACACAGATCTCCAGCATTGCAAGTTTAATATTGGTAGTTGAAACCCAGGTGGTACATATTGTGGTGATCATCTTGTCTAGCTCAGCAAAGAATTCTGACGTGCAACCCTGGCTGTGATATATCTTATCACTTTTTCTCCCCCCTCTGGGGACCTAAGATCTATTCCCAGGGAATAGCTTCCCTTTGAGGATTCAAAGAGAATAAGAATCTAGCCTTATCTATTGCATTTGTTGGTCTTTGGCTGTTATCCTGTAGATCCTGAAAGTTGTCGGATTAATATGTTTATGCTGCTCTAAGTTGGTTAGGGGAAAGATGCTAAGTAAAGACTAAGTTTTCCTTCTGTAATTAATAATGTATCCTTTTCCAGAACTGCAGCAGCAATCCAAGCCCTATCTCAGCCTATTTTAAATTCAAGCAACTGTATTTCAGGCAAACTAGACTTCTAACTATTCCCCAACTATGCCATCTTCCACCTTCCTGAATTCCTATAAGATACCCTTCAGGCCTGGAATGCACTCCCTCCCCATATCTACTTCTGAGAATCCTTATCTTCCTTCAGTCCTCAGCTCAGGAGCCCCTTCCTCCATTTAGTTTCTCCCTAAGCCCCTTGATGAATGTTCTCTCTCTCCTTCTCCCTCCCCTTCCTCCTTCCCTTCTAATTCTCTCCAAATATTCCTAGAGCACTTCATCTGGATCTTTCCTTTGCCCCGTCATTCCTCACTTGGTTAATTATTTGTGTAATGTACAGATCCAGTAGAATGGCAACTTCCCAAGTGCAAGAACTGTTTTGATTTTGCATTTATGTCTCTAATGTTCTAATTCCTAGCACAAAACCTTGTACATAGTAAGTAGCTGAATTGAATACACAAATAATATATTTATATCTAACTTTAAAGTTTGCAAAGCACTTTACAAATATTATTTCACTTAATCTACAAGGTGAATTTAGGTAGGTGCTTACTATTATCCCCATTTTGCAGATGAGGAAACTGAGGCAGGCAGAGGTTAAATGACTTGTCCAAGGTCATACTGCTAGTACGTGTCTGTGTTAGGATTTGAACTCAAGGCTTCTTGACTTGTGGTCTAGTAATCCATCTATTGCGCCATCTAGCTGCCTCTTTTTTGCTGAGCTAGATATGAACATCTTCAAAACCTAGAGAATTGCAGTGGCTAAGTGACACAGTGAATAGAGCACTGGCTCTGGAGTCAGGAGGACCTGAGTTCAAATCTGGCCTCAGACACTTAACACTAGCCATGTGACCTTAAACAAATCATGGAACCCCAAGTGCCCAGCCTTGCCCCCGCTCCAAAAAAAAAAAGCCCAGAACTTAGAGAAACCACAGAATGAAGAAAGAGTAGGAACACATACCCATTTAGTACCTGAGAGGGGTAACACTATTACATATTTTTAAGAAAAAGCCCTACAAAATGCCAGCCATTCTAAATCTTCTGAAGAAAAAGCTGAGGGTTTAGGAGAGGGAGGGAGAAGGGTATAGCTGTTTCCTAAGCAAATTGCTAGTCGTTGAAAGACTATGCTATCCCCCACATAACTTATTCTTTGGTATGTCTCAGCTCATTTCTCGCCAAAGAACAGATAGATAGATAGATAGATAGATAGATAGATAGATAGATAGATAGATAGATAGATGATACATAGATACATA
>CM053598.1:90047271-90062908 GCA_028646575.1 Pseudocheirus occidentalis | reverse complement strand
AGATAGATAGATAGGTAGGTAGACAGACAGACAGGTAGATAGATAGATAGATAGATAGATAGATAGATAGATAGATAGATAGATAGATAGATAGAAAGAGAGAGAGATGATACATAGATACATAGATGATAGATAGATAGATAGATAGATAGATAGATAGATAGATAGATAGATGGATGGATAGGTAGGTAGACAGATAGATAGCTAGATAGACAGACAGACAGGTAGATAGATAGATAGATAGATAGATAGATAGATAGATAGATAGATAGATAGATAGATAGATAGATAGATGATACATAGATACATAGATGATAGATACATAGATAGATACATACATACATACATAAATAAATGAATAAATAAGGAGGAAGATCTAGATGTGGTTCTCAAGGAAGGTTTAGTTCCGTGGTACCCTACTGTGCAAAGATGGTGAAGGGATTAGCCCAGTGAGTGTCTTACTCCTTTCTCTCACCTTTGGGGCCCAGGTCCAATCTGAATGTGGGTTCCTTTGCCTGATACTGAAATACATAGATATCCCTGAAAGTTGTAGGAAGACTATAAACAAATCAGATTGCAAGAATGACCTATGATGGAGACATATAACAGACACATAATTATTAGTGCAGTAATCTACAGGCAATCAGTAAGGTGTTCAGTTCTGCTCTTTCCCTACTACCCAACCTAGATACTGCTTCCCCCTTCCTCTCCCACCCTGGGTCTAACCTCACTTGTAGCCTTTGAACATGTTATTTCCCTTGCTCAAAAAACTTCCCTGAACTTCTCTCACCTGTAAAGAATAAAATCCTTTAACCTTGGCACCCAAGACCTAGACAATCTAGTCTCAAATGACCTGTTCAAACTTATGTCCTGATTTTTTTTTCTGGTCATAAGCTGTGATTTCATACAGGGAATGTGTGTGATGAAAACTCCTTCCAGCAAAACAGATTAAAAAACTTCAGAACTAAAAATCTTAGAGCTGTCAGGTGCACTCAGAAATTAAGTGATTTGCCTTTGTCCACAGAGTGTCACATAAATACTATTATTATTGTATTATTGTGCTGTTCTATCAGATATGAATGTCGACTCACCTCTACACACACACACCCTGAATACACTTTCCTCCCTTTCTTCCAGCCTGATTCCTACCCATTTCTCAAGGCCCAGACCTAACTCCATGTAGTCTTTCCCTAGCCCACAGTGATCTATAAAGAAGTATTTTTTATACCAATCATTTGATATATCCTGTACAACAACCTGGTATTATTATCCTTTTATTCTGTACTTTCCTTCTGACTCCTCAGGTAGACAGCAAGTTGTCTGAGGTCAGGAACTTCGTCTTGTACCCCACAGCTCAGAGTGAAAGGTCTTGCATATCAATAAATATTTATCGACTGATTGATTGATTGATTGACTCTTTCTACTCCCTCTGTGTCCTACACAGACATCCACCTATCCTGCTGCCTCCCAAAGTTCAACCTGAGTCTGAAAATCTGTCACAGAGATTCATTTCTAAGAGACTTGGTAGAGTGGTGTCCACGTTGTCTATTTTCTTAATAGTGAATATATGTGCTTTCTGAAGCCTCATTTCCTAAACTAATTTAGGCTTGTAATATATTGATAAAATCAATAAACGCTAACCTAAAAGACCTGAGATACTTTCAGGATAAAGAGGAAGTTGGCGAAAATTTTGAATAAAGTAAATTAAATATATCTTAATAAAAATGATCACATGTATACATGTGCATCCCTGATCATAGCCCCCCCACCCCCACCCCCCCACCCCCCGCCTTCTGGTATTCTCTCCCTTTGAGGATGAGTTAAGCTTAGGTGTTCCTTCTTCAATGTATCCTTCTCTAATCTGTGTGTCCGCTCTACTCTTCCCACCTAGAGAGTGACCACTCCCTCCTCAAACTTTCCTAGAATTCTTTATCTGGATCTCCTCTTTGCCCTCATCACATTCTACTGTCTGAGAAGCAATGGAGCATAATGAAAAGTATGCTGGACTTGGAGTCAGACCTGGATTTGAATACTACCTCACAGTCTTACTAGCCATGTGACCATGAGCAGTCATTTCTGAGCACCTTAAGAACTATCATGGAGACAGCTAGGTGGCGCAGTGAATAGAGCACTGGCCCTGGAGTCTGGAGGACCTGAGTTCAAATACAGCCTTAGACGCTTAACACTAGTCATGTGACCTTGGGCAAATCATTTAGCCCCAATTTTCCCTCCAAAAAAAAAAAAAGCAACATGCCCCCTTTTTGTCCTTAAGTCCTCAATCCTTAATCCTCTGCCTTACAAAGAGTGGGTCTTTAATAAATTCCTGTTAAATTGAATTGGATATTTTAAAAAACAATTATATTTAAAATTTTGAGTTCTGAATTCTATCTTCCCTTCCTCCCTCCCTGAGATGGTAAGCCATCAGATATTGGTTATACATGTGCAACTATGTAAAACATTTCCATATTAGTCATTTTGTATAAGAAGATTTGAATAAAAAAAATGAAATTTAAAAATAGTATGCTGCCATCTGCAGTCAATGAATGTCAGTTCTTTCTCTGGAGGCGGGTAATATACTTCATCGTTAGTCCTTTGGGATTGTCTTGGATCATTGTATTACTGAGAATAAGCTAAGTCATTCACAATTCCTCATCAAACAATATTGCTATTACTGTGTACAATGTTCTGGTTCTGTTCACATCATTATGCATCAGTTCATATAAGTCTTTCCAAGTTTTTTCTGAAATCATCCTGCTTGTCAGTTTTTAATGTATAATAATATTCCATTACAATCATATACCACAGCTTTTTAGCCATTCCCCCTGGGCATGTCATCAATATCCATGAACTAGATATTTTAGAGGGAGAAATATTCATAGGATCTTAGATTTAGAGCTGGAAGAAACTCCAAGATCATCTGGTTTAACTCCTTTTTATAGAAGAGGACAGCAAGGAGAAAAGGCTTGCCCGAAGACATACGGGTCTCTGTCCTTTGTCTTTAGTCCAGGTTAAAGATGTAGGACTGGAACTCAGATCTTCTGACATCAAAATCCACATCACCAACACTTCCCAAAGATCTTCTCCCCTCAATCAACACACCACCATAGAACCCTACCCTGTGACAAAGAAGTATAATTAAGCAAAAGTAATCAACACATTAGCCATATCTGAAAATATATGACTTATTCTGCTTCTGTATTCTACCACATCTCTACTGAGAGGTAGGAGGCTTACTACAGATAAGCCCCTTGAGGAAAAGAACTATTTCTTTGATTCTTTATATCCTCAGCACATAATAGGCATTTTATAAATCCATATTGATTGATAATCAAGAGTCTTTCAGTATTGGTTTCTGTTATCAAAGTAATTTTGCAAATTGGCCTCCTGGTTCTGATTATTTCACTCTAGTTCATACAAGTTTGGCATTTGCTCCTTTCCATAATTCCTCATGTTTGTGGGTTTTTTTAATAATACAAGCATATTGCTACAATCTGTTCAGTCCTTCTCCAATCATTGGACATCTGCTTTCCTTCTAATTCTTTGCTACTACCAAAAATACCGTTTTAAATATTTTTGTATATATTACAACTTCCCTTTGTCTTTGTCCTCCTTAACCTACATTCCTATTATCCTACATTGTAGGATATTGAAAGATATGTACAGTTTAAAGACTTTTTTTAGTATTATTCCAAATATTTTTCCAGAATGGCTAATCCAATCCACAGTTCCAATGATAAACATTAGCCAGCATCAGCCCCTCTAACGCTGACCTTTTTCACCCATTTCAGTGTTACCTTTTAGCTGGTGAGGCAAAACCCTAAAGTTATTTCAATTTGTATGTCTCTTATTATTAGAGATTTAGAATGTTCTATCATATGGTTGTTGATAGTTTGCATCCCTTCTTTTAAAAATTTTCGGTTACTATCTTTTGACCATTTATGTGTTGGTGAATATTGTTCTTGTTCCTATATATTTACATCAATTTCCTGTGTATCTTAGACACCAAACCTTTATCAGAGATATTTGCTACAATGTTTTCTCTCATCAACAGATTCTTTCTTTATTGTAGTTGCATTGATTTTGTTCCTGCAAAAAAATCTTTAAAAATTTTGTGTAATCCATATTGATTACTGTATTAGGGAGGAGGGAGGGAGAAAATTGGAACTCAAAATTTTATTTTAAAAATGAATATTAAAACATTTTTGTGATCAAAATTGTCTATCTTTTCTTTGTGATCACATCTATTTCTTGTTTGGTTAAGAATTCTCCCCAAAGAAGTCTTGGGTGAATTGATGCAAAGTTAAGTGAGCAGAACCAAGAGAACATTGTACACAGTAACAGCAGTATTGTAATGATAATCAGCTGTGAAAAGACTTAGTTAATCCAGTCAAGACAATGATCCAAGACAATTCCAAAGGACCCATGATAAAAAATACTATTTATCTCCAGAGAGAAAACTCATGAATTCTGAGTAGATTTAAGCGTATTTTTTCACTTCATTTTTTCTTATTAGTTGTATGTTTGTGTGTATATGTTTTCTTTTGAAACATTGCTAATATGGAAATGTTTAACATGACTTCATATGCCTTCTCAAGGGGTCAGAGGGACAGGAGGAAGAGAACTTGAAATTCAAATTTTTTTTAAATGAACGTAAAAATTCTTAATGTAATTGAGAAACATTGAATGAAATAAATAAAAATGCATTTAAAGAATTCTCCTCAAACAGTCCATTGTACTCATGTCAAATATCCCTTGGAAATGTATTGCAAAAGTAAGATGTCAATATAAACATGATTTTTGCCAAACTGCTTTCTAATTTTTCACCAATTCTTGTGGAATAAGGAATACTTACCCCTATAGTTTGTGTTCTTGGGTTTACTGGATTGGTGCTATGTTTAATTACTTCCAGGTCTTACCCATCCTGTTCCTTTGATCATTTTTTTTAAAACAGTATCAAATAGTTTTGATGATGACTTCCTCATAGTCTGCCTTAGGATCTACTAGTTTCCTATCATTTCTAGTTTTTTCATTATTTCCTTTGAGATTCTGCCACATGAATCTTGTTATTTAATTCAGTTCTATAAAGTAACTCCATGATAGTTTAATTTGTATGGCACTAGATTAGTAAACTGAATTAAGGTAATATAGTAATTTTCCTTCTTTAAAAAAGTAAAAATTGAGGCAGCTAGGTGGCAAAGTGAATAGAGCATTGGCCCTGGAGTCAGGAAGACCTGAGTTCAAATCCAACCTCAGATACTTAACACTTACTAACAGTGTGACCTTGGGCAAGTCATTTAACCTCAGTTGCCCTGCCATCACCCTCCAAAAAGCAAAAAAAAAAAAATTTTTTAAATTTAATTTAAATTAAATTTTTAAAAATAAAAAAGTTCATTGATATCTTTTTTGTTATAATATCATATTTACTGCTTTATCTCATCCTTCAACCTACCCCTTATTATAAAGGTTTTTTAATGAAGAAAAAAAAGTTAAGCAAAACTGACCAACACAGCAAAAAACTCATGTTATGTAGTGTTCTATACTCATCCTCCCCCTACCTCTGGAGAGAGAGAGAGAGAGAGAGAGAGAGAGAGAGAGAGAGAGAGAGAGAGAGAGAGAGAGAGAATTCTTTTCATATCTCTTTCTTGGAGCCAAACTTGGTCATTATAACTTTGCACCATTTAGTTTAGGTCATTCTGTTGTTTTGTAGAGTTTTTTCTGGTTCTGTTTACTTCACTTTGTTTAAGTTCTTTTCTTGTTTCTCTGTAGTCATCAGCACCAGCTGATTATTTTCTCTTTATAGCATGTTTCTATTACATTAATTTGTTAGGCATTCCCCAATCAATGGACATATACTTTTTTTAGTATAGTCATTTTTGTTGGCATTATTTATTATTATCAACACAGCAATGAGCAATGAAGATCTCTCAAATTATTTGCTGTCCTTTATTTGTAGGTGGTACAGTGGATATAGAAGCTGAACTTGAAATCAAGAATATTTCATTACCTTCTCTTGACTTTGTCATACCCCTTTCATTATATTATCTTTGACTCTTCTTTTGCCCTCATATTCTGTCACTTTTTGAGTCCCATCAGTTTTTGCTGAAATTTCTCATATCCATAACTTCCTCTCCTTTTGAACAGTTACAGCCCTAGTTTATGCCTTCCTCACCTTTTATCTGAACTGTTTTAAGGAGAACTCCCACAGGGAAAGCATTCACCTGGTGGTCAGAAGAAGGGATACAAGGACACTCTAAAGGTCTCTCTCAAGAACTTTGGAATTGATTGTGTGATATGGGAGACACTGGCACAGAACTGCTCAGCATGGTGAGCCCTCATCAGAGAAGGTGCTGTGCTTTAGGAGTAAAGCAGAATTGAAGCAGCTCAAAGGAAACACAGGATGCACAAATTTGAAGATTCCACCCCAAATGTTCACACAGACTATTTGTGCCCAACCTGTGGTAGAGCATTCGGATCTCATATTGGTCTGATCAGACACATTGAAAATTGACTTTAGCATGGTGATGTTGTTTTGGTCCTCTTTGAGAACAAAGGACACCAACCAACCAACCAACCATCTGGACCATTTAATCACCCAATTGGCCTTCCTCACTTCCAGTCTCTCTCCCCTTTCATCCTTTACTTTTTCAACATCCTTTAGCTGTTGAATTAATCTTCCCAGAGCACAGATCTGACCATGTCATTACCCTGCTCAAAAACCTTTTGTGGTTCTCAATTACCTTTCCCATGACTATACAAACTCCCTAACAAAACTATTGAATTTGCCAGGTACTCACATCTCATCAGTACCCTCTGTCCCTCTGTTTGGGTACTTTGACTTCTAGGCAGGACCATGGGCTCAAGGACTTCTGTTTAAAGAAAGCAATTGATTAGAGAAATGCAAATCAAAACAACTCTGAGGTACCACATCTCACTGATCAGATTGGGTAACATGACAAAACACAAAAATGACAAATGCTGGAGAGGATGTGGAAAAATTGGAACACTAATGCATTTTTGGTGGAGTTGTGAACTGATCCAACCATTCTGGAGAACAATTTGGAACTATGCCCAAAGGACTATAAAAAAATGCATACCCTTTGACTCAACAATACCATACAAGTGGGAAAAGGACCTATATGTACAAAAATATTTATAGCAGCTTTTTTTGTGAGTTGGAAATCAAAGGGATGCCCATCAATTGGGGAATGGCTGAACAAGTTGTGGTACATGAATGTAATGGAATACTAGTGTACTAGAAACAAGGAGCAGACAGACTTCATAATAACCTGGAGAGACTTATATGAACTGATGCTGAGTAAGGAAAGCATATCCAGGAGAACTTTGTACACAATTACAGACACATTGTATCTCTGATGACTAACTCTGATAGACTGGGCTCCTCTCAGCAATGCAAGGTTATAAGACAACTCCAAAAGACTCATGACGAAAAGGAAAATCCACATCCAGAGAAAAGAACTACAGAGTCTGTATGCAGATTGAAGCAAACTACTTTCTCTCTTTCTCTCTCTCTCTCTCTCTCTCTCTCTCTCTCTCTCTCTCTCTCTCTCTCTCGTGTTTTTTTTTATTCTTTCTCATTCACTCCTTTGGTCATAATCCTTCTTTACGACTTGACTAATGTTTAATGTGAAGGTATTTGTAGAACCTATATTTGATTGCATGTCATGGGGGGGAATAGAGAAGAGGAGAAAATTTGGAACTCAAGGGATTGTGGAACTCAGTGTTGTAAAACGTACTAAATAAATTTGCTGTCATCTTGGCTCCGCCCCTAAATAATTTTTTTTTTTAAGAGAGGACTTGGCAGAGTTTCCTCCATTTCGCACCAGTTATGCCGCTTTTGGACTTCTTTGAGACTCTCCATCATGGCACCGTACCAAGGAACTGTCCTTCCCCTTTTCCGTTCAACCCTTCCATCAGATTGTAAGGTCCTGGAGAGCAGAGACTGCCATTGTTCCTATTTGTATCTCTAGCGGTTAGCGCAGTGCCTGGGACATAGTAGGTACCCGCTAAATGTTTAGGGCAGCTAGGTGGTGCAGTCCATAGAACAACAGACCTGGAGTCTGGAAAACTCAACTTCCTGAGTTCAATACTAGCTAGCTGTGTGACCCTGGGCAAGTCACTTAACCTCATTTGCCTCAGTTTCCTCATCTATAAAATGAACAGGAGAAGGAAATAGCAAACCACTCCAGTGTCTCTACCAAGAAAACCCCAAATGGGGTCACGAAGTGTGGGACAGGATTAAAACGACTGTACAACGACATGGAGAGAGTAGAAAGCAATATATACAGTAACTACATCAGTGTAAATGTAAGAGACAATAACAAAAACCTGAAACTGAACACTGTGATTATAACATCTTGACTCCAAAGAAGATGCAAGGTCAGAGAACGTACCTTTCTCCTTATTTTACTTTGGAGACGGCTTTATCTTCCTGAGCTCAAATCCAGCTTCAGACACTAGCTGTATGACCCTGGGCAAGTCACTTAACCCTATTTGCCTCAGTTCCCTTACCTGTGAAATGAGCTAGAGAAGGAAATGGCAAACCCTTCCAAGAAAAGAACAAATGGGATCATGAAGAGTCAGACATGACTGAGAAATGACTGAACATATTCATTGAGTTCAAATTAGACAATGACCAGGTATGTGTCCTTGTATAAATCATTCAACCTCCACCTTCCACAGTTTTCTCATCTGCAAAATGGAGGAAATAATAGCACCTATAGTTCAGGTTTGTTACCAGAATAAAATGAGATCATGTTTGTAAACTGCTTTTTAAATCTTAAAGTGCTCACTTAAATGCTAGTTGTTCTATAAATGTTTATCACAGTTTTCTCATGGAACCTCTATTCACACTACACAGAACATCAGGATTTTGCAAAACTCAGTTTGTCACACACCTATCATTACTGAATTTGGGATCCTCTACCAAAGTATCAGTGATGAGATTCTAACCCAGGAGCCCCTAACTGATTATGGGAATAATAAGAGAGAAAAAGGGAGGGTGAGTGAGTGTGTGTGTCTGTGTGTAAGGAGTTTCTGGGAACTTTAAGTATAATTCCAAATTGTTTTCCAAAACAGTTGAATCAATTGGCAGTGGCTTTGGCTGAGAATCAACATCAAAATCCCAGCCCCTGGTGGGATAGCTTTCTTCACTATGACCCCCTGGTGACATTGTGATTAACCACTCCAGATCAGTCCCCAGAAAAAGTTTTCTAGTATCAGCACCCAGGTCACCTGCTTCTGTTCCACAGGCCTTGCCTCTGGCTAAGAAATTCAAGTCAACACATATTAAGTACTGGATTTGGATCATGAAGGACCTGACTTGGAGTTCCACTGCTGACACTTATTACTTATATGACCCTTAATCTTTCTGAGGCTCAGTTTCCTCTGTCTAGTGGAGTTGTTGCTGCTACTGTTGAGTAATTTCAGTCATGTCTGACTTTTGGTGACCCTGTTTGAGGTTTTCTTAACAAAGATACTTTAGAATTTGCCATTTCTTTTTCCAGTTCATTTTACAGGTGAGGAAACTGAGGCAAACAGGAGTGACTTGTCCAGGGTCACATAGCTAGTAAGTGTTTGAAGCCAGTTTTGAACTCACAGACTCATCTTCCTGACTCTAAGCCCAGTGCTCTACCCACTTTGCCATCTAAACTCCCCTCTCATGGAAATAATAAAAGTTATTACACATATAGCATAAAACACTATAGAAATTTCTTTTTTCTTCTTCACCTTCTCCTCCTTTTTCTTCTCTCCCTCCTCTTTCCCCCTCTTCCTCTTTTTTCTTACTCTTACTCCTTTTTTTCTTTTCCTCTTTTTCTTTCTCTTCCTCCCCCCCACTATTGTCACCATATGCAACTACTACTCCTTAGCTCACCTATGTGTCTTCTTCAACACGAATGAGTAGATGAGTTCAGGTTCAGGCTGTTGATGTTGTATAATTTTATTGTAGTGCAAGGGACTCTTGGGGTTACAGATTCTAAATGCATTAGATTGTGGCCACAGAGACACTTAAAGAACTTTAAAAATTCTTTCTGGCTCCCCTTCTTATTTTCCCCTCTTTTCTAATGACAATCCACAGCCAAAGTGATTTCTCTCAGTTCCCTTAGTTATTGAAAAAGCAAAGAAGTCCTTTCTTTCTATGGCCCAGGACTCATTAGTTCTAAGGGAAAATGACTTTCCTAGAAGTCATCTGAGCTCAGACAGTTGTTTCTTTGGATTCTGACCCCAGAGCTTCCCTGATTCATCTTTTGTTTTCCCTAGGACACAGATCCACCCAACAATTTCAGAATCACATAATCTCAGAGTTGGAAGGGACCTTAGAGGTCTAGTCCAGGGATGGAGAACCTGCAGTCTTGAGGCCACAGGTGGCCCTCTGGGTCTTCAAGGGCAATGCTTTGATAGAATCCAAACTTCACAGAAAATTTGGATTCAGTCGAAGGGCCGCACTTGAGGACCTAAAGTGCTACATGTGACCTCAAGGCCACAGGTTCCCCTTCCCTGGTCTAAGTCCAAATTGTAACTGCTAAGAAGCTCTTCTGTGATATCTCCAAAAAGTGCTCATTTAACTTCTGCTCTGAATAAAGGGATGGGAAGAGAAGAAGCATTTATTAAGTGCTTAGTACATGGCACCATGCTAAGTACTTTACAAATATTATCTCATTTGATCCCCATGACAGCCCTGCAAGGTAGATACTGTTATAATCTCCATTTTACATTGAGGAAACTGAGACAAATAGAGGTTAAGTGACTTATTCAGGGTCCCACTGTTTGTATCTGAGGACAAATTTGAACTCAAGTCTGACTCCAGACCCAGCATTCTATCTACTGCACCATCTAGCTGCCTAAAGGGGAACCTATCACCTCCCAAGGCAATCAATTCCACTTTGGGAGGACTCTCATTTTCTTTTAAATGACTCTCATTATTAAGAACTTTCCCCTTATAGCAGGGCTAAGGGCGCTTCCATTGATTGTTCCTAATGCTAAGATTATCCCCAATTTACAGTTGAGGAAACTGAGGCAGTTTCCCTCTAGGGCAAAGCTGGACCATTCTGATTTGTCTTTTAATGGATTGCCTTTCAAATACTTAGAAACAGCTCCCTCCCCTTCCCCCCCCCTCCAAGTCTTCCCAGGTTTTTAACTGATCTTCATAGGAATGAACTGATTACCCCACCTCCTGGACCTCTATTCCTTCAACTCATTAATGTTCTTCCTCAACCAAGGTACTCAAAACCTATACTCTAGATGAGGGCAGAGTACAGAGGGAACTATTATCTTGCTAATCATGAACATTATGCTTTCACATCCTTTTAAAAAATGTATTGATATCTTTTGTTTTTATGTCATATTTATTTCTAAATACATTTCCCCTTCTCCCTGCTATGAGTCATCCCTTGTAACAAAGCATGATAATAAGAATAGCTAAATATTTACTTCTTTGGTGCTTGCAAGGTGCTAAATGCTTCACAATTATCATCTCATTCAGGCCCTTCCCAAGGGCCTCATCACTTCTAAATTCACCACCTCATTGCTAACTCACATCTTGATTGACTTCACCCCACCCCAGCCTCTTCTCCCCTCAGTTGAGAGAGCTAGAGGGTAGCATATCAAATTCCTCCCAATGCCTTCCTCTACAGAGGGAAGAAACTGTACTCCCAGATCACTCCACTTTGTATCTGCTGTCCTGCCTGTTTTCAAAGATGCCCCTGCAACAGGTGTCCCTTGCTACCCTCCCACCTTTCCTGACCCCTTTTGTGTGTTGTCTCCTCCTGCAGATTGTAAGCTTGGTGAGGGCAGGGACTGTCTTTCCTCTCATTAATTGTATAGCCAGTGCTTTAACATAGGTCCTGACAAATTGTAGACAGACAATAATAAATGTTTATTAGATTATTGGTTTGTTGGATTGAATTGATCATCACTGTATCAGTCAAGAAATTTTAGGTTTAGAAATGTCAAGCAGGGGGCAACTAGGTGGCGCAGTGAATAGAGCACCGGCCCTGGAGTCAGGAGTACCTGAGTTCAAATCCAGCCTCAGACACTTAACACAAAAAACTAGCCATGTGACCTTGGGCAAGTCACTTAATCTCAACTGCCCTGCAAAAATAAAAAGCAAAAAAAAAAAAAAAAAAGAAATGTCAAGCATCAAGAATATCCCAAGAAAAGTACACAAAAATGTAAATGTAAAAAACCACCACCACCAAAAACGCCCTACAAAGTAGATGCTCTGATTATCCCCATTTCACAGATGAGAAAACTGAACCAAATAGAAGAGGTTAAGATACTTGACCGGGGTGACACAACCTGTCACCTGTTAGCCTGTCTGAAGCTAAATTTGAATTCAGTATATCCACTAATCTGCACAGCAGCTGAGTCTGACTATATATATATATATATATATATATATATATATATATATATAGTGCTCCACACTAATAGTTCCCCACTTCTACAAAGAAGGAGAAGGGGAGGGAGGAAGGTCCATCTTTTTTCTTCTGGGTCTAGGCTGTTTCTAATAACACAACAATCAAGGTTGTTTGGTTTGTTCTGCGCTTATGATTCTTTTACATTCTTGTCTTTTCTTGAAGCATGCTTAATGTTTCACAAAATTTACAAACCCACAGTTTCTCTGCTGATATAGTGAAAAGACCATTAGGCTTGGAGTCAGAAGACCTGGTTCCAGGCTTTGCCATAGACTACCACCTAGGGTAAATCAACTTCAATTTTCTCATCTGTACAAAGAGGCTAATTATTAGCTGGAGTCAAGAACACCTGAGTTAGAATCCAACCTTAGCTACTTACTAGGAGACTCTGGGTAAGTCACCTAACCTTGTTTGCCTCAGTTTCCCCATCTGTCAAATAAGCTAGAGAAGGAATTAGCAAACCATTCTGTTACCTTTGCCAAGAAAAACCCAAATGAGGACACAGAGTCAGATACTATTGAAACAATGAGCAACAAAACCAAAATGGGGATAATTATAGCATCCATCTCCCAGGGTTGTCTTGAGGATCAAATGAGATGATATTTGTAAAGAACTTCTCATAGTTTCTGGAACATAACTGACGCTTAATAAATGTTCCTTCCCCCCTCCCCCCCACCTCCCCATCCTAATAATTGCCCTGCTTATCTCCCAGGGCTGTAATTGGAATGAATTGAGATAATGGATGAAAAAATGCTTTGAACCTACACCAAGATATAAATGTCAGCTAAATAACAACAGCAGCAGTAACAGTAAGAGCCAGCTTTTATACGGCCCTTTAAAATGTGCAAAGCACTTTACAAACACTACTTCATATGAATCCTCCCAACCACTCCGTGAGGCAGGTTCTATTATTAGCTCCGGTTTAAAAGCCCCAAGTGTTATTAGCATACTCAGGTTACAGAATTAACTAACTTACATTTCAAGGCTTCATTGTTTTCTCAGATAAACATTAGCATAAAACATTAACATATCTATAACCCAATTACACTCTGCTCCCAGTCAGGACGCCCTCCCCTCTTTTACTCTCAATCCACATATACTTTAAAGTGGAGGGGAATGAGACTGGGGCAGGAGGGTGGGGGGGGAAACCTGGCTGGTGGGGCTGGGGGGGTTTGACCTTAGCCTTCAACCAGCTTCCTTCAGAGACCTTTCAGTCTGAAATCCCCGGTTGCTTCTCTGACGACGGTATCCTTGGGCTTATAGCCATTTTCCCTTCATTTTTAATTAGTGCCCCTTCCCCTGAGGTAATGAGTCTACAAAACAATACAAATAAATATTTGCAGTGTTAGCAAATTCTAGCCTGGAATGAAATGCAGAGAAGTCAGTTATTGCTATACAGTCTGGTGGCTTAGGCTGGTTTGACTAGACGAGCTATCGAGTTAGATTGATTCATAACAGTTCTAATCCAAATCTCCTCCAAACTAACCAGCTCTCTCCTTTAGTGCCCCAGGCTAGAGGTTGTTCTGTGCTTTGCTTTTTGTCTCAGACTTTCAAGGCTACTCCCAATTATAAAGCCATAAGAGCCTTCCCATTTTCACCATATACTACACTTGGATTAAATGGTCCTGCCCTTCACTGGATTCTTGCCAGACATTCTCTTCTCCAGGTCTCTTCTGTCTGCCTGAACAGATTTTCCCATCTTCTTTAAAAAAAAAAAAGACTCCCATTTTCGAAACTTTTCTAATTCACTTGCTTCTGATCAATTAACATTCCTGTTTGGCTTCTTCTATGCCTGCTCCAACCAGCATCAAATCAAACTGCTTTGTTTTTTCCTTACCCAGTTTTTCAAACAACTTCCCTTTTCTCATCATTCCTGATTTCCTTCCCTTACTCCATCTGCCCATAGGATCATCCATCTAGAGCTGAAGGGTACCTCCAAGGTTAGCTAATCCAACTCCTTCAATTTATAGATGAAGAAATTGAACCTGAGGTAGAATTAGTGACTTGTCCAAGGTCACACAAATAGTAAGTACCTAGGTTTCTGCTTGACATTCAGTGGATCCTCAGACAAAGAGATGACCTCTAAGCTCTCTTATAGTTCAAAGTCCTGTGATTTTATAGTCAATCCAGATAAGCTAGTAACAGATGCCAGGATAAGGAGGAAGAATCTTTCTCCCTCACTAGAAACATTAACATACTTTAAAACCACATTTACATTAAGATTGTTCTTGTTTTCCCAAATGGTGCTACTAAGTTTTGGTAAAAGAAGTTTTGACTATAGATGGTCTCCAACTCTGATGCACCAAAGTAAGGTTGAAGTATGTGCATTCCATCCAAGGGTCTGTGCAGAGGTTAGGGGTACTCATGTTTCCCTGGTCCGTCAGCAGCTACTTTGGTTGATGGGCCTGATGATGGGAAAGCCTCCACCTGACAGCCCCCTACTCAGTTAGCTAACAAACACACCAGAGCCCTGGGAGATGCTGGACTGAGGAATGGTTTCCCAAGGGAGAGAAGCCCTATCACTCAGATCGTTTCGAGGCAAACTAGATAGAGCATATGAGGAGGCAAAAAGTATGAAAACATTAAGGTAGACAACAGTTAGATTTGTTCAGCACAATCTTCCCCATTCCTAGCAGCTTAGAACAGGACAGTGGCATTCCCACATCTCTGCTGGAAGAAATTTCCCTCCCTTAAATCAGAAAAGAGGGGGAAAACACATTTCAAAATAAAGAATGTTTTTCTTTGTAGCTGAGAGCAAACATCCCTGATGGCTTTAACATCTGTCCACCAATATGGACAGAGGAACAGGCAGCTCACACACTTTTGTGACCAACACATGTACAGATGTACAGTGCATAGGGTCAGATGATAAATCCATGAATATAAAAACAAGAAAATGTCTTCTCTCTGTGGCTTTTTCTCTTGCCTCTAATCTCCAACACCCACCAAGTGGATTTCTCTGAGGCAAAGAAATACGAGTTCTAGGAAGAAAACTCTATATACCACCCAGAAGTTCAAGTCAGGCTGCTGGGCAAAAGTGGGAGGTATTGGTAATCTCTGGATTACAATTACTTAATCATAAACAATGAATAAAGACGACCTCTCTCTCTCTCTCTCTCTCTCTCTCTCTCTCTCTCTCTCTCTCTCTCTCTCTCTCTCTCTCTCTCTCTCTCTCTCTCTCTCTCTCTCTCTCTCTCTCTCTC
>CM053598.1:90035571-90047171 GCA_028646575.1 Pseudocheirus occidentalis | reverse complement strand
CTCTATCATATGGTTGTTTCTAGAAAGCCATTTTGTGAATCTTAAATCACTGTATAACTCTGAATTATTGTCATTATCATTATCCTTGAGGCAGCTTTCAGACCTGTTATTAGCTTGACTTTTAATTCTTAATAATTAATGTAATATGCTCTGTTCCTTTGTCCACCTGTTTTGGTATCTATATATAAAGAATTTATATATAATTCTGATTTCCTTGAGAAAAAGGCATCATTACTCCCCAGAATTTCAAGAAAGGAATAGAAGCCTTGTTTTGGAACTGCAGACTCAAGAGTTTCTGTCTCTGGCAAATCAAACTGAAATTCAAGGGGATAGTGAGAAACACGTGCTTCTGAGTCCCAGTTCTCTCATCTGTAAAATAGAAAAAATAATACTTGCCTTCCCTAATGGGGCTGTTCTGAGAATCAAAGGAGGTCACATTGCCAAAAACCTTTAGATAACCATGTGAACCAGTGTTAGTAGGAGAAACAAATAATATGGATACCCCAACAATTACAGGATCATGGGTTTAGGAGGGACCTCTGAAAGATTCTGACCCAGTCCCCTAATTTTATTTAATTTAACCCAAAGAGGTTAAGTGACTTGTCCATTTGTCATATAGGGTAAGAAGCAAGCAGTCAGAGGGTGAATTTGAATCTAGGTTCCTTACTGGAGAAACAGCGTTCTTTCCCCTCTGCTTTGCTTTCCAGTGGCTAGGCTATCTGAAGACCTTTGTTAATGCCTTCTATTCCTTAAATTATTGCCCTCCACGAACTCCTGGCCTCATTCAAAAAGAAAAGACTTTGAGTACACAACCCTTTACTTCTTTGGTTCCATACCATCAATGATGACCTTCCCACCTCACAAAACAAGTTTATTCTGCTCTGCTATAATCCACTTATAGAATAATTTTGTTTATTATAGTGTCTTTGTTGTACCTTATCCCTCTAGTGGGTTGTAAGCTTCTTCAGGGCAAGGAACAAATCTTATCTAAACATTTCATTTCCCCCTGGAGGTACCTAACTAGAGTTTGTTAAATTTAAAAAAAAAAAGTGATAATACCTGAACTATTAAACAGAATTAGATGGACTTGCTGCCTCTGAGTAAATGGAAATTAGTTGTTGAGCAAGGGACCAGTCTGGATTTCTTGATTCCAAGGACACATAGACATTCTCATTAAGATCAATTGTGTCTAGGTCAGTCAGTAGATCAACAGGTATTCATCAAGCCCTACTATGTGCCAGGCACTGTCTTAAGACCTGGGAATATAAATACAAGCATAAAGAAAGATAGTTAAGGGCGGCTTGGTGGTGCAGTGAGTAGAGCACTGGCACTGGAGTCAGGAGAACCTGAGTTCAAATCCAACCTCAGACACTTAACACTTACTAGCTGTGTGACCTTAGACAAGTCACTTAATCCCAATTGCCCTGCTTTCCCCCTCCAAAAAAAAAAGATAAATTGTTATAAAAGTGAGTAATGAAGATCTAACTGTGGTGGTATTGGTAATTTCACTTTCAGAAAGAGCTAAACAGCCCCTCAATCAGAACAACTTAACTCTCAGAGACTCATTACTCTTAGTTGAGATAACCAAGCAGAATCGGAACCACCTGGGTCTAGGAACCCTACTCAACTGCTCTCTGAGGCCCAGAAGGAAGAGAAAGCAGTGCTGAGTTCAGATTGTATGTACACGCACACTTCAAAGCTGACAGGAATGTAAAACAGGTGCTAAAGCCCCTACTGACTTACTCAATATAAGCAGCAGGTCAGGCCATAGGCTAGCAGCTATGAACCACAAACAGAACAGGCAACCATAGCTCCACCTTCCCCAGACTCAGAGGAATTGCTGTCCTAGATCCTGCAACAGATAGCAAATCCCTCTAGGGCAGAAACGGAGGTCCTAGTTTCTTCCCAGTATTCCCAGGTCTATGCTCAGTGTATTGCGGACCTCTGGGCTGAGTAGGCCATCGATTCCCAGGTCTGGTTTCAAGCTGCCCCGGGGTGCCTTTCTTTCTCCAATTACCTGGGTACTTGAAGAGCGATAGGGTGGGGAATAAGGGGAGGGAGGGAGACAGGAAATTTGAATCCACTTTAATTTTAGAATAACAATAATATCCTCTTAAATTTGTTCAGGCTGGCTGTTAACTTTTCTTCTGGCTTTCTGAGAGTTCAGAACTGCTGTAAGTGAAGGATGTTATCATGGAATCCAATTCATAACAATACTTATTCAGCTTCAAAAAGTTAAGCTATCTCACCCAAAGACAGGTTCTGTATAGAAAGAAGGCTTGGACAAAATGCGTAGCTTTATCATCATTTTCATTCATGGGATACGTCATGTATTTGAAGAGGTCTTATATGCTAATCAAACCCTGTCCCCAAGCACCCTCACTGTGGGAAGGATGTAGAAAGGCTAACCATCACCCAACAAGGAGGTCTTGATCTGCCAAGGTAACCCCAAACACCAACCCTTCTAGACTCCAGTGCTGAATTCCTTTTTTGTGTATTCATTTTTTGGCTTTCCAAACAAGGGACCAACCTTGGCTTCAGGAAAGGAAGGAGCAGTGAGACAGGGGACCAAAAGTGGGGGAGAATGGACCCAAAGACACCCCCCAGAGAAGCGTAAGCTATTTTAACTCCTTTAATCTGGTAGTCTCTTATCTTCTGACTGCTTCTTCTACTCCACCATCAACCTCTCTACTTCTGCCTTTCTCATTCCCCATCCCTCCCTCCCCACTTGAAACCCTGGGAAAAAAAATAAAGAAAAGTACACCAACCAAGAAGCATTTCACTTCATTGTGTTTTCCAGCTAGACCTGAACAGACTGCAATCAATTCAACCCTCTCCCTCCCTCCCTCCCTCCCTTTCTTCCTCTCTCATGTCCCCTTTGTTTTTTCTCAGATTGTGTCTTCAGCCTTAGGAAAATGCCTGTTACCTCCCGACAGCAATGGAGTGACAAGAAGCTTCTGTTGCTGGCCACAAACACAATGTGCCTGTGATGGGTGTCCAGGTCCCTTGGAGCTTGGGAATGCCATGGGGTTGGGCTCCCCGGTTCACCATCCCTTAGAAACATCCCCCTTTTGCTTTTCTGTCCAGGAGTTATCTTTCCAACATCAAACAGGATTTCCCAGCCCCAATACTGAAGTGTTTTTATTTCAAATTTGAGTAAAATATGGAGACTTGGAGCCAGTGAGGATGAGGGAGTATATCTTTTTTCACTTTCGAGATCATTGAGTGGGATCTATACTCACAATGATAACTATAAAACTCTACAATTTTCCACACTATTAATTCTTGTGAAAGAAATACAGGTTTTTAGTATGTATTTATAAGAACTTTTGGAATTGTATCCAAGCTATTAGCTCATCCAGCTCAGATCTGTACAAAGTTTCTTCCCTAATCCTAAAAGATATTGCTGTGGAATTCAGTAACCAGTTATCTCACTTTCCTCGAATGCAAACTGTTGCCACTCCTATACCTATCCATCAGGTTTCCCTCAGTTTCTTTATCTGTAAAATTAAGGAGTTAAAGACTCATCTCTAAAATAATTTCCAGAATTTACAGTCTTTGGATCTATGAATGAGAATAGGGGTGGTGATGACATTGAAGATGATTGTATGGTGAAAGAGAAAAATGTAAGAACAGTTCAAATATGGATGGAAATGTTTTTCCTTCTTTATTACCTCATTCTACCTCACCAAGTCTTCAAAAGGGAAGCCGAGGCAGCTACATTTCACAGAGAGAAGAACTGAAACAATAAGAAATGAAGGAACATTGACAAGAACATGGGGGAAGACTTTCAATTCCAGGCTCTTGCTAAGTATGCCCCCTAACTGGAAATTTTCCAAAATGTATGGTTTTTACTTACCTAGTTCTTTAAGCAGTTACTTCAGAGTGGTGCTGAAGTGCCCTGGCTGGCACAATGGAGGCTCGCTAGGTGTAGAAGGACTTGGGTTTGGAGTATTTTTCATTGAAACCAATAGGAGCAAATCAGAAGGACAGAAGTTGGAACTGCAAAGTGGTTGATGAGTATGGATGATAATGTCAAGATTAACTGACAGGTTAGGGGATTTGTGATATTCCCTGACTTCTTGGTTATGACCCAAACAAAAGCGTTGGTTTTTAAAGTAGAATAAAGATATTCTTTATTCTACTGCTACCACCTCCAATGTAAATAACATAAGCTGCTATTGTATTGTAGGTCCTGATTTCAGTCTCTGAGTCATGTACCCGACCTCTAGGAAGAGGGTTCTCATTTTCATCTATTTGTTTGTTTGTTTGTTTATTCCTTCTTCCTTTTTCCCATTTGTTTGTTTTCTTTGGACAATACTCCCAAGTCAAGAAAGTAAAGTGAAACAGAAGGGAGGTGGGTCATCAGTCTGAAGGGACTGGGTCACCGGTAGTAAGAGAAAGTGGTAATCATTGGGTATCCTCTGGGGATTCCGCAGACACCTGGAGGACTTTGTGCTCATTTTCCTGTGGGCTAGTTGTAAGCCTGTGACAGGAGTGTAAGAGACCACTGTCAGGTTTAACACCAAAATTTAATTTTCTGAGAGCTTGTTCTTGGCCCTGAGACCTTTAACTAGCCCCAGGGACCCAACAGGGAACAACAGGAGGCTGGCAGTCCTTTCCTCTGCTTTCTGCTGTGGTACTTATAACCTTTGTGTGACCTGGGCCCCCCAGCTGGAAAATGGAGAGGATGGCACTTGCCATATCCCTCCTCCCCACAGACCCCTGGGGAGAATTAGGGAATGGCTATCTCAGGATCTGGGAATGAAAGAGAATATATTAACACAAAATACTCCTGCTTTTTAACCCCACAGAGTTCCAGGGAAACCTAATCTGATGGCTTCAGATCCACTTACACTCACTGCATTGATGATAAATGTTAATTAGTGACATTGACAATTGTCATTTTCTTTGTAAACCTATTTGGTGACCAGGGGCTTGAGGAATCTTGCTACATGAGCCTCCTTTCTTTGAACAGTAAAATCCCGTTCTACCAGCCAGACACAGACAGGAACCCTGCCCTGACCAACTGTGTACCTTACCTAAAAACCAAGCGGCACGGCAACAGGATCACAGTATTGTAGATTGGGAGCTAAAGGAAACTCAGAGGTCATCAAATCCAGCCTCCATCATTTTACAGACCAGAAAACTGAGTCCCCAGAAGATAAAATGACTTACCCCGAGTCACATCTGGACCAGAGCCAACTGACCCAATTATAGTGTTCAAGTTCTTAGACCTATAGACCATGCCTAGACAAGCCGAAGGTGAGGTAAAAGCAGGTAAAGGCAGGTAAAGTGCGGCAAAGCAGGCAAGCTACAGTAGAATACAATAGACACTACAACGTATTTCCTTTCCTCTGAGCCTGAGTCTAGAACTTGTTGGACACAGTAACCAGGGTAGCACTCTTCATCAGTTACATTATTCATTCAATACCCACAAGATTTAGGATTAAAGATTCTCCAATCCAAACCTCCAAAGTAGTAGTTGAACATGTAAATCTAGAAAAATGACTTTTTACAAGTCACACAACTTGTAAAAGCAGAGCCAACTTAGGGAAAATCATCTAGATGGTAAAAGTTCTCAAGGGTAGGGATCCAACCATATTTTTCTTTATATTTTCCACAGAGTTTATTTATGTGTATGCTCAACAGATGTTTGCTGAATGAAAAAATTTGTGAAGAAATTCCCTGATTTGTATCTAGGGAAAAAGAAGGGTAAGAATGTGACTTGCATGAGGTCTCACAGTGGATTCAGTGACTGAACCAGGACCAGAAGTCTCAGTTCCAGCTTCTAGAGTTTTGTTCTACTGCCTAAAGTCCCTTTTCTTTCTTTCTAGAGCAGGAATTCTTAACCTGAGATCCATAAATTAATTTTTTAAATACATTCTTAAAACATTTTGGGTAACTTTCCATATAATTGTTTTACCTTTGTAATCCTATATGTTTTATTTTATACATTTCAAAACATTATTTTGAGAGGGGATTCATAAGTTTCATCACCAGACTACCCAAAGGGTTCAAGATTAAAAATAAAAAGTTAAGAAACCCTGGTTTAGAGCATGCTTTAAAAACCCCTTCACTTCCAGATTAAAAGAGTCAGAAGTTAGGTTAAGAGGAGATCTGGATCACATCTTAATTGCATCGAGCTAATCTTATGCCTTGACCTCTGCCCTTCTTTTAGTCTCTCCTGATGTCCCCATGGCCACCTTGGGCCATACCTATCCAAATCACATTTCTTCAAGTCCTTAATTTTTTTATGGGGGAGTACTTTGCGGGGGGGGGGGGGGGCGGCGGACTGAAACTAGGAACTAGTAAAGGGGAGCATCTGGCTCCTTTCCTCAGAAGTTGCCTCCCCAGGTCTGGGCCCACTCCTTACAAGAAACCAAGCCCTCATCTGGCACTCCAGCTCCCTAGCCTTCTTCTTCTCCTTCTCCTTCTTCTTTTTAATGGTTGCTGTTTGTTTCCATTTGCCCCTTTTAGTCTCTAGGTTTTCCTTGGCTCTGATGTCCCCCTGCTGCACAACAAGCCCTTCTGATCTCTGTGAAAGGCAAACCCGTGTCATTCTTCCAGATCATCATTGTATGGCATGTTTTTATATCAGCCTGACAAAGGGCTATTTGATCAGGGGGTATGGTGTGTGATTGTAAGAAATTCAGCTAGTCGGTGGCAACCATTGTTCCCCCACGGCATTCTGACCCCATTCTGTTCCAGGGAAAACTCCCTGAGAGTGGCCTCTATTCATGGAGCAGCCTCAGTCCCCAACCGCACTCCCGGAGCATGCTCAGTGCAGAGGGTTGGTGTGTGTCACCGACAGCAGCCAGCCCACAGCCACCCTTTAACTCTTTCATCAGCATTAGGTTTCCAGCGCCCCAGCTGTTATCACTGCTTCGAGCTCAGGGGGTTACAGATACAAGGCTGCTCTCCGCTCTCCCTCTTATCTCAGAGAAATTTAACCTTCCTTTGAAATGGTCATTTGGAAATTACCCGTCTGCTGCTTACAGCCCAGCAGGCCTGGTTCACATGCCCTGCCCTCCTCAGTTTTCCTTCATAGGCGAACTCCACAAAGCTCTTGATGGCTCCTTATGTCCGTTCCCAGTAGCCCAGGAGGAGTGCAGACCTTCCTGCTTCACCTCTTGTCTCTCTGTACTTTCAGGGACTCAGAGATCTGGAGGTTTTCCATATAGACCAGTTCATCTCGACTGTCTTTCTAGTAGTTCTCTGTTGCATATGGGAAATACCCAAGCTCCTTGGTTTTTAGTGCCTGGCACTGGGACTCCATTGTTGTTTTTTTTTTATTTTCTTCCTTCTTTCCTTCATTCCTTTCCTCCTGCCTGCTTTCTCCTACCCTCCTTCATTTCATTCCTTCCTTCTTCCTTCCTGCCTTCATCCTTTCTTTTCTTCTTTCTTTCCTCTCTTCTTTCCTTCTTTTTTTCCTTCCTTTTTTCCTCTCTTCTTTCCATTAGCAACATTTATTAAGAGCCAGTTGTGTTAGAAGAAAGGCACTTTACAGGTGTAGAGCCCTGTAGTTTTCAAAGTACTGTTGCATGCATTCTTCCAGGAGAGTCCTCTTCTGATGCCTTATTATTTAGCATGACCAGGATGGCCAAAGGGTGATGAGTTTGAGGCCCATACAAACTCTCCAAGACCTTTTACTGAGCCATAGATGAGTTATGATCTGCATTGGTGAAGGATGCAACATGAACCCTTGAAGTATTCACATACTCAAATATTCAAATGCATTATTTAATCCTCACAACAACCTTATAAGGTAGGTAGGCCATGTCTGTTCATTTTACAGATGAAGGAACTCAGGTTCAAAGAGGAAAATACCTTGTCCAAAGATAAAAGCAAAATTAGAATCAGATCTCCTAATCTGACAGATGAAATGAAACTGGCCAAAATAGGGGTCCTAGCACCAATCTCTGAGGACTCCTTTCTTATTAAAAAAAAAGGATTTATTTATCTCTACTCTTGTTTCCTCTCTCTGATTCAATTCTTCATGATAAAAATCTCCAAAATTCCACAGGCAGTCAATTTTTAAAATACCTTTTGACATAGAACCTTGTTAAAAGTACTTAACAATAATAAAAAAAATAAATTGTTTATAATTATTTACATTTGAACTAATTTAATAGATAAAATATGATGATAATTTTTAGTCACTCCATGTCTCTATCATGATTTTGTACATTCCTTTTCATTCTTTTTTCCTATTATGTGATTTTAGCATCTACTCAGTTTTGTTTCTGCTTTCATCACTTTGTATTTTTCCATAAGGCCTTTCCAAATTTCTTTACATTCCTCACACTTGTTGGTCTTAATTGCTTTATGGCATTCTATTCTATTAATGTAGCACAATTTATTTAACCATTCCTCTATTATTGGATACTTAGGTTGCTTCCAGGGGGGGTTTTGCAGTTACAATTAATGTTGCTATGAAAATCTTTGAACTCAAAGTCTTTTTTTACATTCACTGGTTCCCTTTATCTACATGCCTATTTATCCCTCAAAGAACTCCAATAAATTAGTCAAGCATGATTTCTCCTTGCAAAACCATGATGCCTTTCTCTCAATAGAATTTTTTTGTTGTTGTTAAACTATTCAGTTATTCTATACTTGATTATAGACTTCACCAGTCTGCCCCACATACAGGTGAACAACTCATCAATTTGTGATTCCCTAGGTTCTCCATGGAGCATGGCAACTAGGTAAGGCAATGGGGGTTTTGCCTTTGTACCCAATATGCAGTAGAGTGCATTTCTACATTATGTCAGTCTTACAGCCCTCTGTCCCACTCCTCTCAGCTTGGACAAACACCAACAACTACTTGGCACCTACCTACCTCCTCCTAACCCTACTGCTACCTTCTCCCACCTCCTTTTAGGGATTGCGCAGCATTACTATACCCAAGTAGGGCAGATGGTCCTATCCCTGTCAACTGACTTTGTCCTGAGCCTCAGAATTCCTGATTATGGTTCTACTCTGGAACTCTTCTTATGGAGAAGAAGAAGGGCCATATTCAAAATCTGTCAGTCCTCTGGAACTGGAAATGTACAAACAGAAATTTACACAATTTATTACAACCAAAAGTTTCTCAATTTCATCCTGGAGTTACTTCAAAATTCTGATACTTTCTCCCTCCTCAGATGACCTTTTATTTACTTAACTGTACAAGTACTATTTCTCTGATATTTCTCTTCATATTTGTACCTTCAATACCTGGCATAGAATTTAATAAATGTTTCTGGAAAAATTGATTTTAATCTATTGTCAATATCTTATCTACATTTGTTCTTTCAGTTTGCCATATAACACCGTGAGTATCTACTACTATTTGATCTTGCACCTCCAATCTGTCCACTCTGGGACCCACTTTAGAAGTGGGAATCTCCCTCATATCTTTTTGGATAAAAACAAAGGGAAAAACTTTATTTAACGTGGCAGGCAACTGCTTTTAATCCCTGAACATTCCTTTTGCCCACATACATCCAGGGGTCCCAGAAATTTTCTGACTGGATTCCCTCTCTCTTAGGGTCCTCAAAAAAATCTATTTTTGATGGCTTCAGGGCCACTTTTAAGGTAGCATGTTAATCTTTTGGCTACTTAATTTCTGGTTTACCCTTGTCTAGCCTTACTTTGTGGGACTCTCTGTTCTGTTACTTGGGTTCTTTCCACTTTTGAAAGATGCTTTTCTTCCCTTGCAGTCACATCTTGGACTTATTTTTGGACAGGGTTATAAGACTTTAGGACAAAGGGATATTCCTCTTGAACATTTTTTACCAGTGACTAGGACGAAAACATATATAGCACATTTATCAAATATGTAGATGATATAAAGGTAGGAGAAATAGTTCATATATCATATGACAGAATCAGGATCCAAGCAATTTTAACAGGTAGGAATGATGAGCCAAATGTAACAAGATAAAATTTAAGAGTAATAAATATAAAGTCCTGACCTTAGGTTAAAAAATTTGATTGCATATGTACAAGATAAGGAAGACATGGTTAAAAAGCTGAGGCTGTAAAAAAAAGACCTGAGAATTTTCATTAATCTGACTACAAGCTCCGTATAAGTCTGGGTCAATAATGTGACATGGACACTTAAAAATCTAAAATAAACTGAGACTTCAGAAATGGATTTTAGTGATAGTCTCACTGTTTTCTACCCTGCTCAGACCACATCAAGAGTATTACATGCCACATTTGAGGATGGGCATTGACCAACTGAAGCACAGCATTGGCAAAAGGGCCACAGTACTGAAAGAATTCAAAACCATGTTACTTGCAAGAAGCCTTTCCCAATCTCCCTTAAAGCTAGTGCTTCCCCTCGAAGATTATCTACAATTTCATCTGCAAATATCTTGTTTAAAATAGTTGTTTGCATTGTTGCTTCCGTGTTAGACTGTGAGTTTCTTGAAAGCAGGGATTAATTGGGGGTGGGATGTTTTGGGGATTTTTTGATTTGTTTGGCTTTTCTTTGTATCCCCAGGGCTTAGTACAGGGCCTGGCACATAGTATGTGGCACATAATAAATGACTGTTGACTTGACTTGATTTGAACAATAGCTAAGGGAAAGAACTCTGCCCCTGAAATCTTCCTCTAGGTTACCTTGTGCTTATACAGCAATACAAGAATCAGAATTAATTCAGAGCCAAAAGTTAATTTCTGCAACAACTTCCCATAAAGGAAGACTTTACTCAGATGTCTCCCTCACCCTCAATCTGAGCCTTCTTTTTAACTATGCTTTCTCCTCATTTTTCATCAAAACTGATTCTGAGCTTGTTCATTTATTTCATCCAGCAACCTTATGTTCTCTGTACCCACCAGCCTGTGAGTTCCAGATCTCTGAGAAGATGGCCAGGTACAGCCTCTCACTAAATCAGGCAGTACCAGCTTTCCTTCCCTGGGTAAGAAAAACTAGGGAAACTTATCTATTCCCGCTCTGTTTTTGCCATTTGAAGCACACCAAAGAAAGAAGGAGGAGGTAGAACGGAAGGAGGTTAGGGCTCCTTCTACATCCAAACCTGAGATATGGACTTCCTCTGCCGATGTCATCATCCTAGGTAAGGGCCTGATTTAAGGAGCATTACTTGCCCAGACAGTCCCTACCAGGCTTGGAGCTGCAGTAGTTAAGCAAGGTAGGAAGCTGCCTCAGAAAGAGCTACATTGAAGAGGAAGGGGCTGATGCAATGCCCTTGAGTGCTCCCCAACTATTTTGATTCAGCAAAGGGAATTTACTTAGGGCCTTTTAAGGCTTCATTTAACACATCAGCTACATGAGTTTAAAAAATGTTCAGGGCATCTTGGGAGCTAAGGAGCTAGGGTTCGAATTACTTTGAGTGCTAGTTTGCCTGGGGAAGGGAGACTGATCCGAGTGTCCAAGACAGACTACGATGTGTTTGTCTCTCTGCTCAAGTATCCATCCTGCCCAAGTGACCCCCGCATGGATGAGGCTGGTTGGGTTTGGGTTTATTCCTATTTAAGTCAAGGAGGAGCATTTTCTTCTGAGATCCTGAAGGACAAGCATTCTGAATATGCTTATACTACATTGTGTATGCTTTTGAGCTTGTGGGACTCTTGTTTGGCAGAGAGAATGC
>CM053598.1:90011124-90035471 GCA_028646575.1 Pseudocheirus occidentalis | reverse complement strand
TCCTTCTTGCTTGGAGAAGGACTGCAGTAGAGGGAAGTATTCATGGAAACAGCTTTGGCTGGATAGCTGAGCTCTGTGGACTGGGGGGCAGGGCAGGGCAGTATGAGTGTCCACTAGGGGCTTGGGAGGGGATATTGTCCCCAGCTGCAGGTGCACCAATTACTCTCCCCTTGAAGGAAGGGGGGGAGGGTGCTTTCCTGCTTACCAGAGCCTCCCTTGATTTTCCCACTCTTTGCAACCCTGACCTCTGGTTCTGCAGAAGGCAGTGGCGGCCTCCAGGCCCCCAGTCCCACTCTCTGGTCGTTAGTCTTCAAATTTCACAGCTTCCCAGAGCCTCCAAGTGCTTGCATTTTCCCCCCCTTTTCCTGGTCACTTACCAGTTACTGGAAGAGCTGCCTCTTAGTGGTAGCTCGGGTTTCACTCCTGGGAGTTGTTTGGAATGAAGTTCCTGGTTTGGATAATCCCTGGGTGTGAGTGGTCAGTGCAGGAAGAGCAA
Organism: Pseudocheirus occidentalis; assembly: GCA_028646575.1. NCBI lineage: Eukaryota > Metazoa > Chordata > Mammalia > Diprotodontia > Pseudocheiridae > Pseudocheirus > Pseudocheirus occidentalis. The sequence continues at coordinate 90,034,975 of CM053598.1, read as the reverse complement.
AGAGCTTCCCCGAGAGAGAGAGGTTGGAACAGCCTCATTTCTCCAGGTGTGCAAAGAAGTAAGGCCGATTTTCCCAGAGTGACCTTTCCAGCTGGGGATCAGTCATCTCAACCAAAGTCCCATTGCCCAGACTCAGGAGAAGGAGGGGCAGGCATGAAAAGGTGTGCCCTGGGTGCCCTGAGTCCTGGCTATGAGCTATTCTTTCATGATTCTCCCATCCTGTATCCCGCCTGCCTACACGGGATATCCCACTGTCCCAGGCAAAACCACCTAAGAAGATGTTTAAGGTTCAGCCCAGGAGGGCTAGAGTTCACAGTCACTCCACCCAAAGCCCTCTGGGACAGTGGGCAAGGTTTGTTATACGACCTCAGGACATTAAGGAGCTGAGGTCAGAAATCATGTCAACCAGCTGATGACACAGGGGACCTTCAGGAGAGAGGCAGATGCTGTCAGCTAGCCCTGTCGCTATGAAAGCAGACATTAACTCCCCCTTCCAGACAGCCTGAGTCTTCCTGATGGCTCAGGAGTGGTGGTCTAGACTCAGAGAGTCCCCCTGGTATTTTCTACCCAGCCAAGAGACTGCCAGGAATTGAGTAGGAAAGGGAGGAAGAGGATGGTAACCAAGGAGATTTAAGTGGCCCTGGAATTCTTGTCACCATAACATGGCCTATCCAGGAGTTTGTTTCACTTGTTTGTATTTGTTACAAAGGTTTTGTTTTTCTTTTCTTTTTCCAAGGAGAGGAGATGGGAGGGAGGAAAAAATAGATTTTTGTTCAATGGAAAAATTAAAGAATGAGTACAGAATAGGAAAATCTAAGACTATTTCTTTTCTTTTACATCTAGCTAAGAAAAAGAAATTATAATAAAGGCAGGGGGGAAAAATTCTTGTCACCCTAGACCCAACAAATTCAATTCAGCTTTTATTCAATGTCTGAATTATTCTGAGTACTAGGTCCTTTCTTTGTTTCTTCAGGAACTCAAGTCACTCTTCCTCTCTTCTGGTGTGGGGGGTGTAGATATAGTGGGGAAATACCTTAGCTCGGAAAGGTTAAAGTTTCCTATTGCATGGGGCTATCCCCAGTCATCCTGACTTATATCTTGCCGCTGGACCCAGATGGCTCTGGAGGAGAGAGTGAGGCTGATGACTTTGCACTGAAGTAGGACTCTACCTCACTTAAATCCATTTCACTTGCCAGTCAAGACATCATCTTTCTGATGTCATTTGTCCTTTTCAGAGAAGGAAGGACAGACAGCAACAACAGGTGTAGGGGAATCCAGTAAGTCTACAAGCACTGATTGGATACCTGCTTGTGCCTTTCCAAGATCCTGGGGCTATAAAGGCTAAAATGAAAACAAGTCCCTGACCTCAAGGAGATTACATATGACTAAATAATACAAATGATCAGTAAAAAAAATACTCCTGTTTTGTTTTGGTTTTTTTCAGATGCTCTGGCCCTGTGCATCAGAGGTACAAAGAAAGTAAAAAATGCAAGATTATTGGATAGAAAGAGCACTCCCTTACTACCTGGGAGACCTGAAAAGGTGTTACATAGGAGGCAGCACTGGAATAGAGTCATGAGTGAAGCCAAGGATTCCAAGAGGTGGTAGGCCAAGAACTACTACATTCCAGGCCTGAGGAAGAACCTAGACAAAGGACCCAGGCAGGAGATTGAATGACAAGTTAAGAGAACACATTTCACTTTGACTGGAATATAGAATGTAAAGGGGTGTAATGGGAAATAAACCTGGAAAGGAAAGCTGGAGCCATGGCATATTTTAATACCAGGATGAAGAATTTTTCTAAAATCCTTAAACAGCATTCCTTAACCTTTTTTGTGTCGTGAGCCCCTTGGGCAATTTGGTCTAGGGACCCCTTCTCAGAATAATGTTTTTAATGCATAAAATAAAATACATAGGATTACAAAGGAAACCAGTTATACTGGAAATACACTTATTAAAATGTTTTGAAAAGAAAATATCACACACTCCAGGCTAAGCACCTCCATACTAGAGCAAAATGGGGAGCTACATTTTGAGCAGAGGAATGGATTGAAGACTAGAGAGACCAGAAGGGAGCAGGAAGAACAAAGAGGAGGCTTTTGCAGTAAGCTATTTGAGATGTGATAAAGTCCTGAATTTGGATGGTAGCTACAAGAATAGAAAGGAAGAGACTAGAAGTGTTCTAGAGATGTGATCGACAGGATATGGCAGCTAATTGGTTGTAGGGACCGAGTGATGGGGAAGACTCAAGAATGAGCTTGTGAACCTGGCTAAGTGGAAGGATAGTGGTGCCCTTCACAGAAACAGGGCAGTTAGGAGAAGAGGGGTCAGGAAGGCCATAATGAGCTCCATTTTTGATTCACTGACTTTTAGAGGCCATCCAGATGGAGGAGTCTGTCCAGCAGTGAGATGAGCCTGGAAATCAGGAAAGGGGTGAAGGCTAAGTATGTAGACTCGGGAGTCATCAGTATAGAGGCGATCATTGAATCCATTGAGATCAATAGAAGAGATAAAGATATGAGAGGACAGCAATACCTATGCTTAGGAGGTGGAGACTGAATATATAGTAAAGAAGATTGAGAAAGAAGGCAAGCAAGAAGAGAATAAGGAGTGAATGAGTGGTATTGTAGAATCTAAGGAAAGAGAGTTTTCTGGAGGCGGCAGTGGTGAACAAGGCTAGATGCTACAGGAAGAATAAAGACTAAAAAAAAAGAAAAAAAAAGAAACCCTTGTCAGATTTAACTCTAAATTGGTAACCTTGAAGAGAGTAGTGTCCTTAGAGTAGTAGAATCAGAAGCCAGATTACAAGGGATTGAGAAATGCTAGCAAAAAAAGGCCATCAGTGTATGCAACTTTTTTCTAGGGATTTGATTTCCAAAAGGAAAGATTGACAGTTTCCAGGGATAGTGGCTTAAGTGCAAAGCTGGCCCTGGACATATTGGGCAGTAGGGAAGGAGCCAATAGAAAAGAAGGAGCTTGGGCAGCTAGGTGGTGAAGTGAATATAGCACCCACCGGTCCGGTCCTGGAGCCAGGAGGACCCGAGTTCAAATCCCACCTCTGACACTTGATACACTTACTAGCTGTGTGACCTTGGGCAAGTCACTTAACCCCAATTGCCTTGCCTTCTCCCCTCCAAAAAAAAAAAAGAAAAGAAAAGAAGGGGTTGATGTTGGGAGAGGAAAGTGGGATCATTCAGACTTCCCTTCAGTTATCTGAATGAATGAGATCAAGCTGGGTACAAGTAGAGGCCTTGAAGGACAAGGGTTGTCTCTTCCTCAGAAATTAGAACACTCAGAGATTAGAACAGAGGAGGAAGAAAGAATGGAGGGATAATATCAAAGGATTTGAGATGTGGATTAGAGATATCAAAAGAGGTCATGATAGGTGGCCTTTATTTTCTCAGTAAAATAGGAGGTAAGATCTGCTGAGAGTGAAGGGATAGGGCAGAGACTGGGATAGAGAGGAAGACCAGGCACTAAATTGGAAGAAGACTTGGCAAAGGGGGAAGGGGAAGAGGGAGCTGCAGGTAGCCTCAGAGTGAGCAGGGAGGTTAGGAGGCTGAGGATGGGTCCTCCATCAGCTGCTCCCAAAACCTTTTCCCAGGGACTTTGCTCCCTCTTGGTTTTTCCCATTCTGTAGGATCCTTCTTAGGCAAATCTAGCTGGGATTGCTGAATATAGGAAGTGCAGAAGAGCCTTTAAACTTCCCAGCCATCTTGAAGATTGTTGTCCTCTGAAGCCTTGGTTGTAGGCTGATCTGGCCCTTGTGCTCTATCCCAGGGTTTCTATCCCTCCCTAAGGTGCCCTCACGTTGAGTCAACCCCATCGCAAAATTGTACATCACAGATCCTCTATATACGTCTACCTCAGTTTCCTCAATTGGAAGATGGAGATAATAATTGTAAAGTATTTAGTATATAGTAGACATGTTATGAGAGCACCCACCTCACAGGGTTGTGAGGATCAAATGAAATAATATTTGTTTTTTCCCACTTAATCATATTTTATTTTTTCTAATTACATGTAAAGACAGTCTTCATTATTTACTTCTAGAAGATTTTGAGTTCCAAATTTTTTCTCCCTCCCCCACCAAGACAAAAAATAATCTGATGTAGCTTATACATGTACAATCATATCAAACATGTGAAATAATATTGGTAAAGCACTTATCACCGTGCCTAGCACATAGTAAGCACTTAATAAACACTTCTCCCTCCCTTCTCTTTCTTCTTTCCTTTCCTTCTTCCTCCCTTTCTTTTTTCCTTTCTTCCTTTCTTTTCTTTATATCTTTCTTCTTTTTTTTCCTCTTCTCACGTTCTGATCTCTCCAATGGTGACTAGCATTGGCACTGGGATTACTAACTAACTAGCACTGAAATGATCAATCTTGAGGGCAGTTTGTACCTGCCTTCTTTGGCCATGCCAGGGCTCTCCAGGGGATAGCAATGCCTCCTTCAGGCTCTGTACAAATTCTTCTATTCCCCAGGACCATCCCCTTCACTTACCTTAAAGTTTTGGTAAAAGTACCTTTAAAAGCCAAAGTCAGCCCTAAGAACACATCCCTACAGTTGACAGCTGATACTGTCTCAGATAAACCATAATGCTAATCAGGAATCTGCCACCCATGAGAATAATTCTAATCCCCCTGCCCTCTCTCTCTCCCCCTCCCTTCCCTACACACACACACACACACACACACACACACACCTGGATGAGTACCCCATGTTAAAGGAAGCCCAACAACTTTCTTTCCTGCTGCCACCACTGTCCTTTGGCTTTATTTTGGAATATCAGCCTGTCTGCCTTAGACCACTCTGCCCAACCATCTTCTCTTGACCCTTAAAACATTGGCCAAAGTATTTGTCACTTTAAAACATTTTAAAAATTATTCCCTTCTCTCTTCTGATGAAAGTCAGTTCTACCTCTGGCTCTAGCTCAGTCATAACAAGTCTTTCTCATACCAAGGTTCACAGGCATCTTTCATCAAAGTTCTTCCTTACTAGCATTTTACTCCTTCCCATCATTTCTCTAGTCCCCAGTTCCTGACCCATTCCAGAGGCCTTCTTGTGACTCAAGCTGCTTCTTTCTCCAGTTCCTGCCTTCTAGGAAAGAGACACACCCCCCCTCCCAAGGGAAACAAAATTTGTCTCAGAATCTGTCCCCAGACAGTCAGGATCAGGCCTAGGTTAATGGGGGCATAGAGGATTTGGGCCCTCAGGAAGAAAGACCAGTTCCTTTTGTAGCTCCTAAACCCCAGCAGCTCAATTTCTCAGTCTGTACTATCAGAATTGAGACTAAGACTTGCATGGCCATATTATACTTGATAAATGATTTATTTGTTTGTTCTTCATTACTGAAGGCAACGGGGACCCCAGAACTGGACTTGCTGAAGCTTTATTCATTCACAAACACTTGCTGAGTACTCTTTGTGTCAGGTGCTCTTAACATGGTGTCACATAGTAGGTCTTTAACAAAAATGCATTGAATGGTAAAGACAAGTGACTTTGAAGAACTTCAGAATGCTGACCATTGCAGTGACTAACCATGACTCGGGAGGACATAAGCCTCAGCTCCTGAGAGGCGACAGATTCAAGCTGTAGAACGGGACAGACACTTTTAAGCGTCACCTATTCAGGAATTTGTTTTGCTTGACTGTGCATATTTATTACAAGGAGTTTGTTTTTCTTTCTTTTTTTTAATGTAGGATGAGTAGAGAAGAGAAACTCTCGTTAATTTAAAAAAGAAAAATTTAAAAATATATGTCAAATAAATGATCCATTATGGTGTGGGGGAAATGGGAGATTCCTTTCCTTAGGAATGGCAGAATCTATTTGGGAAGAGTGGGCTCACACAGGACGAGTTAAATAACGATAAAAAAGAAAAGATTAGTGTGGGCTGAGGTGGTCAAGGAAAAGCTTTAGGAACTTGAGCTGGGCCTAGATGGATGGGCAGGATTTGGAGAGTCAGAGAAAAGAAGAGAAGATATTCCAGCCGGGGAAGGAATTACAATCAAAGGTGGAAGTAGAAATGTTTTAGGTATACTTGAAGGGACAGTGAGGAGACTAACCTGTTTGTAGGGGGGAGTTTTTACTAGGGAAAAAAGGAGATAGTCTTGGAAAGTAACCTAGGTCCAGCATGTAGAGGGCCTTAGCTAAAGCATTTGGTCTTTATTCTACAGAAAATGGGATCACCATTGGTTCTTTGTAGGAAAGAAAGTGACCATTCACAGTTTTAAAAACAACCCCTTTAAGATTAATCTCTCCACAGTGAGTGGGATGGAGTGGAACAGAGAGAGATGATAGAGTAAAAAGACCAGCCAAAAAATCTGATGGAATCACCTAAACAAGAAGTGATGATGGCCTGAACCACAAGAACATCTGTGGGAATGGAACTTCTCATAGTATCTCAGAATCTCAGAGTTGGAAGTGACCTCCCAGGTCATCTAGTCCAATCAGAACCTGAATTAGACTCCCCTCTACAATTCGAGTAACAAGTGATCATCCAACCTTTGCTGGAAGGTGTAACAGTAAGGAAGAACCCATTGCCTACCCAGACAGCCCATTCCACTTTCAAATACTGCCAATTGTAGGAAATTTTTCCTAATATCAAATTTAAATTAATCTCTCTGAAATTTCTGCCTATTACTCCTATTTATACCCTCTGAGACTAAACAAAACTAGGCGAATCCTTCTTTAACATGATCACTGTTGAAATACTTGAAGACAGCTATCAAGTCCCTCCTTAAGTCAAGTCAAATCACCAAGCACTTATTAAGCACCTCCTACATGCTAGCCACTGTGTTAAGTACTAGGTCTACAAAGAAAGGCAAAAAAAAAAAAAAACCACCAAAAAATTAATTTCTGCTCTTAGGAGCTCACAGTCTAATATGGAGGCAACAAGCAAATTAATAGGTAGGAACAAAATATTGACAAGACAAATTGGAGATAATTTTAGAGAGAAGGAACTTCTGTTAAGGGGGATTAAGAAAGGCTTCTCTTAGAAAGTAAGATTTTTGTCTGGGACCTGAAAGAAAGCAGGAGACAGTGATGAGGAGGGAAAGAATTCCAGGCATGAGGGTAGCCAGTAAAAATTCATCCAGTGTTTTGTGCAAAGAGACCGTATCACTGGACTGAAGAATACATGGAGGAGAGTAAGGTGTAAGAAGCCCAGAAAAATAGGAGGGAGTAAGAGGAAGCCACTGGAATTTACTGAATGAGAAATGGGGAAGGGCAGGTCTTTACTTTGGGAAGGTCTGTTTGACGGACAAGACAAGGAGACTAGCCAGTAGTCTAGGAGTGAGGTAATGAGTGAGGTGTACCAGGGTGGTAGCAGTGTCAGAGGAAAGAAGGGGGCTTCAGGGAGAGATGTCATGAAGGCAGAAACAATACAACTTGGTAATAAATTGTGGAGTGAGAGAGAAGGAGCATTCGAGGATGATTCCTAGGGGCTACCCTTTATAGTAATAAAGAAGTTAGGGGTAGCTAGATGGCGCAGTGAATAGAGCACCGGCCCTGGAGTCAGGAGGACCTGAGTTCAAATCCGGCCTCAGACACTTAACACAAAAATCTAGCCGTGTGACCTTGGGCAAGTCACTTATCCCCACCTGCCCTCCAAAAAGCAAAAAAAAAAAAAAAGAAGAAGTTAGAAGGAGGGGACTGGTTAAGGATAGAAATAAAGGCAATGACTTCAGTTTGGAACATGTCGAGTTTAAGATGTCTAAGATGCTCGGTTCAAGATGTCCAAAAGGCAGTTGGAGATACAGGACTAGAAGTCAGGAAAGAGATTAGGGCAGATAAGTAGATGTGAGAATCATCTGCATAGAAAGCTGATAGTTGAATCCCTGGGAGATGATGAAATCACCAAGTGGAGAAAGAGAAGAGGGCAGAGGCTGGGGGACACCCACATTTAGAGGGCAAAAGCTGGATGAAGATCCAGCAAAGGAGAATAAAATCTTTTCTTTCCATGCTAAATATGCACAGTTCCCTCAACTGGTCCACCTATGGCATGGACTTGAGGCGAAGAACTGAAGTCCATGAAACAGACCCAAAACAATAAAGAGATTTCCTAAGCCTGTTCAATTAAATAAATTAACTCAATTCAAAAATATTTTATTAATCACTTTTACTCTGAAAAAGGCACTGAGCCAGGCCCTCGGGATACAGAGATGAAATAAGGCACAATAGTTGCTCTTAGGGAATCTATGATATTAGATACTTCAGCCTTACTCCCCAACAATCCGAGACAGACAAAATAGCTAGCCTCCTAACCAATCACGCCAAATCTCAGTAGTTACTTCTCTATTGTCAGGAATGAAGAATGAATGAGCATTTATTAAGAGTTTACTCTGTGCCTATCCCACTCCTTCCTTCCTTTCCCAAGCTGTAGGACAAATTAAATGTCTGTTCTGATGATGGCTGGATGACTGGTGTGGACATCCAGAAACCTTTCCAAACTTCCTCTTTCCCCATTCTAAGGCCTGGGTATGCACACAGAAAAGCAATAGGTTCTGCTAGGCTATCTAGGAGCTCAAATTCTAATTCTAATAGGAGGAGGCAAAGCATGTAGGTGGAGCCAACTGTAAGGCTGTGGGAAAGGTCTGATGGTCCTAGGGGTATAGAAGTAAGATTCTAATTCTGATAGGAGGTGTTCATCCTTCATTTTTGAAGAGACTGTGGCATCAGGGAAAAGATGACATGACTTGCAGTTGACTTTGATATGAATGAGGGAGGGCTGTTTGAGGTCACCAGCCTCATTTTCTCCTCCAGAGCCATCTGGATGCAGTGAACAGATATTCATCAGGATGACTGGAAATGGCCCAGGGTGCAATGGGAGACCTCGGCCCTTTTAAGTACTCAGAGTTAGGTAATACCCCTTTGGTGAACTGACCTCAGTAAGAAGTGAGTCCCAATGTCACTAAGATAGGAGGAGGCAACTGGGTGGAGTCCATTGTAAGTCAGTAGGAAAGGTCCAGTGTACCCTGATGGGGTACAGAAGCATTTTAGGTAGGGGTGGATAGGTGGTACAGTGAATAGAGCACTCGGCCCTGGAGTCAGGAGGACCTGAGTTCAAATTTGGCCTCAGATACTTAACACTTACTAGCTGTGTGACTTTGAGCAAGTCACTGAACCTCAATTGCCCTGCCTCCCCGCTCCAAAAACAAACAAACAAACAAAAAAACAAAAAAAAGTAATGCAGATAGCAATGCATACTTTTTCGTGTTAGTTTCATTGACAAAAACCATATTCATTTCTGGTGTTGAACCATTTGGTGGTGCCAAGGACTTTGGTATTGAGAGCTTTCTTTTCAGGTTTTTTAGTAATTGTGGATACTCAGAAGGCAGGAGGTGCTGAAACAATTACCAAGTCCCTTCTCCAGAAGAACAGCTTCCCAGGATGATGACTTCAGGGTTGTGCTGGAAGCAGGGTTGATAGCAACAGGGGGTGGGGGCTGCTCTGCTATTCCTAGGACTCTTAGGTTTACCTACCCCCATAGTGGCAGCTAATTGATACTGGTGACAGTAAGGATGGCAGTCACCTTCTCCACAGGGGTCACTCCCCTTAGATAATGGCTTCAGGCAGGTTAAAAGGGGGGAAGAAGGGAGCACTGTCCTTGGCTTCATAGAGTTTTGAGCTTGGATCTAATTGACAAAGAGTACTTATCCCCCCACTGGCTTAAATCCTAAATATGGAACAGGACCACTGCTCTCTCATCTCACTGAACCAACCCTAGAGCCAGTACAGCTAAATGGAGAAGCTGAAACCCACATCTACCTGTGAAGATGCCATTAGGATAACGCTGTTCCTCCACTGTAAGAGCCTTGACCCCCCCACCCTGATGGGGATCTGCAGAGCTCCCCTCTCACCCAGTTCATCACACTGGAATCACCCCCTGGGCCACTGCAGGCTTGAGGTGGGCATGAGGATAGGGGAAAGGGGAAGGGGAAGGGAGCAGAGCAGAGAGAACCTAGGACCCATTCCTATTTCAACTACCACAACTTCTACTCAACAGTTTTCCAGCTCACAGGCAGGTGAGGGGGGCAAGCCTGCAGGCTATTAGAAAGGGCCCCCATCTCAGTGCTCAGAGCCCAATTGGAGAGGTTATTAGCTCTGAGTGGCTAGTTCTAGGTGTTATCCAGAGTAGAGTTAGCTCCACCGAGTGGGAGAGAGAAACCAGGGTGGGTGAGGGACAGGCAGTAGGGTGGGGAAAGCTGGGAATTTCCTCTAGTATTCGTTCCCCTTTTAGAGCCCCCAATCTGGTTGACACCCAATCATTCCTTCTCTCTTGCCTGTTCACTGGGACTCTTAATCTCCTGTCTTGCTGTCCTCCTTTGAAGTACCTTAGTTGCCATGGAAACCCTGGGGGCATGGAAGGAGGCAGAGTTTGGGGAGGTTTCTGGATGTCCACCCCAGTCATCAGAATAGACATTTAATTTGTGCTGCTGCTTGGGAAAGGAAGGAAGGAAGGGGTGGCATAGGCAGACATTTCTCTCATCCCTGGACCATGGGTACACGGAGAACCCAGTCCCACAACTAACACAACCCATCAAGTTTCCCCCCACCAACCCCAACTCTTGGCTAAGTTTGCGCTCCCCTGCCTGGATATGACGGTCTTGCCCCGCCTTGCTCCCTGTTCCTGAATGCAGAATTCTCCCCAGTCTAAGTTCCCATAGTACCCCGTGCAAGTCCGGAGCTTGCCTTTGGCCAGCCTTGGGCCTACAGACAGACCCTATCTCATCAGCTTTGTCTACTAAAGCAGGAGACCAAGAATCAAGGCAGGTTCAGAGGAGAGACGATACAGATTCTCTGGGCAGCTCAGCAGAGGGCAGACCAAAGACAAGAGTCTTCCGAATGAAATCCATCTGTTTGGGAGGGTGACAGATCCCTGACAGGACAGGGAGGGCTGGGGACTAGAAAGTAGGAATTGGGGAATGGAAGAATCATAGATCTAGAAAGGATTTCAGGACTCTCTAGTCCAACTCCCTCACTTTGCAGATGAGGAAACCGAGGCACAAGATGGTTAAATGACTTGCCCAAGATCATGCCGGTAGTGTTAAGGGCAGGACTTGAACACAGATTCTACAGCTGAAGAGCAAGCATTCTTTCCAGTGTTCAACAGGGGCTAGAGTTGTGGCTAGACATAGCTCTTCCCTCTGGGGGGTTAGAACTAGCTCACCTGGCTGCTGTCACATTAGGATTCAATGAAATTGAATAAATGTAGACATGGGGAATATGGAGATAAAAAAAAGAACCTAGCCTTCATGCCTAAGGGATTTCTATTCTACTTGGAAATGGGGGTCAGGCTTCATCCCCTCTACATGGCAGAAATTCATGGTGTCTTTGACCCAAGAGAAGAAGTTTGGAGACCACCTCTGGAAGGCTAGAGGAGAGAAAGAAAGGGTTTTTTCTGGAGGCTGTCATTGTTACCTCTATGTTACCATATAATGGTTAGGCAGACAAATGTCCAAATCTTTGGAGAATGGTCTCATTTATCCTCCCAATCAAAGTCCCAGGGGTACTGTTTGAAGGATGGGCAAGGAATTCAGATGGTATCTCTTTACACACTTATACTCAGGTTAAAAGAAATACTCTAGCAGTAGTCCAAGCTCTTCTAGTTCCCACTATAGCCCATGCCTCAGCCAAAGCTGACCACTAACCCAAACTCCAGCAGCAGCATGGGCTTCCTTTGCCAATTTTAGAAGCACTCCCAGGGGTGGCTAGGTAGTGCAGTGAGTAGAGCACTGGCCCTGGAGTCAGGAGGACCTGAGTTCAATTCTGGCCTCAGACACTTGACATAGAAACTAGCTGTGTGACTTTGGGCAAGTCAGTTAACCCCCATTGCCCTCCAAAAAGCAAAAACAAATAAATAAATAAATAAAAACAGAAGCACCCTCCAGCACTGTCAGCCCTGGTTCCTTATCTATATTGTCAAATTTATCCAGGTGGAACAGGAAAAGTACTTTTCATGGTGAATGTACATAAACATATCATATTCGTGCACACACACATACACAAACACAAACACAAACACACATATTAAGAACAAAATAAATTCAAGGTAATGGGGGGAATAAATAGTAACATATGGGGAAAGGTTTCAGGTAGAAGTAGCATTTGAGCTGGTTTTGAAGGAAGGGAGGGATTCTGAGGGTTGGAGTTGAGGAAGGAGTGCATTCTGGGAATGAGGAACAGCAGGTGAAAAATCCAAAAAATGCAAAAACATTTCCAAAGAAGAGTAAGAAGGCAAATCATCACTGTAATTGTAAAGAGTGTGTGAAGGGGAATAATATATAACAAGATAAGTTGGGGCCAGTCTGTGAAAAGCTTAAAGGAAATTAAATTTGGTCATCCAGGCAATAGGGAGCCAAAAGAGATTGTTGAGGGAAAAAATGACCCGATTAGACATATGCTTTGGTTGTTGTTTGTTTGTTTTTTGCTTTTTTGGAGGGCGGAAGGCAGGGCAATTGAGGTTAAGTGACTTGCCTAAGGTCACACAGCTAGTTTTATGTTAAGTGTCTGAGACTGGATTTGAACTCAGTCCTCCTGACTCCAAGGCTGTGCTCTATTTACTGTGCCACCTAGCCTTCCCTAGACATATGCTTTGGAAAAATTGTTTTAGTAGCTGTGTGGAGGATATCTTCTAAAGAGAAAAGAGATTTGAGTCATGGAGACCATCCAGGAGGCTATTATAGTAATAGCCCAATGAAGAGATGTTGGGGCATGAGCTGGAATCGTGAGTTTTCCGAAGGAAGCTGATATGAATGATGATATGGATGTAGAAATGACAAGAACTGGAAACAGTGATTGGTTATAAGGAGCCAAGGAGGAAGCTGAAGTTATGAATATAGGTGACTGGCAAGAAAGTGTTACCCTTGGCAGAAATAGGAGAGTTCAGAAGAGGTATAGCTTTGGGGGGAAAGAATGAATTCAGTTTTGGACACTTGTTTGAAAAGCCTATGAGACTTCCAGTTTGAAAAGTCCAGCCAGATCTCAGAAGAAAAAGGAGGGCTGGATATGCAGATCTGATAAACATCTGCAGAGATGATAATTCATTTGATGACCCTATGAAAGCTGATGGGGTCATCAAAAGAATGGAGATAAGGAAAATAAGAGTCTTGGGGTACACTTTTAGATAAGGGGGGTATGATATAGATGATGAGTCAGCAAAGGAGACCGAGAAGGAGTCATCAGACAGGTAGGAGGGGGAGGAGGAGGGGAGAGAGACAGACAGAGACAGAGAGAGAGAGAGAGAGGAGAGAGAGATATTGAGACAGACTGAGACAGAATAGTTATGAAAAGCCATAGAGAAAGGAGCGTTCAGAAGAAAGCGGTCAGTAGTTTCGAATGCTGCAGAGGATGAGGACTGGGAGAAGGCCAGAGAGAGGAGACAGGGAAGATGGGGTGACAGGGCAGGTTGGGCTGAGTGGACCAGGCCAGGGCACCCAACTGGCTTATCTTTTGAATTGTTGCCGCTGCAGAGTCCTGGCTAATGGGGTTTTACGGCCACTCAAGCTGCAACTGGTGAGGAATCAATCATTACCAGCACTTAGCAGCTGGATAGTTAACAGCCTGAACTGAAGCCAAGCTGGTTGTTAACTCTGATAACAACTGATTTCAAGGGGTTATTGCTGGGCCCAATATGCTCAGCCCATTTATTTCTGGTGAACCAGGCAGGGGAGCTGATGTTAACCCCAGGAAAGGGAGGAGGTGCTTGAGGCCCCTGCCAAAGGCCCTGGCCCTCTCTCTTCAGGTGCCAGAGTCAGGTTGGTTACCCAGTGGCAGAAAATGAACCGAAGAGGGAGAGGAAGGAGCAGGGACCTAGCAACTCGTGGCAGGCCCACTCCTCCCGGAGATGAAGCACAGGCTTCTCTTCCTCTTCCTTCAGTGAATGGATTCCCAAGGTGTGATTTTGGTTGGCCCAGCTGGGAAAGGCCTAATCCTTGAAAGTGTAACCTTCCCTCAGCTCTTCAAATTGGGAAGAAGCTAGTATGCTGCCCGTGAACAGAATCTGGAGGAGCCCAGTGCTCCTCCAAAGAGAGCACAGAGAACGGGGGACTCCTTCCAGAGTCAGGCTGTTAACTTGAACTTCCTTGTTCCCATAGGCACAGAGCAAAAAGAGGCCTGGCCTGGAGAAAGGTTTGCCCCAAGGGAGAGAATCCTTTTAGGCTTTCCCTGGCCTGAGGAAGCAGGGGCTGAGTTGACCTGGCCTGATTTACTTCTTCCTGGCATTATCAAAAGTTAAACCATGGTGGGAGTGGGAGTTTCTGTGAAGAGTCCTGTTCCCCCAAGAATCACAGATTAGGCTGACTTGGGCTTGGGTCTTCACCCTGCATCTTATAGTTCTCTAGGTACTGAGGCTGGGACCAGCCCCAGGATCATAACCTAAGGAGCTCACATTCCTTTTCCCCTACAAGCTGTTGCCCCCACCTCAACCCCGCCCCCACCCTTAGGCATCCCCCAGGAATTACTCTCTCCAACAGATGAATGTGGGTCATTATGGGCTAGGGGCTGGCCCAGTGGCGGGCCGGCGGGGCAGGGCAGATGAAAGCATTTCCTGGACTTTTCCTTCATTTACATGGCATCAGAAGCTGCTCAGAAGGTGTGACTTTTCCCACAGTGAGACCCCCAGCTCCATGCACAATAAAGCCAGGCTGCTCACCCAGAATTAATTAAAGGGGGAGGGGGAGAAAAAGGGAGAAGAGGAACAGCGGGGGAGGGGCTTAGCAATGGAATGGGGGGGTTGCAGCTTAAAAGAAAAATGTTCAAACTATTTAGGTTCCCCCCCCCTTCCCTCACTCCTTCCCTGCCCTCCATCCCAGAGAGCCTACTAGAAAGAATATCTGTGTCTCTAGAGATAGCCCCCAGAGACAGGGACATAGAGTGATGGAATATGGCTAGATCTTCTCCCTCTCTAGTTTGCCGGTCCTGCTCTTAAGCCTTCTGTCTCCTCAGCTTACTCCCTTTCTAGGGATTCTCTTTAACACTGTGGAAGCAAAGCCTGGGAGCTGGAGATGCCTGGCCAGGACAGGATGCCGAAGAAGTAAAGCCTAATAGAGAGAGGCCAGTGTCTGGTGTGGATCCAGATGAGCTTCACTCCTAGGATGGATTTTTGAGATGGATCCGGTAAGCAAGGCATAGTGAGTATGGCCTTTGTACCCCAAGATGCTGGAGATAAAGAAAAGGAACATTTCTTGCACTGGTCCAGGCTGACAAACTGAGCAATTTCCACCCCCACCCCCAACCCCTCTGACTCTATAGGTCTTGGAGCTTGTGGGATGGTGAAATGTAGTGTGAAGAGCACTGGGTTTGGAATGTGAAGTTCTGAATTCAAACCCCAGCTCTGCTATTGCCTGTTTCATCTTGGGCAAGTCATTTCATTTCTCTGGGCTAGTTTTCTCATCTGTAGAATGAAGGGGTCCTCCAAGGTCCCTTTCTGCTTTAAATCTGACATAACATAAAATAATGGTCTTCATCCAGTCCTAACCATTCTGGTCTCCCTCTTTCTCCTGGACAACAGTCAGTTCTGTTCCCCCTGCTCACAATTTGCTAATCCCATCTCCCAAGGTGAACACCTGGTCCAAGTCTTAACTGTCAACACCCACATTTACATAGTTCTAACCCTAACACCCATTCTCCTGGTCCCTATCCCAGCCCCTTCCCCCCCTTTGCCCCCCAAATCAGCTCCTCTATCTTTTCATTTTCCATAGAGTTGGAAATTGGGAGACTTCAGGCTCCATACTTCTCTGCCCATCCCAAAGCAGGGCATGAAGAGACCCTGCACTCAATGGAGACTTGTTGGGTGATTTTGGCCAGATCCTTGGGCCCTACTGGGCTGGTTTAGCCTGGTGGGGGTTAGGGCAGGCAATAAGTTAATAATCATACTTGACCCAGAGGTGATATTTTGAGGTATCAGTAATTAATAGCCATTAAGTGCTAGGAGATCCTTGTCTGAGAGCTGCCTGGAGCAGTTTAAAGTGTTTCCTCTGACTATTGTACCCTCTACTCTGGGTGCAAAGAAGCCTAGCAAAACCTTACAGAGAGTTGGGGACCAGGAGGAGCAGAAGTCTGACAGCAAATAGGAGCGGCCCACAGATAATCTGAAAACTTCGACTGGAAGGTTGGACTTGCTGCTTCTTAATTTTCACTTTCTATACAGGCTGCTGTGAGAGGGCTGTTTCTCCTCAGAGAATAGGGTGCCTCATCACCCAAACACAAACTTTTAATACACATGTTAAATAAATATTTCAATCATTTAATATTTGCCAATACATGATTCTCCCAATACATACATCCAAACCACCAATTCAAGCTATAGCTTTCTTCTTCCCCACCCTGCCTACTTCTGGAAAACCAGCTTCTGGACCTTGGTCAGGTAAGGCAGAACTGGGACCCAAGATGAGGGAGATAGGGTAGAGGGGTAACATCAGCCCCACTGGGACTAGGAAGAGTCCTGCACTTTGTTCTTGAGGAGTCCTAGGAAGACAGGCCCCTACCACCACCAGTTTTGGCCCTAGGAACAGGACCTTTGGGGAAGAGTTAAGAAGACAACCACAGCCAAGTGGAATACAAAAATAAAGCCTCTTTTTTCTTTTTGTTTAAAAAAAACCCAACAGCAAACAATTATGCACATCGAGAACCCAGGAACTCCCCTCCCCCCTCCCCCTCCCCAGTTGTTCCATTCTGGTTAGCTGCTCCATTATCCTCTTAAGAGAAAAGTCTCTACTCAAAGTCCTGGGGAGGGGTCAGGGGCCCTATCGAGGCTCAGAAGCCCAAGTCCTTTGGCCCCGGAGGCTCCGAGTGAAGGGGGGATAGTTGAGAAATTCAAATCGAAGGCTCTGCTCTGTGGTGTGGTGACCTTTGGGCAGCCTCTTCATGAAGTGGACCTCTCGTTGGTGCTGTCTGGTCTTGGAGCCTTTCCGGGGCCGACCTTTTCGGGTGAAGGCCATGTACCAGCCTTCATACTTGGCATTCTGAAGAGCTGTGTAGTTGTTCTCCAGCACAATCTCCGTGAAGACACAGTCCTTACCTTTGCCATTGCTCTGTGGGAATGGGAGAGACATCATGGTAGGGACAAAGTGGCATCCAGCTCCATGAGCCAGGGAGGGGGCTGGGTGAATGCAGAAGGCAGAGGGCAGGCGGGCAGGCCCAGCCAGCATGCACCCTGGCAGATGGTGAGGTGGGCAGGAGCAGCAACCCCGCCCACCTACCCAGGCACTCAGTCTCTAATCCTTCACAGCCCATAGCACACCCGGCAACTTCCTCCCCCCTGGGCAGCAGTGACACATGGCACGGCAGAGGGGGCTGTGCCCCCAGACAAGGCAGAGGGAGAGAGAGAGGACAGAACCTGGGGGGCAAGACTCTTTCTATAGCCACCTATCCTTTCTAACCTCCCCCCCAACCCCCACCACACACACATACACACACAACTTGAGTCTCCTGCATGCTGAGTCTATCCTCTCTGGCTAATGCCCAGATCCCAGAATTCCCAGTGAGTGGGGCTTCTCCACCTGTAGGGGCTGTTTGGGGATTCCACCCCCACATAACAGGGGCACCCCCCTCCCTCTCCTATCAAGCTCTGTTCTGCCAAAGAGACCAACGGACAGGGAAGGCAGGGGGATCTGAGAGGATGAGAAAGCTGTATGATCCCAAGACAATCAGAAGGTTCCTTGTGACCCTTAGAGGTTACAAAAGGCACACCTACAATGAAGTTTTGTTCCTTAGTACTCCCTCAAAGTTGAAGGGCTCCAAGAGTGAGGTGACGTGGGGTTAGGGGTGGGGGTGGGGAATAGCCAACGAGTAGGAGCTGGGCTGAGCCCCCAGCCCAGGAAACAGTGGTGGCCCAAGGCGAAGCAGAGTAGCCGTGACTAATGGGGGTATTTCAGAGCTCTGCAGAGGGGCTGGTTCCACAGAGCTGCTGAACATTGCAAATGCTTGTACCATGGAATTGGACATAATAGCAGAGCAATTTGGTGATTTGTTAAGAAGATATATGGAATTCAGCAGCTTGCCCCCCCCCTTGCTAACTAGGCCTTCCTTCTTCCTCCTCAAGCTTTATTTTTTCTTTTCTTTGACTTATCCTTTCACTCCAACACAATAAACATGGTACTGACCCCAGAGGTGACAATCTACTTGCTCTGAAACTCAAGGTGGTAAGGATGCCTTTGGTCCGAAGAACAAATAGTATGGGTGTTGGGGGGGGCATCTAATTTAGCTTAGTAGCCTAAGATCCAACCCCTCCAGCCTCTTAAGACCTTACCTTGGCAATCAATTTTCCCTTCTTATTCATGCAGATGTACAGGCCGGTCTCAGCCCCCCGGACTCGTACTCGGCTTCCAAAGGTGTCTGTCTCTACTATGAGCTTGGCTGCCAGAGAGAAGAGAGTGATCATCAGAGGAACGGCAGTAATTTCACTCTTCTTGCTCATGGGCAGCCCTAATCTACCCTGACCAAGGGTAGTGTTAGCTGCTACCATCCCCAAACCCACCAAGAACCAGTAGCACTTGACTGAAAAAAAAAATGCATGAACCTTTCCTGGTCTTGGACTGCACACTAGAACAGCAACCATGTCCTTCCCTTTCTCCAATGAATAGACACAAGCCTCTAGACCAGCACTCAGTACCCCAGGAAAATTAAGATATCATTACTTTTTTCCCCAATAAACTTCCATCCTATTTAGCACCCAACCTCACTGAATAGGGACCTCCAGTCTTCACTTATATGGATCTATCTTTAAAGGTCTCCAGAGAGGAACTCTGGAGAAACATTCAAAAATTAAGATTGGAGGTTGGAGGATTGGGGAAAGAGGTGACTTTGATGGTTGGTGTTGGGGAAGAGGAAAGCTGATTAAAGAGGAAGACAATGATGTCATCCACCTCCCAGCCTAAAACCAGCTGGAGATGGGGCTGCTTTTAAAGATGTCCTGGGCTCCCTCCTCTAACTCCTTCCCGATGCTCCAGGGGCTGATTTACAGCTGGGGAAGCTGTTCCATGGTCCTCCCTTCTACCCTTTCTGCACTTTACATATTCACTTCACTTCAAACGCTGCTCACATACAACCAGTTTCCTTCCTTTACCATTACCTGACCAGAGCCTTGGGGCCAGAACCTGTCAGGAATCCTGTCCTGGTTCAGAAGGAAAAGGAAAGCAGAGAGGGGGGATGGAGGAGGAAGCAGAGTGGGAAGTCAATGCCTTCTTCCTATGAAAAGGCAAGGCCCCCAACTGTGGATCTGCTCTTCAAGGGGACACCTTGCAGGAGATTCTGAGGCCCTCATATCCCAAAAGACCAGTTTCAACAGGTCCATCAAGCCCCTTCCTGCTATGCCCTCACCAACTCCTGCCCCACCTCCCAAACATTCTTACAAAGGCAGGCTCAGTGGAAGCTGCCTGCCACTTGATACATTTTCCTGGAAGACCTACAATGTGCATGACAAATGATTCAATCAGAGAGCTTGGGGAGAGAGTGGACTGGATGGGACCAGAGGGTGCTGATATTTTAACCCTGGTGGTTAGCTCCAAAGCAGGAGACTCGCTCCCTGTTCTGGCACTGGCCAGTCAGGTACAGTAGCAGCAGTATTTTGCAATTGTGCTTTTAGGAGGCTGAACATTTTCAAACCTATTCTTTCCTCTAAGTGACAGATTTATCTCAGGAAAATGATGTCTCCTACTTGAGCTTTGAAAGAAAGTCAGCTACAGAGAGGCAGAAAAAAATGCAGCGAGACATACTCGATCCCCAAACTAGCCTGAGAAGAGGAGAAAGTATTCAGGAAACATTCAAAAAGGCAAAAGTCAGAAGGATTTTAATCGCTCTGCCAGACGAGGGCTCTCTCCAGAGATTCCCGGAGAACAATCTCGAGCCTTTTTTTTTTTTTTTAACATTTACAGACTTGCAATTCCTTTCACACTTTACATCTGAAAAAAAGGCTTGTCCTTTTTCTGTTTTTTATCAGTCCTCATTTTTCTTCTTAGCCCTTAAAATGTTCCACCTTTTTATTACATTTTAATAGAGTCTTCCTCTTTCCTCTCATGCTGGTTTAACTTGGTCATTATTTAAAGGTTTTTAAAAGTCACAATAACAGCTCTCTGAAACAATGCTCGCCTGCCCCCTGGCTCACTGGCCCAGAGGGTTCCCTTACCCCGCCCCCCCCCCAGTACATCACAGCAGACTCTCAAATGGTCCCAGCTTTAAGAAAGGAATATTGAATGTTTTTGAAATCAATGAGCCACCAGTTCCTGGCTTGGACTGTAGCCTCTATCCCCGGGTTTGCCCACCTCACTCTGAAAAGGAAATTTTTCTTCACCAGCTCCTGTTTGAAAGCCCAATGTGGCTCTTTTGACCAATTGATTCTGTAATTGACACTTATGATCAAAGTTTTGAAACTTTCACACTTCTTGGTATTCCCCTACCCCAACCAAAGCATTCCCTTCCTTCCCACCTTTACTCCGGAGTTCGGGGTGATTTTTTGTGGGTCCTGTCTGACGTATCCCCTTTCAAGGGTTTCCCTTATTGTAGAGTTTTTTTCTCTCCTCTGCCTGCTTGCTTAAGCTGCTTGAGAAACCCCAGCCTGACTCCATTTTCAAGCTATAGTGGAGGTGTGAAGGAGGATGGAAATTCATTTCCATCCAGGAAAGGAGGATGCCTTATAATCTTGGAGCCACCTTGCTCCCCAGTGCTTCAGAGTCTCTGAAGAACCTCTCCCTCCCAGGAATCCTTAATGTAGGTTCTAAGTCGGGCTTACATGCAGAGACTGATGGTGCCCAACCCATTAAGGCCATCAAGTGCCTGTGCCTAAGGTAGGGGTGAGAGAAGGCTCACAACAGACAGCTTTTGCTCCTGGGGTGTTCTGCTATCTGGTCTCAACAGTGCCTGTCAGTTTCTGTGCCCACAGCCCACCCCCCACTCCCAGCCTTACCATAGGGGTCTCCATCCTCTGCCATTGCATTGATTCGTTTGTTGGCCAGGACTTGCACGTGCTTCCCACTGGTGCGACTGTACAGCTGGTAGGTTCGAATGAGGCGCCGGCTGAGCTGATCCGTCACCAGGCTCTGCTCCCTCACATGCTGTGTAAAATTAGGTGGGGACTGAACAGTTACCTTTAGGAAATTGAAAAATACACAACACACCATTATAATGCTACTCCTCCCAAGGGTCTGAGTGACCCTCTCCACCCTGGAACTGAGAAACTCCCCCAGGCACTAAATCAGAGGGGTGGGGCACCATGGATGCCCAGAGCAGTGTTTTTGTTCCTACTTACAAACATATGAATTCACCACCCCTCTCCTCCCAGGTCCCCCTTTCCAATCTAGATACTATTCTGAGATATACTATTTCCCTCATTGCCTACATTTTGGGGTTTTGGAAGAATCTCTCTTTGGGATTATTCTATACTTTAGCCTATTCCTAAAACATATCAAGGAAATTTCAGAGCAGGACCATCCAACCTAGATAGTTGGATGTTGCAGCTGCAACTATTCACCGGACCCTGCCCCATTATCCTTTGCACTGGGATATTTACTGTAAGGATGTGGGGAGCTTAGAACAGGTTAAAAGGAAAGAAACAAGTATCCAGAGAAGGTGCCCACACATCCTGTCTCTATCCACTCACTTCCTTCTGTCCCTCTTAATAGGAGGTGGCAAGGGTTCAAGACCTGAGCTGGTTCAGCCCTCAGCACTCCCACTTTCCTAGGATCCCTGAGTCTTTTAAATGTGGACCTCACCCAATGACATTTATAAAGATGTATTTGGAACAAATGTTGAGGACAGAAGAGGGCTTAGCCTGACCTGTCCCTGCTTCAGTCTAAGAAACAATGAAGAGGGAAAAAGACCTATGGTTTGAGGAGAGAGCAGGAGGTGGTGTGGGGGTCCTATTCTGTGCTCACAAGTAAGTTTCTTCTCTTGATGACATATAATCTTTATCCTGTCTCTTACTCATCCTAGTCCCAGATGCCTCCCTTACTTTGTGTGATTGCTCTTTCCTTACACCCTAGTGGTTGGGGGGATTTTCAGGGGTGGGGGTGGTGTCCTTGCCAGGAAAAGTGAAGCCTCTCTGAGGAGTTCTGTGAGAAGTCCCACCCACTGTCAGGATGCCTATTTCTCTTTGCCGAGAGTGAAGTGAATCCCAGCTTCTACAGTTTCTTTCCTTCCCAGACTCTCTTTCCTCTTTTTCCTTTGCCGTTTGTTTTTCTCCTGCTCCAGGCAGATTTGGTTTGGGGACTTCTTATTTCTCTGCCTCTGCAACCAAGTGAGCTGCCTAGCACCCACAGGAATTTGTTCCTGACTTATCTGTCTGTCCCAGGGGCAGAAGTTCACAGCACCCCCGACCCAACCTGTTCTGTTCTGTTCTGATGAACTGGGGCAGCTCCCAGACCCTCTGTGTGTGTGTGTGTGTGTGTGTGTGTGTGTGTGTGTGTGTGAGAGAGAGAGAGAGAGAGAGAGAGAGAGAGAGAGAGAGAGAGAGAGAGAGAGAGATCCAGGGCAGCTTAGGACCATAACATCTGGGGCCTTAATATATGCCTTGGTCTTTTCTCTTTCCTCCAAAGAATGCCTCCGTTAGCTCCCATGTATGGCATCTGCCCCACGACTCACTGCTCGCTTTTCTGTAGTGCCTTTGCAACCACCTGGCTAACCTCCTGTCCTGGCCCTCTTTGGCCATCCCTGGGGAACTGAAAAGAGCATTGGACTGGGAGGCAAGGGGCTTGGTTTCTACTTGAAGCTTCCCTCATTAACGGATTTGTCTGACCTTGGGAAGTTTTTCTTTCCTGAGCCTCATCCTTCAAATGAGAGAGTAGTATTGGAGGATCTCTGAGGTCCCCATTAGCTCAGACTAGGGCTGTCTGGACGCCAGACTGGGGGCACTGCCATTTCTGAACTAACTGCGCTCGCCCTCCCCCGCTCAGCATCCTGTCCCACCTCAGTGCCTCCTCTCCAACTCAGGCTGAGCCAGTGCGCTCACTGCCCGACCTTTTCCAACTGGCTCCATCTAATTATTTTCCCATCTAGTGTTCCCTGCCGTGCTCTGCTTTCACCCAATTCAGTCCTGCCGGTTGCCTGCCCTCCCGGAGCCGGTCCCGTCTCCAGCCTTCTCCAGTCCTCAGCCCAGTCTCCCATCCTTCCTTCCACCCCCGCCCAGTCCCCACGCGCGCAGAGCCGACAGTCGGCCAAGGGCTCCTTACCTGGGCTTGGAGGCAGAGGACCAACAAGTGCAACAGCCTGGAGGAGACAAAAGCGGGAGGAAGGGGGGAGGAAGGGGTGTGAGCAGAGGCTGCGGCGGCCCGGGGAAGGAAAGAGGGAAGTGATTTGGCTTTCCGGGGGCGAGTGGGCGGGCGGGCGTTGGGGCGCAGGGGACTGGTGGAAGTGAGCGGCGGCGGCGGCTTTACTTACAAACAGCTCAGCACAGAGCGGGGGCTGCCCATGACACGCAGGGTCGGGAGCATGAAGACGGCTGAGGGGCCGGGCCGGGCCGGGCCCGCAAAGTCCCAGATGCTCAGAGACCCAGTCCCCTGGGATGGACCTGGGGAGGCGTCGGGGGCGCGGTAGCGGGATCGGGGCCGGTTGCCCGAGAGGGCCAGCGGCGCGTCCGGGACCGACCGACCAGCTGGGAGAGGAGGACAGGACAGTGGAGGACAGGGCAGAGAAAGAAGGAGAGAAGTGAGGAGAAGTGGAGGCCGAGGAGAGGCAGCCAAGGAGAAGCAGCAGCTCGGAGAGGTTCGAGGGGCTGACGCGACTCAGTGTGGTGCGGCTCAGCTCTGCTCAGCTCGGCTCGGTGCCCCCGCCAGGTCCCGCTGCGATGCGTGGAGCGGGTGGCAGGAGGCTGCACAGGATCCTCAGCCAGAGGAGAAGCCGGGGCGGGGGGTGGGGGGG
>CM053598.1:89924063-90004875 GCA_028646575.1 Pseudocheirus occidentalis | reverse complement strand
AAAAAAAAAATCACTTTATTTTTCAGCTTCTTTCAAAAATGTAAAAATGTCTAGAAATACTTAGATTTCTGAATAAATAATTTCAATGTCCATCTGCCCTGGTAAGGAGGAAGGGCCAAGGAAGGGAAAATCTTTGTTTTTCTACTCTCTTGGCCTCTCCCCCACTCCCCAATCTCACACCTTTCTTGCTATATGAGGGTGAGAAAAGCCTAGAGCAAAGAGGTCTGGGGGGAAGGCCGGGGAAGTAGAGCTTGTGCTGGGACAACAGCCCACTCTAGATACTGGGACTTCAGGATGAGCTCTGCTGGGCGGTAAGAAAGAGCACCAACGTTCCTTATCTTTGTCCCTAAGATCTCTTCTGTTCCCTATTCTCTTGCAGATGAGAAATCAAGAAAACCATAAAAAGACACTTTTGAAACATCCAGAAGAAACAGATCATGTGAGTAGGCGAGAGACAACTGTGGGCCTGAAAAGACAGAGAGATAGGACAGATCAGAGGTGAGGCCTCAACAGTCCCATCATCTTGCCCCTGGGACATGGGTACTGGAGAAAGGAGCTCCTCCTTTCCTCACCACGGTAACCCTAGTGAGACAGTGGAATGGAGTGGGGAATCCCTTCCCACTCACCCTTGCCAGTTATAGCCTCCCCTGACGCTTTTTGGCAGGCAGAATGGGCAGCAGTTCTGGGTCCCTGTCTTCATTCTTATCCTCTTCTGAGAGTTCACTGCCTTCCACAGACACTAGTGAGTAGACAGATCATCAGCATCACGGAGGGGGAGAGGGCATGTTCCCATGTCTCTTGAGCCCCCTTGTGTACCTAGACTTAGAATCAGCCATATTGAGGGGACACACATTAGGAGCAGGGGTTCCCCAGAACAAGACATCACTACCAGTAGAGATAGCCTGGCTGGGATAACAGCATCCACAGAGGAGGAAGCAAAGAATAGTAACAGAATCGTTTCCTGATGATAATACCACCACCGAATGTCAAGGCTTGATTGGTAAGGGAATGCTTACCAGAGGAAAGAAGGTTGAGTTGGCTAGGACTGGTAGGATTTAGATTGTTTAAAGGTGGCTAAGCAGTAAGGGGAGTAAGGTTGGGGGAAGAACATTCCATGCAGAAAATAAGGTAGGCCAAGGCTCAGGTCTGGTACATATGGGAGCAATGGGGGAACTTGTTTGATTGGAGAAAAGGGTAAAAAAGTAGGAAGGTGCAGAATGACTAGGGAGTCTGGTTCTAGAGCCCAAAGATAGTAGAAAGATGATCACTGGTGAAGGTGAATGACATGGTGCTTCAGGAAGAGGGTCATCTGGTATCTCCACAAACCCCTCACCAATCTGGTGTCTCCCGGTGACGTGCACAGGGCCAGAGCCGGACTTAAGGTGGAAGGTCACTGGAGGCTGGAGTGGGAAATCACCTAGGCTGAGCTGGGTGAGCATAAAAGGGAAAAGTTCAGCTGAGGGCTCATAGCCCTGGTCCAAACCCTATAGCTAAGTGGGTCAAAGGATCAAGCTAGAAGGAACCTCAAAGGCCATCTAAGAAGCTGAGATCACTTCAAAAGTGGGAGTCCATTTGGGTCTTTCTGGCTTGAGGTTTCATGGGAAGTGATAAGAATGAACAGAAAGCCCCAGTCTCTAGGCTGAGTTCTGACCCTAACAGAGTGGGTGAAGGGACAAGGGTGAGGGGCTGCTCTCACCATGGGCTGGCAGGACAGTTTTAGGTTGGCCAGTGGCACAGCAATTTCCTCATTATCACGGTTTCGGGCCACCACCTCCACAACGTTGCACTCCTCCTTAGCAACCTCTGTGAGGCAGAGCTGGGATGGAGACGACAGACAGAACCAAGGCCTCACAGTCACCTAGGCACCATGCTCAGCATACTGAACAGCACAGGTCCCTGGCTCAGATGAGCTGATCAGACCTTCTGGAATGACCCTCCCCCCCTCACCCTCAATCACTAGGCCACATACCCAGTGAAGAGGATTAGTTATGGAAGGTTTCCTAGAAGTAGCTTTGCAGTAGTTGGTTAGTCTGGGAGTCCAGGGATCATGGTGTCTGCAGCCCTAGCCTTGGAAGGGGTATGCCATTCTCTGCACACTGGATAGAGACACGGATAGGCCATCTCTCTATCCAGTCCTGGCTGGATGCAAAGGCAGGGGGGGATTAGGGAAGGAAGCCTACAAAAGACACGTGGGTCCCCTCACCATGGTCAGTATCAGCACATGCTCCGTGTTGTCTTCCTCCTCAACCTGGAAGGTGTAGGACCTAGCCTGCTCGGACAGCTCACAACCTGGGAAGGTGGGTGCAATGGGGAATGGAAGGGGGGTAGGGAGGGTATTGGGGTAGCCCGGGAGTACAACTTCCTCGACCAATCCTACCCCCTCCGTATCACGTGGCTGCTTGGGTCCCTCCTGCTTCCATCCCCGGCTCCGCCCTCTCCACGTGCTGCCCACATCGGGCACCCAAATCCTCCCCCCTCACAGATCTGAAGGAATCTCGCCAGGTCTCCCCTCAGCCCCACGCAGCTGGGGGAGGTCAGGGAGTGGGGGTCGCTCCGGACCCCTGGGTCACCAGCACCAGCTGTCTTCCTTCCCACGCCCATCCCGCTCATGCCTGAATTGCTGCGGAACCCTCTCCCCTTGCCCCACCAGGTACCGAATAAGCAGCTATCCATGGTGACGGGGCCCAGGCCCCGCAGCCTCAGGGCTCCCATGGCGCCCCCAGCCCGGGTCCGGCTTTCCTGTGCCTGGACCGCCAAGGAGGCTGAGGCTGCGGCCATGCTGCAGGGACCATCTACAAACTCCACCCCCAGCACGCACAAAGCAAGGGACCGTCGCCGGTTCCGGCCGCGCTTCTTAAAGGCGCAGTACTTGTCTGAGCAGAAGGGTGGGGGCCTGAAGCACAGCCAAACACGGACCAGCTCCGCCCTGGAGATGGGCAAGGTGAGCGATAAAAGGGCTTCCTTCCGTCTCCCTCCTCCCTTGGGCCCGAGAGGGGCCTTTAGAGGCCTGCCTCGTCCAGCTCTCCAGACCAAAATCCATAGCACAAATTGGAGAGAAGGTATGCTTCTCTCCCTCTTAGCTACCTACGGGTCAAAACCTTGGTCATGGGCGTCTATTCCTTCCCCCAAAAGGCAGACACAACCATGCCCAACCCCCGCCCCCCGAGGGCGAGGGTGTAGCAGATCCCGACTGGAGCTTTCCAACTCCGAGACAGACCGGATCGGGCCACATGTGCAGCCGGGGTCAAAATGACTATCCCTATCCCCTTCCTTGTTGCTCCCCCCGGAGTGGCCTTGTAGCAGGCGGGGCACCTTCTGGCAGGTTCGGAGGTTGACCCTCTTCAGTCCCAAGAGCAGGGACAGCAGCTTCTTAGATGGCTGCCCTTCTACTTAGCCAGGGGACTTTCTTTCTACAGTGAGCCCTGGGTCTGAGACCCCAGTCCCTGTCCCGTTTGTTGGCAAGGAAGGTCTTAGATCTGCAAGCCTTCGCCAAGCATATGCTTAGACAAAAACCAAAACAAACAAAAAAAACCCCCAGCTTTCCTGGTTATCATGCCCCTAGGCTGACAACCTGGACAGCACACTAGGATTTACCTGCCAAGCGAGTCTTGGGATTCGAGTGTAGTTCCTTGTGTATAGATGGAAAAACTGAGGTTCATATAAATGGTGACTCACCTAAAGGCTACTCAAAAAGGACTGGACTGGGTGGAGACTAAGAAATAAAAGGCACTAAGCATTTATTAAACACTATGTGTGCCATGTACAGTGCAACATAAAAGGATAGAACCCAAGAGCATAAAAATACTTCAGTTCCTTGAGGGCTAAGATTACAGTATTCTCCATGCCTAGCACCCAGCAGTGTCTGGTACTTAAAAGCTTCATCAATTAATAGGTGCTTAATAAGTGTTTCTTGGTGGACAACCCCAGAAAAGTGAGAGACTGAAGGTGACATCTTTTCCTAGAAACTTCCTTCCACACCTCACACCACTATTTGGTATGAACCTCAGAAACTTTCTCCTCAAAACCTCCCTTCTCTCTACACCTTTTAACTTCTGACAAAAGAACTGTTTGGCAAAATTCATCAGTACCCTTCAATAATTCTCACACTAAGGTCTACAACTCTTTGTTTTTATGACACTGAAAAAACCATGTACCAGAGTAAGACCTAGTTCTAGTAACTGCTTCATGCCCACGAATAACTGGGATGAGCCACTTCCTATCTCAGGACAGCTAGCTGTACCTATGCTCTTTCAGGTGACAAGCAATAGTGTCATTAATACCTACTCTAAGAGGGTAACATGTATAAAATGAAAAGGTTCCAATTTCAACATTGATTCTAAGCCAACACCAATATCTGTAAAATGTCCTAGTTACTGTGAACATACTTGTGAAGGAACAGACTATACTATGCCACAATGGAATATACTCCTATTTAAGTCATTTGCACAAGCAATTCCTAGGCCTGGGACAACTCTTTCCTTAACACCCAGAATCCTTTTCTTTTTAAGGCTTGGCTCATGTGTCACTTCACCTATGAAGTCGTTCCCTTAGCCACTCTCCCTTCATGCCTCAAATGACTTTACATTGTTACAATTCTGTCTACAAATTAAAAACCTACCTTCAAGGAACTTCATAATCCCAGCTTCAGTATTATAACACAAAAATGTTTGTTAGATATTAAACCTGTTTGTACAAGGTCTTGCTTCTCCAGTAACATCTCTCAGTCCCTGCTGTATGCTCTTCAGAAGGCCTCAAAACTTAACACCTAATTGCCACTAGTATTTCATAATAGTTTGTTCTCTAAATGGGAATGTTTTCCTCTTGTCAGCAGTAAGCAGCCAATTTCCCCTTCTAATTCCCAATCTTGTTCTGAGGGTCATGTAAGTAGGAAAGCCTTGGGGGAGACTTGGGGTCAGAAGAAGAAATGCCTCACTATTTACTATCTAGGCAGATAAACCCTGGAATCAGTATTAATGAACAAAGGTATGGAAGGTGAAAAGTCTGGCTCTAAGGTAGGGCAAGAAAAAAAGGACCTAAATATCACTGGGCCAAGGTAATGGGTTTGCCCAAGTTGAAGCAAACAACAAACAGTCACTTCAAGTTTTATTTTGCTTCTTACATGGTCTTCAAATACAGTTTATAGTTCATTTCCTACAGTAACTCAGATGATCTAAACAGATTAATGAAAAGTGGCATTCCAATCTTAATGAAAGTTCATAACCATGAAAGATGTGTTAATGCATGACTTTACAATCCTAGAGTAATGGTATTGGCCTGGACATCTGTTCCATACAGTTAGCATTTATACATTAATTAATAAGGACAGAGAAAGAGATATTAGCAACTCATAAAGCCAGGCTATAA
Organism: Pseudocheirus occidentalis; assembly: GCA_028646575.1. Lineage (NCBI taxonomy): Eukaryota > Metazoa > Chordata > Mammalia > Diprotodontia > Pseudocheiridae > Pseudocheirus > Pseudocheirus occidentalis. Next base: position 89,999,511 of record CM053598.1, on the reverse strand, counting down.
TGCCATAAGCAAGCTAGGCCATAATGCTAGAAATCCTGACTAAATTCAAAGTTAGGTTTGGAGCTCATGTCTCATGAATAATTGTTCCTTCAGAGAAAACAAAATATGCTACTCTATGAGATGCACTCAAAAACCAGTAATATTAAACTCTTCTTTCCATAAAGCTATAGCTGGACTTCTCTGACTCACTTCAAAAAGGAAAATGCAAATTACTTCTAGATATTAAACAGGCCAGATTGTGTTAAAGAAAAGGTTTCTACCCCCAAAATGAAAAGGCCTCACTCCCACTGGGTAAGGGTTATCCCTAGATACCTAGGGATAAAGGGCCCTCATTCCACGATGCCAGTTAACTTAAAGCCCAGGAGGCTTTAAGACTTAAGACTTCCTCAAAACTCCAATTACTGGAGCCACTTAAAGAAAACAGGCTGAAATGATGGAAAAGCTATAATCTTGCCAGCATCAATCTCAGACCCCTAAAAAAGAGGCAATACATTAAATCTGAGATACATGAAGTTTTCAGAATCTGTGGTTACTGCAAAAAAGTAGGTAACCATGAAATCATTAGTTAACATGTGCTCATCCTGGTGTTTCTTTTAAAAACAAGAACATGCAGGAAATTAAAGACTCTGATTTAATCAAACCCAGTATGAACAAGTCTTGAAATTGAAGAACAACTAAACTACGGGCAAATCCTGATCATCTCCCTATGCCCCCTACCTGTACCCTAACAGGTGTCAGGGCTCACTTACACTGCCATGCTAAACCTACTGGGGTTGATTTCTAGGACGCTAGTGATAGCATTAACCTTGTAACAGATCAGCCTCACTTACCAAAGTCAGGACTTATACCCAAAATGGTTATGCTCTATCTAGCCCTGGGTGGGAGGCACTTTAAAAATAATTTTAAAAATAAAAGCCAAAGACAAAGAAAAGTTAACTCCATCCTCCAATATGGTTTTACATTATTCAAAAAGTACCATCTTGGATCAATACCATTCCATTTCAAAAGAAAAATTACAAAAACAGTAAACACAAGAAGTTAATCAGCATACAGCTAGTTTATATACAAAGAAATATACAAGTATGTATTCGTGACTTTTGTCACAGACAACTGCACATTTGTCCCTACAAAGCACAACACACCTGAACCAATGGTCATCCCACTGACACTGGTCAGTTTTGTGAACAAGCAAAAAAGATTGCCCAACTCAGATGTGTAACTACTTATTTTATGTTGCTACTTGACAACTATCCCACCCAGGATTCTCCATTCTGTAGCATCAGAATTCCAAGGAAACCGTTTTGTTTTTTGTCTTGTTACCCAAAGAGGAAAGGAACCCATCTTTCAACAAATGAATGAGGATGAAGGAGGTGATTTTAGCTGGATATTCTGGGTGAGAAACGAAACCATAAGGATGTAGAGAACTACTGCCGGCTTCATTAATGATGGGACCCCCTTCCCTAAAGGTGCAAGAAAAATGTCTTGGCACTTGACCCAAGACCTGAAAGGGAGGACCATAATTCTTATTTAAACAGAATTTCCAGCAGTACTATCTTCTAAACAACAAGTAGTCTGAATGTGTGATGAGTGAGGCTTCACATAGCTCTCCTTGCCCCCAATCCCTTTGGCTGACTTCTTCCTCTCCTGAGGCTGGATCATATGAAGACCCCAACCACCACCCACCCACTTCGGAATTGTCAAGACATGAGAATAGGTCACAATGTCAATGAATGTCACAGGCTCCTGCCAAGGATAACCACATCCTTTGGAAATCCCTCCATTTTTGCTATTTCAAAACAACCTAACTTGCTGTAGAATTCCAGGATCCTCTTATCATCAGGTCTTACTTCACAGAAAGCCCCACGGGAGCCTGAAAATAAAACAAAACAAAAACATTCAAAATATAAAGAAGGGGAATGCTACGATGATACAGATTCACAAACTCTGATACAACATACATATTTTACAAGTTATTTATCCCTGTACAAAGTCCACAAAAAAATCTGACAGAAATCACTGGACTTAAGAGTCATGTGATCAGACTAATTTCTAAGATGGGTACAACCATAACTTGCATGCAGCACACCTATGGCACAGGGGAGTTGTGTATTATTTTCATTTAAATGATATGTGTACACACACACACACACACACACACACACACACACACACACGTTTATGAACTTTAAAGTACTATATAAATGCCAGCTGTTAAAATGAATCAAAAGCCTGATTTATGTTACAGTAAATTTCTCCCCCTTCTGAAAATCTTTCAGAGACAAAAGCAGAAAGGAGTTAATGGTGAGAAATACTTACACAAAAGCTTCATTCTAAAAAGGAACAAGTTTCCTGAGGGTACCCATTAAATACAGAGCTTTGTACCCATTCACAGTTACAACCTATCTAGACTATGTTGCATGTATGTAAGATGAATCTTGTATATACGTTTAAGATAAATTTTACATACTGAAAATGTCCCAAAGCCCATTTAGAAACACAAGGTACACGTGTCTCAAATAAATGTCATAGACTCTTTTGATTTCGAGTTGGAGCCCTTAGAAATTATTTAATTGAATGACTTCATTTTACAGATAAGGAAACAGATCCAAGGAGCCTGAAAAACAAGACACAGAAGCAGTACAGCAGAAGTGTAATTTAAAGGGTGAGGACAAGGAAAAGGTATAACATTTATATAGCTGTCTCACCCTGTGCCAGGCACTGTGATAAGCACTTGTACAAAAATTATCTCATTTGAGATTCACAATAACCTTGCAAGGTAGTATTATCCTCATTTTACAGATGAAGAAACTGAGGCAACCAGGGATTAAGTGAGTTGCCCAAATTCAGTTAGTTAAGAGTCTGAAGCTGGATAGTATTGCAGGGATTCCCAACTCCAGGCCTAGCACTCTACCACTGCATCACCAGGTCCTCCAACTCCAAATTAAAACAGTCTTTCTACTGCATGATGGATACAATAAGAAGTAACAAATTAGGTACTCAGTATTATTTTCCCAACCCTGAAATCCCACTTGGCTTTCCAATTTAGGAAAATTTTAAAAGGAGAGATGGATTATTTTTAAGATTCTAAGGCTCTTGAGAACCACTGTAAATTTGATCTTAGAATAAAAATAATGAAATGCCTCTCAATGGTAAAGGAGATCTTAAAAACAGATATTCAACTCCCCTTTAAAGAAACTAAACCCAAGCAACCTACCCAGGGTCATGATGCTTTGACCTGTGGTTTTTCTTCTGGAGTTGACAAAGTAAGAGTTAATATTTTCAGGGTCCTGACCAAATTTATTTGAAGCCTAACCATTTCCCAAATGCAGTTGGAAGAAAATACAAGAGTTACATCAGTTTAAAGAAAAAAAAAAAGTAGTCACATAAACAGTTTATAACTAATTTTCTTGGTGAATCCAGTTTCCCATCCTCTTATCTAGTCCAACGTCATTTCACATCTCTCTCTGGCTCTTTCTCCCCAAAAAGACCCATACTCACCATTAGCTTTGAGAGAAGACAGCAAGCATGCCATCATGCTTTTGGCCACACTTGGATCAGTTACTTTTTTGTGAATGTCCATCTTTATCAGAGATGGGAAATTGGCAAGGAAAGTTTCTGGCAATACTTCCTGCTCTTCATGGAAACTCAACATTATTTTCTAGAAAAGAAAGAATATGGAATGAATTGCTTTCTGTTATATGTCTAACAGCCAAAAGAAATAACAGAAGAAGACTGTTTTCCAGTTCTTGTCCTTGTATATTTTGTAGCCACTACTCTAAGTCACTTTGTATAGTCACTAAAGTATTAATTTACAATTCTAACTTAACATTTTTCTAAAAAGTGACAGAAAAACTAGTTATTTTCATAAGAAGCATATTAAGCAACAATTCATTGTGAAAATTGCATGTTAAATATATGCTAGGTCAGCAAAATGAGGCTGCTCAACCACAAACCATCTACCAGTCTAACCCTGAAGAAGGCTGAGAGAGAGAGATAGATACTCAAATATATTTTCTATTGCACATCTATGTCATTTAGTGTAAGTAAAGAACAAAAGAAAAGCTACAAGGGACTGGGAAGGATCTAGTACTATGGGAGTGATTTCACTGATAGGGATGAAAAGGCAAAGTTAAATCAAATAATTAAGTCTCCATCATACACAGAACCCTGAGCCCTCTAAATACAGAGACATCTAAATTTATTAAGACACTATTAGTCCTGCCTTCAAGGACCTTAGAGTCTAGTTTAAAAAAAAAAGGGGGGGGGAAAGAAATGACCTATCAAAAAGTCTATTAAGATAGTCTCAAAAAAGATATGGACTTCAACAAATATTTATTAAATATAGAGAGTTCTGCCAAGTGTTGGGAAAAATACAATAGCATCACCTCTGCCTTGGTGTACTTTATAGTCTAATGTTTTTCAATGGTTATATCGTCAACTATATTATAAAAAGATTTGACTTAAATACAGGTTGTAATCATTCCACCCAAGGATCAAATGGTCTTAAGGTGACAGAAAAGACAGAAGATTGGGAGGGGGAGGGGGCAGAAATGTTAGAAACAAGTGCTAAGAATTAGCTTCCACAAGAAAGTCTAGCAATGTGACTATGCCTGGCCGCCCCCATTTATACTTCATTCTGAATATATGCAATACTGACCTCGGCTTCTGAGAGCTCTTTGTCACCATTTGGCTTAGTGTACTTTTCTTGCATGAAAGGAATCCAAGAAATTTTACATTTTTTAATAAAAGGGGTTACATCCACAGTGCCCAGGGCATAGCCACAAATGCCATCTTCATCTTCTAGCACAAAACAGTAATCTAAACTGAGGGAAAGCAGGCCTCCCACTAACCTGTTTTAAAGGAAAGAGTATCAATACATGGTTTGCTAGCATGGTATTACTTAAAACTTTAATCCTCACCTATTCTAAACTCACTAGAATAAACCCAATAACCTAAAAAAACAGCCACTGATAAAGAGTAGACTAAGTGGAATAAACTTTTACAAAGCAACATTTTAAAGATTCTCTAGTGTGTATATTTGATACGAAGAGCCAACCAAAATGGCAACAGGGACAATCTGGTTTCATTTACCTATTGAGAAACTTGAGCATCATTGAAAAGCCCAACTCCGAAGAAAAGTAGTAAGTATTCTAACAATGAAGAAAACAGCAATTTCATTGCTCAATGCTAGTAACTTCACAAATTCAGCTCCCTACATATCTCCAATTTACTGACCACCACTCCTCAAATGCAACAAGAAGAATGGTTTCCTAATGACTATATCCAGGTTTTTAGATGGTACATACTTGTCTCCAATAAGGTCTGGCTGACTTTGAAAAGGTAAACCAACTCCATCGTCATACATTTCTCTGCAAATCTTGTACACAGATGCCTAAAAACACAATGCAGTATGATGATGGGTCAAGAAAAGCAGCAAAAGAAATCTACCAGAATAATGTCTGTTAGAGAGAAATGTCAGACTGGACCTGCTAATAGAGCAGTAATCAGACTAGCTCCATCTGATAAAAGTTCTAGTTGGGTAAAACTGAGGCAGAAGTGTATAAAATTCCAGGAAAATTTCCAAGTTTTTATGAACACTGATAGGATTCACTTGTGGGATCAACAGTTACAGTAAAATCGAAGGAGTTTAAAAAAGCTCAGTCTCAATTCCCGATTTGCTGTAATAAAGCTATTTTATGTATGAATAGTAATTTCATCAATTGCTCAAAGAATTATACATTTTCAGTCACCAGCTACAATTACAATGACACTAAATGGAAAAATAATGATATCTTGATGGCTGGCATCTCACAATCAAGTGAATATTTATAACTAATATGCAGGAGGAAAACCAACTCTTCAGGAGCTAGCCATCATTGATCTTTAGGAATCCCAACTCTGCATTCTTGACTATTTCAAGAGAGAACAAATTCCAAAACTCCTAGGTCCTATTTTTTTATAACCTTCTACATATACGTTAAGTCTCTAGTGCTCAGTTGTCTCATCTTTCTCCTATCCAATCCAAACAAGATGCTACAAAGATCTTCAATTCTTACAGAATAATCAAAATATGTAACTATTGGGTTGAAAGTAGTGTACCACAGGTCACAGATAAATGCAGAAGACGACCATTACCTCATCTTTAGGAAAGTATGGCCTGATAGTATAAACTTTGGAGGTAGGAGTCAGTGGAGGTGGCTGAAAAAAGAGGTCATTTGCCCCATCAATTGGTAACAATCGCTGTGGAAAGAAAAGGAAGAGAATCATCACTACTGAGAATTAGTCAAATGTTTCATGGGTGTGCACTGCAGATTACCAAATTAACATTAATTGGCTACTGCAGGCAGGCCTAAAGAAAAGGGGTTTGATATGCTTTACTAGTGCAAACACCACTTTGCAGGGGGTGGGGGCAAGGGCGAGATATTTCCGAATAGAAATTATTCAATCTGAATATTATACAACTTTAGTGGTTCATTGATGGACTTAAAAGGATGGTAAAGTCTATTTCAATTTTATATGTATATATATATATGCATATATATATTTTACCAATCTTATCTAGACCATCTCTGTACTAAAAGATGGCAGAACAGATAATGTCAGGAGGAGAGGTTTGGTCTGAAGAGGGTTAACTGTCCAGAGGAGACACTTTATCCCCAAAGCAATGCGCTTCAGTTTGCTGTGCGCAGCAGAGCACCTGTTGGGGGGAAAAAGTAGAGCACCTGAAAAATCCATGAACAAACTTAACCACCAAATAAGAAGCTCCATCTGTACTTAATACTTCCATCAATGGAAAGCTTTATATCAAACCAAGTGTTTTCTTTTTATCTTTTTCAAAGAATTACTGTAGATTCAAATTCAGTCTACTATTTGTTTACATATTTGCTCATTCTTGCTCATATTTTTGCTCATGGAATTTCCATTGGCAGACAAGCATGCGCGCATTGTACATTGCGGGCGCAGATTAAAATGCTGTGCGACCTGCAAAGAAACAATGTGAAATGTACACCTAAAGCCGCTGCGCTTCGCATGCGCGGGGGGAATTGGCAGCATCTCCTTGAGAAATTACTGTGAAAAGGGGAGGAAAATTTGATTTAAAACCAGCTCTAGAACTAAATTGGATTTTGGACTAGAAAGCCTTCGGCAGACCAATCCTTCCAGCCATCTGATGCGCAACAAAAGGTTTCTCATAAAACAAAGAAAATGTCAATTCAGTTGTGAATTCATATTGATACCTGGAACTCTCCTGCTAGACCACCTCTAAAGGCCCAGGGTTCTTGGTCTCCAATTAAGAACTGTGCTGAAGATTGACTACGACACCCTGTTGAAATCAGATCCAAGCGGAGAACGTTACGAGAAAGGGGATTTCCTGAGTGTCTCAAACGTCCAACAAATACATTCTTTGTGGAAAACCTCTCTAACAATAATAATCCAGGATATCAAGGTCAGGGCTGTGATAACTTTTTTTTTTAAATCAACTTTCAAGGTGTCAATACTGATGCCCACCACTCCCTCAAATGTACAGTAACTGCATCAAGAATAAATTTTGAAGTAGTCAGATTCTATTCTTTCCACATACACAGGAAGAAAAACAAACTGTCTGAGCTTGTCAGGCTAAGGCTTATATTCTCTAAGTATAGCTGCAACAAATCATGCCATCCATCCTGTCTTGAACTTGTAAAACTACAAAAAGGAGTGACCTGCTACCACAAATTTTACCAGATGGATGGAGAGAGAAATTCTATTATCACAGCCCCAAGAAGGAATTGCACCTGTCTGAAGTCACATTTTATATTTTTAGAGAGAGGGAAAGGGTAGGGATATGGGAAAGAAGGGGGTTAATCTTGTCAGAAAACTAAGGTCAGCAGAAAAAAATAAAAGGAACAGCTCAATAAGTTAACACAGCCAAGAACAGTGAAGACATAAGACACCTCAACTCTCAGGGAAGATAGTCCAAAATCCAAACTTAGATAATTTGCTACATCCTGAGATTTAATTGATATGGGGCTTTTTATGCCCTAAAATGCCCTTTTTCCCAAGTGCAACAGCACATCATTTCTCAGGTCAACTACTAAAGCATTTAAAAGCTGTTATTTAATCCATTTTATAGGCTGAGGTTAACCGTGTGACAATTTAAAAGGAAAAAAGACAGTCAGGTGTAAGAGCTAAACTTGGAACAATCGCCTAGTCTTCTGACAAGATGAGCAGCGCAAAAAGTTCTTTTCCTTTTGAAGACAGCTTCTACCTCCTGTTTAAGTCAGCAGTCTCATAAGTGTAAGACACAGTGTGCTAGTCAGACAGTCCCAAAGCAAACCAAGTTTTGACAATGTAAGCCCATCAAAAGTTCAGGTTTGTAAGTTGGTTTTGGTTGGTTGTTTTTTTTTGGTGTGAAGTATTTTGGGTGGTTGGGGTTGGGATTGGGATATTTTCCCCCTAAACACAGAACAGAGTTTATAAAACAAATCTGGGAAAATGGAAAAGGGTAGAAATTCAGGCTTTGACTAGAACCTGCCCCAGTCCATAACAACATAATTTACACTCATCAAAAAGCTATCCCTCTCACTTTGTACAGATTAGCCAATAACTTGGATGATTTTTCTTCACTGCCCCCCACTTTGAGACCACAACATAACTAGCACTTCAACTATGACAATAAGAAGCTGCATGAATGAAGAGCTGTGTAAATAAAAACCATTGTTAATGCCTTAGTCGCTGCGCAAATGTGACTTCAGTTCATGCCTACTGCATAATAATCTACCTGAACTACCTCACGGTCAAAACCTTTCAACTTAAACTAATTAATCATGACGCGTGATGAACATCTGCCGCTGTCCATCCAAGAGCAGTAGAAACTTGTGCTGAGGATTCTCCCATCTGTACACAATGGGGAAGAAGATAATAGAAGTCATTAGTAATCAAAAGTACTAGATAACCACATTCTTTTAAGGGACTGAATGCCAGCTGGACTGGAAAGAAAAGGGAAGAAAAAAGGGCTGCAATCTATATCCCCATGCTCTGATAAAATACGGCTCAGTGTATCTTATTTTATATACACTAAATGTAATCTAAATCTTACACTGTTATGAAAACTTAGCAATTCGCTTTGAAAATTACTCCTAACATAAGCTCTGGGTAAAGTACGCTACTGAAAAAATTAAAAAAGCTAATATAAAGCATCTTTGTCATTGGGGAATGGACAATTATTATCTCCTTATTTCTTGACCAAGTTATTTATAATCCGGAGCTAAATACTATTCAATCCCATTGCTTAGTAGAAACAGAGACACAATACTGCATGTTTCAAGAAGTCAAAAAGCTAAAATTTTAGATTATCCTTTGCATTAAAGTTTCATTACAAATATATGAAGTGAATACTTTCAAGTCTATATCCAAACATGATATTTATGAGTCCTAGGTGGGAAAGGTAGTAAAAAATGCTTGATGAAAAATTAAAAACAACAACAACAAAACCCAACAACAAACAACCCTTAATTTTAGTAGTCCTTGTGGTGTGTTGAGGGAAACTAAAGTTTATATTCCAATAAGGATTTATTTTCCCTTGGTAGTAACCTGGAATGAAAGTGATTTATTTATCACTTAAACAAGAAGTTCTGAGGTCCTTTCCCCTAGAAGGACAACAGGGCACTATTTTAAAGAATAAGGCCTAAATTTCTCACCCAAACTATACTTCTACACATTAATCCAAAAAGGATTTTTATGATATGAATAAGGATTGGAAACACTAACTTGTGGCACTAATAGCTCCCTTAAGAATTTTTCCTAAAAATTTTTGAAAAAGAATTATTTAAGGGCTTTTAATTATTAATTATTAATTATTTAAGTAGTTAGATAGAAAACCAAAAATACTTTTACTACTGATTCCTACTATTAGTGACATCAATGTCTTAAACATCTCTATAATCCATTGATATATCTGTGACAGCTATGAAAACTATGACATAAATCTGTCAGCCTTGCTGCCTGCTGTGTGTCATAAGCAAGTATACAACATTATTCCTTAGAACTGGATTAAAACCTGGAAAAATAACATCATATCCCTGGAGTAATGTGGGCCATGCTGGTGCTTTCTACCAAGTTGGAGGTTTCAAAAAATTTAATTAAAAAAAAATGGAAAAAAAGACGCACACAAGTCTTGAGCGTCATTTTAATGCAGTAGACATTAATACCTCAGAGCAACTATCATTTCCACCCCTAATTAAAGCCAACTACTTTATGGAGGGAGGAAGAAAATCTGATACGATGCACCAGAATAGCCTTGTCCTCAAGCTCGCATGCGCACAGGGCTGGGAGGATCAGCTTCCTCTTGGCCAGGCCCTTCAGTCATTTCAGCAATGGTTCTGTCAAAACACAGCAATTATGTTATCAAGACACAGCAAGCAGCAGAGAGCTGATGGAGAGTCACATTTCATAGTGTCTCAATTCCCAATCAGCAGAAGGCTGTTGAGAGGTGCATAGAATTCCGTCCAGGATGCATTCAGTCAGAAAAAGTAAATACTTTCTAACATATTAAAAAGATATTTATGCTGAATTAGCCCAAGGGGAAAAATTAAATCAGCTTATTGTGATTAATCAAAATGACTTGCAATTGAAGTCTGTAATTGTGCCTACATTTAGAATAAACATAGGCAAAGAATTTGAAAAAAATAAAATAGACATCCAATTCTTTAGAGGTTTTCCCCTGTGGATTAATCATGTTTTTTCAAACACACATTATACTCTGGGAGAAGATTGTTCCTGGTGCACCTACCTAACCATTGCACAAAAGACTTCACCATAGACATTATACTCTTGATATCCCAAACATAGGAGTACATGTCATAAAGGATTGTCCTGTTGGCACAATTGGAGAGCCGTGTGAACATCCCCATCACCAGTGCGCACATCTCTTCAAACTTGGCTGCTCGAGACCTCCATTCTTCAATCTATTGAGATCAATCACATGAAAGAAAAATTAAAACTATTCTGAATATAACTTCTTTAATTCAGAAAACTAAAAGTTACATATGAAACACTATTACTGCTAGCAGGAACTGAAATTGTTTCTAAGCAGCAAGGAATCATAGCTAACAGATTGTTAACAAGCAATAAAAACTCAGCCCAGTGACAAACATTGTTACAAAACATCTCCAAGTTCCCTTCATTCCTACATAGCTAGGAGGTTAAGTATAGTAGAAGGTCAGTAATTATACTTCTTTAGTTTTAGGGGCATTCTCTATAATAGAGGCATGTGGGGCAGTTCTGATGCTAGCAAGAATTAAAAGTAAATAAACAAGATACACTCACCTTTTCAGAGTCTTTTCCTTTGCAATTAACACTGACCACACTGCTGTTTGCTCGAAGCCATTGGAATTCTCTTAACATCTGTGCCCCTTTGGGACCATGCTCATATGGAAGATAGAAAAGATCAGCAAGTAACTGTAAATCCTCCAAAGTCACTGGTTCTGCTGTATACAAAGGTTTCTCATTTGGACCTGGTACAAACTGCTCCTTGTTTGTCTGCTCATCAGTCTGCATTGGGGCAACATCATTAATGCAATCTTCCTGCATTGACATCTCTGGGGACTTTGATTCAGCTATGCTTTCTTTATCAGTATCCATCGGTTTCAATTCTTCTGACATCTTAGCTTCAACAATTTCAGTTAGTATATGATTATCATTCTTGTCCGTCTCCTCTTGCTTCTCTACCACCATATCCATGGGCTCCTCATCAAGCTGTTTCTTTTCTTCTTCCTTGACAAGGGGTGGAGGCTCACTGCTCAGAGTTGTTCCCTGGCTCATGATGGGCTCCTGGTAAACAGTAGTCACTACAGTGGTGGCACTCAGAGAAGGTGCTGCCACCAGGGGGGCCCCATCAACTACACTTGCTTTTGCTCCACTGTGTGCCACCTGTCTACCTGAAAAATCAGACACACAGCTTGTAAATACCATCAGGAAATTGGGAATCCCTTTTTAACTCAACAAGTACAGATTTAGAGAAATTTATTTTCTCATCTTTGCATCTGCAATGAGGGAACCGAGCAGTAAAACACCTAAAAACACCTCTATTTTCTCTTCTACCTTTTTCTCCAAAGACTGAAAATTTCCAAGATCTCTAAAAGGCTAGCCTCCTGAGTCTAATATTTCATTGTGTAAAATTTTAAAATCTGAACAATTCCTTCCAAATGAGTATTTCCTTAAATGACAGTTATATGACAGTTCTTCAAAAGATTAATTTTCACTGGCATTAGACTTGAAAATCAAACTGGACTGCTAATTTATTTTAACCACTTTTTAGTTAAGTGATTCTTTTTTGCTTTTTCATGAAATAGTTTTATTTTCAGGTTCTTACGCACTTGCACTCCAAGGAGAGTCTGCAACTAAATTATAAAGGGAAAAGCAACCACTATGATCCTACACCCAGATTCACGTTTCCTACTTCCAAATTTTCACTTCATGTTTCTAATAACCCATATAGCCCTTGCACTCAAAGTAAAATTAATCCTTGTCATTAGAAATTATTTGACTATATTTTTTTATTACCTTCCCTATAACTTTTCTCCCCTTCCCCCACCTTGACAAAGACCACCTACTTACTGCTATATTGATGAGGTACACCAAACTCCTGCAGCCATTCTGTTAAAGCCAACTTTAAGGCCATCTGAGGACTATACAGCACATCAGTTTCAATATCTTCATCACTGCCTTCATTTTCTAATTTAATCTGAATAGATACTGTACTGTCTTCACTGTCAGCTGCAACAAAAAAAAGACACAAATATTTTTATTGTTAAAAAAAAATCACTCTACAATTAAAAGCTCACAAGCGGAGTAGGAAATTACAACTCTCTCTAGCCAGATAGTACAAAAACACCCTTCTTACATATATTTCAAACACTACTTATGGGCATAATGTTAAAAAAAAAAATCAAGACTTCTCCAGTGTCTCCCCATGCAAATTATAGCATGTTATATGACAAAGTACTGGAAATCTTGCAATCTCTAGAACATGTATTCAAAAAATATTTATTAAGTCCCTACTTATACAAGGTTTCCTGCTAAGGGCTACAGAGGTAGGGAGAGTAGATACAAAAAAAGGGATACATAGTCTCTACCCATAAGGAACTCATTATCTAGGAAGGCATAAAACCTGTACAGAAGTTACAGAAAGGAAGTGAGGTTAAGAGTTTTGTCAACAAAAGAAACACGAGCACAGATGTTATTTCTAGCTGGTGAGAATAGGAAAAGGAGCCTTGTGGAAAAGGTGACATTTGAACTGATAGTAGCAAGTGACGAAAGCAATGGGCTGGGAGTCAGACCTGAGTTCAAACACAACCTCTGATGGTTGTGTAACCCTGGGCAAGTCACTTAACCTCTGTTCGCCTTATTTTTCTTAACTGTAAAATGGAGATAATACCAGCACCTACATCTAAAAGTTGTAATGAGGAGCAAATGAAATAACATTTGTAAAGGGCTTAACATAGAAGCTGGTACACAGGTGCTATGTAAATGCTTATTCCATTCCCCAAAGAGGATGGATGGTATGAAACACTTTGGGTACAAGTAATGGCATAAGTAAAAATACTGAAGAGAGAAAAAAAGGACATGTTTGGCTAACAGTGACTGATCTAATTGGAGTACAAGGTACATAGGTGAATACATGTGGACAAGACTAGAAAAGTCAGCTCAAATCATGGAATGCTAACCGCCTAAGCAGTTTGGATAACAGTATGCAACAACAGGAAACAAATGTTTCTGCTCTGCTTTAGGTATCTGGTAAAACAAACTGAGAGAGTGAAGGACACCAATTAGAAAGCTGCATGAATAGCCTAGAGAAGACAAAATCAATGCTTTAAGAAGGGTAGTGGGAGAGAAAAGAAAGGGTAAATATAGTGACTTGTCCCCTTGGCCTTTGGAGAGCATTAAGGATTGTGTCCCTCTATCTCATGAAGCTATCTAAGACTGATTAAGAAAAAAGTGAATATATTCCCTACTTTATAAAAGATCTGGACTTGGATAATTCAGACCCAGTAGAAATTAATAATTGCCATGGAAGATAAATTTGGATTTGAGATTTCTGATATAGAAGTGGAAGAGCTAATATGGCCACATTATGTGTCAAATGAGATTAACATTTATAATGTGCACAGTGCCTAGAATATAGTAGGAACTTAATAAATGCTTATTCTTTCTTTCCTTCCACAGAAATTGCAAATTACATTGCTTACATGAAACATGTACTAATAGTCTTTAAAAAATAGCAACAACAAAACCCCAAAGGACTGATCTCAGTTAGTGTCTTAATGTGTAAAGACATTACAAGACCATTTCTGCTTTTGTTAACAGTATTTCTTTGGTGTTTTCTTTCAGTATAACCATATCTTCCCTGAATAAAAACAGATGTTGCTTCCAATTTAAAAAAACAATGAAAAAGAAAAGGGGATGAGCAGATGAGAGCAATTTCAGAGGTACAACTGGTAGGTCTTGGAAAATTAGATATGTAAGAGAAAAGAGTTATCATGGATGAAGATTTAGATGTCCAACCTGGCTTGACTGGAACAATGATAGTTCTAATAACAAAGAGAAATGAGGAAGAAGTGCTAGCTAGGGCAGAGGTGGGACTACTTTGATTTCAGACATATACTTTGGGACAAAGTTTTGTGTTTTCTATTTCACAAGAGCTTATTTTACAAATGCAAGAGTCTTATTTTGGTTTTAAATAAAACTTTCAATTTTCATTCAAGTGCATTGAGATAGCCATGCTAAAAGGAGTACAGCAATGCAACGCTGGCCCCAAATGAGGTTTAAAGACAAGGATCCCTGAAGTCTGGAGGAACTGCTCACTTGGCTCAAATAAACAAGTAAGTGTACATCAAATCACCCAAATACCCTCAAAAGGTACCTAAAGCTTTATCACCTCAGAAAAAGCAGATGTTGTATTTATTCTACTTAAGAACAGCCCCCAGCCTTCCTCCCACAAAATTTACTTACTCATTACTACATCTTTCCTCACTCCATTCATATTTGATTTGTACCAGGTAGCCAGAGTGTGAATGGCAACATAGTTAGCTTCAAATTCACAGTTTGGATTAGTCAGCACTCCTTTTAGTCGTGGAATGAGCTCTGTTGATCGCCCTTTGTATGGGCCAAGAAATAGTCTCTTCTGGTCATAATCATTAGCATGAATGTTATCCCAAATAACTGGAGCTCTTTTAATAATCTTGGAAACCTCCTCAATAGACTCTACTGGAATGTCTTTAGAAACAACTTTCGGACCTATAACCATAAGTAAGGCCTGTTAGAGTATTTTACCGGTACTTAAGTGTATATATAAATATTAATAACAAATAATAATCAACTACAATGACTTCAATAAAACCAATTTAGTTCATCACAAGTTAATAAGAACTCAACTAACCTAAACCCCAAATTTTTGGAAGAGGGAAAAGTGGGAGGAATGTAATAGGTAAATTATTAGAAAAATCAAAGGATTTTTTATAAGAAAAAGACTATGTCATGTGCTAAAGTCAATAAATACATTCTAATCCAATAAACACTTATTCCAATACCAATTAATATTACATAGCCAATGCTTTAAAAGTAACTGATGTTCAGAATGACTATGAGGCATTGCAAAGAGCCTCAAAGAATGATAATAAAATGCCTTTCACATTAACAATAGAACAAGGGTTCCAAGTGGCATAACAGAATGTTAAGGGAGTGTGGGATAGGGTTGTCATGGATAGGTATGAGAGAATAGGGAAAAGTCTTCAGAGGCAGTCAGGAGGTCAATGGAAGGAAATGGATCACAGAGATTCTTGCTGGGAGTCATTGGTTGTTGTGCTTTTTTCACAGTAGTAAAGAGTGTTGATTTTGATTAATGACTTTCAGTTTATTGCACTATTAGAAAAAATATACCACATTTTGGAAAGTTTTTCAACCATAAAAGCAAAAAATTTTCTGGTTATATATAACCAGAAAATTAAATTCACCAGATAAACTACCTTTCCTAATTTATCTCATCAAATTTTTATTTTATATACTTTAAAAAGATCAAGACTTACCTGTCCACAATACATCAATACCAGGTAATAGCTTTTCACCCACAGTCCTTAAATAAGGAGACTGAGAAACATTTGGATAGCAAAAGGTTCCACAGTATTCTGGGTAAAGAAAATTAAAAAACAATGATTAGTGGGAAAAAGTTGTTTTTTTAACAAGTAAAAATCTTGTTCTGAAAGAACCTATGTTCCACTTACATAAAACTTGGTATTGGTACTTAAATGAAATCTTGTAAGCCACTCATTTAAGGATCAATGAACAAATTCTAACAATTTTTCTCACACTATTCCAGAAGTCTTCCTATTATTCTAAGAGTAATCACTAGAAAATATACTGTGAGGCAAGTGACACCAATCAATCTTGGGTCTGAACTGCCCACATTTCTTAATTTCAGTCTCACAGTCAGTGAAAATTAAATTTTATCTCAGAAACAATACAGGCTTACATCAAACAAAGTTTAATATTTTTAAATATAATTTAAGTTTAGGTGTGTTAAGTGATTCTTAATACAATCTTATTAAAACACTGAAAGCTTATGTTGCCTTTGACTATAAACATATGTATCTGCTATAGGAAAGGCAATTAATTACTTTCAAAGACATTAATCTGGTCCAAACTGTTTTTGTAATCTTAATCACTTCCTAAGAAAAGACAAAACTTATATTTGAGTAGGGACAAATTAAGTAGCCTTTTACTTACTGGAAAAATTTCCCCCCTCAAGCCACAGTATTAGAAGTAGTAGAAGTGGGGGGGAAAAAAAGTACAGACATAAATTGGGGTAAAGAAGATAATAGATAAAAATGAAAAGTGGAGTTAAAAACTATCTAGTTTGATTTTTCCACTTCACTATCAACACATCTTTTAAAATTCTATACATAATACTCAAAAAAGAACATTCCACATATGAACAGTATATGAACAGTAATTCTCAACCATCCCTTCAAACATTGTTATTGGTACTTTTCAAGTGATAAAGTCCCTAGCTAACTTAGCTGTCCTTTAAAGCAATGTGATTTTTCCCCCAATTTAAAGTTTTCATCAAATTCTTCAGATACTACTTTTTGAAAGCATGATTCTTACCTACCAGTCAAGTATGCATATAAACCCATCCCCTTAAAGGTGACAAATTGTAAAGGAATAATGATGCTTTTACCTGTGGGGCAGAAAAGAAAGGTTTCTGGCTCTCCTAAATACTGATAAATTTCATTTGTTATAGAGACTTGGGCATGTGCAAAGGAACTGAACACTTCTTTATCTGCTGCACACATATTGTGATCAATATCATCAAAAAGCAAAGCAAAAGATCTGCAACCAAACTGGGAAACCTGGAAGAAAACATTAAGATTCTTAGGACTACCAAAAGTTAACCTATACTTTATGATATAGAGGCGTGTACACACTTTCTCTCTCTCTCTCTCCCTCCCTCCCATCAATATTAATATCAAGTCTATTAAGACATAATTCATAGAACCTGAAAATTTAGCCCTTCAACTTTTCAGTTATTCCAATATCTCTTTTTAGTCAAACATTTTATTGATTTCCAATGCCAATAAGAATATTCTAATTCAATTCACCAGTTAAAAAAAAAACCTACTACATACGCTACTATGTACAAACTGAGGTCACTGGATGTGAGTTCTTCTCTTACCTAAATTTCAATACCCCTTAACGACATCATCTACTCTTTCCTCCTTTTCCCCAGTGACTGACCAAAAAATGACCCTTTCTCCTCACCAAAGCCAACCCTTCTACATATACATATGATCCTACACCCTCCTCTCCAGCAGACTGAATCTTCAATCTCTCCATATATACTGGTTCCTTCAAACATACCCAAATCTCCTTTTTCCTGAATAAACTTCACTTGATCCCATCATCTCTCCCAGCTACTGTCCTCCAGCTCTCTCTCTCTCTTCTCAGCCAAAATCCTTGGGAAAAAACTCACTTTCCTCACTGCCTGCACTTCCCAAACCTCGACCTAAACGGCTTCTAAACTCATCTAAACACTTCTAAACTCATCACTGAACCATCATTAACTAATGATCTCTTAACTGTCATATCTGATGGCCTTTCCTAATCTACTTCCCATCCTTTTCAATTTAACATTTGTGTTAAACAATTTAACAAATGTGCCTTCTACACATATAAAATCAGCATAAAAAGACCTCCAAATTCACAAAGATATAATACTCAAAATGTATATTCAAAGCAATACTAACTGGGAGAAAAGGAAGAAAGTAGCCTTGGAACATAATGAAGTACTTGTTTGACTCATTTAACAGGAAAGAGGTAGGGAGAATTTCTCCATCTTCACCCCCAAGTTTATTCACCTTACCTGTTTCAACTCCACAGAAAAGACTGAGCAGTCTGAGAAGGTAAAGCTCCCAGGAAAGGGACTCCAGGAGTAAAGGCATTCTCAGGAAAGCTTAGGGTTGTTTCTTTCCCCTGCTTTGCCTTACCCAGAGTGCCCTGTCCAACGGATCCTCTTTACAAAAAGCAGATTGTGCTAGGAAAGCAGAGTTAACAAAGAATGTTTTGGCCTGAGAAGTCATCCCTAGCCCATGAAGGGATTGCTCCAGATACCCTGAAGTTCCTTACTCTCTACACTGGGATGGTCCTTCATACTTTCAATGCTGGTCCTCCTGTTCAACCTCTTTTAACTTCTAGGTAAAGGTCCCTGGATACAGGATAATTGTCATCAGGAAAACATGATACTCCCCCAGTAACTAAGGCACCGTTTCCCACTGTCTATCTTGCCTCACTTTAAGAGCAATTCCTCTCTGAAAGGCAATCATAGGCATGACTTACTTCAAATCAAGGACATAATTAAGAAAACACTATTAACTTAGAGGAGAGGAACAGGAAGGCTTCACTGAGAAATGGCACAAATTTAACCCTCCAAAAAGATTCTTTGAGGCAAAAGTGAAAGAAAAATACACATTAGGTATGGGAAACTTATATGAATGCACTGATTCAGGTGATGGAATACGGAGTTCTAGAAACTAATAATTTAATTTGGTTAGAATACCGAATTGGTAAAAGGGAATAATATGAAATAAATCTGGAAAGACTGGTAGGAACCAACTATAGGAGGCTTTATTTTATCCTCTAGGCTCAGACTTTTTGGTCTCAAAACCCTTTACACACAAAGTATTTTAGTTTTTGTTTATGTAGGCTGTATCTAATGATCTTTACCACATTAGAAATTAAAACTGACAAAAACTTTAAATATTTTTTATTCATTTAATAAGTCCAACATAACATAAATAATTTATATTATAAATTATAAATAAGTTCCATGACAGTTATCTAATTTCACCTGGGCTCTGACTGCAAAAGGCAATCCTCATATTCTTCCTTAATTTACATTCACATTTCACAGACACTGTTCCATTTTAGTCTTTCCTTTAACCTTGAATACCTTCCCACATTCCCTTCTCTCAGTGGAGGACCTTGCCTCTCATGATTAAGAAAAACAGAAAATGATCTTCTTCAATCTCAGAAACTTACTATGTGACCCTGGATAAATCACTTAATCTTCTTCTGCCTCAGTTTACCTGTAAAATGACTATAATAGTAACAGCTAGCTCCCAAAGTTGTTGTGAGGATGAGACATTTGTAAAGTGCTTTGCAAAACTTAAAGTGCTAAATAAATAAATGCTCATTATCATTATTTAGGGGAAGCTAGATGATATAGTGGATAGAATGCTGACCTGGACTCAGAAAGGTCTAAGTTCAAATCCAGCTTCAGGCACTTACTAGTTATGTATTCGTTTGATCCTGGGTAAGTCACTTAACCCCTCTCTTTGGCTCAAGTTCCTCAATTATGACATGGAGAAGATAATAGCACCTAGCTCCCAGGGTTGTTGTAATCCTTAAATGAGATCATGTTGATAATGCACTTAGCAAAGTAGTACCTAGCACATAGCTGGTACCTGATAAATGCTTGTTATAATATAATTAAGGTGTAGTCCTTGGAAACCATATAAAATTATAAGTAGATGAAGAAACTCAGATACGAAGTTGGAAAAAGGAATATTTTTACATACAAATAAATTTTATCATAGTATTATTACGAAAAATTTTGACCCCGTGGACCCCACGAAAGGATTTCATGATGGAACCCCAGGTTTGTGCAGACCAAACTTTAAGAAAAGATGCTATATATAAGCAATAAGGATTTTTTGACCAATCTTCGAATTCTCCCCATCTACTGGCTAGAATCTTACTATAAACATGTTCAAATCCCCTATCTGTGGGGGGAAAAAAAATCTTCACTAGGTCCTCCCATTCCCTCAATCTATTTATCAGCTCATTTGTAAAAAAGCTTTCACTGCCCTTCACTTAGTCTTCTCTTTAACTTCGAAATCCTTTGCAATCTGGCTCCCAACCTCACTTGACTGAAACTGCTCTTTTCCAAAGTTACCAATTATTTCTAAAATTCCAGATTCTTCTATCTTCATCCTTCTTGGCCTCCATGTCACAAGTAAAACTGTTAAATCAACTCCTCTTAGATATTTTCTTCTGTTTTTTTAAAGACTGCCCTGGGGCTGAGCTATCCTGATAAAACAAAACAAAACAAAAACTGATCTAACCAATTCCAGATCGTATTTCACATCTATCCACCCTAGACCCCTCGCCATCTTCTCTGCCTCTACATGTACCATTCCTTTCCATTCACTTCATGAAGTATTTTCCAGGATTACTTTTTATTGGTTTTGTATGTACTCATTTGTGGATACCTCTCCTCCAGACGAATGCCTTAAGGTCAGATATTTTAATATATTTAATATTTATTTATTAAATATTTAATATTTAGTCTTTGTCTCCCTAATGCACCCAACACACATTAATAAATGCCAATTAATTAATCTTCTTATCTCTAAGCTATAGTCCTATAATACCAACTGCTGGACGTCATGGAGATGATACGTATTTCCATCTCAATGTCCCATGGTTCTCAAACTTAAAACTCATCCCTTCCAAATTTTACCTCTGGCCCACCCTATCAGATCTTCTGATATTCTTAATTCTGGGAAAGGCACCACTTTTCAGTCAGCCAGCTCAATCACTATGAAGTTAACCCCAACTTCAACAAATTCACCTCTCCCCATACTAACTGACAAATATTCCTCATTCTACCTCTGCAATATATCTTCTATCCTTTTTCTCCACTCATATGACCACTCCCATCACCTTTTACCTGAACAACTGCAAAGGTCTAATAGTTTTTCCTGCTTCCAGTTTCTCCTCCACTTTATCATCAATACTTTCTTAAAATTCATGTTAGTAAAAGACAAGCCTACATCACTCCCTTGCTCAAGAAGCTCCAGTGGTACCCTTTTTACCTCTAGGATCAAATATAAACTCCTGTGTTTGGCATTTAAAGCCCTTCACAATATGGCTCCAATCTACCTTTCCCCAGTTTACTTGATGTTATTTCTTTTCAAACATTCTACTTTTCAGGCAAATTGCATAACTAATATCTGCTAACATATTATTTCATCTCTGAGTATTATATCTTTACATAGGTTTGTTCACCATGCCAAGTAAACCTTTCCGAAAACCCAGCCCCCCACCCTTCCCTTCCTTTGACACTTGGCTCAAAAGTCATTTCCTGTAAGAAGCCTTTTCTGTTACAGTAGTTGTTAGCACTGTCCCCCCCACCTCACCCTAGCCCTGAAATGACTTTGTATATATTGTACTTACTTTGGTATAAATCCCTGACTCACTCTCAAACTACCTCCCCAAAGTAAATGTAAGTTACCTGAGAACAAGGACTGGTTCATTTTTATCTGTGTATACATAGTACACTGTAGGCATTTCATTTTACAAATTAACTTCCTGTTAGCATAGAAAGTGATTGCCCTAGAGGAGATCAGATGCTAGAAAGCAATTCATTAAACCTGACATAAATATACTTTTTTTTTTTTTTTTTTTTTGGCTTTTTGGAAGAGAGAAGGTAGGGTAACTGGTGTTAAGTGACTTAACAAGTCACACTGCTAGTCTTTTTCATTGTGTCTGAGGTCAAATCTGAACTCAGGTCCTCCTGACTCCAGGGCTGGTGCTCTATTCACTGTGGCACCTAGCCGCCCCATATACCTATTCATCTTTAATTCAACCTCCTTTAAGGAACAAAGAACTACCTGATCCAGTTTTCTTTTCAACGTAGATACTTCTTTAGGATTAGAAAAGGTGATATCCAGTCCAGGTGAGATGGCATAGATGAATTCTATCTCATATTCTTGTGCAGCAGAAATAAGTGTCATAAGTTGTTCTTAAAAAAATAAAAATAAAAAAGCTAAGTGTACAGATAATTTCATGCCCTGTAGAAAATACTACAGGGCAAAGCAAGCCAACCTTGCAACTGAAATCTTCAAATTTCTAATAAATGGGGTATAAAAAAAGGGAAGAGAATCTTTCTTAACTGTGCTAAAAGTGAGTGCTATGTCAAATATCAAGACATACAAAAATACAAGTTAGGTACCATTTTATATAGGGGTAGAGGGAAACAGTAAAAACCTTTGAATGATATTAATACTGACAATGGTGTTAACTTAAAAACAGCATAGAAATAGATTCCTCTTTTACTTGAAAAAATTACCCTTCTACCTTCAAGCAATCAAACTAAAAACTATTCCCATTCTCCATTTTTTCAAAAATGCCAAGCTATAGTTTTTCTATAAATACAGATCATTTAATTGTGTATCTTTAAGGACCTGTAATGTACAAATGATACAAAATCTAATACAAAATCCTGAAAAAAAAATTTATGCTTTAAAATCACTTGAGAAATAGAAAAGGATGTATACAGAATCAAGTAGTTATTTAGTGCTTTAAGTGCTGGTCTTGAATAGATATGAGTGTTTTGTTGTCAAAAAATTTCACCAAAGGTTGTTTTGCACATCTTAACATTTATTTTTTTAGTAGTACCACAAGATACTAATTTTGAGTTTTTAAAAAATAATTTTTGACAATAAACTGCCTAACTACATCAAGTACACAAATGGAAGCTATAAAGAAGCAACAATTTTTAACTTGGTCTTCATAAAAAAATACTATTATATACTTTTTTTAAGTGTTGTTATAAGATCTCTCTAAGTTTTTATTTGTTTAGTTTTCTTTATTGGACTATCCAATAAACTTACTTGAACCCAATTTTGTCTCCCATGGATAAGAAAAACAAGGGATTTCCCTTAAGTGAGGTAGGTATGATGTGAACTATTGAAAACCTCAGAGGTCCAGAATAGAAGGAATAGAGGTCACTAGGTGATTTCCATTGATTTCCATTCCTACATCAAATTGTCGGAAGTTCTTAAGCATTCTTAGAATACCAATCCGGGGTTTGACTGTGTGTGTGTGTGTGTGTGTGTGTGTGTGTGTGTGTGTGTGTGTGTGTGTGTGTGTGTGTGTGTGTGTGTGTGTGTGTTCGTTCGAGTGCGAGCGCTAGATTTTTGTCCCCTGGGCTATACTGCACCAAATTTTAGTTAGGTGATTCAAAAGAAAAAAAAAAACCACAGCACCTTAATCTCTATTCATTTACTCAATAGTCCATGCAAGGGGAGTTCATATTCTAATTTATGAGGTTAAAAAAAATGCTTTTCATTGCTTATTAGAGCTAACAGCCACCACCAGAAAGGCAATGTAGCAGAGATGGATTTTGAGTTATCCACATTCTTAGCACAGGACAGCAGAAAGAACACTTGATATGGAATCAGAGGGTGGCCCTGGTCTGAATTAGAATTTTGTTCTGACAAGTTTGGCCAAATCTCATAACCTCCCTGGACCTGTTTCCTTGTCTGTAAAATGAAGGTAATGGATGAGTTGGCCTCTGATTGTTTTTCCAGTTTTAGATGTGTGATTCTAAATCAGTTTCTCTTGGGTAGGTCATAATTTTCTCGACTGAACCTCTAATTCTAAATCACTCTAAGCTTTATGTGTTCAATTTTTACTTTATGAGGTCAAAACCCTTCAGACTTGTTTTCTCATCTGTATAGGAATAAAATATTTGTTCTACCTCCCTTAGAGGGCTGTTTGTTGTCAAGAAGCACTATGTAAAGTGCTAAATAAATGTCAGTTAGTGACAAAGTTCTCCTTTTTCATCAAGAGCATGTATTTCAGACACTTGGAATGAACTAAAGCTAATTAATTCCCATGGAATTAAAACCCATAAGCTTGACTTCAGTTAGTCTTAACCAAACTAAACTGTTTACAGAAAAAGTAGGAAAAAAATTGGGAAATATTAATAAATCAATTATTAAAATCCTCACACAACAGATAAAAGATTAGACAAATACCCATTTCTGTCATATCAATGTATATATAAACGTGTATACACACACATATATTCAGAAAATATTGTTTAAAAAGGAAAAAGATTACCAGCTTCTTCCACTGAATACATCTCTCTCCAAAACATCCTGTGCTTGTAGTCATCTTTTGGTGCATATAAATATGTATTTAATTCCCATTTCTGTAGCCTTCAAGGGAAAAAAGGGGAACATAATAAAATGTTTAAAGAGTTGTTTGTACACGTATAGACCAACATTATAATGAAACAAGTTTGAAAATTTATACTCTTCTTGCCTTGGAGTCCCCCATAGTTCCTTCATAAAGTACCAATATTCACATAAAAAAATAATCCAAACAAAATGTAAAAGACTGTTAGAACAGGAAATTATCCACAAGTAGATCTATCATGATGTTAACAATCCCACATGAAAGGAAAACGTTATATTTACAAGAGGTAGCACACCTTTATTTCTCTCCTTTGAAAAATAATGATTTACCTTCTGAAGAGTTCTTTTCTCTGTTCCATAACCCAAGGTCTTCCATAAAATCCTAGATTGAAAGCAATACTTAAGTTATTTTTTCACATCTCAAAACTAACTACATCACCTTCCTTCCAATTTTTGAACAGAAATCTTCAATTATAAATTAGGGTTGGGAGATCATTGGTGCCACTAGTAGTGGAAAACCATGCCCTGAGAGGTGTGTGTGTGTGTGTGTGTGTGTGTGTTTATGTATATGCATGCTCGCACACGCACGACGCACACACACACAAATTTATAAATCAGTCAAACTCCAGATTGGTATTCTAAGAATGTTTAAGAACTTCTGACAATTTGGTGTAGGAATGGAAATCACCTAGTAACCACTATTCCGTCTATTCTGGACCTCTGAGGTTCTCAATAGTTCACATCATACCTACCTCACTTAAGGGAAACGCCTTGTTTTTCTTATCCACGGGAGACAAAATTGGGTTCAAGTAAGTTTATTGGATAATCCAATAAAGAAAACTAAACAAATAAAAACTTAGAGAGATCTTATGTCAACACTTACAAAAAGCATATAATAGTACTTTTTTTTTCTGAGGTAATTGGGTTTAAGTGACTTGTCCAGGAGCACAAAGCTGTTAAGTATCAAGTGTGTGAGGCCTATTTTGAACTTGGGTCCTCCTAAATACAGGGCCCATCCTCTATCCACTGCACCACTTAGTAGTCCCTAGAATAGTATTTAATGGTAACCTTTTCAACTATTGTTGGTCACACATATTTTATCACGTGTATTCATCCATGTTTTGGGTCTAGTAATTTTTTTTACTGTTTTCTGTTTAAGTGTGTGTACTGGGGTGGGTGGATACTAAGTTGGAATAGGACAGAAAAAAAAACGAGAGAGGAGCTTGGTTTTACGTGATAGTACAATCATTTCTATTTTTTTTTTTTAATTTCTTAAATTACTCAGACCCCAAAACTGTCTGCAAACAAAGAGGGGATTGGCAAAGCCACATTCACAACAAATCAAGTAGTAGGAAGCCGGTTTGGATAGGAAATTCTCCAGCAATTCCATTCTAGAGTAGATACTTTAAAGACACAAAATTCTTAAGAACCGGACCTGCTCCAGAACAATTCCCCTAAAAGACAAAAGAACTATTAACATTCAAGGGAAATAAAAAAAAAAAACCAACAAAAAAAGCCCACCTCAACCAAACAACCCCCAAAAAAACCCTTAACAAAAAACAAAAATCAAAACCAAGACAAAACATCTAGATAGATGACCTGAACAGCTGTATAAAAGTAGTACTGGAGCTGGGTACTCCCCAATCCTAATTCTACTACAGCAATTATTTCTTACATTTATAATTGATAAAGAGCATTTTTAAACCTTGAAGGTTTTTTTTTTCCCCCCAGCTCTGGTCCTATGATCTTAAGATGAGACTCAAAATGCTATTTTTTCATTCTACTATGGTAAAATGTTTTAACATAAAATGTACTCATACTACAATTTTTTGTACTTGCTAATATAGCACCATGCAAATACTGGGGGTGCAGCGTATTTCTAAAGCCAGTAATCTACACAAAGCTATCTAAATATATATAAATTCAGGGCAGGTAGGTGGTTCAGTGAATAGAGCACCCGTCCTGGAGTCAGGAGTACCTGAGTTCAAATTCAGCCTCACACTTAACACTTACTAGCCCTGTAATCTCAGGAAAGTCACCTAACCCCAAGTGCCCTGCCTTCCTCCTTCAAAAAGCAAAAAATTAAAATATATATAATATAAATTTGATAAGTTCCAATTTTTATTAATAATGAAACAAACTTAAGAGCCAGTGACAGCCTAATCAAGATAGCTTCTAATCTTGTCAAGTTGTCCCATTTATCCCTTACAAGTTATTTTAGGAAACTTATAGAGCAAATTTTAATCAAAGTTCACAGTTTTTTTAAGTACTCTTGGCATTGGGAAAAGTAAGAAAAATTTTATCATTATACATCTTTCTTGATAGTCTTTCCAAAACAAAAAGCAACAGACTTCTTTAGGTTTAGGCTGGCTTTCTAAGGAATCCTAAAATACAGTCTATAAAACCTACTGGAATCATGATTCTGGTTGACTGGAACCAGGGAAGCAGAGCATATCCTACTTCAAACTGAAGGCACAAGTGTTGCTATGTACCAGTAATATATCTTACAGGGATTTTTTTTCCCTTTGGGGGCGGGAGGGGAGGAAACCTGGAAGTACTTCAAAGTTCTACTGCCTACCCTGACTCGTTTTAGGAATGGAGCCAATCCTGAAGAACAAAGAATCAGTGCTGACTCAGGTACACAGTCACCAGGGAACATATAGAGAACTGGCCCCTAGGGGCAGTAAGGAGAACTGCACAATTTTGCTTTGAAAAACAAAATGTGGAGACCAAGAGCTCTCTCCCTTGATTAGTTTCCATTATCTGAGTACTGTCTCTGTCTAGGTAGGACCTTTTCCACTACTAGAGGGTGCAAGAACATATATATATGTGTGTGCACTGTATGTACCTAGTTAGGTACACATATATACACAATACATATCTATACACACATACATACACGTGTCCCCTGAAGCAAAGACATGCAGTCCTAATGTCTTTCTGGTTGCATTTAACTGGAATAAGTGCTAATAAAATACATTGGCTAATAGTCATGTAACAGTTATATTTTCATAAGATTTGTGGCAGCCAAATGCAGCCAGCACCTTTGTAAACGACAAACAAAAAAGGTAATTAGTGACATCTATAAACAGGTCATCTTTCCCTCCATCGCCTCAGGAAAATTATTTGCTCTCCATTCCCGTAGTACTACAAAAATTTTAAACTTTTAACTAGTCGAATCAAACTACTTCAGAGCAAACAATGAAGGCCAAATTCACAGCCGTTCGCCCTCACTTAGGAACAACGCTAGAAAGTCCTAGGATAGCATGGAGTTCCCTTCCCAAGCTGGAAAACATTTTTCATCTTTATTTGGCTTTTAGCAGGAATAACATTATACGGAATTTTTCTGACATATAAAAACATACTTTTTACATAACGTAGGGAGTGATGAATGCTAACAAGTATCTGTCAAACTTGAAGTAGCTAAAATGTTTCAAAGACATACTGAGTGGGGGTGAGGAACTGAGAAAAGCAGCAAAGAAAAGCAAGAATAATGCTGGGGGCGGGGGAGAACAGGACCCCCCCCATCGGTTTAGATTTACAGATGTAACATTTTCTGGTTGGCTCTTCTACGTAATAAAGTTTTGAAAAACAGTAATCAACAAAAATTTTATTAAGCCTTACAAAGTGCAAATCACACAACCCTTACTCCCAAAGACCAAGACTAGGCCTTTCAAAGCCTTTTCAGGCTCACGGGAAAAGAAACTAGAGAGGTTCTCAAGACGTTTTCTAAACCGGCAGTATGGCCCTCAAAAGAATTTGGGAACGAAAGCAGCAGAGAAAAAACAACAAAGCCGACATTAAAAAAAACAGGCGGTGCGGCAGCTGCTTCCCCTACGGCCCAGATTACAAAAGTGCGGGGGTGAGTGGGAGAGTCAGAGACGGTATTTGGGGGAAGGGAAGAAAGGGCAGCAAAAAAAGATCCAGAGAAATAGTAAGATTGCGCAGCAAGGGTTCCAGAATCTGAATCCGCCCTTTCCCTCTCCTGGCCCTCGCCAAAGGGGCAGCTAAGGTACTTGGAAAGGTGCCCAAAACGGGTGCGGTCAAGCCGCCCAGCGCATAAGGAAATATTGATTCCACCGAGGAAAAAGAGGGACAAGGCTCCCTCGCCTTCCCGCCCCTTCCCAAAGCCCAAATTCTCCGCAGGGCGGGGCCGTAGACTATCTGCCCTCCTCCCAATTTCCATCCTAGAAAGGTCAGGGGTTTCCCCTTGACCTCAGCTTCAATAGGGACCCCTCACCTTCCACCACACCACAGAGGAACCTTCGCGCTCCGCCCGATGTTGCGGCGGAGGCTGCAGTGCTTCCTCCTGCTCCAGCCTGGATCCCCTCCCCGGGGGATGGGGCTGCAGACGGCTCTAGCGGGCCCCCGACGGTGGCAGCGGCGGTAGCGGGGTTGGGAGTGAGCTCGCTCTCCCGCTCCTCTAGTGCCGCCTGGCTCTCTTTCTGCACCATCCTCCTGGCCCCGGCCGCCGCCACCGCCGCAGTCACTGCGGGCCCTTCCCGGCCTCCGTCCGTTCTCACGGTCGGTCTATCGGCCCAGCGATTCGGATTGGACCACGGAGCAGAGAGCGCGAGAGCCGCGCCCGCTACGCCTTCCTTTCCCCTCCCCCTCTTCCTCCCTCGCCACCTCTCCACAGGGCCCCGAATGCCCGGATGAGAAGGCGGCGGAGCCCGGCGCGAGCCCTTTGTCAGCCGCCGCCTGAGTCGGATCTGGACAACCAGATCCGAAACAGGAGGGCAGGCTAACTTTTTTTGTTCCCCGAAGATAGAAGGCCAACTTCTTTCCCAAATCTTTTCTCCCAGTCACCCGCTGCTGCTGCTGCTTCCACCGCTCTTCTACTACCCTTTCTCCTTAAGCCGCTTCTCCCCGCAGCCCCTAGTTCGCCTCTGCCGCTACCGCCCGCTTCCTGTTTATCCGCACTGCGCCTGCGCCTCAGACTGGCTCAGACCGGTCCTTTCTATCCTTGTCTCCCTCCTCGTCTCTGGGCCAAGTCACTGAGCCCGGTTGACGGGGGAGGGAAACATTTGAGAAACCGCGGGGATGCAACTATAGAGGCAACAGCAGGTCATACCATTTAGGTTTCCCCCCCATAGAACCAGGCGAGCACTCTGGGACGGACCATTACATCACTAGAAGAAGGAGAGAATGGGAGGGGGAGAGGTGTTTACTTCCACGGTGCGCAGGCGCGGAAGCCCTGTATCTTTTTCTTAAAGAGACAAGTGGGCTTTTTCTCCTGGCTCTGACCTACTTTTCTACTGCAGCAGTTTCTGGCTAAATTCACCTCCCCCTCCACGCCCCCAGGCCTCTAGTTAACTTGGCCTCCATAATTGAACTTTCCAGCCGTATTTCACACTTCTACACTTCGCTTGCTCTCCTTCCTGCTAGAGTGGAATGCTAGGCTTCGCCTTGCACTTGTCTATTTCCGTGTATGCACGTCATTGTTATTAACTATTTACACTGTTTACACTGGGCGTCCCCAAAGGTCTGAAGTTACTAAAGCTTACAGCTGCCCAAGGCTTTCCGGTGACCCTTTATAACGCTTTAAAGTTCGTAAAGCTCTTTCCTCACACCCCAGTGGTGCTCATGGCCTCTCCATTTTGCAAGTAAAAAAACTTAGCCACAGCCACTTTGGGTAGAATCAGAAGCCAGGCCTGGAGCCGTAAGGTACAGTGTTCTTCCCACCATGCCACGCTACTTACTTGTGGAAATCTCTCCTTTCAAGACCCAGCTTAGGTGCTACCTCCCCGAGCTTCCCTAGTCACCTGAAAGTGATCTCTTGTGTTTTTTGTTGTCGTTGTCACAACCTGTTATTTCATGAATACATGAAACTTTCTAATATCATTTCCTTCTGATGCAGATCTGCAGCTCCTTTGCAGGTTATAGGCTTAGTTGCATGGGGAGTTAATCCACCTGGTCACTGGCTCCAGCCTATTCTGTGTCGGGGGCACTTCGACTTAGAACTGGGTCTTTGGAACACGGAGAACAACCCACTAGCCACTAGACTGCCCTCATATCCCACCTATAAGTTCCCTGAGGGGAAGGCTTGTCATTTTTCACCTTTGAATCCTAGGACAATCCTTAACCCAGTGAGGGCATGTAAAATGTTTACTGAATTAAATTGATGCTCTGTTTAACTGAGTACAACCAGAACAGTTCAGCCTGAACTTCCCCTGGTCCTGGAGAGAGGGGCTGAATATTTCATGTCTGCTCCCATTACTGTTTCTGACCCACCTTCTGCCACTACAATTCAGCAACTTCTCTTCTGAGACTGATCTCTCCCAGTCATTTACCAGTCCCCAGCTCATCCTCCCTCCTTTCTCAAGAAGTCCAATACCTACCTGCCCCACAGCCTTCTTCTCTACTCCAGCTTCTTCCCTTATACAATGGAACTTCAACAGACTTCTTGATGTGCCCTCAAACAGTTTGACTTCCTAGTTTCTCAATCTCAAGTCCCATGACCTACTCTTTTACTCCATCATAGCAAGATACAGGGAAGAAGGGTCATCCCTTGAACTCACCATTACCCACAGGTGTTTCACTTCCATGATCAAGGCTTAAAGTACAGTGGTTATTTAAAGCCCCAATTCCACTGTCTATCAGCATGAGAGCTTTAATTTGCTGTTCCTAAACTAGGTTATTTTGGTCCTCCTTAGCCTAATGGTCCCCAGTTCACCATATTGATACTGGACTTAGTATAGATGCCTTAGAGAAAAAAGGAGATCATCTTTATTTATTTATTTATTTGTTTATTTATTTATTTATTTAGACAAAAAGCATTTTTATTTTCACATCTGAATAAGTGTTGACTCCAGCCTTTGGCATCTTTTCCAACTTATTCATCACCTTATTGCACTGTAACTTTCTCAGAAACATAGATGCCATCCAAAAATTTTCTGATATCCTTGTTTTTGATTGTGGCGGCCTGTTGGATTAGGGCAGCTGAGTTTGAAACAAGTTCAATATCATTTCCTTCAAGAATTAACTCATCTTTTTGGGCTTGAGAAACAGCACAAGCAACACCTGGTCTCATGCGCACTCTTTGGATATATTTTTCACCCAAGAAATTTCTGATTTCAATAGGAGAGCCATTCTCTTGAATAACAACATTGATGGAGAAGTGACCATACACAGACCTCAGTAACAAAAACCCAGTGCAATGCCTTTGATCGTGTTTTGTACATGGCTACAGATTGTGCGCACGGTTGCAAGTTCCTTTCAATTTCCCCACCATTTGTCTACCTGGAGCCTTTTTTTCTTCTTTCCAAGGAGACTGAACTCAACATTGATATGGTTGAAATCCCGATAGAGGATTGCTCTGGGCCCCTTCACAATAACTGTCTGATCCTTAAGAGAGATGTTAACATTTTCTGGGATGTCAACTGTTTGGTTGCTTAGAATGGTCTTCATTCTTGTAGCGAACGGGCCAAAAAGCAAGGAGATCATCTTTAAAAAACTGTTAATCTAATCTTGACTGGGCCTTCACTGCAGCAAGGCAATCCCTTTGCCCTAATTGATTCTCTAGCAGTTTTCAATTTTGTTTTATTTAGTGGTTTTTTTTTCCTGTTAGATACATGAAAAAAACAAAAATCATGTTAAAAAATATATATACATAATTATTATTTTCATGCAACTGGGAAATAAGATATATGGGCACTGGGATAGGGAGATCCATCTTGCTCTACCAGAAAGTCAGAGGGGTGATGGGGGAGGATATAGGAGAGCGAAGATTGGGGGATGGGGTATACAGTGGGATGGCTATTTTGGGGTGGTGGGTAGGGGAAAGATGGGAAGAAAATTTGTAACTCAAAATCTTGTGGAAATCAATGATGTAAACTAAAAATAAAAATTAATTTGAAAAAGGAGAGGGTGGGGAGAAAAAACAAAAATTATTTTTAAAAAGAGAAATTATGGAATGTACAACTTAGAAGAGTGCTTCCTATAGAGCTGGATTTTCATGCTGGCTTTTTGCTGAGATACAGGTGCTTTGCCAGGGGAACAACTGGCAATAGCTGATTGATCCCCTTTGACAAGGGAATTATATCATAGATGGTTAATCACTGGGAGCTAAACGATAAACTTTTGGGAGTCAGGAATCAGATCTTAAAGGGTTATGAGATCAGCAAGGAGAAAGGTCTTTTCTATTGAGTCCTTTTGCTCTTTAGGGATTTTTTTTTTTTTTATTACTTTGTTCCAGACAGGGTGAGGAGGGGATTTCTCTGCTTTCTTCCATGAATAGCAACCACAAGCCTGTGTTAGCAGGAACATATGCTGCCCTAGAAATGGGACCTAAAACCCCTGGCAGCTGTCTCTGCTTTCTGTTTCCTTCCCCTTAGCATGTTAGTGACTGGTAAGTGGTCCTAAGAGATGGGCAGTTCCAGCTTTGGTGTCTACCTTGTGAGTTAAAGAATTTCTGAGCTCCTGTGGGAAGTGATTTCTAGAAGAATACACTGTTCAGAAGAGAAGAGCATCATTGCCCAGGAGGATCCTGAAGCTGAAAGAGTAAAGAAAGCTGTACTTGGCTGGCCAGGAGATCTGGATCTTGTGGGTTACTGAGACAGTTCAGGTTAGAGGTGAAAGTTTAATTATCTTCCTATCTATCTGACCACTCCTCAGTCTCCTCTACTGGATTCCATTTGCACCCGCTAACTGTGGGTGTTCCACAGAGATCTGTCCTGATCCCTTTTCTCTTTTTCTTTTCACTTGGTGAAATCAGCAGCAGCAAATGTACTTATCCAACCCTAATTTCTCTGCTGATCTTCAGTCTTGCCTCTCCAGCTGCCTATTGGTTATCTCAAACTAGATTTCCCATAGATTTTTTTTTAATATTGAAAAGAGTGATGAAGCATAATGATCACATCATTACCAGCTGGTACATCCTTATAGCTGAACCCTCCGAATGAGTTAATAGTACTATCATTCAGTACTTTATAACATGTCTGCAGACTTTAAATTCAATAGATTTAAAAAGTCAGTCCCAAGGAACATTATCTTAAAACAGATATTTAACAACTCTATTTAACAAGTTCTATCTCTAGCTGAACTCCTTTGTGAGCCTCAACAGCCAAGGATATTTGTGTATTTGACATTCAAAGTTCACTTACACTAAAAAAAATGGGATGTGATATTTTTTACTCAGAATTATTATACAACACAATAAAATGCCTTTGGCAGCTAGGTGGTGTAGTAGAGTACCAAACCTGGAAGTAGGAAGATTCATCTTCCTGAGTTCAAATCCAGCCTCAGAGACCTATTAGCTGTGTGAAGCTGGGCAAGTCACTTAACTCTATTTGCCTCAGTCTCCTCATCTGTAAAATAAGCTGGAGAAAGAAACGGCAAACCATATTAGTATCTTGGCCAAGAAAACCTCAAATGGGGTCCCAAAGAGTCAGATAAGACTGAACAAAAAGAATTTGAAAGGAAGGCGGTATTTTAATCAAAACAGGACAGTTGGGCGGTTTACCTCTCAGAAAACTAGGAAATACTTATAAAGCTATGTCCCAAAGAGACCATAGAAGTGGGAAAAGGACCTATACGTACAAAAATATTTATAGCAGCTCCTTTTGTGGTGGCAGAGAATTGGAAATCAAGGGGATGCCCATCAATTGGGGAATGGCTGAACAAGTTGTGGTATTTGAATATAATGGAATACTATTTTGATATAAGACATGATGAGCAGGTAGATTTCAGAAAAACCCGGAAAGACTTATACAAACTAATACTGAATGAGGAGAGCAGAATCAGGACAACTTTGTACACAATATAGACTCATTGTTATCTGTAACGACTAACTTTGATAGACTGGACTTCTCTCGGCAATGCAAGGTTAGAAGACAACTCCAAAAGACTTTTGATGGAGAGAGCTAGCCACATCCAGTGAAAGAACTACAGAGTTTGAATGCATATTGAAGCAAACTACTTGTTCTCTCTTCTTGTGTTTTGTTTTGTCTGGTTCCTTCGTTCTCACTGTTCACTCCATTGGTTATAATCCTTCTTTAAACTTGACTAATGTTTAATGGAAAGGTATTTGTAGAACCTATATTTGCTTGTATGCCACCATGGTGGGGGGGAGGGGGAGACAAGAGAGAGGAGAGAGAGGGGGAGAAAATTTGGAAATCAAGGGATTGTGGAACTGAATGTTGTAAAATAAAAGTAAATAAATAATTTTTAAATAGTAAATTTAAATTGGAAATGCCTACATTTGCTTAATCTCTCGCCTTGCTGTGGCAAGTTGGTGAACAAATGGAATGTTGCACTTAGGGCAATGTTTTTCTTTCTTTTTTTTCTTTTAATTTCATATATATTTATTTTCATTCACCAGCTTGGCATATTTCTTTTATCTTGGAAATGTTTTTTTAAAAGTCCAAGAGTATATCTGTGGCCTTCAGAATCATTAAAAAAAATCACCTTTCCTTTTTTTGTTATTTATTTATTTTTAGTTTTCAACATTCATTTCCAAGATTTTGAGTTACAGTTTTTCTCTCCCCATCTTTACCCTACCCCCACTCCAAAACAGCAAGGCTACTGAATACCCCTTCCCCTAATCTGTTCTCTCTTATATCCTCCCCCTTCAATCCCTTAACTTTCTAAAGTAGGGCAAGATGGGTTTCTATACCCTAGTACCTATATATCTTCTTTCCCAGTTGCATTTAAAAAAACAATTTTTAAATACTTGTTTTTAAAACTTTTGAGTTCCAGATTTTTTCCCCTTCTTCCCTCCTCACCCACCCCCACTGGGAAGATAAGCAATTCAATATAGATTGTATATGTGTAGTTACCCAAATAATTTCCATAGTAGTTATGTTGTGAAAGACTAGCTATATTTTTCTCCATCCTATCCTGCCCCCCATTCTTATTCTATTTTTTCCTTTGACCCTACTTTCCCTTTTCAAAAATGTTTGCTTCTAACTGCCCTCTCCCCCCATCTGTCCTTCCTTCTGTCTTTCCCTCTCTTATTCCCTACCCCTCTATTTTCCTGTAGGGTAAGATACCCAATTGAGTGTGTATATTATTGCTTCCTTAAACCAAATTCAATGAGAATAAGGTTGTCCCAGTCTCTTTCACCTTCCTGCATTTCCCCTCCATTGTAACAGTTTTCTCTTGCCTCTTTTATATGAGATAATTTACCCTGATCTCTCTCCCTTTCTTCTTCCAATAAATTCCTCTTTCACCTCTTAATTTTATTTTTTAGATATCATCCCTTCATATTCAACTCATCCTGTGCCCTCTATGTATACATGAACATACAGATGCCCACACTCACATATATATTCATACACATCCTCCTATATATACATATATCTATATGTGTATGTGTGTACACACACATATGTATTCCCTTCAGCTATCCTCATACTGAGAAAAGCCTTATGAGTTTCAATGATAATTTTTCCATGTAGGAGTGTAAATAAGTTCAACTGTTTTTTTGTTTTTTTTTTTTGCTTTTTGGAGGGCAGGTTGGGGTTAAGCGACTTGCCCAAGGTCACACAGCTAGTTTTTTGTGTTAAGTGTCTGAGGCTGGATTTGAACTCAGGTACTCCTGACTCCAGGGCCGGTGCTCTATTCACTGCGCCATCTAGCCGCCCCAATAAGTTCAACTTTAATAAATTCCTTATAATTTCTTTTTCCTGTTTACCTTCTCATTCCTCTTTTGCTTCTTCTATTTGAAAGTCAAATTTTCTGTTCAACTCAGATTTTTTCATCAAGAATGCTTGAAATACTTCATTGAATGACCATTCTTCCCCTGTAGCATTATACTCAATTTTGCTGGGTAGGTGATTCTTGGTTTTAGTCCTAGCTCCTTTGACCTCCAGAATATCATATTCCAAGCCCTCACTGTAGAAGCTTCTAGGTTTTATGTTATCCTGATTATGTTTCCACAGTACTCAAATTGTTTCTTCCTGACTGCTTGTGGTATTTCCTCCTTGACCTGGGAACTTTGGAATTTGGTTATAATATTCTTAGGAGTTTTCTTTTTGGAATCTTTTTCAAGAGGTGATCAATGAATTCTTTCCATTTCTATTTTACGCTCTGGTTCTAGAATATCAGAGCAATTTTGCTTAATAATTTCTTAAAAGATGGTGTCTAGACTCTTTTTTTGATCATGGCTTTCAGGTAAACCAATAAATTTTAAATTATCTCTCCTTAATCTGTATTCCAGGTCAGTGGTTTTTCCAATGAGATATTTCACATTGCCTTCTATTTTTTTTATTTGTTTGGATCCATTTTATAGTATCTTGATTTCTCATAAAGTCATTGGCTTCCAGTTGCTCCAGTCTAATTTTGAAGGAGTTATTCTCTTCTGTGAGTTTTTGAAATTCCTTTTCCATCTGGGAAATTTGGCTTTTTAAAGCATTCTTTTCCTCATTGGCTTTTTGGGCCTTTTTTGCCATTTGAGTTAGTCAATTTTTAAAGGTGCTATTTTCTTCAGTGTATTTTTGGATCTCCTTTAGCAGGCTTTTGACTCATTTTTCATGATTTTCTTGCATCATTCTCATTTCTCTCCCCAATTTTTCCTCCACTTCTCATACTCAATTTTCAAAATCCTTCTTGAGCTCCCCCATGGTTTATAACAAATTCATATTTTTCTTGGAGGCTTTTGATGCAGGAGTTCTGGCTTTGCTATCTTCCTCCGGCTCCATGCCTTGATCTGTAATGGCCAGGAAACAGTTAAGTGATACTTTATGAAATTAGAAACCAGCCAAGTAAAATTTTATGAACTCAAGATGAACTTGAGATAGAAGTCAGTGTACCAGCCTGGGAACGGCCTGCCGTATGGGGTAATTACCTGGGGGTAATTTGTTTTTTTCTTCATTTTTCTTCTCCTTCAAGCTCAGATTATCATGCCTGTGCCTCTCCCCTTATCCATCAACCCCTGCCTACAGCTGTAATCACAAACCTCCCTTGCCTTAGTAATAGATTGATCGCACCTGTATAATAATTAGCTTAGTGACAAATTATGTTAGTTAGCAAAACAATGAAGCTGTACTGTATATAAGATTCTGTACTACTGAGCTATGGGCTACTCTCCCTTCCAATTGGCATGGAGACAGCCCCAGCTGGTAAATTAAAGCTCCTAAAACTTTTTATTCAGACTCTGGTCACTCTGTTAAAACTTGTCATTTCAGATCCTTTTTGTCCCCAAAATAGGATTCTATGGTCTGTTTGTGCTTCCTCTGCTTGCTCACATTGGCAGCCAATTACTTGACTTTTGAGCTCTTTGTCACTGTAGAATTCAGCTTCCAGAATGGAGAGAGCTGTGTCCCAAATTGCTGGGGGGTTTGCAGCTGCTGGAGCTATTAGATGGGTGCCCTCTGTACAGCCCCCTCATACTCTGGCTCACTAGTCACACACCCCAGGAGCATCACCCAAGACCGTGATCCGGATCCAAGCAGGTCAAAACAAGAGTGATTACCCTCTGAATGGTTGCTTGGTCCCCCTACAATCTGTAGGCTAGGAGCTCAGGAAACAGCCATATGGTAGCAGTTGCATCCCCCACACCTCCTCTGTTTCTTGTTCCAGGGGTAGCAGCTGGACTATGCTCCCCCTGTTCCAACAAAGTTCCACATTGACCTTTTACTTTGTCTTTGGCATTTATGGATTGAATAGTCTGGAAACTGCTACAGCTTCTGGTGATTTATTCCCCTGAAGTCTGCTCCAGCCAGGGCTGGGCTGGCCACCCTGGTGCTAAAACCTCAACTCCTGCTTGGCTACCAGCACGCTGCTGTGGTGGACCCTTCCTGCTGTCCTGCCAGTCTTCCTTCAGATTTGTTTCTCTCTGTCACTTTGTGGGTTTTGTAGCTCTAAAGTGTTTAGAGTCATTTTTTACACATATTCGAGGAGGTAGTAGCTGGAGCCAGGTGGAAGTCCTGTTTCTACTCAGCCATCTTGGCTCTGCCCCCAGGGCAATGTTTTTCAGTCAAAAAATGCCACAGGTAAAAGTCATATGAAACTATTAAGTAAACTTTCCCCATTAATCAATAAATTAATGAAGCTAGAATAAATCTTTGTAAAAAAAAAAAAAACAACCACAACCTTCCAGGGTAGAGATGGAGAGAACTTTGTTGGTCTTGATCCACTCAGTTGAATACTAAGCCTAATACTAAGCCTCTTCTTAAAGAAATAAAAAAAAGTAGGGGCTGCTAGGTGGTTCAGTGAATAGAGCACAGGCCCTGGAGTCAGGAAGACCTGAGTTCAAATCCAGCCTCCAACACTTAACACTTACTAGCTGTGTGACCTTGGGCAAGTCACTTAACCCCAATTGCCCTGCCTTCCCCCCTCCAAAAAAACAAAAACAAAAACAAAAAAGAAAGAAAAAGTATACCTTTGTTGTGGCTAGAAATGTGACCAAACACAGAAAATATAACAATACTCATTTAAACACAAGTCTACTTAATCTACTTCATTCCTTTATT
This sequence comes from Pseudocheirus occidentalis, assembly GCA_028646575.1. Taxonomy (NCBI): domain Eukaryota; kingdom Metazoa; phylum Chordata; class Mammalia; order Diprotodontia; family Pseudocheiridae; genus Pseudocheirus; species Pseudocheirus occidentalis. The sequence continues at coordinate 89,960,579 of CM053598.1, read as the reverse complement.
AGAATTGATGAACAAAATTTTTAAACAGCCAATCGTGATCAAAGTTCTCTGGCTGATGAAACCAGTTTAAATACAGTGGAACTTTGGTGCATGGAAAAGAAAAGAAAAAAATTTGTGAAGAGACATCTGTATTTTATAATAAGGCAGTACCTAACTATTATTCATTGGTAGCTTTCTAAAAATATGCTGTCATGTCTGCCCTTTCTGACTTCTTAATGCTGGAGAAGATAATTTTTGTTCCAGGGATATACTTCTTGGGGGTTTAACATCAGTGTATTCTCTCCCTGCCTTATGCCTTTGCTTGTGTTGGCATCTGTGTGAGAGAAGCCTGGAGCCAGACCAACCAGTCTTTTGGCCAAAGAATTCACTTGCTTTTCCCTTTTTCACTGTGTGGCACTGTACACACTTCTGAACGAAAATCTTCTTGCCTTTCTCAACATCACCCATTGTGAATTCAGCTTGGTTCTTGCATGTGCAAACAGGCTAGGATTGTCACCCAACTCCCACTTACTTTCTCCCATCAACATCTTAAACTCAGCATGTCCAAAACTCTCAAGGCTCTTTCTGACTTCTCTAGTACTGTTGAGGGTATCCCAGTCCTCTCAGACTTGCAGGCTAACAACCTAAGTCTCATGCTCAACATTCTCTCTCTCTCTCTCTCTCTCTCTCTCTCACCCCCCATAGCCAATCTATTACCAAGGCCTGTTGATTTTACCTTTGTAACATCCCTCCCACACACTCCCTTCTCTCCTCAGTCACTTCTACCATCCCTTTCCCTCATTTGGGGCTTCTTGAGCTATAGATAACATGTAGGTCTGGCCATGTTATTTACTTGCTTAGTAAATTCCATTGGTTCCCTTTTACATTTAGGACAAAATACAGACTCCTCTGCTTGGCATAGAAAGAGCAGAACTTGGCATTGAAAGTCTGCTCTTCAAAGTTCAATTCAAGTCTCACTTCCTACATGAAGGTTTCACAATCCCCCCAGCCAGCAATGCCTCCTCCTCCAAATTGCCCTTGTACACATCTATCCTGGTCGGGGGTAGGAGGTGCTAGGCTTACAAGAGAACTAGCCACTTTCTTATCTCTTAGTGAGTGAGGCAACTCCTCCCTTCAGGCTTAGCTTTCTCTTTAGTCACCACCCACACACAGTTCCATACCTTCTGCAGAGAATAGGGTTCCTTAAAACTCCTTAGGGAAAGATGATGGGAGGAAAAGTTGCTCAAAGCCTGGCTTTAGAGGGGTGACTCCTGTTCACTTATTAAACTGCCTACCAGAAAACTGTGGGTTCATCCTCTGTCCAGGACAGTTCAGATTCATTTATTCTCCTTTGCTTTAGGGGAACTATAATAATACATATCAATAAAATAGCTTTTGTTTAGCCACAGTCCCCAGTACTAATTCCCATAAATTAAAGTCTCTTCCAATCTGTCCCTCTGGCCAATTTAATCCCTCAGTGAAATATGTATGCACAATGAACAATACCTTAGAGAAACAAATTTCTTTTTTAAAACAAGACAAATACAGAAAGTAAACATACTCTTAAGGAAAGAAAGATTGGGAATATAGGCTGAGCCCAGAGCCAGTGAAATAGAAATATGATTGGTTGTGTTCTGAGTCAATGGGACTGAGTCAATGAGACTGAGTAAACCTTCCTACCTGGGCAGCAGCAATCTGTCCCCAGTCCCTCACTCACTGGAATAGTACCCTTTTGTCCTCAGTTGACCTGCTAAGGGTCTCACTTACTCCCCTCAGGAAGCTTCTCAGTTGTCACTTTTGAAAACTTTAAACTTTGCTCCTCCTTTAGGAAGGGAAGTCTGTTCCTTTCAGCTCAGCTTATAACTGCTGTTGTCCTGAGATTTCTTTCGGGTCCTCTAGCCATCCATCTTAGCCGCCTTCTAACTCTTTGGGGAAATGGGGAGCTGGATGTATTTTAAAGTACTCCCTCCTCACCTCTACCTTCGTTGTTTCCTTTAAAGTTTAGCTGAAATGAGACCGTTCTTAATCTTCCCAGTTGCTAGTTCCCCTCCCTACCAGTTGTCTTGTACTTATTTTGCATATGTTTATATGTGGACATTCTTTTGCCTTCATATAATGTTAACTGAGGACAGGGACTGTTTGGTTTTTCTCTTTGTAACCTCAGTGTCTGGCATATTATTAGATACTTAATAAATTCATGCTGATTAACTGATAACCTGGGATTCTAGGCCTTCTACATCTGTTAGATTTCTGGTTTGATCTCTGAAGACTTTCACATATTCTACATTCTAGCTAGATGCAATCATAGAAACTCAGAATGGGAAATAACTTTAGACGCCATTGAGTCCAGGTAGCACACCTGAATATAAATATCCTCTTAAACATCCCTGATGAGTGGTCTTATGGCCTTTGCTGTGAAGAGTCCCTGTGGGGGAGGGGAGGAACCCACCACTTCCCCAGCTATGGTCAAAGGCTTTCCTTACATCAACACTATATTCGTCTCTTTACAACATTTTCCTCTTCTGTCCAATGGGGCTAAGAGGAACACATCTAATTTCTTTTTTCAAATGAGCCAGTGTGAAAAAGGAGTTTTTCAAACCACTGTAACTACCTCAAGATTGTTGTAGGACTTAAAGGTAAAGACCCTTTGCAAACTTAAAAACTACATAAATGCCAATCGTTGTTATTCAAATAATTGAAAATAGCTATTATATCCTGTCCCAGGTCTTTACTAGGCTAAATCCCTGCAGGTCCTTCAGATGGTTCTCATATGACATGAACTTGAGGCCTTTCTTCATTCTGGTTGCCTTTTTCTGGATGGGCTGCAGTTTATCAATGCCTTTCCTATATGGTGCCCCAAACCAAACATAATGTCTAAATGTGGTCTGACAAGGTCAGTATTCTCACTTCCCTAGTCTTGGATGCTGTGTCTCTCTTAATGCATCCAAAAATTGCATTAACTCTCTTGGTTGCTATATAAGATTGCTGACTCATGCACAGTTTACAATCCACTAAAATCCCCAGATATTTTTCAGACAAACTGCTGTCTAGCCATACCTCCTCCATCTTGTACTTGTGAAATTGATTTCAGTGCAAGTGTAAATTTAATTTTATTAAAATCTAGCCCAGTGTTCTAGCCCATCAAGATCTTTTTGGATCTTGACTGTCATCCAAAGTGTTAGCTATTCCTCTTGGCTTTCGGTCATCTGCAAATGTGATAAACGTGCTATTTCTACTTTATCCAAGGCCTTAATAAAAATGGTAAAAGTAAAACAAAACAGGGCTAACTAGGGTTCTCCACTGGAGACCACTTCCCAAGCAACATCAAATGATTAGATTATTTTGTCCCTGCTTCCTTTTATTTACTTCTCTACTCTTTATAATCTTGGTTTTCAACCTCATCACTCTTCTCTCAGCAGTTACTAGTAAACTCTCCATTGCCAAATGCAATGGCCTTTTTTCAGTTTTCATGATTTTTTGACACTGTGGATCACCCTCTCTTCCTTTCTGGGTTTTCATGGCACTCTTCTCTCTTGGTTCTCCTACCTGTCTAACTTTGCCTTCTCTGTCTTCTTTGCTATATCCTCTCCCATATGCCACCTCCAGCTCTGAGTACAACCCAATCCTCTTGCCCTCAATTTTCTCTTGGTAGCCTTTTTCATATGGCATCAGCTCCCTGTGGTTTAATGATCATCTCCATGTATGTAGATGACAGCCCCCTTCCAACCCCTAGCTATTTATTCTCCATCCCTGTCTCTCAGCCCTGAGCTCTAATCCCATAGAACCAATTACCTATTGGACTTAACCAGTTTTTTGTCCAACAGATATCTTAAACTCAATCTAAAACTTTTTTTTTTGTACCTTTCCCCCAAATCCATTCCTTCCTAACTTTACTATTTCTCTTGCAGGCATCATCATCTTTCTAGTTTACTCAGAGTCCCAACTCAATACTCATATACTCATATTCAATTATTATGATTTTTTTTTTGGCTTTTTGGAGAGAGAAAGGCAGGGCAATTAGGGTTAAGTCACTTGCCCAAGGTCACTGGGCTAGTAAGCGTTAAGTGTCTGAGGCTGGATTTAACTCAGGTCCTCCTGACTCCAGGGCCGGTGCTCTATTCATTGTGCCACCTAGCCACCCCTCATACTCAATTCTTCACTTTCCATCAAACCTCTCCCCCCAAGCCTGTCAGTTGCCAAGTCTTGTCTGTCTTATTTTTACATCTCACATCAATACCTTTCTCTCCATTCACATAGCCACTGCCCTCCCTAGTTCAGACTATCATCAGCAATAATTAGTTTCTACCTTTAGTTTCTTCCATTTCTAATTGATCCTCCACATGGTTGCCAAACCAGTATTTCTAAAACATAGGTCTGATGATGTCACGACCCTTCTCAAGAAGGTCCAGAGGACTTCCTATTACTTCTAAGATCAAATATAAATTCTTCTGTTTGGTATTTAAAGACTTTCACAGTCTAGATTTGGCCTACCTTCCTGAGCTTATTAAATATTACTCCCCCTCACAAATTCTCCATTCCATCAAAATGGATTGATTTTCAGTTCCCCTTATGTAATATTCTATCTCTTATCTCCATGCCTTTGCCCAGGCTATGCTCTGATACCTGGAATGCGCTCCCTCCCCACCACTGCCTCTTAGAATCACTAGCCTTCCTTCAAAGTTCATTTTATCAGTTGAACATCCTATTTTCAGCCATTCCTAACCCTTCTAGCTGCTGGAACCTCACCTCCCAACCAAATTTGTATGTGTGTGTGTGTGTGTGTGTGTGTGCGCATGCATACGCATGTATATGTTAAGTAAATTTCATTTGATATGTTTTGTTGTACGCTGCATATATTTTATATTTATGTATATAGTATACAACGTAAGCTCCTTGAGGGAAGGGACTGTTTAATTTTTGTCTGTTGCCTCAATATTTGAACATACAGGTACCTTACTCAGAGAAGATGCTGGTACGTTTGTTGACTGATTGGTTTGAACTCAAAAATCAGTCAGTTCTATAACCATCTCGTTGGACTCTGGTCTAGCCTTTATGTCTCCATCAATTCTAAACCAACAGCAGAGAATCTTTATCAGATGCTGTGCTAAAATCCCAATAGTCCCTATCTGTAGCACTTCCCTGATCTACCAGTTTAGTAAGCTTATCAAAAAAAGTTAGTCTCTCCTTGACAGAGGCATGTGTGGCTCTCAGTGATCATTTCCTTGTCTAAGTGCTCACTAATCAGTGTCATGGCCTAATTATTATCTGTGCATGCTTTCATTTTTCTGCTGCTATGCAGATGAAAGTGTATCTGATTTCCCTATGCTTTCCCCCACCTCCTCTCCATCTCCATTTTGACATTCTAACCTGTCTCACAAGGTCCAGGTCAAGTGCTGCTTTCTTCAGTTTATCTATTTCTGCTCCCCATTCCCCCCCCAAATGGAATCGGGAGTACTCTGCCCATCTCATAATCACTTACCATGAGCTCTGTGTTGGATCATAGCCATGTATGATGTTTCTACTCCTAACAAATTGTAAGTCCCACATAAGAACCATGTTCTGTTTGTGTTTAAACTTCCTTCAGAGTCTTCCACAGAGCTCTGCGTATAGTAAGTATTTAATAGATGATTGATTTCCCATGGAGACACAGATACATGTGAAAGAATATATATTCATGTGCGCAATACATATCACACACACACACACACACACACACACACATCTCTCCTCAACCTGTGGTCAGCCTCTTTCCAGTTTTCCTTTGTTTAAGTATTCTACATCCCCACCCCACTATCTTTCTCCCAATGAAGAAGGAGCAGACTTGAACATTCAACTATGAATGCTGCAATGAGTCTCATCTTCCAGGACTCCAAGGTTTCCCTAGCAAGACTCTTCAAGTAATGAGACTTCTTTCCCACTGAAATGGTATCGACCAGATGCTCTTGTAGCCTTGACTGGGAGTTCAGCAGAGCTCGCCCTGGCTTCTACACACACTCCTCAGGGGCCTCCCCTTCCTTGGCCAGTCCCCTCCCAGTGATGTCCTCAGCCTCTCCCTTTCTATTCTTGCTCCTTTTTTCCTTGCTCTACTCCCCCATTCAGATGGGTGTGCATAAGAAAAAGCACAGTTATCTTAAAATAACAATCTAGCATGAGTGTGTGTGTGTGTGTGTGTGTGTGTGTGTGCGCGCGTGCGCGCATGCCCACCCATATATCTCTCCTGGAAGATAAACTACTGGGGAAAGTAGTGTTAAAGGGAGGGACACAGAGGAAAGGAGACCATGGGCTATGCATAGCCATTTTGTTTTATTGGATTCTCTGGGTATCTTATTTTACAAAATATACACAAGAGTTGAAAAATGCAAAGCAGTCACACCCAAGTCCTAGTCAGGGGAGGAAGGAGGCTATTATCCGCCCATCCCCTTAGATCACTGCTGGCTGGGAGGGCAGACCTACCGAAGACAAGTTGAGACATTGTAGGAATAGAGTGGAGGCAGAGGGTGAAGAGACGGCAGCGCTGGGGCTGGACTTGCAGAGTCCATCCCACCCCTGTATCAGAAGGGAGAATGCCTGAGGAGTTGTGGAGTGGGGAAAACCCTTTTTGGGCAGGATGGGATAGAGCAAAAAGAGTTCTCTGTTAAGAACATCGGGGCTTCCTTGGCTCCTCAAGGGGAAAGGAGAGGTGCAGAGCTGAGGGAGGAAGCAGCTGAGCTATGCTGGAGAGGGGTAGACAGGCAGTAGTAATGAGGGCTCCATCTGACAATGCTCCATACATATCCCCCCATGCACACAGCATTTGGGCATTGTGATGATGTTCATTCTGGAATCTCAGATTCTCAAGGGCCTTGACTTTCTTCCCCAGCCTCTGACAGTTCTTTCCTAGGACTTAGAGAATGGTCCCACTAGCTGGTCCTGCTACAATGTGTAAAGCTGACAGGAAAGGTTACATAAGAGGCTATAGGACATTCCTGCTCAGTGGTCATTCCTAGACCTTTTTCCATCTGTAGTACCCTCATCCCCACAATCACCACTATTATATACAGGGAAACATGGGGAAGAGGAAATGCTTGGAGGGTCCCAGGAGAGAATCAAGGCAGGTAACACAGGTATCTGGAATCCCAGGCTCCTGTCCAAGGGGGCTTATCTTTTCATGCAGGTATACTATAGAACCTTGATTTCCCACCTCTTCTTTCCAGAGAGGCAGGGATCAGAGCTCTTATATGAGCCAGAGTGTTCCCAATTTTGACTCAGGAGCTAGGGGCTTCGAGGCCTTTCTGGACTAATTTTTAACTTCCACTATAGAGGACCCTAATGGACTAGTTTAGATCCTGGCCTATGATTAAGACTCCCCCTTGCTATTAGGATTTCTTAGAGGTTCCTCAGAAAGTACCCAGTGGGGAGGTCCCTGTGAGAATGGTTGGTTTGGGGAAGCACCATAGCAGGGGCATTCTTGGTTTCTATTTTATGGGTGGAATGGGAATGGGGGAAGCTGCTTTGTTCCTACATCAAACCCTAAGGCAGGGGAAATGGTCTCTCAGTACATGGAGCAGACGGGGGCCTGGGTAACTATATGGGAGTTTTGGACTTTAGGATTCCGCCCTGTTTCCCAGTCACCACCCACCCCCAACCCCTTTTACCTCAGAACCCAGATACCCCAAAGGGGTCACAGTCTCCTAGCAACCCCTGTGGGTTGCCTGGGCCCCTGCAGACACAGGATGGGGGCTGGAGATAGACCTGGGAAAAGAAGAGTGAGGTCCATCTGGGCAGGGAGGCCTAGGAACTTCCCCTAGCACATGACAACCCCTCTCTATATCGAATTAGATGACGTTGTCAAAGAGCTGCATGGAACGCATGATGTTCTCATCCTAGTGGGGAAAGAGGGAGACAGAAATATATTGAAAGAGTGAGAAGACAAGGAAGGAGATCACCATGGACACATGATGGGACAAAGACATCGAAAAAGAGCAAGATAGGAGAAATGGAGCCAGCAATCAGATCCAGACAGGGAGAGACAGAAACTGGTGGGGGGATGGGAAGCTAGAGAAGCTTGTGTCCTGGTCCCACACTCTCTTCCCTCTTTTGTGCTTATCTAGGAAAAGGAGTTTAACCAACCCTGTACCTCCCCTTCAGGATCTCCTCTAGAGATGGTAGAGTCACACCATCCCAGGGAGTCTGAGAGTTTGAGGAGAGAGATTTTAGGGCTGTACCTTCTGGCAGGACTCAATGAACTCTTCAATGGTCACCACACCATCCTTGTTTCTGTCCATCTTCTGTAAGGATATGTAAGCAGGGTCAGTGCCAAGGTAGAGGCATGAGGATGAAGGGTAGGGAATGATATGGGTACAGAATGCCAGACCTACATCATCTCAACTCCCTCTCCATCCTAGACTTGGCCTTCCCTTATCCCTCCACATCCGGTCTCTTTTATACCGATCCATGATACCTCAACATTCAACTCAATGCAGTCAGCACCCTCCCATGCCTGTCACCTAACCCTTTCACCTGGAAGAAGCTCTCCACATGTTCCCTTGGTGCCTCCTCCCGAAGGGCAGGATATGTATACTTGCCCATCATGTCATAGATGGACTTCATGATGTCCAGCATTTCCTGGGGAAATGAGAAATTTAAGGCTTATCCCCAAGTCTTTCATCCCAACCCCTTTGATAATGCAGTGAGGCCCTGTCCTCCCTTGTACCCTTCTACCCCTTTCCCCATTAACAGTCCCCCTTCTGCCCCCCTCAACTCTTTGATGCTTCCACATTTCTCTGGTGTCTTTCATATTAATCCCTAACTTCCTAGTGGCCTCCTTTTTGCCTCTTACCTCCTTGGTGATAAAACCATCCTTGTTGAGGTCATATAGATTGAAGGCCCAATTAAGTCGGTCATCTATGGTTCCTCGGAGAATCACCGACAGACCAGCCACAAAATCCTGGGGCGGGGGTAGGCAGAAAAAGTTCAGAAGACTCCTTCTCTCCTCCACCCTGATTCTGCCCAGAACTCTCTGAAGTTGGAGCCCATGGAATCTCCCCCTCACCTTACCTCGAAACTGACAGAACCATCATGATTGGTGTCAAACGCATTGAAGAGGAAGGTGGCATAAGTGCTGGAATCTGGGAGGAGAGGTAACAAGGAATGTAAGCACAGTGGTGAACCTCATATTCTCCCTAAATCCTTCTGGAATCTGCTCCTCCAGAACTCCCGCAGATAATGGCTCCCTCCAAATTCTCCTCCTTCCATCACCCCCCTGAAAGTTCTCCTTTAAGCTTTACAGTCACCTCAGGGTTCCTCCAAGATACCACTAAGATCTCTCCAACCTTCCTAACTCTCTCCAGATACCCACCTCAGAGTCCACAGTGTTGCCTGCCCTAAAGGGTGTATGGATCTTTGTGGACGAGGGGGATGGGAAAATGGACAGAAATCCACGTACCCACCCCTACCTACACCGGGAGGCAACTCCTAACCTAAAGGCTGAAGGCAGGGGATGCAGGGCCAGTGTTCTCACCTCCCTGAGGGAAGAACTGGGAGTAAATCTGCTTGAAATTCTCTTCATTAACAATGCCGCTGGGGCATTCCTGAGACAGAGAGCACAAAGTTGAGAGCAGCCTGTTGAGTGCAGTACTCCATTTCCAGTCCCTCGGACTTCTGAAGGCCCCTCCCACTCCAGGTGGATGGAGAGGACCAGGATTCCCTGTTCAGCTGCCCCCTCTCAGTACCATCGGACCTCTGTCATCCTCCAACCACTCAGATTTGCGGGGCTCAGGTCCCCGTAGTCCTCGCTCTAGTTTATAAAGCCCCAGATCAAGCCCAACCCCGACTGTCCACCCCCATCTCAGTAAGTATTGGATTTCTCGCCCATCAGACCCCGCCCCTAGCCCCGCCCACACTCACGTTCTTGAAGCCCCTGTATAGGACCTGCAACTCCTTTCGGGTGAACTTGGTCTGTTCCTGCAGCTGTTCCAGCCCCTCGGGCCGGTGACACACAGTGGACAATTCAAACTCATCCTCTACGCTATCTGCAGAGGTTGGGGGACAGCGGCACCTCAGGTCCGGGGCCCCGAGGCATCCTCCCAATACCCTGTGAAACCCCCTCCCCAAATCTTCCCTCTTCCTTATCACAACGAATCTTCCCTTTTCTCATTGGGAAGTGCCCAAGGCCCAGGAAGAGGCCTTTCTTCACATTCCCCACCCTCCCCCATAGCAAACAAAGACACGGAAAGGAGGCAACAGCTCCCCACCCCAGTTTACTCACTGCCTTCATCTACCTCATCTTTGTTCCCATCCCTTTGCCTTTTCTTTTCCCTCTCTACCCCAGCCCCATATTCATCTTCCTCACCACCAGCATCTCACCCCACATCATCCCTAGTTCCCCTCATCCTCATTGTATCTATTCACAGACCCCCAAATTCATCTCAAGCTCATATGGGGAAATAATTATTGTCCTCACCTCCCACCTCCAAGCCTTTTCCTACTTTTCCCAATTTTTGTTGAGGATACCACTTTCCTTCTAGTCCCCCAAGTTCCCAACCCCAGAACAGATTCTTCACTCACCCTCTTCTTCTATATCCAATCAGTTGCCAAGTCTGGTCCTGTAGGGATTCTCCATTCCCCATCCCCATCTCCCCCATCCTCACCTCTACCCCTAGATCCATTTCTGCCAGTTAGCCTCTCCACCCTCACTGAATCAACAACTTTTAAAAACCAGAGCCCAATATCCCTTCCAGGCCCTCCGAAAATCATTCCAACTTCAGATCCAAGCTTCCATTTCCTTGTATATCGGTCCAGACCCTCAAAGGATGTATCTCTCCCTCTGTGAGCCTTTCTCAGCCTTCCCTCCAATCACACCCCCTCTTCCACCCCCAGCCAGGATTGTGAGTCATCTTAGGCCCTGAGAAATCTCCAGATGAGGAAAAAAAATATCAAACAACACACTTAACACATATATAGAATTCAAAATACACATTACACATAAGACAGGACACATGTTGCTGACAGCACAGCACACAGACACTACAAACAAGCCCCATAGACATTCCATCTGAGATAAATGCCAACTAGAGAAACATGTCACATGGTGCACACCTTTGCAAACACACTGAAATCTTCGTGTTTTGGTACCTAGTATGGTGCTTGGTACATCATTCTATAAAAGCTTGCTAATGAATACACCAGGAACCACAGAAACACAGGGACACTCAGTTAACTAGCACAGAGCCTGGCTTAATAAATGCCTGTTGGTTGTTGGATTGATTTCCACTCTTATTACACTCCTTCCCCATCTCCATCCTCCTGCAGCATTTGACACTATTGATCAGCCCTTCCTTCTGAGTGCTTTCTGCCACAGCCTCAAAGATAAGGCATCTTCCCATTGTTCCTCCTTTCTCTGGATCTATTCATCATTTGTCTCGTCATTGGCTCTTCTTCTTGACCCTTGTTCTCTGAAGGTTTGTTATAGGCTCTCTTCCCTTTTTCACTCTACATTCTACACTGGCAGCCTTATTCACTTTTATAACTTTGATTTCCCTCTCTGTGCAGGTGATCCCTAAATCTTTATCTCCAGTCCTGAGCCCTTTTGGAGCCACAGATCTTTAAAGCTGAATTCAAATGTCATCTCGTCCAAGAAGCATTCTTTGATCCCCAGTAATTAAAGTCCTTTCCCTGTCTGTACCCATTACCTTACATAGCACTTCTCCAATGTACTTATCACATATTATTTTGTACTGTAGGTACTAGTATATGTGCCATCTCTTTCTGCTAGACTGTAGCACCTCAATAGTAGAGTAAGTTTTGTTTCAACACCTAATTCAATACTTTATGCATAGTAGTTGCTCAATTAATATTTGTTGGATTTAAGTCGAATCTGGATTAAATGCTGTAGCATGAGAGAGTCGGGAAGGAAGAGGAATTGATTCTAGCTGGGGAGGTTAGAGATACTATCCTGGAGTGGGTGACATCTGAGTTGGGCCTTCAAGAAGGAGAATGATTTCAATAAATGGAGAAGAGAGAAGAAACAAGTCTATTTTAGGGATGGAGAGGCTTCTGCATATGCACAAAAGTGGGAGAATGCAGTCCTAGGTGGGAAGATGGTGTGGTACAATGTGAGTGGCCCACAGAGTGAATGAAAGGGAGTAGTGTTATGCTCAGCCCTCCATAGGGTGGGAAACTCCAGTCCAACCCCCACCATGCTGTGAACAAGGCAAAAAGGGTTAAGATGGTGCCAAATTGTGTTATAGCTCCCCATTAGGTTATAAGCTAAGGGAAGACAGGGTTGTGTATCGTCTAATGGCCCCCAGTGTTGAGCTCAGTGCTCTGAAGGCAGCAGATGCTTAATATTTGTTGAATTGAACCAGACACATATATACATGAGGACATATGGAGAAGAACAGATACACAAAGAGGGAACATACACACGTGTGACTGTGGTTGGCATTGGGGAATACAGACATAAATGGAACATGGTCCCTTCCCTTAAGGAGCCATTTAGACATTGATATAACATACCCAGAAGGACACATACACAAGCATTCAGCTACATAGGAACACACATATATACATACATACACACGGGTACTCACACAAATAACAGGGAATCAAGACTCAGAAAAAGGGAATTTCCCAGGCATTCAAACCAGGAAACACAACCAAAGAGGTGGACCACAAGGCTGCATTGAATACCAGTGACATAAGCCTGATACATGCAGCTCTAGATACTGTCCCCACACTTTGTTTCATCTCTCTTTTTACCCATCCTCAGCCACACTGACTGCTGCCCAATACCAGGGTCTGGGTGAATGGAAGTAGGATGGGGGCGGTCACCCAAGGCAATGAGAAGGCCAGGAATTGCCCATCTCTCCCCCAGGTCCCCATCACTGATCTCCCCCTCACAGTCCAGCTGCCCACCCCACTCCCCGGGACATAAGGAGAGGAGAGGGGCACTTGCTTTCGCTGACTGAGGGCAGGGCTTGGGGGCCACAGCACGGCAGCAGTTTGAGGAATCGCTGCTTCAGGGCTTTTTTAGTGGGCCTGGGTGGGTTCCCTGGGAAGAAAGAAGACCCCAAGGAAAAAAAGTTAACTCCTCCACAATACACCAAGGTGGCCCAGCCCCATCTCCCTGCCTCACACAAAGACTCAGAGACTTACAAGCAGGGGGAGGGACTGAGGAAGACACTGGGTTAGAAGGGAGGGATCTAGGGGGACTCAGGGATAAAAAGGAACTGTGGTGAAGATCAGGAGGCTGCAGGATAGTTGAGGGCCATTCCAGGAAGAAGGGCTGGACTCAGATGATTTCACTACAGTCTAACATTAAATGAACGTCATGCAAATTGTGTGCAAATATCATGCAAGCCAGCATATGTTATTTGAAGTCAACAGCTCAGGCATTTTTAAAAAATTAAGGGGCAGCAACTCCAAAGACAAAACTTCACAGAGTTGGAAAGGACCTTGGAGACCATCCAATTCAACCTCCTTATTTTGGAAGAGTGAGTAAGGAAGAAGGGGAAAGGGGAATATGATAATGGATGATGCAGTAGGGTGGGGAAGAATTTGGATAGACTTTACCCCTAAAGTTTCCTGGACTCCAAGAGGAAGGGGGTATGAATACCCCTCCTAAATTTTTTCTCCCATTTCATCATTTCCCCAGCCCTCCAAGAAAGGATGGGATCACAGTAAGCACGAGGGGCAACTTTTCTCACGTGGAAGTATCCCGCGGAGCTGATTGCTATGAACACATAATATTGACAGACACAAACACAGAAAGACATGCATTCATTCAACAACATTTATTAAGTGTGCAGCTATTTGCAAAGCAATGTAGGCACAGGGAGATACAAAGATGGCTAAAACCTGGTCTCTGCCCTCGAGGAGCCAGGCATACATTGGTATACAATGATAGACACATAATGTTATATATATACAAACACATGATCACACACAAACAATGACATAGTGAAACATGGTAACATAGAATGACAAAGACAGTTACAATGATACAAGATGCCACACAGACATATAGTGAGAGATACACAGTGGTACGTATACATGGACACCCAGACACTCAGAATGACTCTCCTGTGGCACTGATCATCTGAGCCCCCATTTAGTCTTCATCATATGCTGCTTTACAAAATCTGTTGTCTCTTTCCTGTGTGAGCACTGGCTCCCTAACCAGACCAGGGATCCCTCCAGAGTAGAGACTTTAGTTTCTCCTTCTTCTCTTTCTCCTTGTAGTTCCACAAGGACTTGGGGGGGGGGTTGGGTATAGAGGGAGGAAACAGGAGGAAGAGATACTCAGTGAATGTGTCTAGATAGTTCAGCTGCACAGGGATGCATGACTTTTGTTGCCTGAAATATGTGGTGATACACCTACAGTCACACACACAGTCCCATAAACCAAGTCACAGATACAGTTGAACATGCACAAATAGCCATACCCACCCACACAAGTACAACACCCCCTCTATCCCACATCCCAAACACATATGTGCTCAAGTACACAGTTATACAAAGGCACTTAAGGACCAGGTCACAGCCACACACAAAAGAGAAGATTCATAAACATAGTCACATAGAATCACACATCAAATCACAAAATAGTCACCACTCCCACAGTCTCCTTATTCTTCAGGGATCAGATCAAGGTTTGATCCCACCTCTGTTTCCCCTGCCCCTGTCATTGTCCCCTGACATCTCCCCCACCCTCAAGGGCAGAGGGATCGATTGACTGGTCTGGCCTTCTGCCCAGCGCTCCATTAGCCGGGGCTCTGGTTTCCTCCACGACAGATTGAGCCTGTGGTCTCCCTGCTGCCTTCCGGGAGTGGGGTGGGGGATGGGAGAGTAAGGAAGCAAGCCCTTAGGCTCTCGGTCACCTTATCCTTTCAAAGTAACTTATGGCCTGTTTTCTATTCTGTTCTCTCTGAGCGTGGGTGTTTAGGTAGGAGAGAACTGAAGGATCTTGGAAGAGTGAAGGACCATCTCTGGCCTTTACGATGCTTTGGTTTTCCTATCTGGGAGTTACATGTCTCCTCAGCCAGGCCTGCTCACTTCATTTGAGTGACTTCTCTCCCCTGCTCTTCCTTTTTTTTTTTTTTTTTTTTTTAAATCTCTATCCTCATCACTGCTTTGGGCTCTCGAAGAGGCACAAAATTTGGTAGGGGGGGTCGCCTCAGAAGCCACCTTCTTCATTCACTGCTTCTAGATAGCAAGGTCCTTGATTCCAGCCTACATATTCAGGGTTTACATAGATTTCTAGGGGTGAAGATCGGCCAATTTCTCTGTTTCAGTATTTTGCCCCAGTCCCCTCTACTTGAGTCCGTAAGTTCTCCTTTGTGGCTAGGTTTTATTCTTCCTGCTCCCAGCCCATTTGCAGGAAAAGGGCAGGTAGGATAGAGCTGAACCCAAGGGTGGAAGAGGGGCAAGGATTTTATACAAAAGGGGGGTGGGGTGGAGTTATAGTTCTGGCCATAACTCAGTCCCCTAAATCTCAATCATTTCTCTCTTCCTCCTAAGAGCCACAGACACCTTTGGGGAATTGATTTCCCATCCATCCCATGCCTTAACCTTGAAGGTCACTGCCTTGTAGGGAGATGAGGTGTCCCAGGATTGGGAATGATGGAGGTTGGGGCAGCTCCACCATGAATTGCCCCCATGGAGATCAGGAGAGATTACAGGTTATCTAGAGCTAGAAGGGGCGAAAGAAATCATCTCATACAACCCCTTCATTTCATTTCACAAATAAGGAAACTGAGGCACAGGAAGATTAAGTGACTTGCCCAAGAATAAGATCACACAGGTAGTAAAAGTCAGAGGTGGGATTTGAACCCAGGTAACATTTTCCCTCTCCTTCCCATATGAACCAGAGTCCAGAGCTTCTGCTTCCCTCTCTCCACCCATGTACACAAATATCCCAAAGTCCATCGACATACCATTTACACAATTCACTGTCAAAGCCATAGAACATATGACTTGTAAGGTATAAATTACAACGCATAGTTACACTCACAGTTACACACATAGTCACAGAAATCATACATACTAGACAAATACAATCATACTCAGTAATATACAGAAATAATCTTGCTGATTCATTGGTCTCTGACACCTCAGCCCTACTACGGTTGGAATTGATTTCATTCTCCCAGGAACTCCCTCATCATATTCCTTCTATCTTGCAGCCTGAGCCTTGCTCCCCCCGCCCCAAAACTCCAGGGTATTCCCCATACTCTTCCTTATATACCCCCAAGCAGACCTTCCCCATGAACTCCATTACCACCCTCACTCCCCAGGTCATTCCTTGCCTCTAATTAGAGGGAAGGAAGGAGGTCTTTGGCTCATTGGTTGTGTTAACTAGTATAGGGCACAACCACCCAACTTCCCGCCTCCCCATCCCCCAAC
Organism: Pseudocheirus occidentalis; assembly: GCA_028646575.1. Lineage (NCBI taxonomy): Eukaryota > Metazoa > Chordata > Mammalia > Diprotodontia > Pseudocheiridae > Pseudocheirus > Pseudocheirus occidentalis. The sequence continues at coordinate 89,944,217 of CM053598.1, read as the reverse complement.
CCATCTCACCCTCCTGGCTCCCATTTGGACTCCTGGGTTACCTTCCAAGGAGACAGGCTCAAAAAGGCCAAACTGCTCCAGGACCTTGACAAATAGGGCTAGGACCACAAGCACAGCCACCATTTCCAGCCCCTCTAGATTCATGGTGGGGAAAGTGGGGGCATGGCCCCCTTCCCTGAACCCCCCAGCCGATACCCCCTTCTTTGCCTGCCCTTGTCTACCCCTTTCTCCTCTCTCTCTCCCTTTCCCTGTGCCTCACCCTCCCACTGGCTTCTCTCCCCTCCCTCCCTTTCTTCCTCCCTCCGCCTTCCCCATCCCCCGCCCCCCACCCCACCCCACCCCCTCTCCCAGCCTCAGCCTGGGCCTCTTCCTCTGCCGGTGGAAGGCACTGTGGCATGGAGTGTTTTGGCCCAATCCAGTCAGCCAAGGGGAAGGTCAGTAAGTCAGCCCTGATCCCAGCCACTGTTCCCTTTTTTTAGTGGGTGGCAATGGTAGGGAGGGTCTTAGAGAAAGACAGAGAGATGGTGGTGGGGAGACAGATAAAGGGATGAGGGAGTCAGATAGAAAACTGGGGGCAAATGAGGGATAGACACAGAAAGGGAGATACACAGGGGTACAGAGGAATAGGAAGCAGAGAAGATGGGAAATGGGGGTGTGGGACAAATGATAGATTAAAGACAGAAGAATGGGGGAGGCAGGCAGATGGGAATGAGAGCACTTGGACGACAGAGAAAGAGAGGGAGACTGATGGGGGTACCAACCAAGATGGATGGGGAGACAGAGCAATGGGGAGAAAATGAGGGGAATAGAGATAGAGCTGGAGACTGATGAATATAGTGGGGGAAATGAGAGGAGGGGTGATAAGGACTAAGTGTGGATGGGAGTGGCTACTCTTTGCTATCCTTTGATGGAGGGCAAAGCAGTGACAGATAAGAGATAGAACCAGAGGTAAGAGATAGATTACATTCTGCTATGTACCTGTATCTAAATATATGGCAGTGACTGTTGGTGTATAATACCTGCTATATTATGTATCCTAGATATTGTTTAGATATAAATAGAAAATCTGCATACATCTGTATAGACAGATTTTTGTTAAGTGCCTTTGGGGAATATGGGGAAAGAGGATGTGTATGTTTGTTTAGATGGGGGAAAGGGGGAGCTCCCTGATAGAGGTGGTGATGATGGGACTAGTTCAAGGCCTTTGGATCTGCTAATTATCCTGATTATACCTGTCTCCTCTTAGGCCTCAATTTCACCCTGAGTAGCAAAAGAAGGGCCATCATTTCCCGCCTAGCTGTCTCTTTGGCTAAAGCAATCAATGCTGCTGATAGCCTGAGAGTAGACTGGTGGGATTATTGGGGGCTCCTCTCCTAGACACTGTCTCCCTAGGCCTGCTCTGTGCCCTAAACCTGAGGAAAGACCTAAGTGAACAGAGTCTGGTGGGGGGTAGTTATGTCTAGCAGTAACCACAGGGCCTGGATCCCCAGGGCTTCTCTAATCCCAGCTAATGAGCTAAATAAGGAAACCTGAGCCCACCAGGATCATGCCCCAGTGGCTTTCTCTGCCATTTTAAAGAAATAGCTTTTCTGATGTCCCCTTTCCTTCATATGTATGTAGTTGGGGTCATTAGAGGGAAGATATTTTCACGGGGGAAGGGAGGAAAGAAATTATAGCCCCCCCCCCCCAATAATGCAATTCATGAGATTTGGCATTGGGCCATGGCTTGAGGGTTTTAGTAAGTTTAGGATATGTCCCCTATCAAGCCTTTGCCCTGGAAACATGACTTAGGAGACCTACCCCAGTTTCTCCTTCACAGCAGTGTCATGGTGTTGGGGAGAGCTTGGGGGCCTGGGTAAAGACTGTATACTTTACTGGATCTCCCTGTGAGGGCTTACAGGGCTAGGGTCTCTATACTATAGGAGTAGAACAGGACCTGATGAGTGAATGAGAAGTACAGGAGTGATAAAAAAGAAGCATTAGGCAGTTGTAACTCTTTCTGTCCTGTTCTTGTAATTTAACTGGGGTGTGTGGCGGGGGGAGGGATTATTGAAGATTGGTAAAGGGGTAGGGGTATGGAATGAATATCCAAGCTTTCTGCCCAAGGGGCTGAAGCTCCAGGTGCTGTAGTTCTGCACCAAAACCACTGGGGGTCACCCTCTTCCAACACAAGAGATCCCATTCCTCAAATCCATTGTCTCATATATGGAAGGAGTGTGTGTGTGTGTGGTGGGGAGGGGTAGGTAATTCCCATCTCCAAACTTTGCCTCCTTCCTCCCAGTTTTGGGGGGAAATTATATTTCAGACTGCGTCAGTGGGAGAACAGAGTTACAAACATCAATAACAGACCATCCTACCCAGTCTCCCGGCCAGGGAGAACTGGTTACCACCTCAGTCTGGCATTTGAGGCCATCCATAACCTGCTAGTACTTAGCCTTCCACTTACACACCAAATCACAGAATTTCAGAGTTGGAAGGGATCTCAGAGGCTACCCAGTTCAACCCATACCTGAATAAGAATCCAGTATAATAATGAGTAATTTTATATAGGACATAAAAGTTTATAAAGCATCACATCTACACCATCCAATTTCATACCAACAACCTTATGAGGAAGTGTCAAAAGTATCAGGTAGGAAGAGGAAGCCATTGTTCCAGAGGTGGCCTTTTCTACTTTGGGATAACTGTGAGTGTTTAAGCAGTCTTTCCTTATGTGAATGATCTAAATCTACCCCTTGATAATTTTCATCCATTCTTACTAGTTTTGCCCTCTGGAACCAAACCAGGAACCTAGCCAGTTTTCCATGGGACAGTCTTTCAAATAGAAAATAGTCTTTCAAATAGTTCCCTTGCCTTTTCTTTATTTCCAGTTTCTTCAAATGACTGCTATATAGCTTAATTGCCTTCTTCTGAATAGTCCCTGGCTTATCAATGTCCTTCCTAAATTGTGCTGTCAAAAATTGAATGCGGTCTTCTACAGGTGGTCTGACTAACTCATGGTACAGTGGGATTGTGAGCTCCCTACGCCTAGGTCCAATGCCTCTCTTAATTCAGCCTGAGACCTTATTGCCTTTTTGAATTGTTATCACAGAGTTGATTTTTTTTCAGCTTGTAGTGCTTACTAAAAGCTCAAGGTCTTTTTCAGATGAACTTCTGGTCAGGTACAACTTCCGATGACCTCACCTTGCACGTGTGCAATTGATTTTCCTAAATTTGTTGAATGTAAAATAGGTAGAACAAAGATTCTTAACCTTTCTTGTGTCAAGGACCCGTTTGGCTTCTTGGTGAAGGCTACTGGCCCCCTTTCAGTGTAAATGCATAAAATAAATAGGATCACAAAGAAAACCAATTATATTGAAATACAGTTGTTAATATATATATATATATATATGTGTGTGCATACACACATATGTATATGAATATTATATATATGTATATGTGTGGAGAGAGACAGAGAGACAGAGAGAGAGGGATTTTCCTAAACTTTAATGTAGTGGAAGACCTTCAGCACATTTGGGCAAATTCTTTAGGGAGGATTTATGAGAAGGCATGGTCAAGAATCATACTGGATGCCGGTATGGGCTGTGAGCGCTACCATGACACGGTGGATTCATGTCAAAGAGACCTCAGATCAATTGAAATACTAAGGTAGTTTCCCTAACTCAGGAGTTATGTTAATTCTGATGTGTTTTCCCATTAAGTTCCATTCTGGGTGCTATATTTTAAGCACATAGATAAGCAAAGAAGGGTGATCAAGATAGAGGGAGGGGTAGATCTCAATACCACCTCAAGTGAAGTGGTAAGTTTCTCAAGGGCAGGGACTTTAACTTTTGTTTTTGTGTCCTCTATGGCATATAGTGGGTGCTTAAAAAATGCTTGCTGGTTGATTAAGGGGGTAGAGTATGTTTTGCTAGAAGAAGAAGATAATTATCTCTTGTCTTTTTTGGGGACAGCAGTCAAGGTTAATGATTTGCCCAGGGTCACATAGCTAATAAATGTCAAGCCTTCTGACTCCAGAACTGGTATTTTGTCCACTGGGTCACCCAGCTGCCCTGATAATTAATCAGCTCTGTTGAGTTGCTCGAAGACCATTATCTCCTTAGAGGGAACCAGGTGGCACAGTGGATAGTGCTTTGAACTTGGAGTCAAGAAGAAATGAGTTTGAATCAGACCTCAGATACTAGCTGTGTAACCCCAGTCAGGTCATTTAACCTCTGTTCTCAGTGTCTTCATCTGTAAATAGGGATATCCTAGCATTGTGAGAATTAAAGAGATGATATTTTAAAGTATTTTGCAAACCTTAAAGTAACATATAAATGCTAGTTATTATTAGACCAAATGGCTGTATTATGGAATCAGTGCCATAAGAGAGATCCAAACCAAAGCCCTGTTACTTCAGAAGAGGGAGAGATCATTTTCAGCTTGGGGGAGCAAGAACAATAGCCATAATCATAATGATGATAAAAATGTTTGTTGAACATTCAACAAATAAGTTTGTATCCCTCCTCATAGTTTACAAACCTTTTCACCTATATCATGAAATTCAACCTTCACAGCAAATCCAGAAAGCAGGAGGACAGGAACTATTATCCTCATTTCACTAATGAGAAAACTTTGGCCCAGGGAGGTGATATGATTTGCTTATCATCACACAGCAAGTGCCTGCAAATACTCTTCATCACACTAGGGTTCTAATCATTTTTCTTGAACTGAATTGAATTCCATATGGGACCTTGGGGTTGCTCAATGTTTTAGGCTTATCTGCCTTTACCATATTCCCCCTCCTTTTCCCTTATGGCTACCAGGCACCTGCAGCTCACCTCCCACCATTCTCCTGTTCCTTCCATGAGATCCTTCAGAACCTTCATTCCATTCTTTTAGAATTAGAAGGGATTAATTGACTGTCCAACCCAACCTTTACCACCGCCCTCACCCCTCCTCCCCGAAAATAAAGAGTTCTCCTTGACCTGCCTCTGCCACCAAGCTCTTAGCTTTCTTTTCTCCTGTCTCTCACAGCCAAACATGTAGAAAGAATGCACTCACTTCTGCCTCACTACCTACTCACACCTCAGCCACTTGCAAATCTAGCTTACTTCCCCATTCTGCTGAAACTCCTCTTTTCAAGGTCATTAATGATGTTACTGAAAGATCCAGTAGCCTTTTCCCCATTCTCATCTTTTTTGACCTCTCCGTGGCATTTGTACATTGCAGAACACCCCCTTTTGGGGTACTCTTTCCTCCCTTGTCTTCTAAAACAGAGTTTCCCCTTAGCTCTCTTTCTTGGGGCTCCTCATCTTCCTGTCACCCTTTAAATGTAGGTTTTTTCAAAGGTTGTCTCTCAGACCCATTTCTCTTTCCCCTCCACACTCTTTTATCTAATCTCCTTTCATGGCTTACAACCTCTATGCAAAGAATTGCTGATGTTTTTTCTACCCTCAATGTCTCCCCACTGATATTCCCTATTCCTTGCTGGATATCTCCACCAAGGAGGTACGATAATTAATGGTAATTGTAGCAGTAGCAGTGCTAGTAGTAGTAGTAGTAGTAATTAGCAGTAATAGTAGCTAACATTTATATATAGCACTTACTATATATCAGATACTGTGCTAATAATCACTTTACAAATATTGTCTCATTTGGTCCTCACGACAATCCTAGAAGGTAGGCCCTCTTGTTATCCCGTCTTACAGATGAGGAAACTGAGGCAAACAGAGGCTAAACAATTTGCTCAGGATCACACAGTTAGTAAATGTCTGGGGTCAGATCTCAACTCGGCTTTGTCTGATTCGAGGCCCAGCACTCCGTCCTCCACCACCAAACGGCACCTCGATGTCCTGATGGCACTTGAAACTCAACATGGTTCAAATCGAACTCTTCATTTCCCACCAAAACTTCCCTTTCCTCCTAGCTTTTTTTATTTCTGTTATTGGTGCCGCCATCTTCCCAGTCTCCTTAGGCTTGTAACCTTGGAGTCATATTTATTTTCTCTCTTCTCCCATACCATGCATATGATCAATTTCCAACACCTCTGTAATACCTATTACATCTGGTCCCTACTATCTCCTTCCACTACAATCCTCGTATTATGGATTTCAAGCTGGAAGGGATCTTTGAGATTACTGAGCTTAATTCTTTATTTTCTATATGGGCAAAATAGTATATGAGTTATCTATCCTTCTTAGTTTTTGTTACACCTGAAAATGAGAAAAACATGTCTTTCTTCATCCCAATCACTGATAAGAAAGAACAGGAAATGGCCTCAAGGAACACACTTAGAAACCTCAGTCACCCAGATTCAGGACCTCCATAGTCTTCTACTTGTCTCTTAACTGGTTATTTTGCTTCCAGTCTTTCTTCTCCATGGTTGTCATTGGTGCTGTGTCATCCTCATCCTCATTGTTGTCACCATCACCATTCTCATTATTAATCACAGCTAAAATTTATATAGTGTTTTAAGATCTTCAGAGCTCTTATGAATATTATCTTATTTTTACAGAATACATGTCTTTCCTCATGCTGTCCCCCATTCTTAAAATAAATTTCCTTCTCATTTCCATCTGTTGAAATATCTACCTTCCTTCAAGGCCCAATTTAGAAGCCACCTCCTCTATGAAACCTTCCTGACCTTCTTTCATTCCTTCCTTTCTTCCCAGTTGGAAGTGAGCTCTTGCACTTCAGAAACCTTGTAGCACATTATCTGCCTTGCCTCTATAATGTTCTATCTTGTATCCTATTTACTTGTCTACTATCATAACTGCCAATACCTGTCATGGACTGCAGGCTCCTTGATGTAGGTACCAAGTTTCTGGGTCCCAGTCAAATGGTGGGTTAATCTTATATTCTCAGTTTCATTCTCAGCCTTTCCTGCCTACCTGTCAAAGATTTTGTCTTCTTCTTTTTTTGGCTCCGAAAACTCATCCAATTCAACTATCTACCCTACCCCATAAATTTTGCCACCCACTCTTCCACCAATCTCTTTTCTCCCCAAATGGATAGTGCTGTTAGAGATTGGAAAACCATGGCCCTCTCCTTACAGTAGTTAATTCATAGAGTAGTGGATAAATGACTAGATTTGGAGTGAGAAAGACCTAGTTTAACTTCACTTCTCTGAGCTTTAGTTTACTCATTTAAACCAAATGAAGGGTTTAGATTCAAAGACCAGTCATGTCTCTTTCAGCTCCAAATTTATGATATAGATGATGATCCGATGATCTATTCAGGACAACTTGTCATTTGTCCTGCCACTGGACATGTAGTCACCCAGCCCTGCTTTCCACTTCTTGCTTTGGAAACAGTAATCACATCAATGCTATCACTGCTTCTGGAAAGGACATGACAGTTGACAATGTCTGTAGCTCATTAGATGAAAACTCCTTTCCCTGCTTCCTACCTTCGTGAGGGGAGGGGAAGGGGAAGGAGGTCCTACCTCACCTTTGTATGTGTACCCTCAGTCCTCTTTAGGTTACACTGAACTTCTACCATATCTCTCCATTATACTTCCCCCTCACCTTTCAGGACCCTTTTATGTCTATCTTCCACCATCAGAATGTAGGTTCTTTGAGGGTAGAAATTGTTGTTCTTTCTACTTGCATTATATTCTCCATGCTTATCACAGTGCCTGCCATATAGCAAGTACTTAATAACTTCTTATTGACTGACCCAAGATCTATTAAGTAGGCACTTAATAAATGCTTCTTTCACTCATTCAGTCCTTCAAATAGCACCCAGCACAGAATTGGACACATAGTAGGAATCATTAAAAGAAACAAAAACCATATAGATAAGTAGATTGAAGTTGTAAGGGGATGATTGTTATTTTTACTTTATTAAAAGTCTTCTAGGTTAGAAAACCTAGAGGAAGCATAAAGATACTGAGACAATAGCTTCAGCAAAGTTTTAGGCTACAAAATAAGCCCTCAAAACCCAACAACATATCTGATAATAACAATATTCAAGAAGTAAGAATAGAAAAGGAAATCTCATTCCAAACAAATGTTAAATGCAAAAAATTCTTGGGGATCAACCTACCAAAATACACAAAATGCTTGTATAGATTCAATTACAAAGCGACCCTTAAAAAACCCAACACTTTAAATAGCTGAAGGAATATTTAATGTTCCTGGTTGGACTGTGCCAATGTAATAAGAAAGATAATTCCACCAAAGTTAATTTATAGTTTTAATGCTATACCAGTCAAATTACCAAATGTATGCACATTATAGAACTTGATAATAATAGAATTCATTTGGAAAAATAAGAGATCTAGAATGTCAAGGAAAACAGAGGGAAGAGGTAACCATGAAGGGGGAATAGCACTTCTAGAACTTAAACTATATTATAAAGCAGTAGTCATCAAACCATCTGGTATTTGTTAAAAAATAAGGGTAGATCAATGGAACAGACTATACAAGAGAGAATCAGAAACAAGGGAATTCATTAATCCAGGTTCAATGAACTGGAAAATATAAATTACTTAAGAAAGAATCCCCTCAGAATTCTTAGAAAATTAAAAAGTGTTCTGGCAGGAATCAGGCTTAGAATAATACCTTATACCATATTCTACAATATATTCTAAATGGAAATGTGACCCTATTATTAAAGATCATACTATTTTTTAAAACGAGAAATAGACCATATACTGCTCACAGTTGTGAATAGATTATTATTATTATTATTATTTTGCTTTTTGGAGTGGGGAGGACAATTGGGGTTAAGTGACTTGCCCAAGGTCACTGGGCTAGTAAGTGTTAAGTGTCTGAGGCTGGATTTGAACTCATGTCCTCCTGACTCTAGGGCTGGTGCTCTATCCACTGCCTCTAGAAGATTATTCTTATTCAAACAAGGGATAGAAGCAATTATAGAAGATAACTTTGATTACATGAAACTGAAAAGCTTCTGCACAAATAAAATTAATGCACTAGGCTAAGAAAGGAAGCAGTTAGATGGGAAGAAAAAAAACCCCTTTGTATCAAATTTCTCTGAGAAATGTTTGTTATATAAGATATATTAACAATTAACATGCACATATGACAACTAAAATTCATTTCCCAATAGATAAATGGTTAAAAGATTTGAACCAGCAGTTCTCAAAAGGTCTGCAAACTATCAACTACCACATGAAAGAATGCACCAAATCACTAATGATGAGCAAAACGAAAGTCAAAACAACCCTGAGATTTCACCTCATACCCTGTAAATTGACAGACAACAAAATACAAGAATAGTCAGGGCTTGTGGGAGGATAAACACATTAGTGTGTTGTTGGTGAAGTTGTAAATCCAGCACAACTATTTTGGAAAGGAACTTAGAATTATGCAAATAAAAGGACTAAAATGTCCATAACTCAGGGATTCAATTACTAGCTTTCTACCTCAAGGTAAGCACAAGAAAGTCCCCTTATACACTACAAAAATATTTATAGCAGCATTTTTTTGTGTGTGATAGCAAAATATTTGTGAACTCAGCTCATTTCTCTGTACTCTTTTGAGATTTCTCTGACTTCTTTACCATGCCCCAGGAAGCTCATTAGTGAGATAAACTCACCATCCTATAAGATTTCATCTGCCTTAGTGCTACTCCACCTTATGACTCCCCTCTGCCTTTCTGGAGGGTGGGGTCATAAATTCCAACCTCCATTTGTGCAGACAGCTAAGCTCAGACATTTCCTCATTTCTCATCTTGCTCCACTTTGAGACTTTTTTGACTAACTTCTCAATTTCTCCCCCCTTTCCCTCTTAGGTACCTTCTACTTCCCCTACCCCTGCTTTTTTTTTTCCCCCAATTTCCTTTTATATCTTCCCTCATTAGATGGTAAGATCCTGGAGGGATGGCCTTTGATTTGTTTGTACGTTCATGCATTCATCCATTTAATTGAGAGAGAGAGAGAGAGAGAGAGAGAGAGAGAGAGAGAGAGAGTGTGTGAGAGTGTGTGTGTGTGTGTGTGTGTGTGTGTGTGTGTGCGCGTGAGACCATCAACTTAGTACAGTGCCTGGAACACAGGAACTTAATAATGTTTATTTACTATTGACCATCAGTTGGGGAATGGCTACACAAATCAAAAATCATGGTATGTTAATATGATAGCATATTACTGTGTTGTAAGAAATGACAAGTGTGATGAATATTAAGAATCAAGGAAAAATCTACATGAACAATGCAGAGTGAAATAAGCAAGCCAAGAAAATAATATATACATTGACTACATCAATGTAAATGGAAAGAACCACCAAAAAATGAATGTTGTAAAATTATAAAGAACAAGTATGGCTTGAAAGAAGAGATATGAGGAAGTCTACAAGCATTGGACATTGCACATATGTTCATACTTTTTTGATGTATTGATCAGTTATGCTGATTTTTTACTCTTTTTCTTTTGTCTTGAAAAATACTGTTTGTTCTATGGAATGGCTCTCTGAGATGGGGACTGAGAGGGATGCTGGGGGAAATTATGGTTATGTAAAAAGAAAATCAAAAGAAATCAATAAAAACTTATTTTTTAAAAACAATAGCACAGTCCTTGACTTCATGAGACTTTCAGTCTTCTATAATTTGGTGTTAGAGGGAGATGATGTAACAATAATTAATAATGATAATAATCTAATGTAGCACTTTAAGTTTTTATATAATTTTCCTCACAACCCAATAAGGAAGGCAATAATCTTCTTTTTCACATGAGGAAACTGAATCTCAGAGTGACTTGTTAGTAGTCACAACATTAATAACTGCTGGAGTCAGAATTTGACATCAGGTTTCTTGACTCTAAGTCCAGTGTTCTTTGTAGAAAGTCTTGGGATAATAATGGTGACACTTTTGAGGTCACCTCCCCCTCCTCCCTGTAGACTAGGCATAAGTGCATTCTTATAAGCATACTTCCCCAACAGATGGAAACAGACTACATTAGATGTAACGACTACCTGGTGAATGTATATAATTAAAAAAAAAAAGAAAATACAGAACAGAGAAAAAAAAGATCAGAGCCAAAAGTAGTATTTCATGGAGCTAAAAAGCAGGGCACAGGAGATGATACCCCTGAATTCTGGTGGCTTTCAGTTACCTCCAAGATCAAATAAAAAATTCTCCATTTGGCTTTTAAAATTCTTTACATAGGGCAGGTGGATGGTGCAGTGAATAGAGCACCGGCTCTGGAGTCAGGAGGACCTGAGTTCAAATCCAACCCTAGACACTTGAAGTTACTAGTTGTGTGACCTTGGGCAAGTCACTTAACCCCAATCGTCCTGCCTTACCTCCTCCAAAAAATAAATGAAATAAAGTCCTTTACACTGGCTTCTCCCTAACTCTCCATTCTTCTCATACCTTACTCCTTTCTACATTTTCTATGAGCCAATGACACTGGCCTCCTTATGTTTCTCAAATAAGGGACTCCACTGCCCAGTTCCAAGCATTTTCCCTGGATATCTCCCATGCCTGGAATGCTCTCCCTCCCTATCTCTACCTGACTTCCTTCAAGTCCTAGTTAAACTCTCCTCTTCTAAAAGAATTCTTTCCTCATGTCTTAGGGTTAGTGTCTTTCCTCTGTTAATTATCTTTAATTCATCTTGTGGATATATATTTTTTGCACATAGTTACTTGCGTGTTATCTATTCCAATAGACTAGATTGTGCTCCTTGAGGGCAGGGATCGGTTGTTATTGTTTTATCCCTTTGTGTTTCCCCAGAGTTTAGCGCATAGCAAGTGTTTAATAAATACTTGTTGATGTGAATAACTTAGGTATTCTCAGCAATACAGAGATCCAAGACAATGCTGAAGGACCCATGATGAAAAATGCCATCCACCTCCAGAGAAGGAACTGAGGGAGTCTGAAGGTGAATTGGAGCATACTTTAAAAAAAAAAAACTTTCACTGTGTTTCTTATGTTTTTTTCCCCGATCTATGTTTTCTTTTATAACACACGGCTAATATGGAAATATATGTTGCATGACTACTCATATGTAGTCTATAATAAATTGCTTTGCCTTCTCATGGAGGGGGAAAGGGAAGGAGGAAGAGAATTTGGACCTCAAAATTTTAAAAATTAATGTTAAAATTGTTTTTCCATGTAACTGGAAAAAAACAAAATATAAAAGAGTGCTCATTGACTTGACAGCTTGGTAGGTCTGAGCAGAACAGCCTGAAACCTAGTGTAAGAATCTTGGAAAATAAGTAAGGGATGTGCTTCTTTACCCAAGAACAGGACCCACAGGGCCAGGGGGGCTGCAGAGCAGCCTAGAGTCAGAGAGGATAACCTGGGATCTGTACCGATAGGACTTGGCAGAGGATCTGACCAAACTTAGCGGTGGTGCAATCCCCAAGCCACCCTGGGACCAGAAGTGTGAGCTTGGTCTAATATTCAACCCAGAGGATGGTGAGGAGGAATAAGGCTGGAGTAAAGAACTGGACAAGTACTTGTTCTACCTTTACCCAAATCTGCCTCAGTCAAGTCCATCTGAGACCATTTATTCATTGGTCTGGTGCCCCACATATGCAAGGCACAGTGCTGGACATTGGCTATGTCAAGTTACATACCACAAAGTCCTTGCTCTCAAGGAGCTCGGAAATCTAACAAGGGCAAAAGTCACATCGTCAACAGCTATGAAACAAAGGATAATGACATAATAGTGATAACATCGACTGAGATTTGCCAAGCACGTCATTTGAGTCTGATTACGCTTCTAGGAGGTAAGTGCTACCGACACTAATGTGCCACTAGATGGTGCAGTGCCTGACCGGAAGTCAGGAAGACCTGAACTCAAACCCTGTCTCAGAGATTTGCTAGCTGTGTGATCCTGGGACTAAATCTCTCTTGACCTCCGTTTCCTCATCTGAAAAATGGGGTAATAATAGCATCTACCTCTCAGGATTATTATGAGAATCAAATGAGATAGCATATGTAAAAATCATCGCAAACCTTAAAGCACTAAATAAATGCTATTATTATTATTATTGTTATTGTTATTATTATCATAATTTTACCAAGTTCAAGAGGTTAAATGACTTGCCCTAAGTCACATGGCTATTAAGAAAGGCGGGTCAAGCAGTAACACTCTGAGGAGGAAGGGATTCTTTTCTCTTGGGAGGGAATACACTTCATGTAGGTGATAGTGCCAGAGGTAGAAGGAAGAAAAGGCCCACCACAGATGGGGTGCGTTGGGAGGATTTCCAGAATGGGGATGGCAAAAAAACCCAACTGTATAAACAGGGAGAGTGGCTGGCTCAAAGGTGGGACCCTGCTCATTCAACTAAAGCAAGCCCAGGGTATACATGAAGATGAGCGTATGGCAAAGTCAATTAGGGCCAAATGATCACACTGAATGCTACAGGGGCTTTAACCTTTATTGTCTAGACAACAGAATTGTTGAAGGTTTTCGAGCGGAGGTGAATGTAGTCAGAGAGATACTTTAGGACCATACTGAAGGATCTAGGAGAGATGGATTAGAGAGGGGAGAGACTGGGGATGGGAACAACTGTTTGCTACTTACCTAGATAGACAGTACAATTTAGGTGAGAAGAGACGCAGGTCTGAAGAAAGCTGGTAGGCTTGTGGGTAGACAGGAGGAGTTAAATGGAAAAGACAGTGAAAAGGAAGACTGGGTAACTGATTAGATGTTGGGGATCAGGGAGAAGGAAGAGTCCAAGAAAATCCAAGGTTATACTGGGCGATGAAAAATCAGATACAATCCAGAGAAATAGTAACGTGAGGTGCAGGTGATGGGAGGGTAAGAGGAGAGATTTATTTGCAAGGGGGCAGTCTGTATCTACTTTATTATATAGACTCTGTGATCAGTAATTTTGCCATCCTGACATTTCTGTGTTTACTTTTTATTAATTCCCTAGGAAAGATTTCTTTGGGAAAATTTCAAACTTTGTAGTTACACATTGGACAGAATGCCTGATGGGAATCAAGGGCAAGGAACGTGGGAAGTTCTGAGAGTTGGTGAGCTGAGTGTAGATAGAGAGAATCGACATGGAAAAGCTGGAGAAAGAATGAGGGGAAAGTTGAGTTCTCCCCCTCATATACTAGGAACCAGCAAGGCCTAATGGAAAGCACACTGGCTCCAGAGTCAGAAGATCTCAGTGTAACTCCTGTTTCTGATGCTTACTCCAAGTGTGGCCCTTAGTTAAGTCATTTGACTTCCCTGGGTATCTCCAGGTGAGGACACCTGGAGGAAAATGAGGGCAATGGACTAGACAGGGGATGGCTTAGAGAGCCTCTGATATCCCTCCCGGCTTTAGACCTATGGTCATATGCCTATGATATTGTATATACAGCCAATTCCTTCTCTTTTGGGGAAGAGGGAAAAGTCTTTGTTCTGAGCCCTTTTCTTATTTCTTCATATTTTCTCTTGGTGGTTTCATCCACTCCCACAGACTCAAAGATAATTATAAATATAGCATTCTCAAATCTCTATCTCCATCCCCAGTCTCTCATCTGATTTCCAGAGCTGCTCCTCCAAATACTTTGAGGATTTCTATTCCTTCATGTTCTATTGACGCCTCAGACTCTAAACTCCACACTAAATTTATCTCCCCATCCTACTTCTGCCTCTCTTTCATTTGATTTCACTATTCCTGACAGTTATGGAATAGTGAAAAGTACTCATAAGGCCCAAGTTCAAATCCTCATACTATTATTTACTGCCTATGGCCTTGGCAAGTCACTTCCCTGGACCTCAGTTTCCCTTTCTGTAAAATGAGAACCTTAAGTTATAACCATGATGTTCTTTCTGGCTCTAAATTCATGATTCATTTACCCAAACTGACACCTGGGAATCATCTTTGACTGTTCCATTTTCCTCATTACCATCTCTATGCTGATATTTCCCAGATCTATTTTTCCAGTCCTAACCCCTATCTTAGTCTCTAGACTCTCATCTCCATTTGGCAATAGGTGGTATAGTAGCTAGAGTGCTGGCTCTGTAATCAGGAAGATCTGAGTCCAACTCTGGCCTCATATACTTATTAGTGGTATGACCTTGGATAAGTCACTTAACCCTTGTCTTTCTTCAGCTTTAAAACGCAAATAATAATAGCACCTATCTCTCAAGGGGGCAGCTAGGTGACATAGTGGATAGAGTACTAAGCCTGGAATTAGGAAAATTCATCTTTCTGAATTCAAATCTGGCCTCTGACACTTACTAGTTGTGTGACCCTGGGCAAGTTGCTTAACCCTGTTTAACTCAGTTCCTCACCTGTACAATGAGCTGGAGACAGAAATGGCAAACCACTCCTGTATCATTGTCAAGAAAACCCCAGATGGGGTCACGAAGACTCAGACACGACTGAAAGTGACTGAAGAGCAACCCTTCCCAAAGATGCCGTAAAGATCAATTGAGATCATGTCTACAAAGTGCTCAAGACACACGCTGTCATGTAGCAGCCATTTAACAAACGCTTGTTTCCTTCCTTCCAACCAGACACTTCAAACAGGGTAGCTATCCCACAGACCACTTAAATACAACATGTTCCAAACTGAAATCATTACTTTCTCTCAAACCCTCTCCCATGATTCTCCTGGTCACTCAGACTAGCTATCAGGGTGTCGTCTTTTATTTCACCCCCTCCTATCCAATCTGTTGCCAAGTCCTGCTGATTTTACCTTCATAACACATGTAGTATATGCCTTTTTCTTTCTCTGATGCTGCCCCCCCTCTGGTACAGGCCTTCATCACCTCCTACCTGTTAGCCTGCTGGTTAGTCTCCCTGCCTCCATTCTTTACTCCCTTCAGTCTATCCTCTACTCAACTGTCAAATTAAGCTTCCTAAAGAACAGATCTACCTATGCCACTTCCATTCTCAGTAAACTCCATTGGCTCCCTATCATGCCCAGCATCAAATACAAAATCCTCTACTGGCATTCTAAGTCCTTTACAACCTGGCCTCATCCTACCTTTCTTCTTATGTCTTACTCCTTTCTGCATCCTCCGACACTGGCCTCATTGCTACTTCTTGTACAAGATGCTCCAGCTCCAGAATCTGGGAATTTTCACTCTAGAATACTCTGCCTTCTCATCTCTGTCTCTTGGATTTACCGGCTTCTTTCAAATCCCAGCTAAAATCCCTTCTACAAAAAGTCTTTCTGAATGACCCTTAATGCCAACGTCTTCCTTTTCTTAATTATGTCCAGACGCTTCTGTCTGTATCTTGTTTGGACATAGTTGCTTGCACATCATCCCCATTAGACTGTGAGATCCTTGACAGCAGGGACTGTCTTTTGCTTTTTTTTTTTTTTTGTATCTCCTGTACTTAATACAGTGCCTGGCACAGAGTAGGCACTTAATAAAAGCTAGTTTACTGACTGACTATATCAGTCATATTTGATCTTTCCCCTTTTCTCATCACCTATGCTCAATCAATCCATTTCTACTTACTTATCTTTTAGTCTCTTCTACACTTTTTCCAGATTATTACCCCTTTCTAATACATCCTATGCAGTTGCCAGAATATTATCTTTAAAATTCAGCTCCAATAATCCTACTTACCTGCTTAAAGACCTTCAATTACTCTACTGTCTACAGAACAAAGTATAAACTCCTCAGACTAAAATTCTAAGCCCTTTACAATCTGGCCCCAGTCTATTTTCCTAGCTTTATCTCCTATTATTTGCTACTACATATTCCAGACAAATTGCATTGCATACATTTTCTCAAATATGCCTCAAGCTGGGGTGGCTAGGTGGCATGGTGAATAAAGCACCAGCCCTGGAGTCAGGAGAACCCAAGTTCAAATCCAAACTCAAGACACTTAACACTTACTAGCTGTGTGACCTTGGGCAAGTCACTTAATCCCAAGTACCCTGCTTTCCCCCCTCCAAAAAGCATACACACACATATACACATATGTATACACACATATGTATATATATATGTAAGCCTCCAGCTTCTCATTGCCCTTGCTCATGATGCATCCCCTAGCCTGAATAGACTCTCCTACTTCTCTGGTGAAAACTTACCTGCCTTCATTACATAGCTTCAATTTCATCTTCTTCATGAAGTTCCTCTCATTCCCTCAGCAAGCTGTGACCTCTCCTTCTGAACCTCCAGAACACATTGTCCTTCTCTTACAGCACTTAAGTCATGGATACAGAGGTCTTAACTCTCTTACTAGAGTGTAAGCACCTTGGGAGAACGCACAGTTCTTTATTATCCTTGTCAGTAACCATGAGAGAGACTTGTTTAGAGCATATCTTCAGGGCCCTTTACTGCAGGGACCCTCAGATTAGTCTCCCTCTATCACCCACAGCTCCTTCCCTAAACATACTATGATTCACCACCAAACTCTTTTTAATGGAGGATAAGAACCAGTGCAAGGACTGAAACCCTAATGGTTGGCATCAGTGACAGGATGCTATTGCTGTGGGGGGAGGGTAGAGAGGTACACTTCTACTTTCCTTTCTCCTGAAATCTCAAGTATTATGGTGTAATGGGAAGAATAATGGACTTAGACTCAGAAGTTTGAAATTCAAGTCCTGGCCCTTATATTTCCTAACTTGATGCTTTTGGAACTTCTGGCATGTCACTAACCTCTCTGAGCCTCACTTTTAAAATCTGTAAAATGGGAATATTGATACCTACATTACACACCTTATAGGGTCGTCGTGAAGAAAGTATTTTGTAAAGCTTAAATCACATGTACTTAATTCCCATGTACTCTATCTCCTACTCTGGGCTCCAGCTGGGTTTCTGTCATTGATCTAATCCCACACGTCTCCAAGTTGGGAACTTGGAAGTCACTTTTGCTAAGTGGGGCAAGTTGGAGGAACACCTCCATCACTTAGATGAGATATTGGTTGTTCCGAGGTCCTGGAGGTGGGAGGTGATCAGGGAGTAGGGAGAACCAGCTTCAGCTGTCAGAAGAACTTTTCCAGCTAGCTGCAGCTCCTTCTCTTCCCCTGGAGTCTGGCTGTGGGAGCCCGAACAAAACTCCTGACCCTGGAATCTCTGCAAAAGGTCCTTTGCCTTCCCTTTTTCCACCCACCCCTCCCAATTCTGGTTCCTCCCTCCTAGAACAGGATAAGGCCACCTCAAATCCCAGTTGCTAGACTAGGTTATTAATGACCTTCCTAGATCGGTGGGGCTATTTTGGGAAGTCACGGCCCTGGTGATTGAGAGTTGGCCAAGCAGGGCTTCTGCCATCCATCATCAGCTGACAGGCCCCAGTAAGGGGTGGAGAATGGGCCCCCAAGAGATCTCTAAGCACTCCTAAACTCCCTGTTGGGGCACTAGGCAGCAGTGGCCCCAAGTACTGCCTGGACCAAAGGCAAGAATAGCTCTCAGGGGTCTCCAGGATAGGAGAACCCTGACCCCAGGTAACTTCCTGCTCTGAGATAGCCTGGAAACTACAAAGTCCAGCTTGATAGGGACTCTATTGCCCTAATCTTTCCAAGAGAGGCAAACCAGGACATCGTGGAATTTGTAGCTCCAAATAGTAGATTAGCACAAAAGGAAACCCTTCAGTCCCCCAACCCTACATATGTCATGCACAGCTCTACATAAACCCAGTGGCACAAAACTGAACAAAACTTCCCATAATTGCCATAACCCAACACAACCCCAGGGCCACACAATGCAGGACTACACAGCCCAATACAATCAGTAAATACTACAGTACCACACAGCCTCATGAATGTTATATAATTCCAGTCTTACACAACTTTAACTTTGGTGCTACACAATGCTACAAAACTCCAGAGCTATATAACCCTCACTTCAGTGACACAGAAAACATCCCCTCCCCCCAAACTCCAAATGAGTCTGACACCATATATTAAAAGAATGCTATACAACTTCCCACATGCTGCAATACAATGCCTGCAAACATACAATCCTATTTACAATCAAGGTTTCACAATTCGGGCAAATTCCCAGGGCCACACAAACCTACAAAATTCACCAACCCTGAGGCTGGCGTCCCATCAGATCCTATGTTTCCAGCCCCATCTCCTGTACCCTCCTAGTCAGATATTCACCAGCTGAAACCCCAACCCCTAGACGCTGGATGCTCTTGGTCCTGGCTCCTTTGCCAGGGGTCCTACGGTCCCAACCCCCCACCTTTACTCCTTAATCCTGGTCTTTCAAATCCAGCAGTGGCCTCTCCCTTCCTCCCTCGAACCTGGCGCCAGTGTCCCGGTCACAAACTGGAATAGGGATCGGGCAGCATGTCCCAGGGGGCTCCGGCAGCTGCGGGGACACCAGCTCATGTTGCTACCCCCGACACACCCCATCCCTTAGCCACCGACCCCCCACAAAAGTGGGTGGCTCTGGCCTCTGAGCCCTCCTGGGGGAAGAAAGGACTGACTGTCGGGAAGAGGGATTACTGGCTGCAGTGGGGGAAGGGCAGCTCTTTGGGGGAGGCGGAGCGTCTCCCAACACAGTCCCCCATCCCCCACTCCAGTACTTCAAAAAAAGTTTCTCAAAAATGGAGGGGCTCTGATTCTTTCCTTGGAGGGAATACATGGAAGGTGGCGGCTGGGGGTTGGAGTGGGAAAGACAGGGTGAGGGTGGGAAGTGGGAAGCCTTTTCCTTTTTTCCCCTACTCCACCTCCATTTCCCAGGTTTCCGGCCCCCTAGATATTTTGAAGTTCAGGCGGTCTGGCTTGGGGGGCATCACTGTTGTGGGGACACTACACCTCAGAACCAACAAAATTGGGATGAAGGGGAAGTGATAGATAATTTGTGCCTGTGTCAATCCAATCTCTCTGACTCTCTGACCCGTTTCTCTCTCCGTTTTTCTCTATGACTGTCTCCCTCAGTCTTTTGATTTCTGTCTCTTTGGAGAAGAAGATCACTACTTAAGCTTCTTGTGTTTTCCAGGGCCCTCTTCTCATCCAGAGCTTGCTCTGTCACCGCAGAGCTCCCCTCTAACCTTGCTCCCTCCAAGCTCACTCCCTTCTCCGCTCCAAACTCACAACATTTCAGAAATAAGTCCTTGGGTCTTTCTAGCAGTCCCACCACACCGACCTGCTCAAAGACTCTGGGCAACGCTGGTGGTAGAGTGGAGATTAGCGATTTGCACTCAGGACTTCAGGCTCGGAACCACTTTTACTCCCTTTAATAAGGCGCCTAACTTTATTCTTTTCCTGTCTGGCGAGCAGCCCGTCTGCCACACGAGGGCGTCCCATCCCTGGGAACCAATGTAATCACTACGGGGCAACCTCCCCCC
>CM053598.1:89906641-89923963 GCA_028646575.1 Pseudocheirus occidentalis | reverse complement strand
ACACACACACACACACCTAGGACAGTAGGACAGAAAGACAAATCAAGGGAACTTCAAACACACACACACACACACACAAAGACCCGAGACAGTAACTCCAGGGAATCTCAAACAGGTAGTCAAACACATAAACACCTTGGACAGCAGGACAGAAAGACAACTCCAGGAAACTTTGAACACACACACACACTCCTTCCCTCCACCCCTCCTCTCTCTCTCTCTCTCTCTCTCTCTCTCTCTCTTTCTCTCTCTCTCTCTCTCTCTCTCTCTCTCACACACACACACACACACACACACACACACACTCTTATACACACAGACAAACACACAGAAACCTGGGACAGTAGGCCAGAAAGATAACTCCGGGGAACCTCAGACAGACAAACACATAGAGACTTGGGACAGCAGGACAGAAAGACAGGTCTAGGGAACTTTGAATACACACAGATCTGGGACAACAGTACAGAAAGACAACTCCAGGAAACCTTGAACACACATAGACATAGACAAAGACACCGAGATCTGGGATAGTAGGAATGAAAGACAATTCCAGAGAACCTGGAATACACATACACACACACACACACAGCTGAGATAGTAAGACAGAAACACAACTCCAGGGAACCTCAAACACACACACAACACACACACACAGAGACAAATACACACAAATCTGGGACGGAAGGAACAATGTCTCTTTCTTCCCTCTCCAACTCCCAATCAACAAGGGAAAAGAAAGATATTCACTACCAGAACAGAGCAGGAAGAACAGGGAGCCTCTCCTCAATCATTGGACAGAAAGACTTCCACTGGCCCCACCCCCATCCCAAGATCTAAACCAAGATTAAGAGACTTTTACTTCCAGTCACAGATGGGGACAGAAAGTCAGTCCCCTCAGGCCCAAGTTCAGAACAGGAACTAGAAACCTCCCTTCACACAGTGATTCTGCTGCCCTTACCCCAGCCCAGTCTTTCAGTCAAAATCTAGGATACAGAAAGTCTCCCCCCACCCCCACCCCTTCAGATGGGAACAAAGAAAGTATCTCTGCCTCAGGTCTCTCTCTCCAGGACCTAGTCCTAGAACAGAGATCTCCACAATACTGAGACAGGTCCAGTCATGGAGAACAGACATCTGCCAGAACAACAAAGCCTTCCTGTAACTTTTATAGAAAACTCAGAGCCCCTCTTCTCTTCCTTAACCTAGGATTTCAGCACTGAGGACAGCGACAGTTCTGGAAAAAGTCCAAGAATTTCTATTCCATTCTTTTGTAGAGCTTTGCCTTCATTCTTACACTCCCAGTTGCCCTTTCCACCCGTGAACTTCCTATTTTACTCATTAGAATGTACCCTATCAGCTATATCTTGCTAGTCCTACAGAAAAAATTAGGTAGGGATATTGTTCCTATTTTCAGAGGAAACAAGTCCAAAGAATGGAAGCAACTAGCCCAAGATGACCCTTGAATACACTGAGTTGGTCCTCTTAACCTGTCTATTTAACTCACTCTTGCCCTGGTATGTTATTCATTTTTTACAGGGTAGAAAGGATGACCCTTTAATTAATTGGAAAAAAATAAATGATTAATAATGTGGTAATTAAGTCCTCTTCCATCCACCCCAATTTTTCCAAGACCCAGTTTACAAATAACAGTAGAGCAGAATCTGGGGTAAAACAATAGGCACCTGGAACCCTAGATTCTCCTCTACCTTTCTTGGGAGACCTTACACCAGCCTGGAGGGGAAACCCCAATATAGACCAAAAAATCTGATGGGGTCCCAGGATCAGAAAGTAGGTATAGCTATGTCCTCCTATCCCTTAAACCTCTCCTCTACAACCCTCTTTCATGATGCCTCATTTTTGTTTTCCCTCACAAAGCCCATGGTCATAGCCATTTTCTCACCTTAATCAGCTCTGCCCTAAACTCATTGAGATGACCTCATCCTAGCTTCTGAGATAGATGCATAAACATACACAAATATAGACATAATGTAAACAAATAAGAATATGTACATGGATAAACCTGCCACACAATTGCATGCATATTTATATACATAGCTGAATGTGTCTTAACACTACAGGGATGTAAGCACTTGTATGTACACTCTTACCCCACACAAATATGTAAGCAGGCACCCCATCCATTCCAGACCTGGTCTTCAGGGTGGATGGTAGAGAGAAGGATGAGATGAACTCTGTGACCTCAAAGGTCCCTTGCTGCTCTGAAGTGTATAAATCTATGGTTCTAGAATACACATAGCTGGGCCTATCACCCACATGTGTATATGTACACACGGAGGTACAAACCTTTCATGAACATGCACACTTCTTCCCACTTTGGGGAAAATAGGAAGCACAGCCAGCAAGGAAAAACAGTGATTAGGACAGGGGGATGAAAAGGAAAAGGGTACAGCCACACAAGACACTGTAGCTCTCCCAGACATGGATCCTCTATACCCCAGACCCCAGGACTCTGAAAAAGGGAGAAAAAAACTCCTCCTAAAGGACTTGGGGAAGAAGATTCTTTGCAGTTCAGATTTTTTGGTCCCAACAATCTCTAAGCACTTTCACGGGCTTGTGAGTCTGGACATGAGGGTGTTGTGTGCGTGTGTCTAAGAATCTAGAGCAGGAGGAAAGTCATTGGGCAGCTGGGTGCCTGGGTCCCTTCTCTAGTCCCACATGAAATACTCTTAGACATGAGAGTGGAGTGGGGCAGAGAAAGGCAGCAAAGGCAGGACATACACATACACACACACACCCATTTACGTTGTCACATACTCACACAATCACATCTAACAGATAGACTGTGGACCACAGTCTAACAGACGTTAGAAAAGCCTGGAGCTCAGACCACACAGTGCAGTTAGTCTAACCACACTGGCACACACAAAGGTGCACAGTCACAAAGTTTTATGGAGAGGCAGACATCGTGGGCTCTTGTGGACACAATAGGACCCCATGCAATCACATACATCAGCCACCGGAGCCACCCTCAGACATACAACAACATGCTCTGTCACATGGACCTCGCTGTCAGTCACCAGCTGAGGGCACATGGCAACCGGCTCAGGGGAAGCTCCGTCTTCAGTGTCACCAAAAGGGCTAGCTGGCACACTGACACACACACACACACACACACAAGACACACAACCATTTCACACGTGTGCCTGCTTCTGCTGTCTGTCTCCCTTCCACCCCCACTCCCGTGGGATCTACTTAAAGGGACCCAGACCCGCGGTGCCCCAGTCACGGGGCGAAGGAGAGAAGGGGGTGCTGAAGGTCCGGGAGTCGGGGGGTCAGGGGTCCGAGCAACCCGCGCCCACTGCCCCCGGCGGGGCTCTGAGCTCACCCGTGAGCTGATCGTAGGAGCCGTCCAGGTCTCGGGAATCGGACAGACTCTCCTTCCGGGCCTGGCCCCGCATGGCCCCCGGCGCGGCCGTTGCCCCCTTTCCGCTGCCCGCCCCGGCCAGGGAAGGGGCGCGGGGGCCGGGACAGTCCCGCAGCGCCCCCTGGCGGCAAGAGCGCGCCGGCCGGTCCCGGGTCCGAGGCCGAAGGTCCTGGCTGCGGGACGCCCCCTGCTGGTTCCGCGCTCCGGCTCCCGCACGCCCCTTGGCTGGGCAGCCGGGACCCTAGGCTGTCCGCAGTCCTGGAAGAGAGTCAGGCTGCCGGAGAGAGCGGAGCCCGAGCCGGAGTCAGCCTGAGCCGCCCAGATCCTCCCGCCCCCTCCCCGCGGCTGTCACCGCCGCCTCCCTCCCTCAGCGCTGCTGGGATTGGTTTCCCCCGTCCCCCCACCTCTACAAAACTGCCCGGGGGAGGGGGGGTAGAGGACCACGGGGAGGTGGGAGGGCTTTAACGCCCCCGCTCCCTAAATCGTAGTCCCTCGAACCGGGGGCAGGGTTGTGTGCCCCACGGGAGGCTCTCCCTCCGTGCCCTGCCTCCTCCGAGCTCACCCTCCCCAGGAAGCCTCAGGTACCTCCTTCCACCTCAGCGGAGGCGGCCCAGGCGAAGGGGCGGGAGGTGGGGGCCACCGGGGTCTTCGCTCTCTTCAAGGGAAAAAGGCTTCATATCCACCAGTTCTCTCTTTCCTCTCTGTCTCTGCCGGTCCCTCTTTTTCACCCGCTGAGAGTCTCTGTCTCTCTCCCAGGATGTCTATCTTTCTTAGTCACATCCTCCCACAGCCCCAGCCAATCCCACCCCCTCCTGCAGGTATGGAGGGGAGTGTGTGTGTTGTGGTGGGGGTGGGGGTGGGTGCAGAGGAAAAGAAGGCCAAGCTTTAGCACTGACTCAGTGCAGACCAGTGGAAGTGGGCATTTTTAGCTCCTTTTTCCCCAAGCTCTAGAACCACCATCTCCCCACTCCCTGACAATGGACAGACACCCTGTACTACAGTCGCTATACTGGAGAGCACAATATCCCACATGGAGAGATTACAGATAGCGGGAGAAAAGTGGGTGAATCTCAGGTGCAGTATCTCAAAAGTTCTCTGCTTTGAATTCTTTCTGAAAGTGACCTCCTGGTATATGCCCCATACTTTGCCATCTTCTAGCTTCTGCAAAAGCTGCATCTGGGAAGGAGCACAGTGAGATGAAACAAAGGTGAGCCAGCCTAAGGAGGAGGAAAGAAGTCTTTGTTTGTTCCTTCAAGCTCAGCCTGAAGGGGCATTTCCTAAGTTCTCACTCTGAGATGCTCTTCTGTCCTTGGTTCAGGACCCAATTCTTCCACAGTCTATGCTCTCTCCTGCAGCTTAACTGTTCTGTTTAAATTTCCTCTGGATCACTTTTGGAGAGCACCAGCTGTCCTGATTTCTAGCCCCTTAAATGGCACTGGAGACCTTCAGTTCATCTCTGGGGTTCCCTGACTTGGACACAGGGGCAATGTTCCTCAGGCTCAGACTAGCCCTGACTGTTTAGGGGGCAACTCCGCAGGGGAACTAAGAGAGATATTGGAGTTCTTTACTGTTAAGAACTGGGGTTCATGTAATCTTTTCAATTGGATTCAATTTCCATCCACTTGATTCAATTAGCCATGGAGAAGTTGTGCTTGGGAGTCTGGGGGTGGGGGTGGGGAAGGCCAGGAAAGGGAATTGCAATTAGGAAAAAGGGGGAAATGGTGGTTCAGGCTCCTTTTTTCTGTTACCATGGGAGCCCAGACCTAGGATCACTCCAGCTGGTGCAGTCAGCTTAGCTTTGGCTGCTAATGGATCTGACTTCCAGACCAGATCCTCCATTATTTTCTTTCTCTTCTCTCCCTCCTCCATTATTTTCTTTCTCTTCTCTCCCTGCTCACCCTCCTCTATTCCAGATGAAGGGTGTGTGTGTGTGTGTGTGGGGGAGAAGTAAAGAAGAGAGTGAGAGGAGAGGGAGGAAGTGGCCCCAAATATAAAGGAGACCCAAGAAGACTGAATTATTGATAAGGATGATTAACTATAAGGGACTTTTAACTACAAGGCAAGTAAGTCCAAACTGCTTTCACCTCAGGAAGATATCTTTATTAAACCTGCTGCTGACCTCCAGATTCTTGGTGTGAGACTGTCCTGAGGGCTGGCAGACTTTCCCCAG
The DNA here is from genome assembly GCA_028646575.1 of Pseudocheirus occidentalis. Lineage (NCBI taxonomy): Eukaryota > Metazoa > Chordata > Mammalia > Diprotodontia > Pseudocheiridae > Pseudocheirus > Pseudocheirus occidentalis. Next base: position 89,918,411 of record CM053598.1, on the reverse strand, counting down.
ACCTCATTCCAGTAGAGGGGAGAGGAGAGCTGTTCTTGAAGGAAAGACAGGAGTCCTGGGCAGGATTTAGAGCAGGGTTTTAGAGGCAGAGACCTATTTGGGGGAGTAGCCACCAAGGCTTCTTTCTATGGGATATGAAACCTGGGCAGTAAGGGTTAGAGATAAAGAACCAAAGAAGTCAACCAGTAAAAATCAATTTTTAATATTTATATGCAGGCTTCCCCATTGGCTTCAGCCTGTTCTGGCAGCATTTAATTATCATTCTTGGCAACAATGAGGCCCTCCTCCCTTGAAGTTAAGTGAGTGACCAGAACTCTGAAAGCTTCAATTCTTTCTAGCTACTGGAGGAATCACTGGAAGACTCACTTAGCCTTAGCATCAAAGGGAGCATTCCCTTTGGTTCCATACTAATCTGAGCACCCAAGGGGCTTATTTCCCAAAGAAGGCTGATATTCTCCTCCCCCACCAAGCAGAGGTGCAGCAGTTGCCCAAGCTAGTACAGTACTATGGTGTTCCTGTCAGCTCCAAATACCCCTCCTTTGGAGGTGGGGGTCTCGGTTCCTGGGACATATATAGGCTAGACACAGCAGGACAACAGGAATGAATCTAAGAAGAGGAGCCAACCCCAACACAATAGCCCCCCTCCCACTCCCCAGCCTCCCAGTCCCTGGGATGGGGAGATAGCTATTCTAGGGCCTTGGGTGACCAGGAGTGGGGATGCAGATGTGTGTAAAAACAAAGTGAAGAACAAAATAATCCTAGACTTGCAAACCATAACTAAAGGTTGGAATAGCTAGCGTAGGCTCTCTCAAAAACAATGTTGGTCCTTCATTTGCCATTTTCTTCCCCTGGATCTCTTCCCACTACATTGGGAGGAAGAAAGGAAATGCAAGCATTTTTCTTCTATTTCTCCTTTCCAGATCACACCAGAGGGTAAATAATGAAGGATCTAGCTAACTTATCCATTCAGCCATGTTTGCTCAGAAGTAGGATGGCAGATTTTGACTAGGGGACACAGAAGTGAGAACTTCACTCATACTTCCATCTTCTGTCCTAACAGATTTAGAAAGTGAGGACATTAAGCTTAGTAACTACCAAAGAAAATAGTGATACAGGACAAAAACTACCTAAGATTATTTTACATAAGGGGATAGAGGAAGGAAAGAACAAAGGGGAAGAGATAGGTGATTCAAGTATTGGTTAAATTTCTCTGAGGACTAGGAGATTTCTCTCTTTTCTCCCCCCAACCCCCATACCCAAATACTTGACTGTGCCTGGGGAGTTCATACTAAAGCTTGCTAAAATTTCTCTGAGGCTGGGATTTATATCTGGTGTGGAAGAGTTATTGCCCAAAGAGTCCTTAGGCCAGTTGAAGGGCTCAAGTGCTATCCCCTTGTAAATACCCTTTCCCTGGCAGGATCTCTCTTCCCGTCCTGCTGTCAGATCACAGCAGGAACAGATCTCTCCCCAGAGAAATTTCTCAGCCAAGCTGGATGTAAACAACAGACGGGCAGTGGGGGAGGGAGCACGTGTCAAACACATGGGTGGCATAAGGCATTGCTTTGGGAGGGGGTCCTGGGTGAGGCAACTGCTGGAGCAGAGGGGAAGAAAGGAAAAGAAGCACCTGAGGGATTCAGAAAACCTCTCAATGTTTATTTCACATCCACAATCTAAAGACACAGAGTTTAAAACAGATTTAAAAAAAATAAACTAAGTAGTGACCTTATTATGCTGCTGGGCAACAGCCTGGCTGGTGGGGGTGGGGGGGTTCCAGCCCCCAAATCATGGCATAGCCTAGGAATTTGGAGGACAGATTCCAGGCCCTACCTCCTCCAGGGACAATCCTCAGGATGGGGAAATGGTACCAAATCCTTAAGCTGGGGGACCTCAGCCTCAGGATAGAAGGAAACAAGGTCCTTTCCCTCCCCAATCCTGAATGAGGAAGCCAGTTCCTCAACTATGGGCCTTTCATGCTGTAGCGAAGCCCACTGCTCTCCACCAGCCAGTGTACCTCAGCCCCAAATTTCAGCCAGACCATCCCTTCATATTTGAGACCCCAATTCTGGCAGCATTCCTCTTCCTGGAGTCCCTCCCTCCCTCCCACCAAATTACATTATCACCCCACCTGACCCCATGTCCAAGCTCCACTGGCATCTAGGTGGTCTGGAAAAAAGACTGCTGTTCCAATTCTCTCTCTAGCTTCAATTGCAGAAGAAGGAACAGTCTCTTCCTCTCAACCCTGAACCCTCTGGGAAAGAATACAGCCTAGGGGTTTTCCAGGAGGAAAGGACAATCAATGACTACTTCCTAGACACAGTTTCAAGAGATGGTGGAGAATTCCTTTAGCAGAACCTCCTGGCTCAGCGTATGGAATGCAAGATTCCTCCGAACATTGGTGCTGATGGACCGGACCTGGGGAAGGGAGACAAGAATTGAGAGAACTGCAGTTACAGGGAGGTGAGATTTGGGGTGGAGAGGAAGGGGATAGGGTGGGGTATATGACCTTGGTAGTAGCCCCAAGTTATTACAGCTTCTGTGAAAGTTTTCCTTCTTATTATTTAATTGGTGAAGCTGCTCTCTGGGGGGAACAGACACAAACAAGAGCATAGCATGATAGGTAAGCACTGGGTTAGGAGTCAAAGGGCCTGAATTCAAATCCTGACTGTGTCACTACATGAGTGACCTGTGGCAAGTTACTTAATTTCTGTGGGCTGCAGTCTGCTCAGCTGTAAAATGAGCAGGCTTGACTAGATAGTAATTTGTAAGGTTCTTTTTAGCTCTTTTCAGATTGAGAATGATGAAAGGGAAAGAAAAAGGAGGTAAAATTCAATGTATATGAGCAGCATTGGGGTCCACACTGTTGGAGGGAATAAGTATAGACAGAAAGAACAGGCGGCAGGTAGGTGGCATGGTGGCTAGAGCATCATCCTAGGAGTGAGAAGGACCCAAGTTCAAATTCAGCCTAAGGCACTTACTAGCTATGTGACCCTGGGCAAGTCACTTAACCTTGACTGCCTAAAAGAAAAAAAAAGGGCAAAAAGCAGATCCTAGGTTTTTTCCACCTTCCTCCCCAGCTATGCTGGGAAGAAGAGCTGGGATCTGGCAGGGAAAGTGAAATTTGATCCAGTTTCAATTAATAAGAGGATAAAATCCTGAGTTTTGCTTTTTCCAGCCATGGTTTTTAAGCTTCATCTTCCCTTTTGAGTCATCAAACAAATAAGTCCTGGGATGGAGAAAGAGGGTTTGGAGAGAGAGAATGAAGACTGAGAAAGCTTAGGGATTATCTCCTTACTACTTTATGGACCTAGAGATTGCTGCAGCTGGATACAACTCAACTGAGGGATAAAGACTAGCCACCCTGAGGTAAGGTTGAGGATGCTGCTGAGCTTATAAATATCTGGAGTCTAGAATTCTCTCACTTCATCAGGTCTCCAGGATCAGAGCAAGGCCCACTTTCGTACCTTTTGGCCAGAGAAAGGTATGTCCTTGGTCAAAGTAGAAATCAAATCCCAAGAAAAAAAAAGGAAACTACAGAAGAAGCTCTGAGGCTGGTGGCACCTACTCTATCATGGAAACAGGACAAGTATATAAGCAGGGGCTCAATGAGGTAGGTAGGAAGGAAATGGCTAGGGGACAGGTATTCCTTTTAGTCTAACTCTATAGACAGGCAAACTCACAGGAATGACAGTTAGCCAACAGAGAGGAAGAGGGCAGAAATCTTAAGTGGCATAAGGTATACCCTCAATCTTGGACAAAGTCCATGAGGGCTTCAGCTCCTACTGGGAGAAGGAATCACTGATAAAAAAAACTTAGCCCCAGTTCTTCAGAGGGAAAGGGTACCACATCCCAGTGAGTTTGCCTTTGATTCCTGCTCAGTTGGAGGAGCCCTTAATGAAGCTGTTAGGTTAGAAGTCAGGGAAAGGCAAACAGCAGGCTTTAACTTAAGCTCATTAGCTCCAAACTTGGGAGAATGTACCTTCATTCTCCACCTGCTAGTAGAGAAAATGGTTCTGAGATAAGGGGTACAATTTTTAAAAGCAGTCACCAAATAGACATAGGCTCTACTAGCTCTTCCCTTTTCATAGTCCTCACCCCTAACACACATATGCTCCTTCTCCAAGGGTTCTGTGGGCCAAAGTACAAGGAACATGGCCTCACAAGGGGTCAGCATTTCTGTTTCACACCAGGCACAAATCAATATCTTCACCAAGGGCTCAGACAATACAGAGGAGAAAACTAGGGTGAAGGAAAATAGATGGGAACTTTGAGCTGAGGTAAATTCTGTTCTAGAGAAAGGGAGAGATGGAGCCAATATAGTAAACTGATAGGAAGCAATACAGTCCACGAATGGATCTAGAAAATGCAGCAGATTGATTTCCTGATGGGGAATCCAAAAAAAATTCACACTGGAATCAACTGGCAGCTTTGTTGCCCACTACCCAGTCTGGGTCTCAGATCTTGAGCAGAGGGAGAAGGAGGCCTGTGCAACGTAGTGTTGTTTCTGATAGGGAGACCCCGGGCAAAGTACTGAGAAAGGAAAAAGTTCAGAAGCCAGTAGAAGCAGTGGCAGTGGTGTGGCTCAAACCTCATGCTCAAAGCAGCATCTCATGAAGTCTAGCTCAGCCTGCATAACAATAACTATGGTGGGAATCCTAGACCAAAGAGGAGCCTAGAATTCTGCCACTTGGAGTCAACAGTGCTTTCTAGCTGGCTTCAGAGGTCATACCAGGAGTGCAGCAATTAGATTTTGCCCTGAATCAGACTATTACTGAAATCACTAAAAGTTTGCAGGTCCCCTGACTATCCCTGAGAAGCCAGAAGAATATAACACTCAATACATTAAGAAAGCAGCAATAGACGCAACCAGATACAGAGTCCAGCCCTAACATCAAGTCTAAAATTAGGAAGTAGGTTGGGAGAATGGGTAAACATAAAAAGAACCCCTACCATAATGGACTATTATGGTGGCAAGGATGCTGAAGATACAAATTCAAAAGAATACTTTTTTTCTTTGTTTCTCCAAGACATCTATAAGCATTGCCTTAGAGAAAAACATAGCTTGGGTATAAACTTAACTAGAATTCCTGGAAGAAATGAAGAAAGAGTTAAAAAAAAGTTTTTATAAATGGAATGAGAGGGCTTGAGGAAAAAACTAGAAAAGAAATTAGAGGTATGGAATATGGAAATTAACAACTTGGCATAAGAGGTACAAAACTGCCTAAGTCAAAAGCTCCATGGAAATTTTAATGGATCAAGTACAAGTCAATGATACCATAAGGCAACAAGAAACAGTAAAACAAAATCCAAAGGCTGAAAAATAAGAGAAAACATAAAAAAAAAGAGCCTAGACATCATATTTTAAAAAGTCATAAAAGAAAACTGCCCAGATCTCTTAGAACAGAGAACAAGATAACCCCCCAAATTAAAACTCTTCCCAGGAACATCATAGCCAAAACCCAGAGCTTCCAGGTCAAAGAAAAATACTGTAAACAGAGAGAAAGAAGGAATTCAAGTAGCTAGGTCACATAGTAAGTTTCAACCATGATTTAGCATCCATTAGTATAAAGGAGCAAAGAACTTGGAATATGAAATATGATTTTTCAAAAGGCAAAGGATAGGAGTTTTCAGCTAAGAATAACATACCCAGCAAAATTAAGCATACTGCTATAGTGAAAAAATGTACCTTTAATGAAATAAGATTTCCAAGTAGTCCTGATAAAAAGATCAGAACTGAGGAGAAACTTTGAAGTATAATGATAAAGGTCCAAACAAGGATAAGCTGCTGACATTAAAAAATGAGATATGTCTCCTCTGAACCCTATCATCATCAGCGGTTATAGAGAGATTCTAATCAGACAAAACTTGGGAGTGGTTTTGTTAGATCTTGATGATCTTAAGAAAAGAAAGAAAGAGAAATACACAAAGGAAAGGGAAAGAAAGGTTAGGAGAAAATCGTTTAATATATAATGAGAGTGAGCAAGTGGTTATCTATACAAACAAGGAAGAAGGGATGGGCACCTGACTTCACTCTCATCTGAACTGGGCAACACACATATATACAGAGCTGAGTACAAAAATACATTGTACTCAATAGGAAATAGGTGACAAAGGGTAGAAAGGGTAAGAATTAGAGGGATGGTAGATTAAGAGGGAGATTAGTCCTAAGCAAAACAAATTCTAAGGATGTTCCAAAATAGTTATAGCTCTTTTTGAGGTGGCAAAGAATGTGAATGTGAAAGAGTGTCTATAGACTGAGGAATGGCTGAATAAGTTATGGTATATAAATGTGACAGAATACCGTTGTGCTGAACTCTTATCAGTATAATGACCAAACAGGATTCCAGAGGACTAATGATGAAATATCCTGCCTACCTCCTGATAGAGAAGCAAATGACTCAAGAGTATAGAATGAGACAAATAGTTTTCAGGACATGTGTCAATATGGAAAGTTATTCTGATTGACTATACAAATATTTTGTTTTCTTGTGTACTCAATGGTGGGGGTAGGGTGAGAAAGAGAGGGTCAGAAGGTGGATCTTGGCTAATTAAATCAAAATAAAATAAAAGAACACTTGGTAATTGATCAACACAACAATAAACCACAATTCCTGAGGTCTCATCATCTTTTGACAAACCTGATGGACTCAGAGCACAGATTGAGACTTTTTTTTTTCCAGATATGGCCACTAAGAAATTTTGTTTTGCTTGACTACACAGGCTATAACAGGGCTTTTGTTTTTCTTACCTTCTCAATGGGATGGAGGGTGAGAGGGAAGTGGGAGGAAGAGAAGGTGATCTTTGTTTGAAAATAAAATAAAACAATTTAAAAAAAGAGGGAGAGAGAAAGGAGACATTGAACAGGTGGTAGTCTCAGCCCTACATAGGGTACAGAGAAGTCTAAATGTAATTATGGGGTAGAAGGGCTATGGTGAAAATAAACTTCTCCTGAGAACAGCTGTGAGTACAGAGTAAGAAAGAAGATACACAATCTAGTTAGTTAGGGCAGAACCTCTCCAACTGGAGACTGCTCTGACAGTGTGGAGCAGAATGATGGAAAAGGGCCCACTGACCCTGGGTGGCTAACTGTGGCCTTAAAAGTAGAGCTATCTCAGAAATCTGCAGGGGGAGGTGGGGAAGGAAGTGCTACTATAGATTTTACAAAAGTGATTAGGTAAGAAGCGAGGACTAGGGAGGACAGCACACTATTAAGTGTCAGAATAAGAATAGCTGGGCAGACTTATTGCTGGCATCTCTAAGGCTGAAACAAGTATGCTAGCCCTCTTCCCACCTTCAGAACCTATGTTTTTTCTAGCACTCTTAGAGAAATTTTTCTTTTTTAACCTTTCTACAAACAGGGTTTGGCCCTAAAAGTTTGAGGTTGGTTTATCACTTGACTCTCAGTCCTGAGACGGTCTGGTATAGTGAAAAGAACACTAGATTTGGAGTCAGAGATTCTGATTCTGTCTCTTACTACCTCTATGCACTTGGTTAAGCCTCTGGGCCTCAGTTCATTCTTAAAATGAAGGCATTGTACAAGAAGGCCTTTGATGTCCATTGAACCTTAAACCTATGATTCTATGGTCTTATGAGTCATAGTGACTTTCCCTTTAATATTCTGCCATGATCTGTTTTCTTGGATCTACTTTCATGATGGCAAATTTAGATCCAGAACTATAACTTGGAATTCTTTGGCCTCAGAAATATTTTGTTGTGAGAGTGGATGGTGTGCCCAGTTTTTCCTGGGCACAGTCATGACAGGTGAAGAGGTGGCTTATTCCCTGAAACCCAGGCCATCTGCCCATGGCACATCTGACCAGTTGCCATTCAAATGTCCCTTTTCCCACCCAGTAGAGGCTGGGGAGAGGTGGCAGGTATCATGGGGGAAGGAGGATCTTGGGGGAAGGAGAATCTCGGGAGAAGGGTACCATAGTGGAATGACCCTGGGGGAGGTGGACCTAAGTATCCCACAGCCCCCACATACCCCAATAATGGTGTCTAGACTGCGGATCCTTAATCTGAATCTGAAGTCTATTACCTTGTTTTAAAAATATTCTGAAATATTTAAATATTTTGTTTTTGAAAATACATATTTTGATATAATTTGTTTCCTTTGTAATCATATGCATTTTATTTAGTGTGTTAAAAAATACAGTCTTAGCTCAAAAGTCTTAGTGCAGGTGTAAGCTTTAATAGCTAAAAACCACACTGAGGCTTTTGGGACACTTTGTATGATTCTGAGAAGGGATGCATGGGCTTCAATAGATTGCCAAAGGGGCCTATGGTACAAAAAAGGTGAAGAACTCACCATGCTCCTCTCAGATTCTTTCTTTCTGCAAGTGGCTGTGCTAAGCCACAAGACAGTGAGTTGGTATTCACTGAGTGTCAATTCAGGTGACTCTGGTTCTGAGAAATCCATTAGGGAGAAGAAGGGAGAGTTAGCTGGTCTTGGAGCCTCCATCTGGCTGGTTACACAGCTAGGCATCCAGAAAAAAACTAGAATAAGCCCTTGCTGGCCCTGGCTCTTTGGGAGGTGCCATGATTAGGTAAAAAAAAAAACCAGAATAGGAAGAGAAAGAGCCAGAAAGGGGAAGTAAGCATCCTGTCAGCATCCCTGGGTTTCCTCAGAGAGCTCTGTGCACCTCGGTTTCCTTATCTGTAAAACAAAGGTAATAACAACTTCCTACTTCCCAGGACTGTTGTGAGGCTCAAATGAAGTAAAAATTGTAAAGTGCATAGCACAGTGTCTGGCATGTAGTGAGTGCTATGTAAATGTTTGTTGTTTTTGTTATTGCTATAGGGGGTAAGGGCTGCTTACCAACTCTTTGAAGAAAGCAGCTTCTTTGTGCTGCTCTGAGTACCGCTCATACTGATCAAGTCCATCCTGCAGCTTCAGGGTTAGTGTGTCATAGTTGGCCCGAACTACCTCCAAAACCTGTAGGGGGAAGGGCAACAAAAGAGGTCAGATCACAAGCAGTCTGGGCATCCACCTCCATGCCCTTTTCCTGCTTTGACCTGAGAGAATTCAGGTAGGAGAATGTCAAGGACATACTATTCTTCCATGGTCCCAGGATGGATCTAGGAATCCAAAGTCCGTTTCATGACTGCCAACCAGAACAAACATAGTAGACAAGGGTAGGAGGAAACTGTGGAGCTGCACACAGTACTGAGGTGTGATTTCCTCCATTAGCCTGAATTTTTTGTAATGCTTTCTGATCACTCTGTGGATATACCCCTCCTCTTGAATTGGTGGTAGGTATTGGTAAATTGGTGTGTGGGGTGGAGGCTGGGGGAAGAAGATATAATGACCATTCTGGAGAAGTAGGTGGAGTCATGGCAATATGTAAGACTTATAGCAGCCAGGAGCCCTGGTTCAAGGAGGTAGGAAAGACACTAGGAGCCTTCATTTTTGAAATGGAAAAGAACAATACTGAGTTGATGCCTGCTGGAGCGATGCTGTAGCCTCCCACAAGCTCCTCCAGGGGCAAGATGTGATGAGGTCAAGACAGGGTGCTGGGCCAGGTGCCAGAGGTAGCTCATTAGCTCAATGACATTTTCCTTACATTCTTTTCAGATTAAGGCTAAGATTCTCATACTTTGCAACCTGACAATTCTGCGTTCACTGTAGGTTTCTTGCTTTTATTTTATCTTATTTCCTGAGTGTTAATCAAATCCTTAAGTATTTTTTACATACTGTCGCATGTAATTTTTTACATAGTTTTTTAAAGTCATGTCTTCCTAATTCCCCCATTAAACCCTTTTTATTTTCTTAAATAATTTTTTATATTGCCTTCATTTATGAGTATTTCTCTCTTCCCTCACCTACCCATCAGAACTTCTCTTGTAACAAAGATAAACAAAGAAAAAAAAGAAGTTCAGCAAAACTAACCAACACATCATCCTAATCTGATAGCGTATGTAATGTTCCACATCGAAAGTCCTCTTTGCCTATGCAAAGAAGGGAGGGAGCTGCATTTTCTCATTTTTTTTCCATTCCAGGACAATCCTGGTCATTATAATTATACATGAACTCTCTTTTAACAAAGAATTAAGTAAAATCCACACAACAGAAACCTCACCTGATGGCATAAACTTATTATACATCCTCAGTTGCCACCATTCTATTGAGAGGAGGAAGGAGTTTACTTATCAGTGTTCCAAGACAGGTTACAATTCATCAGAGATTATTTCACCTTTGGCCATTTTCTTACTATCCATTTGTCTGCTGCTATAACATCTAGAACACTGGACCTTGCAAACCACCCCACCCTCAAATCAGACCTGCCATTGCTACTTTCCCAGAAAGGGTATAGCAATCATCTCCTTAATAGTCCCATTCACCATTCCTTCAGAGAGACTTCCCAAAGCAAATATCCCTCCAGAACTAACACAGTCCCTATAAGTATTATATCCCTTAACTAATATGGAAGTCATTTGATGGCAGAGACTATACTGATTTTTGTGTTTGTAGCACCAATGCTTAGCTAATAATAATAATGATAATGATAGTAATAACTAGCATTTACATAGCTCATTAAGGTCAGCAAAGAGCTTTCTACATGTTATCTCAGATCCTCACAATAAAAAAAGGGGTTATTATTGCTATTTTACAGATGAGGAAGTTGAGGCTGAGAGAGGTTACAGATCTGCCCCGAGTTACACATCTGTGTCTAAGGCAGGAAGAGAATCCAGATCTTCTTGATTCTCAAGCTGAATGCTTCCTCCACTACACCACTGAATAACTTGGAGCTAAGTGTTGGCTCCAAATGTGGCTCATAGTGCTTTCTAAGTGCTGTTGTGTTCATTCATTTAGCACAGTTCTTTTTTTTTTTTGCTTTTTGGAGGGCAGTTGGGGTTAAGTGACTTGCCCAAGGTCACACGGCTAGTTTTTTTTGGTGTGTTAAGTGTCTGAGGCCAGATTTGAACTCAGGTCCTCCTGACTCCAAGGCCGGTGCTCTATTCACTGCACCACCTAGCCACCCCCACACTGTTCTCTTGATGCTTCTTTCTTCACTCTGGCTCTTTCATATAAGGCTTTCCATGTTTTTTTCTAAATTCCTCCTATTGCAATATTCTGCTACATTCACGATTTGCTTGTCTATCTTCCAATCAACGTTCCTCCATTTTGTTTCCAGTTTTATATGCTACCACAATGGGTGCTGTGGAAATACACACACACACACACATATATAAAAGAACATTGAGGTGAATGCCCTAGTATGTATAAAATGTACATATATACAACTACGTAATGTACACAGGTACACACACAGATTCAAAAGGAATGTAGTGTGATTTCATTTTGAAACTGGAGCATCTTGAGTTAGCAGTTGTACGGTATCTCTGACAGATGACGAGTGTCGCTGCTTCTCTCAAAGATTGGCGCTGCAGAGTGTGTGGGGCGCAGTGTGGTTTCTCAGGCGGACTACCTGCTGAAGGTCTGTGTGGAATAAAGAGTGTGGTCTCTCAGAAGAGACGGTCACCCTTACTGTCAGAAAAGATGTTTTGAAAGGTCTTGTGCGATAATTTCTGAAGGTCTACAAAGTTTTCAACTGAGTTATTGCTAAACTGATGTAATGAGTTGTAGAGCAAAGCACATCTTGCTGTTTCAATGTGAATTTGTAGCTATTCCATGAACTAAGCAAAAGTTAACATTTGTAACTGAGTGCATATGTCAAAGATTCAATTTCTCAAGCATCTCTCTCTTCCAAAGTGCATATAACCAGAGGAGAGACAAGCTTTGTGATGTCTGTCTACTATTCAGTGGTGAGGT
>CM053598.1:89880304-89906141 GCA_028646575.1 Pseudocheirus occidentalis | reverse complement strand
GAGTTTTCTTTTTGGGATCTTTTTCAAGAGGTGATCAGTGAATTCTTTCAATTTCTATTCTGTCCTCTGGTTCTAGAATATCAAGGCAATTTTCCTTGAGAATTTCTTGAAGGATGATTTCTAGGTTCTTTTTTTGATCATGGCTTTCAGGTAGTCCAATAATTTTTAAATGATCTCTCCTCGATCTATTTTTCCAGGTCAGTGGTTTTTCCAATGAGATATTTCACACTGCCTTCTATTTTTTCATTTGTTTGGATCTGTTTTATAGTATCTTGATTTCTCATAAAGTCATTAGCTTCCAATTGCTCCAGTCTAATTTTGAAGGAGTTATTCTCTTTGGTGAGTTTTTGAAATTTCTTTTCCACCTGGCAAATTTGGCTTTTAAAAGCATTTTTCTCCTCACTGGCTTTTTGGGCCTCTTTTGCCATTTGAGTTAGTCTATTTTTTAAGGTGTTATTTTCTTCAGTGTATTTTTGGATCTCCTTTGGCAGGCTGCTGACTATCTCTTCATGATTTTCTTGCCACATTCTCATTTCTCTTCCCAAATTTTCCTCCACTTCTTTTTTTTTTCCTCCACTTCTTTTACTTGATTTTCAAAATCCTTCTTGAGCTCCCTCAGGCCTGTAATTAGTTCATATTTTTCTTCAAGGCTTTTGATGCAAAAGTTCTAACTTTGCTGTCTTCCTCCTGTTCCATGCCTTGATCCTTTTTTGTTCCCAATAAGGATTATATTATCTGTTTGTGCTTCCATTGCTTGCTCATCTTGCCAGCCAATTACTTGACTTTTGAATTCTTTGCCATGGTAGAACTCAGCTTCCCAAGACTGTGATCTGGTTCCAAGCAGGTAAAAGCAAGAATAATTACCCTCTGAATGGTTGCTTGGTCCCCCTACAATATACATGCCCAGAGCTCCAGAAGCAGCCATGCAGCAGCAGCTGCAACCACCATGTCTCCTCCACTTCACGTTCTGGGGGTAGCAGCCAAACTGTACTCTCCCTGTTCCAACAAAGTTCCAAATTGACCTTTTACTTTGTCTCTGGCATTTATGGACTGAGAAGTCTGGAAACTGCTATAGCTGCTGGTAATTTACTCTCTTGAAGTCTGCTCCAGCCATGGCTAGTCTGGTTGCCCTGGGGCTAAAACCGCAGCTCCTGAGGGACTGTGCTCGGCTCCCAGCATGCTGCTGTGATGGACCCTTCCTGCTGGGCTTCCTTCAGTGGGAGATTTGTTTCTTTCTGTCACTTTGTAGGTTCTGTTGCTCTAAAGTTTGTTTAGAGTCATTTTTTTACATGTATTGAAGGAGGTGGAAGGCAGAGCCACATGGAAGTCCTATTTATACTCAGTCATCTTGGCTCTGCTCCCCCCTCCCCTTGGATTTTTCAACAGAACTGAGGTATGTTTTCTAGATTATTGTGAAGGACGTGTGCTGGGGAGCTAGGTAAACATGTTTCCTCTCACTTTATCATCTTGACACCACCTCTTCTCTGTGTATTTTAAATAATATTTTGATGGCATTGGTTATTTTTGCTGGTAATAGTGTTGCTAACCCCCTCCATCTAAACTCTCCCCCCCCCAAAAAAACCTTAATTTTTCTTTTAAAGCAAGCCCTGATAGCAGAAACTATGTACAGATGAACATCTTACAGTACATACCAAGATAAGGTTAAAATGGGTACATGATTAAGACATAAAGACAAAGGCACATTAGGAGGGTAAGGAATAGTTTATCTATCAGATCTATGGAGAAGGAAAGAATCTATGACTAGCAAAAGATCTAGAGCATTATTAGATACAAATGATCTTTATTATATTAAATTTAAAAGGTTTTGCACAAGCAAAACCAAAACAACTAAGACTAGAAGGAAAGCAGAAAGCTGAGAAACAATTTTTACAGCAAGTGTCTCTGATAAAAGCTTTATTTCTCAAATGTATAGAGAACTGAGTTGAATTTATAAGAATGCAAGTCATTTCCCCAACTGATAAATGGTCAAAGGATATAAAAAGAGTTTTCAGAAGAAATCAAAACTACCTATAATCTAGTGGTTCTCAACCTTCCTAATGCCACAACCCTTTAATACTCGTATGTGGGTATATCTGCATGTGGGAGGACCCCCCTGGAGACGGACAGAGGAGCAGTGTCTTGGTTCCTAAAACCATCGGAAATATGTGTTTTCCAATGGTCTTAGGTGATCCCTGTGAAAGGGTCATTCCACCCCAAAAGGGGTTGCAGTCCACAGGTTGAGAACCACTGCTATAGTCACATGAAAAAATGCTCTAAATCATTACTGATCAGAGAAAGGGAAACTAAAACAAGTTTGACATACCATCTCATTTCTATCAGATTGGTTAATATGACAGAAAAGGAAAATGATAGATGTTGGAGGGGATGTGGGAAAATTGGGACACTCATGCAGTAGGTTAGTGGAGTTGTAAATTGATTCAACCATTCTGGAGAGAATTTTGGAACTATGCCCAAAGGACTAGAAACTATGCATACCCTTTGATCCAGCAATATTACTACTAGGTTTGTATCCCAGAGATTTTTTTGTACAAAAATATTTATTACACTTCACTTACAATATGACCAAGAGGAGGAGGAACACCAGGTCCACCAAGAAGGGCCTCAGCCATGTGCGGGCTATCTACTATACCAACTACACCTGCTGCATGTCCAAGGACAAAGTAATCAAGAAGTTTTTCACCCAAAACACCTTGGAAGCTGTGGCCATCAGAGAGAAATCTCTGAAGGCAGTTTCTTTGACTTCATTGTGCTGTCCAAGTCATACGTGAAACTATATTACTATGTGATCCATAGCAGAATAGTGAAGAATCTATTCCATGAGTCATGAAAAGACTGAACAACCCCCACCCTGCTTCAGCCCTTCAGGTGCTGCCCCCAGACTCACTTCATAGGCCATGGGAAGAGCCATCTGTCTCTTAAGACCCCTCAGAGGAAAATAAAATGACTAGTTTAACTTTTAAAAAAAATTATGGAAGTGGCAGTTTCAGAGAAACCTAGGAAGATGTTTGAACTAAGGAGGAGCGAAGTGAGAAGAACCAGAGGAACAATGTACATAATAACAATAACATTGTAAAGAAAAGTCGTTTTGAAAGACTAATGAACTGATCAATGCAATGACTAACTACAACTCCAGAGGAATGACGATTAAGTATGCTACCCACCTCCTGACAAAGAGGTGATAGAAAGGTGATCAAAACATATGAAACATAGTTAATGTGGAAATTTGTTTTGTTTGACTGTGCACGTTTGTTACAAGGCTCTTGGTTGGGTTTCTTCTTTTTTTCCCCCAACTGAAGGGATTGGGAGAGGGTGCCAAAAAGGAAAAGAAAGAAAAGAAGATCATTGAAGAATTTTTTTTTTTTAATGAACGGAACAGAAAGAAGGTCAGAAGGAATCACAGTCAAGCAGGCTAGCTTTAAAAATTACATGTTAAAGGTATTATACATTTATAAAGAAAAGCAAGCTGTACATAACAGATTCATAGCTTAATGTATAATCCTTTTTTGGGGTTCTAATCTGTGTTCTAATCTAATCTAAAATGCTC
Organism: Pseudocheirus occidentalis; assembly: GCA_028646575.1. Classification (NCBI taxonomy): domain Eukaryota; kingdom Metazoa; phylum Chordata; class Mammalia; order Diprotodontia; family Pseudocheiridae; genus Pseudocheirus; species Pseudocheirus occidentalis. The sequence goes on along the minus strand of CM053598.1, from coordinate 89,902,576 downwards.
ATTTTATTTGGTGTTTGTTAAGTTTACAATAAAAATATAGTTTTTAACATTAAAAATTTAAAAACCTCAAACACTAGGCAGTATTGGTATCAATTTATAAGCGATACACCTAACTTTTCTTTAATTGGGAACATATGGGGTTTTCTGTATGATATATGAAAAGAAAATGTGTCAAAAAAATTTCCCCAAAGCTGGTGATAACTCTTCTCCAAGTTGTTGTTTTTTGGGAGCTGACTTTCAAAAAAAGTGTAATGATCCATGATTTTTTGTTTGTTTATTTTTTCTACTTTGTTCTTCAGTTAAGAAGAGGAAATAGCATAAGGAAAATTTGTTATACATAGTGACTGCGTCTCTGACATCCCAGATATGAGAAATCATGATTTTTTAAAAATGAAATTGTACAAATGCTACATTTTGGTGAATTTCTGAAAAAACCCTCTAAGATAAACTCCCCATACAGTTACTGAATTTGCTGTTTTTCAATTGTGTCCAACTTTTCATGGCCTAGTGGATCAACAGTTCATGGGGTTTACTTGGTAAAAATACTGGAATGTTTTGCCATTTCCTTCTCAATTTTTTTTTTTAAATGAAGATTAAGTGACTTGCTCAGGATCATATAGCTAGTAAGGGTCTGAGGGCAGATTTGAACTCTGGTCTTTCTGACTCTGAACCTTCTGCTCTATCCACTGTGCTACCTAGCTGTTAAAGAATTAGCTTCTTGATATTATTAGAAACTTAATAACCATTAAGCAATCTAATAAAAATACAAAAGAAGGAATAAAATTTTGGATAAAACCTTTAGATTTGACAAAGAAAAACCAACTTACCTAGTAGCAAATTGTAAAAAAAAGTGTGCTCTGATTCCCTTTCCAAGTCTATCTAATGTTTTCATTACCTTTGGCTTTGTGTTCTTTCTATTTATTTTTGTAATGAGTTCTGATCTAGATTAGTTTTAAGGACTCTATTAACATCTTACTCTCCAGCAGTCTAATGTTTAAAAATGTCTTGCTCATACAAGTTAAGGAGCATTTATTAGGTGTTGTACCAGGCACTGTGTTAAACCCTTTTGCTTATTCATTTCAGTTGTGTATGACTCTTCATGATCCACTATGGGTTTTTCTTGGTAAAAGCACTGGAGTGGTTTGCCACTTCCTTCTTCAGTTCATTTTATGGATGAGGAAACTGAGACAAACAGGGTTAAGTGACCTGTAGAGGGTCACACAGCTAGTAAGTGTCTGAGGGCTGGATCTGAACTCAGGTCTTCTTGACTCCAGCCTCAGCACTCTATCCACAGTACCACCTAGCTTGGGATATAAAAGGGGCAAAAAACCAGTCTTTATGCCCAAGAAACTTACCTTTTAGTGCCAAGGGGTCAGTCCCTGCTTTTCCAGTAAGCCAAACTTCAAATTTAGAAAACAGCTCTCTTATTCTTGACTCTGTATCAATTCCTGCCAACTGTTCCTTCATAATTTCTTCAATTTGTCCCATCCTTTCTAAAAGCCCCACATTAATTCAGGGTCATATTACCACACACATTGACAGCTACCAGTTACGCGAACTCCAGTTTCCCCCTGCCCCCATTCCACTCAGAACAGGCTGATGAACTCTTCTCAAATATCACTGTGATCATGATATTGCCCTGTACAAAAACTTTCACTATCTCAAAGTTGGACAAGAAAAAATCCCAACCTATAGTTGTGGTTTTTAGTTCTACACCCTGATACAAATTCTATCCCAGGCAAGCTAGGTTAAGAACTTATGACCTCTGAACTTGGCCTTTGCACTTTTGCTCTTGCTAGCTCAACTGAGCTGCCTGTCCCTGTCTTTTTCACCTAAGCTATCCTTACACACCATTCAAGAACCAGTTCAAATACCACGGCCACCATAAAGCAATCTTGAGCAACTCTGGCTGACCTCTCAATCATCTGAATTCCTATAGTATTTGTAATTCACTTGACTATTAATCATGTACACTCACAGCCTTGACATTTCTTCCCAAGTTTCAAGTCTTTATCACTATTTCTTTATTGAACTAGACGTTCCAGACACATCTCAAACTCAATATGTCTAAACAGAATTCATCTTTCTCCCCAAAGCTTCTTCCAAACTTCCCTATGTCTGTTGAAGGTACAATCATCATTCAAATCTCTTAGAGATGTAACCTTGGCATTACACTTGACTCTTCACTCTCCTTCATCTCACATGTCAAATATTGGTGTTTCTACCTTCATCATCATCACTCCCATTTGTAACTCTTCTCTCTATCCATATACCTACCATCTTAGCTCAGGCTTTCTTCATCTTTATCTTAGATTACTGCAATAGTTTAACTGGTTCTCCTTGCTGCCAATCTCTCCTCATTGCAGTCTATCCTAAACATTGCTGCCAAACTGATTTTCCCAATGCACAGACCTTACCATGTCATTCCCCTATAAAATTAATTATAGTTGCTTCCTATTGCCTTTAGGATAAAATATAAACTCATTTAGTTTTTAAAGTCATTTTTAACCTGGCCCCAACCTCTTTCCAAACTGGCCTTTCCATCTTCATGTCTTTGGGTTTGTTTGTTTTTTTTTTTTGCTGTTTGGAGGGCAATTGGGGTTAAGTGACTTGCCCAAGGTCACACGGCTAGTTTTAGTGTTAAGTGTCTGAGGCTGGATTTGAACTCAGGTATTCCTGACTCCAGGGCTGGTGCTCTATTCACTGCACTACCTAGCTGCCCTTCATCTCCATGTCTTTGAACTGTGTGACCCCATGTCTGGAATACGTTTACTCCTTGCTTGCACCTCAGAGAATCCCTCTTTTCCTTCAAGATGCAATTCAAATGGCAACTTCTATAAGAAGCTTTTCCTAATTCCAACTGCCAGTACTCTCCCTCTTACACCTTGCATTTAACTACTTTGTATTTATTCTACATATACTAATTTGTGTATTTTTTGTCTCCCATGTTAGAATGTAATCTCTCTGTTAATAGAGATTGTTTCATTCTTATATTTGTATTTATAGTGCCTAACAGAATCCATAGCACATAGTGAACCCTTTATAAATGTTCATTGATTTCTTTTATTGTAGTCCAGCTGATATTTTGGTTTTTATCATAATTTAACTTCGCATACATTTATCTTGTTTTGTTGATGACAATTCCTTGAGGGAATGAACACACACAATTATATATAATATAATTATATATACATATATATTATATATGGGTGTGTATATTATACATACACATACATGCTTGCCTCTCCCATAGTAATGCCTAATATAGTGTCTTGTACAAAAGTAGACCCTTAGTATTTGTAGATTTGATTTAAAGATCACAAACTGACATATCCTGTTCTTTCAACAGCTACCAAAACCTCCTGTTACAAGAATATGACAAAGTCAAAGATCTCAGGAAAAAGTATTCTAACAGACAGCCCCAGAAGGAGACATCTGGCACATTCAGCAGCTTCAAACTCTGCCTAGGAGGAACAAAGAGAGGTTGGGGAGTCAGGCAGGAAAGTGTTATTATTGCAGAACCTATGGTATAGGTCCTTGCATACACAAACCAAATAGCTTCTCTCCCACAGACTGAAGCCATAGGTACATATATACTTTCTGGGAAGGTGTCCCAATAAACTGCATGGGGAAATTCAGCAGCTCTCATTTTAGAGGTACATCCAGGTAATTTATTTTCCTTTCCATAAACAATTCATTGGAAGCTTTCCCCTGTCTTATAGACATTACTCTATTTCCCCTTAAGAATGAGTCACTGCCTTGTTTTTCTCAAGGCAGTTTCCTTCTTCCAAGTATAACAGCACAGTTCCGAGATCTGTCCACATAGTGTATGCTGTGATATCTGGCTGAGGGTGAGGGGGTTTGTGGATAGTCACTGCAATCATGATTGTTTCTGTACCAAAAGCACAGGTAAAGGATTGACTTCTGTAAGGGGGTAGGAGGAGGGCACAGAAATGACTGATTAGTATGTGGCAACTGTTGACATGGTTCATCTGGGGTTGGGCAATTTTTTATTTTTAAACCAACATTTCTGTTCACCTTCAAAATTGCTTCATGCTCTCCCATTTCATGCAGTAATAAGCTTCCCTCTTCTTGGAGTCAATGAATCTTCAGCCCATCCAATTCAACATCAACAAAAAAAGCAATTTCCCCTGATGACTGTTAACAGCAGCACATTACAAGGCTCAGAGACTCTGCTGATTAACATTAAACAAAACAAACCCCCAAATACAAATTTACCTTATAACCTTTTCACTTTCAAACTAAAGTCAAACTTGTGATGACTGACCCCTTGGGGCCAAAAGGTATCATGAGCTGCCAAGTTTCTTCCCAAAATACTGGGCCTTAACTTCCTTTCTGTCTACAAGACTTCCCTCTTGCCATAGCCCACCACAAGCCCTATGGTCCCTCTGAACTATTTGGTCTAAGTCTCTCATTTTACTAAATGCAACAATCACCAAATAGATACTATTTATATGCCTGCATACAAAAGTAGAGATGGGGTGTGGTGAGAAGATGTGTTTTAGTAACTTTACTTTAACAGAGTTTTTATTTTGCTTAGTGAATGGTCTGAGTCAGCATTCCAATAGATTTCTAGGCAAGGCACACATCTGGGAGAGAGAGATATCACCAATACAATTGGGTTTTGCATTCACTGGATGGAAGCTCATGCATTGGTTGGTGGGAAAGGATATAATATGGTCTATGAGTAAATATGTGTACACACACACACACACCTAGGGGTAGGAGTGGGGGGGGTAGAGGGACTTCATTCTTTGAAGCTGTGTGCATAACCAGGCACATCAGCAAGTTTGGTTTTTTACCTTGATGCATGACTTTACCCAACATGAGTTTCTACCTCATCACCTGCTGGAAATTAATAACAATTGGTTATAGCTACTTTGCTTGAAAACAAGATAGTTTCCAATTACTACAGTCCTAAAGCATAGATTTAAGGCAAGTGAGATGCCAGGGTCTTTTTGCATTGCCTCAATCATCTCCTCTAGTCCTCTTATAGGGAAGGAACAGAATTCTTCTCCTTTTTTGGACCCTCTACCACTTGTCACTGAATTGCCATAGTAATATTGTTACAATTATCACATATAGTGGAATGGGAAAGTGCACAGGTACAATTCAGGAACCTCTGAAGGCACTCAGTTCATCCCCGTTTCCAAGCAAGATAGCACCTAATCTTGGTTCCAAAGAGTTTTCTACCCTTTTAAATGTCAGTCTATGGTTTTGTGTTACTAACAGAGCTAAGACTATGGATAAATGTGATGTCTTTCTGTCTTTTGGAACAGTTCTCAAACTTTCTGGATGGAGTGGCTACATGGTCTGATACCCTCTAGAGCAGTGGTTCTCAACCTTCCTAATGCTGTGACCCTTTAATACTTGTATGTGGGTGGACCTGCGTGGATAGAGGAACGTTGTATCAAGGGTGGAAATACGTGTTTTCTGATGGTCTTAGGCACCCCTGTGAGCCCTGTGAAAGGGTCGTTTGACCCCCAAAGGGGTTGCAACCCACAGGTTGAGAACTGCTGCTCTACAGCTTCCCCACTGGATTGCAGACTATAGAGTTTCTGGGAATTATAAGTAGAACCATAACAAGAATAAAGTAAATGAAGTTCATGCCTTGGGTGAACAAAACTGAGGAGCCCAGAAAACTATATAAAATGTGTATCTACTGTACCAAGTATACCATGTCATTAAGACAATATTCCTGCCTCAGGCATAAATTTAGCTAGTTATGGTATTGTTTACAGAAAGCTATCTTCTCTAGGTTCTAGAAATAAGGGTTTCCAGCTATATTCCCTGAAGTACACCATCAGACCTCAGGGAACATGGTGATGTATTGGTTCATACAATCAATAAGGATTTATAGAATACCTTGTACCCAGCTCTGTGACAGTGCTCAAGAATGTGTAGTGGGTATGACTTAGGGAACAAACGGGATACTAATCACTTAACAGAAATCCAGGATAATGGAGACACCTTAGCATTCCAAATAGGTATACAATTCCCAATTACTGGTAAAAATTGGAATTATCTGAATTCAACTCAGGCATTTAAAAATCCCTATTATGAGCCAAAAACCTGAAATATTTTAATTACACCTCATTCCCATTGGTAGCCTAATTAGTCATTTTATGATAAGATATTCTTTTTTTTTTAAAGCCTGTGTATGAAGGAGGAAGAAAAACAAGCAAACGACTAGTTTAGACTCTTTCCCCATCTGTGTGGGGGACTTATGAAATTCTATATCAGAAGGATGGTCGGGATTATCAGTATGGATCATATGAGGATTAGAGAGCCTCTAGATAACAGAATCAACATGGTATAGTTGAAAGAGTACAAAGCCATTCCTAGAGAATTCTAGTTTTAAGGAAAGACAGTACTTTTAGCAAGGCTTTGCAGCAGTCAACAATCTTTGCTAGCCCATATTATCTGGGGTTTGCATTCTAGATGGGAGGAGGGAAAGAAAAGGAAAGGTCACTGACATCCTGTAACATGGGGGAAGGCTACACAAATTCCACAACAGAAAGAAGAACCATATGGATCCTATGCTGAATAGCAGGGAAAGTGGGTCATAAAGATTAAATACCCCATGGAGAGAGATGTGAACTATATATAACCATATACTAGCGATGGGGGGAAAAGATGGGCCAAAGAGATTCTATCCTGGACAGAGGTGGGCATTAAGATCACACATGGGATGAACAGGGAGGTAACCCAAAAGATTATATGCTACATGGAATGGGAAGAGGGCTGTATGGATCATATACTGTATGTGAAGAGAGAAGTGAGTCAGAAACTGGCCATATACTCATACAAAGGACAGAGGGGAAGGTGAACCATATGGAACCCATACTGACTTCCAAGTACACCAAGTAAAGACCAAAATTAAAAGGCAAGAGAAGAGGTTTATGTTCATCCCAGGGGAACCTTTTAAAGCTCCTCAGGAAAGGCAATCAACGAGTCTGCCAGAGTAATTAAGCAAGCGAACATTTACCATAAACCCCACATCCGTTAAGTGAGCAGAGATGAATCTTATTACAGTTCGTTCACTGTCAGCTCTAAGCCTGCAGGTGCTTAATGCAACACAACTTGATGCCTTATCCTGGCTTACTGTCTGGCTGCAATGATGGAAAACTGAGTCTTCCTCAGCTATCAAAACCTGACAAACACAGAATGAGGCTGTCTTCAGAAAAGGACTTTGATGAAGAGTTCTTGTAGGAACCTTTAGGGCTCAGAGAGAACTCTTAGGAGAAAAAGGTAGGGGAGGTGGACAGTAGGTGTGTCAGGTGGTAGAAGGTGGTAGGATAGCTCAAGAAATCAAGAAATAAATGAAGAATGAAAAGACTGTACATAATGCTTAGCATCCTCCCTGATGAGTTGAGGGAAAAAAAGTATAGTTTTAATCAAATCCACTTTCTAGTTCAGTTTTGGTCTCACCCATTGTGAATCTACAAAAGGGCTAGTCTCTCTTAGTCTCTCCTTCTATATTTATTATTATAATGACTGTATAAAATCCACTCTTTATATAGGAATCCTTCATTTCTGCGAGGGCATGACAGACCTATCAGAGGAGAACACATGGAAATTCACCATCAAGTTCTTTAAAATTCCTAAATGAATCCTGAGTACTTACTCAACAATCATTGTCTTGATCTTAAAAATTAACTTGTGGGAAGTTTCTGAGGTTCTTTCCCCCAAAGTACCAAATACCAAGTCCCTAAGGTCAGTATGACTGCTAAGTAGCTTGAAAGCCTTTATCCCTGGAAATTTAAGAACAAGGACCTAGGCTAGAAGGAGCTTCTAAGAAGTTTATAAATAGCACACTTCAAAAGAAACATAGCAAAATTTCTCAAAATATTGTGCCTGTTACTCAAAGAGAGATGAGAATGGTAATAAAAACATAACAAAGAAAGAGGTCATTAGACCAATGTCCAAGAGCCAATAAAAGTTTAGGTTACTCTAGACAGGAGAACTTGAGGTCACTTCACACTGACAGACAGGACTTTTCAAGATGATGGACTTGGTAACAATGACCTGAAAGGGGTCTACTACTGAAATGGATATTGTCATTAGTTGATTTGTAAATAATCATAGCAAAAACATATTCTATACCCACATTCCCTCTATGCTGACTGCAGGCACTGCAACCCAAATACTCACATTACATTTAAGCACAATAAAGAGCTTCAGCAGAAAGTAATATGCAACCTTAAGAGGGCCCTGTAGCTTCTCTGTACATGGAGGGGGAAGATGGGGTGGGATGGTTTTCAGGGTAGAGCATTGTAGCCCGAGAGAGAATTTAATGGGAGAATAAATTTGGGGCCCAATTCTTTGACAGCATCTCTAATAATAGCTAGCAAAGCAAAGCAGAAGAGCCAGCTCCAAACATTCATCATAATAGTGCAGTGAGATGAAGGTCTTTGGGGTAGAATCTATGAAATGCAGGAGTAAGCAAATGAAGCCTGGGTGGATGAAGGGCTGGTTCTCTGGCAGGCCATCTCCACAGGGGGTCATGTATAATTGTTTGATGTTCACAAACAGGTTATTAGCTGCCTGTTTGCCAGTGCACCAGAAATGAGGAGTAACACAAAAGCAGCTCTAAGATGAGAGCAGGAAGTTTTTTCCGTTCTGAAAAGGTGATTGCATCAGATCAGTAAAAAAATTTTGAAGTCATTACATATTTTCTTTTCTTTAATGAGCCCCATGGATCTGAATTCCAGGGGATACTTCCATAGCCCTTCCTTTACCATTACCTTCCCAAAAATTGAGAAATAAGTCTGCCAACAAACACCACCAATAGTGACATGGAACAGACTAGAGTAACCACCCACACACTGAGTTCTGCAGTTTATCCCATGGTATTCTCTTAAGTAGGTCCCTACTAAAAAATAAGAAATAAAAAACAAAAAATCTTTTACTAAATCTATTGTCTTGGGAAATGTTTTTTTTTATGCCATCAACAAGAACAAGTTAGGAATACGGTTATCTCCAGAATAAATCTTGCTGGACAACCAGCTCTGGTCAGTCAAAGTAAGTATGTAGGATAAACTAGAGCCTCTTCCCACAAGCTCATTTCGAGCTTCTTCCTAGCAGGAAGCCAGATGATATCTGCTGGAGAGGTTATGGCCCTGTCTGCTGGGGCTCATGGCAGGATAAGGCTACTTAAGTAACTCCTTTCTCCAAAAAACAGGGCCAGACGGCTATGATTAATGAATGAACCCTAATGCAAGGAATCTGCCAACTCAGAAGATAGGCCCAATCTCTGTTTCATGCAGAGGGGCTTGGTCACTGTCTTTTGTTCATGTGGCTTCTTTTCTAGGTTCTGTTCCTCTTCTCCCAGATGTGTGACTGGCAGGCAATCCAGCTGTTCTGTTCCCCTCAGGGCTGAACTTCACTAAAATATAGGGAAGAGTAAAGCCTGGATATTTCCAGTGCTATTCTGCTTTGTAACTGGTTACCCTATAATTGACCTACAATTTCAAGGCATCCATTTGAAGTTTAAAAACTGAAACCATATTTGGAAAGGTCATAGCATATTTAGCAAGAAACAGAAGATGGTGGAGTATACAAAGAACATCTAAAAACACAGTGAGAACCTCATCAAAAGGCACTTGACCAACAAGGCTCCATCACTGACAGCAAACAAATGCCTACTCCAACATTTCTCATCGCATATTGTAAGGGGGACCTGAGGGATGCAAATAATGATATCAGAACACATGCAAATACCTTCCTTGGCCTCCAAATTATATAAACTGCAGCAATCTGCCACACAATCAAATCAAAAGATCCTTTAAAACCATTCTCTTTCTTACAAACTGGTAAAAACTGCAAGGATATAAATAGCATTAATTACTCGTGACTACTTTTTTTAAGGAAAGAAAAATAATACAAAATGCTACAATGCACCTCAAAATGGCCTTTCCATTTCAGATCATTAAACCCTTCTTTGGATTTTGCCCAGTCTTTATTCTGAAGGAGGAAACTAGGAGTCCACAAATTCTGTATGGGGATAAACAAATGACCTCATAAGTGAATAAGAGGGGCCTTTGGTTAGTTACAGTCCAAATGGCACTTCCTCAACCAGGAAAATACAGTTATGTAGGATTTTTCTTCCAGAAGCTGCCAAAACAATACTTTCTTTAGTCTGTGTACATTACAAGCCCAGGCTTTTCACAATGGCATCTCCCTAAGCAGTAAAAGCACCCAACCTGCATGGATGCATGGAAAGTCTATGGAGGAGGATAAGCACTGACAAGCTCCCTTCATACACCTAAATTCACATCTCTATAACTCAGGTGTGTCTCTGTTCAGGTTAGAGAGCCCTTAGAGGATGGGGCCAAAGTCAGAATGGAGCCTAACCAGCCAGGGTGCCAAAGACAAAAGAACTGCTACCTCATAACAGTTCAGAATGAAAAAGTAAACAACACTGCAACAATCAACACTGGCTTCTTCCTGTTGCAGGAAGGAAAATGTCAGGTACATGCCCCAGTCTTGGAGAAACCCTCCCTCTGAACTAATTTCCACATCTTATTCCTCGCACCTGTCTAAACGGCAGCCTTCAACCCAGGTGGAACAAGCAGGGATGAAAGAAGACAGTTTCATAAGCCCAGACCTCAGAGCTGCCAAGCTGGCAAGTTAAATGTCATTGCCAAAGGGAAGATGACATGACGTCCTGTCTGACAAAGGAAGCAAGCCAAAGCAGACCCCTTCCTACTCAGAGTCACTTAAGAATTTCTATAATTTGCCACTGTTTTGAACTTTTCATTCTTCAATCTCTATGTAAAGAGACTTTTAAATAGAAAAAAAAGACTAGGAAACTACTGGGAATACTTTCTCTCCATCTTCTGCTTGGGGACAGAGACAACAGCTGTGATCTAACAGTCTTACTCAGTGGGAACTAAAGTTCAGGAAGAGTATTTGGGATTCACTACACCACAGGGCCAGGTGACTACCTTCTGCATTTACTGAGGCACAAAGTTATAAAAATCCATTAGAAATCTCCTGCTAAGACAACATGCAAATCCCTGGGCTCTTTGCAAGTAAAAAGGAAGCAACAGTAGATTAAGGCTTACATACCACATTCTAAACCTGAGGTTGGCAAAAAGCTAGGTGATATTCTTCCACCCAAGATTTTTTGTATTTTTTTTGGAGGGCAACTGGGGTTAAGTGACTTGCCCAAGGTCACATGGCTAGTTTTTGTGTTAAGTGTCTGAGGCCACATTAGAACTCAGGTCCTCCTGACTCCAGGGCTGGTGCTCTATTCATTGCACCACCTAGCTGCCCCCACCCAAGATTTTTTGGACTTAGTTTCAATCATAACCTTTTGTAGCTAACAAAACAAAACAAAACAAAGAGGGTACCCATAAATTGGGAAATGGCTAAACAAATTGTGGTGAAAGCAATGTAATATTAGTATGCTATAAGAAAACAGTAAGTATGAGGAATTCAGAAAAATACAGGAAGACTTGCAAGAACTAATAATGAATTAAGCAGAATTGGAATAATATAATCAATGACTATAAACATGTAAATGCAAAAACACTAAAAACCATCTGAATTCAGAGTAAATTACATGACCTATCTACAGAGGATACAATGAAATATACTCACCTCTTCTTCATAGAGAGGTAGGGGAGTAGGGGGGCAGAACATTGTATATGTTATCAGGCACAGTTGCTGTTTGGTGGTTTTGTTTAATTCTTTTCCCTTGTAACAAGGAAGATTCTGTCTGTGTGTGTGTGTGTGTGTGTGTCTGTCTGTCTGTCTGCATATGATGATATATATATATTAGGAAATGACTAGCATAAAAAGTAAAAGGAATCAATTTTCTTCAAATATCCTTGTTAAAGCATCTCTCCCTCCTACTGCAGCACACACTATTGAGGAAGCTGATGGACTTGGAAGATATTAAAAGTGCCCAGGTTCTAGTGACCTCTGAAACAATGGAAACTTTAATTTCCAAGATATTGCCCTGGATAGGATTCCTGTTGGCTAGATTTTGTTGGTAGAAATGATAGCTCTGGCAAACTTGCTTCTAGTTGAGATGCAATTTTTGTTTTGATTATAACAAGGCAGGTAATTGGTGCTGAGAAAGGTAAAGCTGAGCTTCCCAACAAGAATCACATTTCAGCACAAAATGCTGCAACATGAACTTGAGCTTCTCTGTTCTCAGAGAACCAAAATCTATATCAATAGCATCCTCATGCAAGGATAATTGATCTCCTCCATAACAAAACTTTTTGCTTTGAATTTGGTGGAAAGAATTAAAAATCAGTTTTTAGACCATGATCTACTATGCTATCTCAAGGAGAAGAGGCTCAATCTCCTCTCTTCCCTGTTCCCCAAAACACACACATATACAAATACCAAAGAAAAGCTTTATTTGAGGGAAACTGAAGAAAAAAAAAACAACACACCTATGTTTGGTACCAGATGGGCTTAGTCCTTTGTGTCCCAATCAAGTACACTAGCTCATCATCTATTCTTAAGCAACGGTTCCAGTCACTTCCTCTGGTAATCACTAAAAATGATTGCTTTCCTTAGGAAGGGAGAAGGGACACCAAAAGGCAGGGTGAAGAGTTCAGAAGCTATTTCAAGGTTCAAATTATGAGTGGTAGACAATTTACTGTTATCTCTTACTTGTCAAAGTTACTATTGTTATCTCTTAGCTTGTCAAAGTAGTCATGGTGAGAACACAGATGTCTTGGCCATATTTCAACTTGGCTATGGCATGATACAGCAAAGTAGTCCAAACCCTTAAAGTCCCACTAAAATCTCATGCTAACAAGCTCTTTTTTAAAAAAATTATTTACTTTTTGTTTACAACATTTGGTTCCACAATCCTTTGAGTTTCAAATTTTCCTCTCCCCTCTTTCTTTCCCCCTCCCTGCCATGGCAGCATGCAATCAACTATAGGATCTATAAATATCTTCACATTAAACATTAGTCAAATTGTAAAGGATTATAAACAATGGAATGAACAATGAGAAAGAAGAAACAAGGCAAAAAAAAAGAGAGAGAGCAAGTGGTTTAACAAGGTCTTCTTAAGACCCTTTCCCTTTGTACGCCAGGGTAGCAATGTTGATGTAGAATAGCTGCTGAGCCTAACAACATAGTAAGTACTGAATTAATACTTGTTGATTGATTGATAGCTTAAATGTAGACTGTCAGGAAAAACCTACATTTCCCAGGTGGATGAAATGCGCTCTGTGTGTGTGTATGTGTATGTGCTCACCTATCATGTACTGTAAGTAAATTATACCTAAATCCCTTTTGGACCAAAGGGACATAAATATGTATAAAATTTGACATATGTATAAAATATATGTATAAAAATATATGTGTAAAATATGACACACTGAAGACAGGATCCTGGATTTTGCTGTGTCTGATTATCACTTACTCATTTGTTTAAATTTTTAAAAAATACCATCTTATAATTTCTTTCCTCCCTTAAACATTTAATGTTATAAGGTTAATTACAGCTTTTAATTAACAGTCACCAGATCATCTCAGTATCGATGAACTTGCAAAAACAGGATAAGAAAACAATAAGCCATTTGATCTATGGAGTTATCTGAAAAAATTTTTTTTCCTGATTACATTACTTTAGTTCAACCCAGAGCAAAACAATTAGAGTTCTGCTCTGATAGCAGACTTCATCTAGTATATCTGCATTATTTATTGCACTTACAGAAAGAGAAGGGACAGATCTTTATAAAGAGATACAAATCAATATGAGCTTTTAACAGATGGGGTCTGGGTAGGGTGCCACAGCAGCCCCGTTGGGTACAACACTGAAAATCATTCAGCTGAAACACAGAGACCCAGGGACATTTGCTCAGTAAAGCACTTAGGGAGGGCTTTCAGGAGTCAGCATCTTGCTGAACGTAATCTACCAAGTCTGAGGCCAGAATTATGGCCATGCATCTGCTCAGACTAGGCAGCAGTCAACAGACTGGGCTGCAGGCAAAGAGTTATATTCGAAACTATTGCGAATAATGCAGTAATAACATCACCACATAATTTCCCTCCCTGGGCTATTTTTGAGGATTGAATGGAGGTAGTTTGGCATTGAAGGAGGTGCCTGGAGTGGGACACAAGCAAAATAAAAAAACAAACCATATACAAACAATTCTGACAACCAGAGGCATGGGTAGAAGGACAGAGGCAGGCACAGCAGCTATCTGTAACAGTTTGGCACACATGGCTCACCTGTCACTAAGTCCCCAAGCTCTGCAGAGAATTGGCTTTTAGAACCTCAACATGATGCCCTAAACTCCAGTCCAAGTGTAGGGCAATAAGAAAGCTGTCTACAAGCTTAGTTCTGGGACAGAAATATCTACTGGCACTGCTCCATCAGTCTTAACAGAGTTCCAAAGCAAGGTGGTTTGGAGGAAGCAAAATAAAGCAATGCCCTGCAACAAAATAAAACACATTCCCAGAACCACTAGTGAGCTTAGTCTATAGACAGAAGAAATGATCCTCTCACCTGTACTTGCTGACCATCTTCTAGAGCTCAACTTACTTCATAGAATCAGCATCACTAAACTTGATTTCATGCAATGCTAATACCCAGAAAGACTTTTGCTGCCAAAATAACACAGCTGTATAGATTCGGAGGCAGTATGGCATCTTTTTCAAAAAGACCGAAATCATTCTTTTGTTTCAGTTCCTGTCTCTAATGTCCCTGGGAGGTCCCACCTGGGGCATTTTTAAAACAATACAGTGATATCTAGACTTTGAGGGTGGAGTTATATACCTAATTCTAAATATTGTGGTACAGGGCAGAAATTTGGGTTTTCTAAAACTGAATCTTATTGGGTCATATTCTGCCATGGTTCTCTCTTTTCTCTAAGTCTTCTCTCTTCATATAATTTCTCTGCCCTGCTGGGTGTTGGAAACACCTCCAAATCAGTAATACTTGCAAACTTCATTAACACTGTTTACTCGATTTCCTAGATCATTAATAAAAATGCTAAATATGTATGAATCTCTACACCAACACCCTGCATCATCCTAAGAGACAATTTCTCGACTTTACGCACACTACCATTTAGTATTTCACTTGTTTCACAGCTAACAGTATATTAACAACTCCCCTTCCCCATCCTCAATCAGTTTTCTATTGAGCCAAGAGGCTTCCAATAATGAGGCCTTTAATAACTATAGATAAGGCAAACATCTCTGTAAGTCATCAGCAGTCAACATACCTTTGGCAAATTACTAAAAGGCGCAGATCACTCTCAGAAAGTCTGAGATGTTATCCCCAGGTTCAAACCATGACTATAATCCCCAGCTTGTTACCCCCTAGGAAGTGACAGCACACCATTCTAAAAATAGTCTTCCAAATAATCCTTGTATTAATTAAACTAGAGAACAGAAAAATGTCAGCGTAATTAACATACAAAGCAATGGTATAGCCTAATTAATCACTATGAAGAGAGATGGAATAAAATGCTATGCATTTTTATGGAGCAATTTAATCTGGCAAGTAATTAATCACAGAAACACTAAGCAAAACAAATGGATTTCCCTTTAAGGAAGTCACATTCATCATCTATAATGTATCCTAAACTCCAATTTGTTATCCAGCCTCAGATTTTTCCAGGAGACAATGACTTGCCAACATTAGTAGAAAACCAATTTTTGATGGAAAGGGGCAGAAGCCTTTCCAATTAGCTCCCCTTCACTGAACTTAAATAAAATACACTGCATTGCCCCAATCCTTATGGCAGTAAGAGTGGGACATGCCTTCAAAGAGCTCCCAATCTAAGTAAATTAAAACAACTGCATAAATAATTGCTATATGATTCATGGAGAGATTACGAAAATTTAGACTGGAGAAGAATCCCATCATAGGACAAAGAAGTCTTAGGTCAGCAGCTCTTGGAAAGGGGCCCCATGGCAAGGCTAAAACTTCCTGTAGTAAGAAAGGAAAATTTCAGAAATTAAAGATACCTAAGTACTCTTCTAGCTCTAAATCCTATGATCCTGCAAATCTAATTGGGGGAAGGCAAATAAAGAGGAGGAGTTTGAAAAGAGACCATAGCTTCTACCTGGCAGATGCTTGTTTGAACAGGCATGCAGGGTGGGGAGATCCCAACAGTCAGATTTTAGAAATGGACCTTAACAACAAAAGAGCCAGCGAAGCTCATTAGTTGGAGAGATGGCAAGGGCTATCTCCAGCCTCCCCCTGGTTTTGCTCTAGCAGTTGGGTGTTTTTATAAAGGAAGATCAGTGTGCTTTTCAAACCCCCAATGTTCAAATCTGCTGGCTGAAGCCTTTCTTTTCTGTGCTGGGCTCAAGGGCTCCTTCTACCTTTTTTCCCTGTTGCAAATCCCAACTCCCGTAGATGAAAGGAGCTGGCCAACAAAGCAGCTTTAGGCCTCTAACCACCGGAGCCATAGGTGCCTTGCCCTTCAAATGACCTCAAGAATAGTTTAGTCCTTTGGAGTAAGCAAGAGATTTAAGAAAGTTGGGAAGAACAGCAGAAAAAGAAGGAAAGTGAGACAGGTTTTGAGAATCAAAAAGGAAAGGAGAGAAGCAACACTATTTCAGGGGAGCTACAAGGTACTTGGTAAATTGTGTTCTTATCCTTCCCCCCAAATGAACTCTACTTAGCTGCTTCTTTCAGGATCCAGGCAGTTGTGAGGCAAGTTTGCTAGATCCACACATACACACAACCTAATACAGATTTCAGAAGGCCCTGGAGAAGAAGTCAAAAAGAAACAACTTCCCCTGCCTAGCTTATTGTTTCCAGTACTTCCCAGATACTAGGTTTTTCATGAAGCCCCAGTGGTGTCAAATAAGGGAGAAATTAATGCTCTTCAGTGTGCAGGGTAGTGAAAACACATTAGAGCACCCTGTGTTTGACATCCTACTCTCATGTTATTGGTTTTAAAAGAAATTATACAGAAACCAATTAGAACCAAAAAATCTCATTAAACCTCTTACAACAGGAGCTCACTTTGCTAGAGCATGCACAATATCTGGGCCCTGGGGAGAAATGTATAATCGAGGTAAAATTAATCAAAACCTACATTAAAAAGGACAGCAAGAGACAGCTTAAGAAGAAAATCTCTCCTTGGAGTCAGACTTCCAAATTCCTGAAGTCTGATCAGCGAGAGCATAATTCTACTTATTATTACCTTCCACTCTGTAACACTATGTTTATAATTAGGTTGATATCAAAGTGAAATGACAGTAAAATGCAGACACAATTCATTTAACAATTAATCTACTAGAGCTACAAATTCTTAGCATGTCATTAATTGCCTGCTTAAAATGCCTCAGTTTTCAGTTTACCATACATCTACTTTCAGAACCTAGGGGAAATGTAGCTCTAAGAAAGGCTGGTCTGGAGGAAAGCCTTCAGGATCTAGGATTGGACTATTCTCTTCCTAACAACAGTGGCTCAGGAAAGGCCCTACTGAGACTACTGGACCTATTATTAATCAAGCTAGAAAGGACAAAGGACATATTAAACTGTCATTTAACCACCCTCCTCATTCCTCTCTCTCTTTCAGAAGCACCCACACACACACACAATTCACTGTGCCTTTTTTCCTGCCCTTTATCAGTACCTGTCTTAGCCATGAAGTATAATTAACGTTCCTAGCTTCCACATGTGAAAAGGGACAAGGGCTTCAGTCAGTCTGGGAAACAAATTAGAATTATGGGAGAAAAGCCTCCAAACTATTCATATCCTTAATCCATAAATCCCACCACTGGGCATATACCTCAAAGAAGTTTAAAAAAAAAAGAGAGAGAGGTTTTATTTATAACAGAATATTAATAACAGCACTTTTTGTGGCTGAAAAAATAGATGCCCACTGACTGGGAGTTGATAAACAAAGTGTAGTACAAGGATGTAAAGGAAATCTACTGTACCCTAAGAAACAATGAATAAGAGGAATTTAGTGAAACATGGGAAGATATATATGAACAGATACAGAGTAAAGCAAGCACAAACAGGAAAACAACACATACAACTATAATAATGAAAAAACTGTAAAATTAAAGTGGAAGTTGCCAAAAAGATGTGAGGGATGTACCACATTCTTTTCCTTGGGGGTAGGGCGTGGGGAGAGAATGAGTGTAAAATACCAGTCATTGTGTAAATTGGTTTTAATTATTTTTCTGTTTCAGTGGAAGGCTGGAGATAGCGAGCAGGGAATATAATATTTGGAAATGATCCTGATGTAAAAGCAAAAGGGAAGGGAAGAAGTTAGGGAAAGAGGGAATGAGAAAGAAAGGCGGAAGAAAATAAGGAAAACTGAACTAGACAGCCCACATGTGGACACTTGTCCCACTAATAAATTCTTTAATTGCTTTCCTCTAAATTTATGATGGTTAATTCACTTGGACTTTGAACTTCACATTTACTTTTTATGGGCAGCTGAGATAACCCACTTTAACTTAGTCCTCCCCATTCTTTCCATAGATTAGTAGGGCCTGCTGTTTTCAGCTTGTCCAGCTTAACATTTGAGAATTGGGAAATTAGTCTGTGTGTATGTAAAGATGGGAAACTTAGATCCCTCTTGAGGGGAGCCCTAAGAATTATGATTATATCTGAGGATTTTATCCCAATCTTCTTAGCTCTGCTCCCATCAAGTTCAAACGAAAGCATTTGGTTGTTTAAATGTGTGTTCACTGAAACAAAGGGGCTGCAGGGTTTTGAGGGAGAGTTGGAAAAAGTCTGTTTTCTGTCCCAACACAATAACTTCCCACCCAGTCAATCCTATGGACTTTTATTAGACTGAAAGAAATCATCAATCACTCACCTGTTCATTGCACTGAATAATTCCATCTTGGAGTCAATCAGCTTAGAACAAAACCTTTTGAATTCACCTCGAGGTGTAGTGGTCTGGTTATTTTCAGACTTCAAAACCCAACCTTACCACAATTGTGCCTCATTCACAAAGACAGTCCCTTCAGGCCACCTCCAAATATTTTCAAGGACTTGGCATTATTAATTAAGAAGAAGGAAATTTTTGGTGTAATTAAAAGACAAAGGGAGGCCTAACTGATCACCAAGGCAACTTACAAACGAATGTCAGTGAGTTTGCATTAGAAGATACCTTGTAATTAGCACAGTATAAAATTTTTGTCACATGCACAACTGACAGTTCAAACTTTCTCTGAAATCCATGCAAAAGATGATAGTCCTACCTCTCCCAATGATCTGAAATAAATAGATGAAAATGATGAAGAGTTTAGAAATTAATCACAAGATTGTAACTGCACCATGGCAATTAAAAATAGCAGATACAGAAATTCGTTATCCAAATATACACACATATAAGTGTGCATATAATTATACATACACACACATATGTGTAGGAACTCTATCTTTACCCAAGAGTAGCTAACAATATCTTGATTTGCCTAAATAATGATGTCATATATCCAAAGGTAAAGGAACCAACAAAGACCTCTTTTCTAGGTCTGATTCCTACCAACAAGGAGTGACCAGTTGTTAAGGTAGTACTATTTTAAACCTTGGAATGGAAGTAAACACTCCATCTTAGAATTTCTGACAGAGAAGAAAAAGTCTTCCATAGTTTGATTAACATATACCCTAAGTTTTTGGGGAAAAAAAAAACTTCCTTTGGAGTCAGAGAAAAGATATGCAAAATCCCATGGACTAAACTTCTATAGGGGAAGTTACCCCTTAAAGGATAGGAAGCTCTCAAGAATTAAATTCTGAAGACACAAAGAGGAACAATTCAGATGAAGAGAAAAAGGGAGAGTTGTCTAAAGAGACAAATGTGAAGAACAAAACTGAAACTGAATAAAATGTAATTATAGTGACTAAGCTTAGTTGCCCCAAAATGGTACAAGAATGAACTTTTCTATTCTTCCTTTCCAGAGAGGTAAAGAACTATGAGTGTGAACCCTGCTGGTGACATCAAGCTAGTTTTATGGAACTATTTTTTCCCCTTTCTTTTGTATTCTTTGTTTTAAGATGTGGTTCTCTGGGCACAGGAGGGAGGAGTAACATATTTGGAAATGAAGGTGATGTAAATAAATTTGAAAAGATATGTATGAAAAACTGAAGGATGAACAGGTAATAGAAGATGAAAACAAAACCATTACACAGTCTTCTAAGAAGAATGTTAGGAGTCTGAAAGCTCAGAATTAGCTGGGGCTGGTGAAGAAAGAAAAGGACAATAAAATAGCCTTTTATATTTCTATTAAGGAAAAGAAATTCAAAGAAGGAATACGATAATTAAATAAGGAAGACTGCAGTTCACTTCTTTGGGTGAATGGAGTGTTGATAATAGCTGAATATGGAGAGAAGGGAGAATTGTTCAGCTCTTACTTTGCTTCTGTTTTCTTGACTAAGGAGAATAATCATTAGACTGTAAAGGGCAAAACAAAAATGGCTAATATTGAATTGAAACCCAAGATAAGTAACATGATAGTAAGAGAATACCAACTGCCCTTGATGAGTTCAAGTCAACCAGGCCAGATGAACTACATCCTAGTGTAATGAAAATACAGATATAGAAACAAAGTCATTGTCAGTGATGTGTGAAAGGCTCTGGAGACCTGGAGAGACATGGCAGGACTGGAGTAGAGTAAATGTTATTCTGATTTTCAGACTAAAGGTCAGAGAATTTAACTTTGATTCCTGGAAAAATTCTAAAACATATTATTCATAAAAAACAGGTTAAAGGGGTGGAGACAAGATGGCAGCATAGAAGCAGGAAAATTCCACAAGTTCCCCCTATAACCACCTCAAATACCTAGAAAATATGACTCTAAACAAACTTCAGAGCTACAGAACCCACAAAGTGACAAGAGAGAAACAAATCTCCTGCTGAAGGCAGTCCAGCAGGCCGGCAGGAAGGGTACATCACAGGGTACTTGGAACTGAGCCCAGCCTCTTCTGAGCCTGAGGTTTTAGCTGCAGAGCACCTCCAATCAGCCACAGCTGAAGGAACTTCAGGAAAATGGATCACCAGAAGATGTGGCCATTTCCAGAATTATCAACCCATAAATGCCAAAAGCAAAGTAAAAGGTCAGTGTGGATTTTGGGAATAGGGGAACTCCGAGTATAGTCCGGCCTCTGCCCCCAGAAGGGAGAAGCGGCTATGGCGCGGTGGCCGTGCAGCTGCCTCAATGTGGTTGCTTCAGAGCTCCTGGCTTGCACAGTGTAGGGGGACCACGAGACCATTCTGAGGGGAAATCACTCTTGCTTTAATCTGCTTGGATCTGGACTGTGGTTTTGGGTAGTGGTCCTACAGTATGTGACCAGGTGCCAGAGCCTGTGGAGGCTTCAGAGAGGGCACCCAACTAATAGCTCTGGCAGCTGCGAAAACACCAGCGATCTGGGACAAAGTTCTCCTCTCTGGGAGCAGAGTTCTACAATGGCAAAAAGCTCAAAAGTCAAGTAATTAATTGACTGGCAATATGAGTAGGCAAAGGAAGCAAAGGAAGCACAGCAATCCAAATTTATATTCCTTTTTTGGATGCAAAAAGGATCAAAGCATAGAATGGCAGGAAGACAAAGTCGGAACTCCTGCACCAAAAGCTTCCAAAAAAAATATCAACTGGTTACAGGCCATAGTGGAGCTTAAGAATGTATGGAATGGGTAAAAACTTTTCAATTTGGGATTGTTAACCTTCCCTTTCTACCCCCCCTGCTCCATTGCTGCTGTCAATCACTTTTATCTTCCTTTGTTTGTTCTTCCACGTTGGGGGGACCCTACCCCTTCTTTTCTCTTGCTGTCCCAGTTGGGAAGAATTTGGTGAGGTATGCCTCTCCACCAATGAGAGAGGAAACAGTCAGGAAAGGGGGCTTAACTAAGTTAAGTTACAAATTCTGGTTCTGTCCTTTGTAACATACCTCTTCTTCATGATGACTCATGGGGCAGACTGCCCTCTCCTCCCAGGGAAGAGAATAAACTCCTGTTCTTATCCTAAGACATCTCTGTGTTTACTTTTTTTTTTTTTTTTTTTACTAAATTAAGGATGAAGGGTATTTTTCAACCCAAACAAGAAGGATTTTGAAAACCACATAAGAGAAGTGGAGGAAAAATTGGGAAGATAACTGAGAATGATGCAAGAAAATCATGAAAAGAGAGTCAACAACCTGACTGAAGAAAATAACACCTTAAAAAATAGACTAACTCAAATGGCAAAAGAGGCTCAAAAAGCCAATGAGGAGAAGAATACCTTAAAAAGTTGAATTTGCCAGATGGAAAAAAAATCTCAAAAGTTCACTGAAAAGAGTAATTCTTTCAG
>CM053598.1:89862820-89879804 GCA_028646575.1 Pseudocheirus occidentalis | reverse complement strand
CCCCACGGCTTCAGTCTCCACAATTCTTCTTTCACCAGGAACAACATTCCAATTCTGTCTCTGTCTCTGAAATTCTTGCTTATATACACACACTGGCCTCCTGTCTCAGCCAATCCCCTTCTTCCACATCAACAGGGGAATTCACACCTTCTCAACAATGGGACAGAGTTCACACCTTCCATACTTAGCCCCAAGTTACTAAGTATCTGCTAAATTGATTGAATACAGGGAATGACATACACACTAAATAGGGTATCTTGCCCTGCAGGAGAGTAGGGGGGAAGAGGATGAGAGGGAGGATGATGGAGGGTAGTGCACATGGTGAGGGAGGATAGTTAGAAGTACACACTTTTGAAAAGGGACAGAGTCAAAGTACAGAATAGTACAAGTGGGGGGATGGGATAGGATGGAGGGAAATATAGTCAGTCTTTCACAATATATCCACTATGGAAATGTTTTGCATAGCTACACACACACAAGCTATATTGAATTGCTTATCTTCCCAGTAAGGGTGGATGATGAAGGTAGAAGGGAAAGAATCTGGAATTCAAAGTTTTAAAATAAAATGTTTAAAAAAAATACATACAACTAGGAAATAAGATATACAGGCACTGGGGTATGGAGATCCATCTTGCCCTACCAGAAAGTTGGAGGGGGAATGGGGGAGGATATAGGAAAGAACAGATTGGGGAGGAGGTATACAGTGGGATCGCTGTTTTGGAGTGGTGGGTAGGGGAAAGATGGGGCGAAAATTTGTAACTCAAAATCTTGTGGAAATGAATGATGTAAACTAAAAATAAACATAAAATTTAATTTAAAAAAATTTTAAGTACTGTGACTTATTAAAAAAACCCAAAAAACAACAAAAAAAGAAAAACAGGTCAAAGCATACCAACTTTATTTTTGTTTTTGCCAGAGTAACTAGATTTGGTAGATCAGAAGAATGCTATAGTAGCTTACCTAGATTTTTAGCAAATCATTTGACAGAAAATCTCTCACTCTCTTTCTTGGAAACAGAAAAATATGGAATATATGATATTATAATTAGGTGGATTTGAAACTGATTTAATGGCCAGATCCAAAGAATGTTCATTAATGGTTCAGTGATCCACTGATTGGAGAAAGGAGAAGCCAGACATTGGAGAGCTCTTCCTAGATCATTTACTATTTTAAAATGGCACTCAGGGAATTCTCATCATTTCCCACCTGGCTACTTTCCTGGACTTCATCATCTACAGAAACTCATCATTTTGCAAAATGAAATCAACTCACAAATTCCAGCTTCCATAAATTATTTCCCATTGTGGCTGCATGACAACATCTTCCCCTGCCCCAACTCCCCACCAGTAACTTCTCTCCTCCAAGGGGGCTAGCTAAAGCAACAAGGCACCCTAAGAGAGAGGCAAACCACCTCAACTACCACTTCCCTTCAGAACCTGATATATATATAGCCAAAGACCTAAGAAACTTGGGAATACCCTACTTCCAGCTCAACCCTTATAAGCATCATTAAGTAAGCAACTCTTGGTACCACAAAAGAAGTCAACATCAGAAACTGATACAGTTTTATTAATGGAAATGACATTTAAAAATTCATTATCATCAGCTGTGCCATTGTACCTTAAGGACAACTGGGCCTTTGCATCTTACTTGAAGCTGAAAACTTCAATATGCATTATCTACTCCCATTAGAATGCATGCTCCTCAAGAGCAGGGACTGTTTTGCTTTTCTACTTGTAACTACTGCATTTAGGATAGTGTTTCCCATAGAGGAAGCACTTAATAAATGTATTAATTCATTCATTTTATTCATTACCTACCTTAAAGATAACCAGGGAGATGATGGTCTTGTAGTAACCTGAAATATTGCATTCATTCTAGATGCCACATTTTAGGAAGGGTACTGATATGCTAGAATGCCCAGAGGAAACTAGCCAAGATGGTGATGGGCTTCAAAATCATACCATATGAAGATGAAAATCAGGTAAAGAAACTGGAGCTAGTTAATCTGATAGTTAATAGTTAGGGAAGATGGACTGTGAGAATGGGAAATGAGATAATTGTTTTCAAGGATTTGAAGGATGGTTTGAAGGATCTGAAGAAGACAGAACTAGGAGTAATAGGTAGAATTTCAAGGAGGCATATTTTAGCTTGATGTAAAGAAAAATTTGTTAAACATTACAGTGATCCAAAAGTGGAGTAAACTGTCAGAGCAGTGGGTTCTCCTTTATTGGAGGTCTTGAAGCAATTGTTCCAATTGCTTCAAGCTAAGTTTGCCCCTAGGAGGAAAGGGGGAAGGGAATAACAGCATTTATATAACAACTACTATGTGCCAGGCACTGTGCTAAGTGCTTTTACAAATATTATCTTATTTGATCTCTGAGATCCCTTCTAACACAGATTCAGTGACTGAGGCATTCTGTTATAGTAAATAATAGAAACAGCACTGGACTGGGAATCAGAAGACCTAGGTCAAGTTCAACTTTGTCACTAATTAACTCTCTCATAAACTTGGACTAGTCATATCCTTTTCTGTATCAGTTTCCATCTGCAAAATGAGGGGGAATAGATCTTCACAGCCTTTTTCAGTCCTCATACTACTTTGTTCTCTGCAGTAGGGGTTTAAGAAATGATTTGTTGAATTTAATTAATTTGCCCATAGCCTCATGAAAGCTAATGACAGAATGGGTCAGAAATAGTCAAAATGGGGATTCCATTAACCATGTTAACATATGAATTTAAAAGAGAGAGAAATGGAAGGAGCAGAGATGAGAATAAACCTAAATTAAAAAAACAACAACAACCAACGTTGGGAAAGCAAAAAGGCTTTATTTCTGTCATAAACCAATCTAGTTCAGTCTACCTAAAAGATCAGACCACAGAATATTCAAAAACTGTGGAACGCTAGGTGGCACAGTGAATAGAGTGCTGGGATAGTGTCAGGAAGAAATGAGTGAAAACCTGGCCTCAAACATTTTCCTACTTGTGTGACCCTGGCAAGTCACTTAACCTCTGTTTGCCTCAGTTTCTTCATCTGTAAAATGGGGATAATAACAGCACCAACCTCCTAGGATAATTGTAGGGATCAAAAAAGATAATAACAGTAAAGTACTTAGTACAGTGTTGGGTACATGGTAAATATTATATAAATGTTAGCTACTGTTGCTGTTGCTAACCATCTAAAAGGTCTAGAACATAATTTCAGGCTGAAGTTCCAAATGGTTTTATATGCTGAACTCCTTCTTGTGAAACGCCTAGAATCATGGTCTTTTGACTACAAATGTTACTTTTACAAAATCTGAGCAACCCCTCCCCTCCCTTGCCCATAATGGTAATGGAATTTGGAGATGCCCCTGTATTGGCTTGGTTTTTAGGTTGAGTGTTAAAACCCAGAGCTTGTGAATCCCTCTTGTGGGATGGACTTGTTGAAGTGAAGAGAGAGGGCTGAACTGAGAGGAACCATGAATTGGGAGAGAGGCCCAAGCTGAGAGAAGGCCAAAAGGACTTTTGAAGAGCAGTATCCAGTATCGTGGAGCCTGAGTTGCTGAGGGAAAGACTGCTGAGAGCCCACTGGAGCTGCCCAGGACTTTTGAGAACTGCCACCTGGAGCTGCCAAGAACGGAGGAGGCATGGGTGTGATGCCATCATTTTGTCTGTCTGTTTTGATGTTGTCTGCCAGATTCACCTGATGATGAAGGACAGTGCTATTGTAGAGGTCCTGGAACCTGGCTGTTGGTTCAGAAGCCGTGAATGAGGATTTTCTTGGGGTACCTTCACAGAAATCCTGGAAGAGGGACTTGCTGATGTTTTCTGGGGTTCTGGGGCTGTTCTACAGGCAGAGAGTGACTTGATGAGGACACTGGCTATGGCTTTGTTGAGCCTTGTCTCACCACGAACTGAGATTGCTGAGGGCTTTTCTCAGGTCAAGATGAAAGAAGGGCCTTTCCTTGGGTTTTCAATGCTGAGATGATATCTTAACCTTGTTACAGCTTAAGAGTGAATGGCCTTTTGTGCTCTCCTGGCCCCTTTTGAGAAAGTGCTTGGTGTTAATGGATGGTATTGTAATTACTCTGTGATCAGGGGTGGGAAACCTTTGGCCTTTTTGTGCTCTATGATTGACCAAATGAATGTGCTTTGTTTATGACTGGAAACTGATCTCCATTTGAGAAGAGACTTTGACTGACTAAATGAATGTACTGTCTAGGGGTGGAGTAGTACCTGGACTGAATTGAGAACTTATTTGCTAAATGAATGAGTTATACTGTATTTTGACTTTCTCTGTTCTGTGAATGTTTGCTGAATAAATGGGGTTTGCTATGCTGGTAATCCGAACCTTGGAAGTTGCCTTTGCTTGGCATTACACCCCCAAATCAAGAATCCTTCAGTATGCTACAGCTTTCTGAACCCACTGCAAAGAGTTGGCAATATGCAACATATACAGAATAGGCAAGAGGAGAAGAGATGATGAAGCCCAAGGGGTGAATTTGGATTTTCATTTCTGGAGGTTGTCTTAAGAGATTATGGAAGAGTGAATATAGCAGTCATTGGGAGGGGACATTAACCCAGTCTCATTTGGTGCCTTGTTTTAATCCATGTAATGCTTTTCATTCCCTGTAATGGGAGATCAGCAGGGTCTGATTAACATGAGAAAGGTCATTACTGATAAAGCATAACTCAGGGAACAATTTGAGCTTGCGTGCCACAGGAGCTGACAAAAGGGATGTCTAGCAACTCCCAGAGAGACAGAAAGGAAAGGCTGTGCTCTGATCTATCCCCCCAGATCCTGCTTTTGATCTACAACATCATACTACACACAAAAAAAGGTTCTTCACCTGAGGTGTTTGGAAAGAAGCCAGCCAGTTCACCAAACACTAACTTTAAATTACAATACAACCAAAGACATGCAGGTGCAAAAGTAAATGTGAAGCCCAGAAAATGCACAGGGAAGGATAGGGAAGACATTATTTTAAATACGAGGTCAGAAGGACCACAGCAGTCCCTATTTCATTAGTCAGTATGTTTCTATCTCAAAGCAGAGAGCTTCACATCACTATCTTTCTACCCTACCCTGCAAACACAGCCTCCTTCAAAGGCTTGGTAACAGCCTTGCAATTCAGTGACAAGAATTAACTAACCTCCAACCTTTTTTAAAGGACTATATACGCGCAAACCTACATCATTCAGGAAAAGGAAATAAAGAACAACAGAGTCTGGCTTACAAATGTAAAGGCTATGACCAAGCAAGGAGGGCAAAGTCAAATTTGCCAGTGCTGCTTTATTAGCAGAGAATTTAACAGACCATAAACCATAAGCCTTCACCCTCAGGTCTACCCAATAATGTCTGAAAAAAAAAATATCACAAAATGAAGCCTCCAGATAGTACTCCAGATAATGGGTTATATTAATCCACTAAGCTTAGAAAACTATGTACCTCAAGAAAAATACATATTGGGAGAAAAATTCTACTTTAGGACTATATTTCTTCTCCCATTTTGAGAAATTAGAGAACAGAACTGTGTTAATAAGACTCCTTAAGTAAAAGGCTACAAGATATTAACTTAAAAGGGATTCAATAAATCCCTCAATGTATTTATCTTGAAAGTATGTTTTTTAGGAAGAAGTCAGAAAGAAGTCACTTCACCACTGTTTTATTCTCTGATTCAGATGATAGGATCACAAATTTAGATCTATATCATGTTTACTAACTATGGATGTCTCCCATGGATCCATCCAGATCTTTTCTTTTTTTTCCTCTATCTCATTTAGTGATCTCATCATCCTCTATGTGCTCAGCTGTCATCTTAACTCAGATGATTACTGGATCTCAATGCTCAACACGGCCAAATCTGAACTTACTATCTTTCTCCCTCAAATCCTCTTTTTTCTTCCTAATTTCCCTATTATTATCAAGGGTACTACTACTGTCCTTTCAGTCACACAGGTTTGAAACTTGGATGTCATTCACCACTCCTCATCCCCCATATCCTATCAGTTGACAAGTCTCATCATTTCTATCTTTGTTACATCTCTTGAATATTCCCCCTTATCTCCTCTTACACTATCATCACTTCAAGCCTGGACCACTGCAATAGCTTTCTGGTTGGTCTTCCTGCCTCAAGTCTCCATCCACTTAAGTCCATACTCCATTAAGCTGCCAAAATGACCTTCCTAAAGTGCAGGTATGATCATGTCAACTACCCAATTCAGTAAACTCCAGTGGCTCCCTGTCACCTCCAGGATTGCATATAAAAATCCTCAGGTGTTTCAAGTCTATCATGCATCCAAAAAAACGTACAAGGATCTATAAAAATATCTATGTCAGCTCTTGTTATGGTGGATGAGAATTGGAAATAAAAGAGATACCCATCAATTGGGGAATGGCTGAATAAGCTCTGGTATATGATTGCAGTGGAACATTATTATGCTATAAGAAATGATAAGCAGGATGACTTCAAAAAAACCTGGAAAGACTTAGATGAACTGATGCATAGTGAAGTGAACAGAACCAGGAGGATGGTGTGCACAGTAACAGCAATATTGTCCAATGAAGAATTAATTGTAAATGACTTAGCTATTCTCAGTAATACAACGATCCAAGACAATCCCAAAGGAGTAATGATGAAGCATACTATCTCCAGAGAAAGAACTGATATTGTTTGAATACAGACTGAAACATGCTATTTTTCACTTTCTTTTTTTTACTTTTTTATTTGACGCTTCTTGTACAAAATAACTAATATGGAAATGTTTGACATAACTGCACATGTGTAACCTATATCTAATTGCATACCATCTCAAGGAGGGGGAAGGAAGGATAGAATTTGGAACTTAAAACTTTAAATAAAAATGTTTAAAAAAAATTTTTAAGTCCATCATAACCTGGCCCCTTCTACCATTCTAATCTCTCTATACCTCAAATTGGATGTCCTCAAACTCAGTATGTCCAAAACAGAATTCCTTGTTTCTCCTCCAAAACTTCCCTTTTCCCCAACTTCTCTATTACTGTCAAAGGCATCACCACTGTCCCTACAGCCAAGCTTGCAACCTTGGTATCATCCTTGATTCCTCATTCATACTTACCCCACATATCCAATCAATTGCCGAATTTTTTCATTTCTTTCTCCATAACGTATCTTAAATGTATTGCTTTTTTTCCACTCACACAACCAGTCTCACTTCAGATCCTCAGTAACTCTCACCTAGACTACTGCATCAACTTCCCAGACTCAAATCTCTCCCCACTCCAATAAATCCTTCACATAACTGCTGAAATAATTTTCTTAACGCACAGGCCTAATAATGGTATCCTACCCCACTCCCACTAACTAAAGTCCAATGATTCCCTATTAATTCTAGGATCAAATATAAATCTTTCCGTTTGGCATTAAAGCTCTTCACAATCTGACACCTTCCTATCTTTCTAGTCTTTTAACATGTTACTCTTTTACTCTTCTCCATACATTCTACAGTCCACCCATAGCAGCCTATTTGCTCTTCCCCACATACATCCTCCATCTCCCATCTCTATTACTTTGCACTGCCTGTATGTCTCCCATGATTAGAATGCTAGCCCTCCTCATCTCCATCTCGTCGAATCCCTGACTTGCTGTAAAATTAAGCTGCTGGTGCTTTTTTATCCACTTTACTTCTATTCTCCATTTCTTATACGTGCTGATTTATGTGTATGTTGTCTCTTCCATTAGGATGTAAGTTCCTTGAGGGCAGAGAATGTTTTTCCTTTTTCTTTCTATCCCCCAGCACTTAAAATACTGCTTGTCAATACCTTTTTAATAATAAAGAGCCTCAGAGGGTCAACAAAGCCCTGAAAATTTAAGTGACTTGCTGAGAGACAGCCAATGTGTCAGAGGTGGGACTTGGATCTAAGTCTTCCTGATTCCAAGTACAGCTTTCTATGCTTCTCACCTCACCTTCACACCTCAATGCTTCCCAGAGGCATATAATAAGTGTTTAATAAATGCTTTTTGATTGATCGAGCTGGATATGACCTTAGTAATCACTTAGTTCAGCCTCATTTTACAAATGAAGTAACTGAGGTCAAAGTAGCCTCCTTGCTGTTCCTCAAATAAGACCTTTCATCACTCAGCTCTGGGCATTTTCATCAGCTGTCTTCCATGCATGGAATGCTTTCCCTCCTCATCTCTGCTAGCTCCTATCACCTGCTGGCTTCCTTGACTTCCTTTAAGTTCCAGCTAAAATCCCACCTTCTAAAAGAACCTTTTCCCAAACCTTCTTAATTCTAGTGTCTTCCCTTTGTTATGTCCTATTTATCCTATATATATAGCTTATTTATGCATAACTGTTTACATGATTAGTTAGTAAACTAACCCATGTTAATTTACGTGATTAACATGATTAGTTCAAGGGAACTTTTTTTTCTGCCTTTCTTTGGATCCACAGTGCTTAGCACAGTGCCTGACATATGCTTAATAATGCTTTATTGACTGATGGAAATGATCTACCAATGGTCATACACATATTAAGTAGCAAACCTGGGATCTGACTGAATACACAGTACTCCTTCTGCTTTAGTTAGTTGTCATCTTCTTGAAGAGCTCTACCTCACTGATGAGGCTTACTAAGATATAGTCCAGAGTTATAACAACAGTTCCTTTGGCCAGAAAGGGTAATTTTGAAGGAGGTTCCAAGGAAAACTTAGCAAAGAGTACTCTTCCCCATACCCTCCTGGTCTCCTTCTTTTGTTAGCCCCTTCACCCTACAGGGGGCTGTCAAGTCAGTAATTATACCCATGTCTCAAGGCTTAATTAGAGTTTGGTCATTGAAACTTTATTTTCCCTCTTATGATTTAGTGAAATAACACTGGGGGGAGGGCAGAGAGGAAGCAGGCATTGTGTGTTTGCAACATCCAGATGTTTACATAAAAATAGATAACTGAGAAGAAGCATTAAGAATCTCATTGAAGGATTAAACAGGAAGAGAAAGACACTTGTTTCAACACAAATAACTTTGACAGTTAGCAAACTGGCATGACTAAGCCATGAAAAACAAGTGAAAGGAGGAGAACAACAACGCTAGCACAGTAAATATGTGTCTCAAATCTGCCCAGTACCAGCACTAATTCCTCTTGTCTTTCAGCTTCATGGTCCCAGTTCCAAAAAGCTGAAACTTACAAGGCCTCCCATCTGCTAGGGAGAAGACAAGATGGATCAATCATTTCAATTCATTATGGACATCTCACAGACAAAGATGTGTGACTAGCATCAAGTTCAACAAAAGCTTGCAAGATCCCTGTGGTTGCTAAGCCTCTGGAAAGTTGAAAAACATTCCAGTCTACTGCGGGATACCCTCACAGGGCACTGAGGCCCATGCTACTTTGGGAAGAAGGGCTAAGAATTTTTAAACTAACTCAGAAATCCTTTCAAGATGGACAGTAAGCAATGATTGACTATGGAAGTAGCAGGATTAAATTGAATACCCCACTACTTCTTAATAAGTTTTCCATAGTCTTATCCTTACCAAAACAGCTGAAAACCCCATAGCATGGACTAAGACCCTCAGGTTGGCCTTCCTGATACAGGTTCTCGTCCCCTAATACCGTTAGAAGGATCTTGTTCCTACAGACAGGGCAGAGCAAAGGAACCCCACCTGGCATTCATTTTACTGACAACTCGGGCAACCCACATGAGTTCCCTCATCGAACCCTCCTCCAAACCTCACTCCATATTCATTCATTCTCTCCTCCTTTGCCACAGAAGAGGTGACTCCTTTTTTTGTCAAGTGCAAACTTTCCACTTAAGCTTTTGATCCGACATTCTTCAGGATCTTGTATCACTGAATATTCCTTCTACTCATCTTCAAGTTCCTCCTACTTATTAGTTCCTTCCTTGATGCTTAGAAACATATTCATATCTCCTCTATCCTTTCAAAAACATCTTTCCTTGTCCCTGCCATTTCTTCCAGCTCTCATCCTAAATCTCTCCTCTTTCACTACTAAACTCCTAGAAAAAGTGAGCCATGATTACTGCCTCCACTTTACCACTTATTTACTTTTCAACCTCTTGATACTGAATCCCAATACTCTTGATATTGCTTCCTGAAAGGTCCCCAGTAGCCTGTTAATTACCAAATCTCCTGGCCTGTTCAGTCCTCACCTTTCTTTACCTTTCCACATCAGCTGAAACTGCTAACCACTGTCTCCTCCTAGATGTGCTCTCTTCCACTGAATTTCAGGATACTGTTTTTTTCCTACTATCTAGTGGTGTCTTCTCAAGTCTTATTCACTGGTTCAGTTCTCCTCCTGACCCCCTACAGGTAAGTGCTCCCCAGGGCTCTGTTCTCTTCTTTGTCTATGCTCTTTATGTTTAGTGAACTCATCTGCTCTGATCTCATTTGCCTGAAGATAGCACTGTACTGACTGCACCAAAATCTAGAATATTTCAAGGCACTGAAATGAATGAAAGACTTATTGCCCAGCCTATGACTATTATGACAAGCAGTAAATGGGAAATCCACTTATTTAATCTATCAGCAAATATCTTAGCTACATCCTGGAGATAAGCAATAAATGGGGTTCAAAACTGAACTGGAAGAAAAAAGTAGTATTACTTACGAGAAAGTGCCCAGCTCTTTCCATGATCTCCAGTGCTCCCAAAAGAATGTTTTTAATACTTTACCCATATTTTAACAGGGTGGCTAGGTGGCACAGTGAATAGAGCACCGGCCCTGAAGTCAGGAGGCCCTGAAGTCAGGAGGACCTGCATTCAAATCGAGCCTCAGACATTGACACACTTACTGGCTGTGTGACTTTGGGCAAGTCACTTAACCCCAATTGCCCTCCAAAAAGCAATCAATCAATCAATCAATCAATACTTTACCCATGTTTCTAATACCAAATTTCTCACTGATGCTATATGGCTGTAAATCATGAAATGCCAGAGTCTCAGAAGAATCAAAATTATAGGTGCCCCAAAGTACAATGTAAACTACGTCAAATTGCCAAACAATCTACACCCAAAAAAGTGGCTGAAAAGTTCTCAACCAGAAAATGTACAATGAGAAATGAGGGAAGCTGGTCATGTAGCAAGACTCAAGACCAAAATATGATGAGCTCAAGTGCTGCAGTAGTAGCCATGAATTATTCAAAGACCTAGCAGAAGGTCTGTGTGTATCAAGCCTCCTTTTGGTTCTACTTCAGCACCTCTCGCATTCCCTCCCTTTCCCTCTCCCCATACTGCTACCACATTTGTTCAGAGCTTCATTACTGTCACAGCCCCTTAATAGGGTTCCCTGCCTCCCCTCTCTGATGACAGCCTTTTGCACAGCTCCTAAAAGAACCCCACCCTGGGGCAGTGAGGTGGCACAGTGAATAGAGCACCAGTCCTGGAGTCAGGAAGACGTGTTCAAATTCAGCCTCAGACACCTGACGTATTCATATACTAGCTGTGTGACCTTGGGCAAGTCACCTAACTCCAACTACCTTTCCAAACCTCCCCCCTAAACAAACAAAAAACCCACAAAAGAAACCCCCATGGGTCTGATAATGCCACTCCACCAGTCAAAAACTTTCAGTGGCTCCCTACTGTCTCTTGTGGAATGCATAAATTCCTTAGCCTGCCATTTTAAGGCCCTCTATAAAGCAGCTCCAACATACTTTTCAAGCTCAATTTCAGAGTATTCTATATTCCAGTCAAACTGAGCACCTACCAAACTCAAGATGCTGCTTCTCATCTCTGTGCATCTGCAAAGTGCCTCATTACTGGAAATAAACCTCCTCCTTGGAATACTTCTGTTTTGTTAAGGTTCTTTACATTTTCCATTTCCCATGTGAAGAAGCCTCCTCTACTGAAACTATTTTCTCCCTCTTCCAGTTTTAAAAAAATTATTTATTTTTAGTTTTCAACATTCACTTCCATAACATTTTGAGTTTTAAATTTTCTCCCCCTCTCTCTGCTCTCCTTCCCAAGAGGACGAGCAAATTGATATGTTATAATATACATTCATATTAAACATATTTTTACATTAGTCATGTTGTAAAGAAGAATTGGAACCAACGCAAGGAATCCGAAGAAAGAAGAAACAAATGAAAACAACTAAAAAGAGAGATAATAGTAAGCTTCCATTTGCATTCAGACTCCATAGTTCTTTCTCTAGATGTGAATGGCATTTTTCACCATGAGTCTTTTGGCGTTGTCTTAGATCCTTGCACTGCTGAAAAGAGCAAGGTCTACCAGTGTCAGTCATCCTATTTCATCATGTTAGTCAATCTGATAAATGTGATGTGGTACCTCAGAGTTGTTTTGATCTGCATTTCTCTAATTAAGAGTGAGCTTCCTTCTTCAATTCTCCTATAATACTCTGGATCTTCCTTTATTGCAATTCCATTCTACTATGAACTATGTTTATTTATGAACATGTCATATTCCTCCTAATAGAACATAAGTTTCTTGAAGTCAGGGAGGGCACCATTTTTTTACCTTTATGTTCTTGGGCTCTAAATTCTCAATAATAACTCACATTTACACAGAACTTTAAGGTTTATACATTGCTTTTCTTATAAAAATCCTATTAAGGGGCAGCTAAGTGGTGCAGTGAATAGAGCACTGGTACTGGTACTGGAGTCAGGAGGACCTGAGTTCAAATCCAGCCTCAGACACATAACACAAAACTAGCCATGTGACCCTAGTCAAGTCACTTAACCCCAATTGCCCCTCCCCCCCAAAAGGTTTAAAAAAATAAATAAAATAAAAATCCTATTAAGTAAACAGTGTAATTATTATTATCCCCATATTACAAAGAAACTGAAGTTCAGGGAAGATAATTTTTCCAGGGTCAAAAAATTAATAAGTGTTGGATCTGGGCCTCAAAACCAGGTTGCTTTTTCTAGCATACCACACTACCTCCCAAATAATAAAAATAATATGTGTTCATTAACTGGTACGGGAGTAAAAGGACTGAATTTGGAGTCAAGGATAAGTTCTAGTCTCAACTTATCCATCAAGTCTCCATATGGACTTTGACAAATGACTTCAATACTCTGGGATTCCATTTCCTTGTTGAGTTATAATGAGGACATCTGAGTTTATCTTTAGGTCTGATTTCAACTCTGACATTTTCTACTTCTAGGACTCAAACAATGGTGATGATGTCATCATTCTCTAGAGTACTCAAGCAAATTTAAAGGATAAGAAAAGGGGCACTGTCCTGTCAGGGCTGTTACCAAAAATATGACAGAGATTAGAAAGCACCTGCAGAAGGCTTCGTCTTATCCTTTCTAGGACATTCAGAAAAAGAAGAGGTTGAGAAATAACAGGGAAGAAGAAGGCCAATGGCTAACCTAGAAACCACAGGAAAGAGAAGTAGAAAAGCAGAATATGAAGAAAGCACAAAGGGATGTGATCAAGGAAACAGGTCCCAGGTGGACAGGAATGGCTGGGAAAGCCTAAACAATGACATGAATAAATAACACAACATAAATTATACCCACATGCACCTTTGTGCTCCTATACAGAGCCTGATGCTTCCACCAAACATTCACATTTGTCATACTGTCCTCAGGTCACTAGGGGATGTTTGGGAGAAGATAATCTGTAATTCCTGGTTCTTACAGAAAATCACATTTATCATATGGCTTCAGCACAGTATCTGGTTTATTTGCTAGGTGCAGATATGCATTTATTTAGTGAGATTTATAAAACTGTGCTCACCGCAAAATGCCCCTTGAGACAGGTAAGGCAGACCAGTGCTCAATGCAATCTTGTTAGTGTATCTCAGCCTCAGTCGTACCCATGACTCCCTCTTTTCCCCTCCATATATATTGCATTCCAGGCATTTGCTCTAACATATTCAAGAGCAGTAGTAAATGAGACATTTTATATAAAAAGAAAGAAAAACCCATGCAAATATCCCACTCCAGTTATACGGCAAGCTAGAATATGAAAAACACTGTAAATGTACACTGGAGTAATGTATTACTGGAGTGTCTGGCGAACTCACATCTGGAACTAAATCAAATTACCCATCTGTTGGGTTTGCATGTTTCTCTCAACTTTAATCTTTCAACTGCTTGAAAGAATAACTTAATAACTATCGGGGAACTGAAGAATCATGTAGGAAAGGGGAAAAACTTGTAGGGAAACTTGATTCTGGCCTAGTTATCTTCCTGAAATGGTGCTCTCCTCTCCATTTGCAAACATCTCATTCTTCTGTTATTTTTTTGACCCCTTTCACTGGGTGGCTTTTCTGAACTCCCTTAAATTTCTGTGGAAAATGCTTTACCAGAATTACAGCCCTCTTCTTGTGTATGGCTTTAAGAGACTGAAATGATCCGGCCGCAAAGGTACCATTTGCTTCTGTTTACCACAAATAAAAATAACAATGCAAAAGACAGTCTTCCAGGGTGCAAGAGTCATCCAGTTAAGTCACAAAAGATAACAAGATACTCAGGTGCAGGGCATGGGGTGAGAGTAGCTTTCAGGCAGCTTACTGACATAAGTCCTAAGTAGCAGCAAAGAAAAGGAAAAGTGCTTGCAACTGTCTCTTACTCAATGGCAAGAAAATGAATAGTACAATATTCTGAACTTTCAATATGACAAATTCTCATGAAATATTATTTCTGATGAAGTAGGACAATTTAATTCACTCCCAGAAAAGCAGCCTTAAAAACAACAGCAGTACTGCAACACAAACAAGCCTGGGGGACCCTGGCTGAGTCCTAGAACCCATTTACATTCCTTACCTGATATTGACTAATGCATGGGTCACCTTGCTGGCTGCTTCTTTCCACTGGCCCGTGTTGGTTGAAATCCTCAGGACTAAAGGAAGGAGAGAGCACAGAATTATCAAGCCCACAGCTATCAAAAAAAAAACAAGAACAGAGATTAAAAATGCTTCTTGAGGTGAGGTCCTTAAATAAGACATTTTCTTGGAGAGGCCTTTCTTTTTATATTGCCCCAGAGTCCTGTTTTATAGGATCATGTATAGTCACTCCAATTCAAGATGGTTTTTTCCTTCTTCTTCTCTTTGGCATCCCTGACCTCCTGTAAGTCAGTCATAACTAGTCTCCAGCCAAGTCAAAGGGAATAACCATAGTAATGCCAGTATGCCACATCACAGCTGCCATTTAAAGCTATTTTTCTTCCCAGACTGCTGCTAGTTTCTGTCAAAGCCCTCTTTAGTCAGAAAGAATAAATAGGGGCATGTGAAATTTCCCCAATTATTTTTCCTAATAATTCATTAAGAAAAAATGAAGAGAAGGAAAAAATACTTGTTGTCCAGATTGTGTGCAATTGGAGTAAAGTCCCTTGTATTGGCATACCAAATACTTATATCTAAGATAGGCACTGCAGATGGACAATGAACAAAATTAAACAGGAGGACAAAGGGAAAAAGCTTAATTGCACCTAGGAAATTATACGAGGTTTTAGGTGATTCCCAAGCTGCTCTCTAATACAAAACCCCAGGTTTTTAACATCAACATTCTCCTAGTGACGCCATATGGTTGCAAATCTTAGATTTGGGGAGTGGTTCCTAACCATAATTTGTTAAGAATCATTGGCAGCCATCAGATTTCTTGTGATTTGGGCCCCAACCTTCTTTTTCTCCTCTTTATAAAGGACAGAGTCCTAGCACAGGTATCAAATATTGACTCTTTACATTTATTTATTTGAAGAATACTTGATGCCTGCAATATGAAATACTCCCTTACAACCCCTGAAGAGTCAAAGTTCCCAAATGGCAATGGCATAACCTGGCTACATCTGGTCTAAGTTGGTTGCACCCTATTTCTAACAATGACTGATGTATAAGAAATGGCACAAGGGATATAATCCAGGTAGGTATGATCATAAAAAGATGCTGGTAAGTAAGGAATAACAGACAGGCAGCTCAAGTACTGTAGTAGTACCCATAACATGTTAAAGATTTAGCAGAAGACCTGCAGTTCATGGACAATAGCATAGGTTAAAGAGGCATAAATGGACTGTAATCTACTGTGCAGAATACCCACAGCAACTAAAGATGACACATCCACTGAAGAAGGATAAGTTGTTTTCTATCTTCTTTTCCCATCCCAGCTGGGTCTTATCTACTAGCCTAGAGTAGTAGGCAACCTATGGCCTTCTAGGTCCTTGGGTGTGGCTTCTGACTGCATACAAGTTTTACAGAACAAATCCTTTTACTAAGGGGATTTGTTCAGTGAAATTTGGATTTAGTCAAAAGATCACACTTAAGGACCTAAAGGAAAGGAATTCTCATCACCCTGCTTTGAAGATAGGTAGAGGGAATAATACAAGAAGCTCATCCCTGTGGAGCTGCAAACTGATCCAGCCATTCTGGAGATCAATCTGGAACTATGCCCAAAGGGCTATAAATAAGTGCATACCCTTTGATCCAGCAATACCATTTCTAGGGTTATATCCCAAAGAGATCAGAAAAGTGGGAAGAGGACCCGTATGTACAAAAATATTTATAGTGACTCCTGTTTGTGGTGGCAAAAAACTGGAAAACAAAGTGATGTCCATCAATTAGGGAATGGCTGAACAAGTTGTGATATATGAATGTAATGGAATACTACTGTGCTAGAAGAAATGAGGAGCAGACAGACTTCATAATAACCTGGAGAGACTTATATAAACTGATTCTGAGAAAGAAGAGCAGAACCAGGAGAAATTTGTACACAATCACAGACACAACATACGTGTGACGACTAACTTCAGTAGACTGGGCTCCTCTCAGCAATGTGAGGTTATAAAACAACTCCAAAAGACTTATGATTGAAAGAGATATCCACATCCAGAGAAAGAGATACGGAGTCTGAGTGCAGATTGAAACAAATTACTTGCTCGTTTCTTTTTCTTGTTTTGTTTTGGTTCCTCTTTCCCACTGATCATTCCATCAGTTACAATCCTTTACGACCTGACTAATGATTAATGGGAAGATATTTGTAGATCCTATATCCGAGTGCATGTTGCCATAATGGGGGGAGGACGGGGTTTGAGGCGGGGGGGGG
>CM053598.1:89833813-89854690 GCA_028646575.1 Pseudocheirus occidentalis | reverse complement strand
CAGTCAATTAATTGGTTGGGGTTTTTTTAGCTCTGTGAAACTCTGCTTCCAAGGGGGGAAGCTCTGTTCCAAATCGCTGGGGTTTTCCCAACTGCCGGAGCTATTAGTGGGGTGTTGCAAGTTCCCCCAGCTTTGGCTTGCTAAAAGTGCACCCCAGGACCACCACCCAAGACCTCGATCCAGATCCAGGCCACTCAATGCAAGAGCACTTGGCCCTGATCAATCTCTTCAGCCCCCCCTGCGGAGTCCACAGGCTAGGGGCTCTGAAACAACCTGGTGGGGACTGCACAGGTTCCAGCAGTTCCCTTCCCCCACTGCTTCCTTGCCCCGGGGGCTGATTGGCTGAACTGCTTTACCACTCCTAAATTAATTTTCAAAGTTTCACTTTCACTAACCGTCTCTGAGGATTTGAAGATTCCCTTAGGCAGGTGCTTTAGATTTTCTTTGAAGTAGAGGCTTGGGAGGCTCACTCCTCCAGGCTGCCCTGGGGCCTAGCGTGGCCATTGCTGCGGTTTTGGGCTGGCCCAAACTCTGCTCCACTGCAGTGTGAGCTGCCCCTCTCCCGTCCCTGTTCCTCACGCCTTGGCAGATGTGGAGGTGCTGGAGGCTGTAGATTTCTCCTGCAGACTGGCTGTGGTGCCTGCTCGGCTCAGCTCAGCCAGGCTACTTCCCACCGCTGGGCCTGGCCACGGTCTCGGCTTCAGGCTCTTCCAGCCTCCACTCCGGCTGCTGCGATGAGCCCCTGCTGCTGAGCTGCCTTCAGCAAGAGATGTGTTCTCTCCATTTTTGTGTGAGTCTGAGAGTCCTAGACTTTATCTAGGCTCATAATTTTCTGGGTGTTTAGGGTGGCGGTGTGGGAGCTGCAGGACCTTGCTGCTTCTACGCAGCCATCTTGGCTCCGCCCCCTGGCCATTTTCACTTACCAATCCCCATGCCTGGATTGCTGTCCCTCCTCTTTGCTGCCTCCTGGCTTTCCTGACTTCAGGTACTAGCTAAAATCCCACCTTCTACAGGAATCCTCCCTGATCCACCCTCCATTGTACATAGCTTATTTGTACATAATTGTTTGCATGTTGTCTCCTCCCATCAGACTATGAACTTCTTCTGAATGGAGGCTATTGTTTGTCTTTGTATCTCCAGTAATTAATATTGCTAACTTATTATTATTATATTATCATATAATATTATTATTTATATTGCTTAATATTGTTAACACATAATAGGTACTTAATAAATGTTTGTTGACTGACTGAAATAGTAAGGGCCCATGAATGTCATGCAGACTTATTCTAGGCAACAGAACCTAAATGAGCACTGCTGAATTCACCAAGGCATTGCTTTCCTCTTCTTTCTCTTCTTCCTCCCTCTTCCCCCTTTTTGTCTTTCAACAAATTTAATTCGACTTAGTAAACTTTTATTAAGCATATATCATGTGCATGGCACATGCACATTTACTGGGTCTACAAAAGAAAAATTAAAGTGTCTTTGTCTTCAAAGATCTTAGATTCTCTTGTGTGTGTACTTGGGAAAGGGGAAGGAAGGGGATGCACAACAAGGACATACACAAGCAAATAAAAGTATACCTAAAATAATGTTATTTCAAGAGGTAGAAAGCACTAATGACTGACCACATCAGAAAAGGTCTCATGAAGGGGGTGTTACCTGACATATATCTGCTCGGAGGCTGAGGGTACGAAGGAAGGTGATGTATTTCAGAGGTAAGCAGCCACCTGCACAAAGGCATTAAGAGGGTAATGTTAAGCATAGGAATAGCTAGCAGATCAGTCTGACAAAAAAAAAGAATTTGTGAAGAGAAATCATTTGAAATAAGACTGGAAAGATAAGTGATATCCAAATTAATGGCGAGTTTTAATCACCAGACTCAAGATTTTTTAAATATTATTTAATAGGGAATAGGGAGCTATAGGTTTTTGAGGGAGAAATGTGATGTGATCACATTTGTGTTTTAGAAATAACAATTTGGAAGCTGTATGGAGGTTCAGTCAATCATCAAGCATTTATTTAGTACTTCCTATTTGCCAGGCATTAAGCACTGATGATACAATGAAGAATACAAAAATAGTTCCGGTCTTCAATGAGCTTAAGTTCTGTTGACAGAAGACAACATGTACATATATGGGTATGTACAAGATGCATACAGAAAAGATGCAAGGTAATCTTGGAAAGAAAGGCACTAGTAAAGGGGGTCTGGGAAAGGTATCTTGAATAAAGTAATATTTAAGCTGAGTCTTGAAAGAAACTAGGTATTCTAAGAGAGTGAGGTGAGGTGAGAGGGTGTTCAGGTAATGGGGGCAGCTGATACAAAGGCACAAAGTTGGGATATAGTGTTATGTCTGAAGAACAACATGTTGGCCAGTATGGTTGGACTAAAGAGAATAGTAAAGTGTAAGAAAACTGACAAGGTAGGAAGGGATAAGACTGTGAAGATGAGTTTATATTTGATTCTAGAGGTAATAGAGAGCCGCTGGAGTTTATTGAGTACAGAAATAACATAGCCAGACCTACACTTCCTTTTCTTGGTCCCTCCCCTTCCTTGCCTTTGAGATGTACTTAAGTAAGAAAGTTCTTTTCTAACAATGATTAGACTTTGTTGGTAATACTTGAGGGCTGAAATTAGATCACCAGCCTCAGTATAGTAGATCTAAAGGGAACAAAAAATCTGTTTCCTTCTAAGTGCCCACACCATGATGCCTGCCCAGTTATCAGTCCCCAAATTCTTTCTGGTTATATTCTATGTCTTTGTCCTCTATTCAGACTTGGGCTGCTTAAAAACCCAACAAAATTTCCCGTTTCATTTTTGCCCCTTCAAAAGGTCTAGAGTCCAAGCAGACCCTGTTGTCTTTCCTTCTACTTCAACCCTTTGTTCCAGACCTGACCAGGCAGCAGCCCTCCTGTGACCTGTTTTTGTGACTGTCACTTGTCAAAGAGGGCAGGGAGGAGAAGACACTTGTGCTTTAGCAACCTCAGAGGATCTTTCAGGAAAGGAGAAAATCAGCCTATGGGATAAGATGCAGAAAGAAAATGTGTTAGATGAAAACTTTTGTGTCCTTCACAATTTTTCCAGAAGCTGATCTTTATACCTTGCCTATTTCTGGCTTCTGTCTATTCAGTTATCCTTTTCAGTAATAAGTGAAGTATTTGGGAGCACAAAGAATTTGAAAGGGAAGCCTTCAAAAATCTCTGTGCTTCCAGTAACAGTAACATGGTGTGATGATAAACCATGATAGACTTAGCTCTTCTCAGCAATACAGTGATCCAAGACAATTCCAAAAAACTCATAATGGAAAATGCTATCCACATGCAGAGAAAAAAGTATGGAGTCTGAATGCAGATTGAAGCATATTGTTTTCCCTTTTTTTTCTTTCTAGTGGTTTTCCCCTTTTGTTCTCATTCTTTCACAAAGTGACTAATGTGGAAATATGATTAATATGATTATACATGTATAACCTACATTGAATTGCATGCTGTCTTGGGAAGGGAGGGGAAAAAACTGGAACTCAAAATCTCATAAAAGTGAACACTGAAAACTATCTTTACATGTAATTGCAAAAAACCAAAATACTATTAAATGTGTATGTGGTGGGGGGATGGGGGGAATCTCTGTGCTTCTTCAGAAGCTCTTTATGTAGAAGAGTGAAATTCCTTTCCCTTCAGTCCAGGTGCTTCATTTCTGGCATCTCTGAGTAGGGAGGCTACCAGAATGGTACTTGGAACTTTCCGAATAAAAGTCATGGAGAGGCAGCAGCATAATATGCACTTTCTGTGGGATAGAAGTAGAGGAATTTTGTTTGGAATTTAAGAACTTTTGCTCTCTGCCCAAGTTTCTGTACAGCAACACATCTTTAAGCTTCTCTGGAAACCCTGATCAACTGCAGAGGCTTGAATCAGTCACAGGATAGTTCAAAGGGCAGATCTACCACTAGCTTCCCTATCACAGTTACTAAGGATTATGAGGTTTCCATGTCCTAAACCAGTCTGAGAGAATCCCATGGGCCTCTGAGCATCAGATCTGTTTAGCCAGTAAGCATGGGGATTGAGAAGTGTAGCAGCTCTTACCTATAGTACATTGGAAGTTTTTTGAAAATCAGTTTTGTTTCTTTGGTGTATCCCTCCCTGCATGTGGAAACAACTCATCATATACACCCTACTTTCCCCAGGAGCATTAAATTCAGGATCTTAATTTACTGCCTCTTCTCTTGGCACCTAGTACTTTATTAATGTCAGTCTTTTATTTCAGAGCTATCATCAACCACTTTAACCCCAAGATTGAATCCTATGCTGCAGTGAATCACATATCCCAGCTGTCTGAGGAACAGGTAAGGAATACTACAACCTTTTGATTGCTCTGTTACTGACTGGGAGTGATAGGGGACAAGGGAGGTCCTTTAGCTGAGCGTACCCTGTTTGAGAACAATCATTCAACTGCTGGGAGGAATTAGGAGTGGCCTGTAGCCTCCAAGCAG
Organism: Pseudocheirus occidentalis; assembly: GCA_028646575.1. NCBI lineage: Eukaryota > Metazoa > Chordata > Mammalia > Diprotodontia > Pseudocheiridae > Pseudocheirus > Pseudocheirus occidentalis. Next base: position 89,850,206 of record CM053598.1, on the reverse strand, counting down.
AAACAGAGATGCTTATGCTACCCACATCATTTGATTATATAAAAGACAAGCAGGTGACAAGTTAGTGTGTTCTTAGTGGCCTGTTGAGGGTGGGTGGTGTTTTTCCTACTCCAGGCAGATAGTCATGTTGATTTTCAAAAATAAGAAATGAGAACTTGGAAAAGGACGAAACTACCAATTAGAGGAATCCTGAGTTCAGCTTAATTTGCAGCAGTTGGGCTCATTAAAACCAGTGCACTCATTGGGACAGTAATTGAAATAGCTTGGCCCTGAGCAGTGATTTCTGAGCAGGTTTTCAATGGGACAGGCTGGCTGAGTAGAGATCCAAATACAGGCATGTATTTGTTTTTGCTGAACTTGGCCTGATTTCCTCTGCTCCCCAGGCGCCTACACTTGGGTGTAGATTACGTAAGAGTGCAGATGGGGTTTTGGCATGGCAGGAGGATGAGCATGATGTATGGGACTGGGACAGTGAGCCCTATTTTTATATCATAAAATGTGCCATCCCTTTCACAGTACCCCCCCCCTCTCCATGCCCGTCTAGTTTGTGGTCCCTGGGTACTCATGTGACAAGAGGCACATAATAGTCTGTAAGCCAGGCAGGTTGCTATATTTCCTCCCTTCATGTTCTTCCAGCTGGCCTCACTTGCATTCCAACTCCTGTGGCCTCCTGTGAGCTGGGTTGGTCAGCTGACCAGTTGTGGCATGGCCATATGCTTTGGCATTCCCAAAGGCCACCAGACCAGTCCTGAAGAGCTTTATTCCTAATTAGCAGTCCTAGAATGTGCCACTGTTGGCACTTTCCTTTCATCCTAACTTTAAACCGATGGACAGGACAGGGTTGTGTTCACCTAATGCTCCTCCTTTCTTTATTGTCCCTATTTCTGTAAGGAACTGCAGGAATTCTTGCTGGCATTTAAATTTCTTTGATGTTTTGACTTTCTTGTTCTTTGTTCCTATCCTGCCTAGAGAGGAGTCATGGGTCCCGCTCCACTGAACGCATTTTCTTTCTGCTGCACTTGCTGTCTGTAAGGTGGAGCTCTCTCTTCCCTGTAGTGCCATTTCAGATAAATTGTATTGTATGATTTTTATTTAAAATGATTCAGTGCCTTTTTGCCTAGCTTGATGAATAGGAGGGGGCAACTTTGCTACCACACTAAATCCCAGTTAATTTGTTATTTTAAAGAAAATGAAGAAGCTTCTTTCCTGTCAGCTATGTACAGTATTCATCCTCAGTAGCTTAGGAATGTCAGGCTGAAATCTTCCTCTGGTGGCAGTACTAGGCCAATAATAAAATTTATTCTGATGAACAAAGTGGTTTGGGGAAAAGATGATTAGGAAGCACACAGCTTCAGTATCTGTCCTCTGCCATCCAGGCCTTTTCCTTCAAAGTGGGCTGATGAAATATTCCTCCCAAATGTAGATATATCACAAGCCAAAGAAGAAAGGCTGTCTTTTTTGAGAGGAAGAACCCAGCTTTTTGCAGGGATAACAGTGTTGGGAAATATCTTGAAGCAGTTTTCCTTAGCTCCTCACTTCCCTACCCTCTCAGTCAACAAGTATTTATTAAGTGCTTACTACATACTAGTCACTGAATGAAGTGGTGGTCATGCAAATAAAGGCAGAAACACTGCCCCTCCCCTAAGAAGCTCACATTCTGATGGGAGAGACAACACATAAATAACTCAGAACACAGAAGATGTATAAGGGTAGAGGTGAGTAATCTGAAAGAGAAAAGATATCAGTAGGTTCAGGGACTAGGACAGGCCTGCTGCAGAAGGTGATAACTTGAGTTGGTCAAGAACAAGTAGGCTAGGGGCGGCTAGGTGGCGCAGTGAATAGAGCACCGGCCCTGGAGTCAGGAATACCTGAGTTCAAATCCGGCCTCAGACACTTAACACAAAAAACTAGCCGTGTGACCTTGGGCAAGTCACTTAACCCCAACTGCCCTCCAAAAAGCAAAAAAAAAAAAGAACAAGTAGGCTAGTATGGCTGGATCATAGAATTTGTGGAGAGAAATAAAGTATTAAAAAAAAAAACCATGAAGGTAGGAAGGAAGGGGCTGAGTTATGCAGAGAACTTTATATTTGATCCTGGAGGCAGTAGGGAGCCACTAGAGTTCATTGAACAAGGCCGGAGTGACTCAGTCAGAACTATGCTTTAGAAAAATCACTTTGACAGCTAAGTGGAGGATGGCTTGGAGCAGACAGAGTCTTGAGACAGGGAGACTAGTTATGGTATTACAGTGGTCTAGATGAGAGAAGATGAGGACCTTAGTTTAGGGTTGTGTCTTTGTGAGTGAAGAGAAGGAGGTGTATGTACCAGAGTTGTTGTGAAGGTAGAAACAGATTGGATATGTGGGATGAGTGAGAATGAAGAGTCAAGATTGACACCAAGAAACAATATACACAATAAATCCTACAGTGTAAATGGAAAGAATAACCACACACACAAAAATCAAAACTGAATGTGATAAAATTATAAAGATCAAGCACAGGGGCAACGAGGTGGCACAGTGGATAGAGCACTGGCCCTGGGGTCAAGAGGACCTGAGTTCAAATGCAGCCTCAGACACTTACTAACAGTGTGATCCAGGACAAGTCATGAGAGGACACCTCCAATCCACCTCTTCATGGAGGTGGGAACATTCACAGGTATCATATATTACACATGTTTTGGGATTTTTTTCAATGTATTGATCAATTGAATTGAATTTCTTCTTTTTTTGTCTTTAAAAAAGACTGTTACATGAGAAGGTTTTCTGGGAGGAGGAAGAAGGATACTAGAGATAACTATGATGAAGTAAAAAACAAAACATCAATTAAAACTTATGTTTAAAAAAGACTGACACCAAGATTATAAACCTGTGAGGATTATGGTATAGTAATAAGGAAGTGAGGAAGAGGATGAGGGGCCAGGGGAGTAGAGGGTAGGGGGGAGGGAGGTGGAAGGAAGATAATGAGTTCTGTTTTGGACAAATTGAGTTTAAGGTGCCTATGGAACATCTAGTTTGAGATGGCCAAGAGAGGACTTTGGTGATTGAGTGACTAGCTCAGCAGAGACAGAGACTATAATTGGAATTACAGATCTGAAAGTCATCTGCATAGAGATAAAAGTAAAAGCTGTGGGATCTGATGAGATCACCAAGTGAGATAGAGGGGCGGCTAGGTGGCGCAGTGAATAGAGCACCGGCCCTGGAGTCAGGAGGACCTGAGTTCAAATCCGGCCTCAGACACTTTAACACAAAAACTAGCCATGTGACCTTGGGCAAGTCACTTAACCCCAACTGCCCTCCCAAAAAAAAAACAAAAACAAGTGAGATAGTAATAAAGTGAAAAAGGAAGAAGGCCCAGGACAGAGTATTAGACAGCACCCATGGTTAGTGAGCATGATAAAAAATCAATAGAAGACACAGAAAAGGAATGGTTGGAAGACGGGAGAATCAGCATAGAACAGTGTCAGGAAACTGAGAGGAGGTAGTATTTGAGAGGAAAAGGTGACCAACAGTTTCAAATGCTGAAGAGAGGGAAGAAGAATTATGGTGGAGAAAAGATCATTCAATTTGGCAATTAAGAGGTCATTAGTAACTTTGGAAAGAGCAGTTTCAGTCACATGATGAGGTCAGAAGTCAGACTGCAAAGGATTTAGAAGAGAGTAAGGGGAGAGGGTAGTGGAGTGTAGATAGCTTTTTCAAGGAGTTATTAGCTGAGAAGGGGAAAAGTATTCTATGATATAGTATGGGACTTATTGAATTGAGTGAGGGTTTTTTTAAGGGTGGGGAAAATATGTTGTTGGGAGCAGAGATGGAACTAATAGGGAGTGACTGAAGATAGGAGAGATACTGAGGAAGATAGCACGGAACACTTTGATGGAGAGTTGGGAGGGTATGGGACCAAGGATGCATGTAGAAGGGTCAGCTTTGCTAAGGAGAAGGGGCAGTACTACATCTGAGACTGGAATGGAGGCAATCCCTTTGGCATGGTTAATGCTCTACCAAGGCCCATTTCACAAATGCTACCAAGTGTTGTAACTGCTACTTCCTCACTGGCTCTGAGGATCACTGACTCTATTTTGTTAGATTCTTTGAACCTGAAAAGGGGAGCCAATTGATTGCTTTATTTATCTCTTACCTGTGTTAAACTCTCCCCCCTCCTCTACTATGCCTTTCCCCCTCCCCATTCATTTGCAGACATTAATTTTACTGTCATTTAATGGCAAAGTTATTCATAGCTGTACAAGGATAATAGCTGTAGGTGCAGTTGGTCCTTAGAGCTGTTGACAGTTATATTGGTTAGAAAATTCCAAGTGTGTTCAGAAACACAGTAAAATAAAACTTAAGGACCATAAGTAGGAACAATTGGAATTAGGGAGTTCAGTAATTCTTAGGATAGATAAATCTTTGTCCTGTTAATATGTGCCTACCTAATGTTCCCCTTTGTCCTGGGAAAAGATTTCTGAGTTCTGACAGTCTCAATAAACACAATTTTCAAGCGTAGAGCCCTTCTCTGTCTCATTCACTTGCACTGTTTCATTGAGGCTTTTGTTAGGACCATTGTTGCTTTCTGAACAAAGCCAGGCTTCCATACTGGGACTCTTTTTCATATGTCCAAAAGATGGATGCGTTTTTGCTGTTAATTCTTCTTAGATTCATGGAGGGCAAAGCATTCTAATCAGCTAATACCCTCAGCATGACCAAATGGTTGTGAATTTTTCAGCCTAACAAATTGCATGTGTTTCTATAATGCATACACAGGTGTTCTGTTTGTCTGGGGTAAGCTGGGAAACTTGCCCATTTTAACCTCTTGCTTGTAAATGCTATATATTTATGAATAAAGATTATGAAAAAGACACAGAAGACTTTTCCCAAGAGTTGTAAAACAGCTCCCAGTACAACCCTTGATTTATTTGTCTTATGTTTAATGCATTTGAAGGAATCACCTTTCCAGTAGCTGTAGGTTCTTATCTTATACTGTCCTTTATTTCCTTTTACTGATTTCTTTGGCTTTGGGCTATTTCCTCAATAGGAAGAAAAAACCATTGAAGTGTGTTCTTATTAATTCTACCCAAGTAGGTGAGGGAAGGAGCATTTAAAGGTGTTAACAGGACCAAACTGGCCTCTAACCTGTGGATGACCAGAGCCAAACAGAGCAGGCTAGAGACAGGAGAGTCAGGAATCAAACAAAAATTTAATTTTTCAAATTGAGGGAAAGGGCTTGCAAGCAAGAAAGGAATTTAGACATATATACTGGGGCCTCGTCCCTAGTAGGGGAACCTGCTTTAGTGTGGTTAGACCTCCATGCTTATACCCATGACCATGCAGTGAGATATGGCCCTGACAATGAAGGGTAACAGCAACAATGTGACAAGTTTGATTCATGGCAAGACTTACGAACTTTCCCAAGCTTGTCTGATGCTTATCTGAGCTCAGAGTACATCTGGTGCTGGTCAGAACAATACAGTAATTATGTGGGATTTTGACAGAGGGTGAGATCATCCAAAGAGTGAGAGCAAAGGATTGTTGTTATGGCAAGCTCAGGGCACAGCTTGCTTGCTGGGCCTTAGCTCTGGAAAACGAGTGTCTCCTAAATAGCTTGACAAAGGATATCGAAGTTGAATATTCCACCACATGGTTTGACAAAGAGTAGTAGTTAGCATAGACTAACAGGCTTTAGATTCAATAATTTGGGGATCTATATTGATTACTTTAGTCTTCTAAGGACATTTTGTTTTTCTCCAGCCCAGTTGTAATATAGTTACTTTCATCTGACCCATTCTTTCCCTTAATTTATAATTTGCTTCCTGGTACCAGGCCAGGCTTTAAGGAGACCATGACCAATTTACCCCTGGATAGTTTCCAATTCATCCATGTTACAATCATATTGTAGGATGAGTCTGGGAAGAAAGTCATCACCTCCACCAGTAAGTTGTTCTTTTAGTAACCCCAGGTCTCCTTGGGAGCACCCAGAGCACTGACTTTCATTCCCCCAGCAGAACATGTCTCTGGCCTCCCAACATTAGATATATCTTCAAGACCACTGAAGCTTTTCATCCATGCAATTTTCTGAGATCACTCCCTGACTTTGTAGATCCTGATGTATAGAGTACAACTAACGGCTTTGCTTTGAAAAAAAAACCCTACAAGAAAATGTATTGAAAGTGAAGTCCTAGTTCTAGACTTTGGGTCAAAAGAAATCTAGATTTGAATCCTGCTTCCAATACTTACTCTGTGACCATCAGAAAGTCACTTTAACCTCTCAGTCTCAGTTTCATAATCAGTTAAATGGGAATAATAATAGGATAGGGATTAGACCTGTGATTTCAGACATCCACCCTAGGGAAACGTACTTTTCCAGTGAGGTTGACATCTTCACTGTAACTAAGTCTCAGTATGTGATCTATAGCACTGATAGTTTAAGTGACTTGCCCAAGGTCATACATCAAGGAGACATCAGAGGTAGTACTTGAACCCAGGCCTTCAAGTTTCCAGTGTCAGCTCTCTACCAGTTATGCTACATTTTCCTCTTTAGGAATAATGATGCCTACAGTAATTTGATATAAGGATCCAGTGAGAGTGTGTGTTGAGTACTTTGCGAGCCCTAAGGCACTATATAAATGTCACCCTGTGGTTGGAGATGGCCTCTTCAGAGTTTGCAGTGGAGCTGCTTGGAGTGAGCTCAGCAGCTCTGAGTGGTGCCTCATGCTGCTTCTTTTCTGTATCTTTGAAAAATGTCTACTGAGGACCTCCAGCTGCTGCCAAACTATCCAATCTGTGTTTTGTTTTTCAAATCCTATTAAACAGTGATTGGCATCAACACCAATCATACTTGTAGGCCAAGAGAAAGCTGAATAGCAGAACTTCATAGAAGACTTTCCATAAGGTAAGCCCTGGAGAATAAAGAAGATTTGAGCTTAGCTGCCCTTTTTTTGCCCTCAGCAAGGTCCATGTTCATCTTCCACCCACTTGAATGCAGGCAAATAATTGACCCACTCTTTCTTGTATGCAGTGTCCTAGGAAAGCTTTTCATTCATTTCACAAGTATTAACAGTATTGGGCACCCACTTCATTTTACATGGAGTTGTGGCAGTGTAGAAAGATAAGGTCTGGTGTCTACCATCAAGGAACTTACTAAGTGTTGTTGGGGGCAAACATAGAAAACTAAATAGCATTACAAGGTAGTACAAAAGATGTCATAAGATAATCTCTGCTGTCAGATGAATATTGTAGCTAGTCAGTCCTCTAAATTCATAGGAGTAAGATAATTCTGTGGGTTAGAATGGTGAGGAGCAGTTGAACCAAGACTTGAAACAGGCATTGGCTAAAAGGGGACTCAACTTTGTGTGAACTTTCAAGGCTATAGTCTTAAGCATTTCTTTACTGTGCACAATTGATGCTTGGTCAGTGGTGTTACCTAACTTGATTTCCTACCCCACTCTCCCCTTCCTCTCTATGTTATGTCCTGCTTTCTTGTTCCATCTTCATGTCAGAGCTACTAGAACAGATTTTCAGTCTAACTTGGTTTATCAGAGGAGATGGGAGCTAATCATAGTGAAGGGGTGATGGAAAAGCCTCAAAATCCCAGCCTTGCAGTAGACATTTCTCTAAGGCTAGATGCTGAATAGGTTTATCTCTCTTAAGTCTGGGACTGAAAGATGAAGCTATAAGATTCTAAATTGTTATCTCCACACATGTATTTCCTAGATGCCTGAAGCCAGTTTCTGTACTTAATGCGCTTGCTTCATGGGGTGTTCTGAGCAGAACTGTCTTTTGAGCCAAAAACATCCCTTTCAGATTTTGTTGTGGGCTTTAGAAATTCACCTGAATCTCTTTCTACTGAGGGGAGCTTAGTGAGCTTTCTTAGGAAGTCAAAGAGAATGCCTTTGGCATTCCTGATGAGTTAGGAATCTGTAGGCACAGGATTCAGATAAGACTTCTGAAAAGGAATAAGAGTTCAATGGGCCTTTCACCCCTCGATCCCCTTTCTTCCCCGCACCATACCCCATACAATCCCCATTTGCCTTCTCAGTGGGTAAGGGAGGGGGTAGAGGAAGGGAGAGAATTTGAAACTGAAAATATATTTTAAAAATCTTTAGTTTCCTATGAGTTGGTTGGGAGAAGGGAGGGATCTGAGTGAGAGGTGACAGCTTCCCCAGTAGATCATATCAGTGAATGCAATTTCACTTATCAAGCATTTATTAAATACCTACTGTATTCAGTACATTACATTTTGAAGGGATCTGGCTGGGAGGACTTGGGGGATTCAGAGTGATTTTATAGGAATTTATAGTATTGGCTAGTGAGGCCACTTAGTCTTCCTAGCTTGAAGGTCAGTAATTGAGTGCTTAAACATTCATTAAGCCCATACTCTGTGCCAGGTATTGTGCTAAGCAATACGGATTCAAAGAAAGGGGGAAAAATAACCCTTGCTTTCAAGGAGCTAACATTTTATAGGAAAAGGAAGAATAAAAGCATTTATATAAGACCCATGATGTGCCAAGCACTGTGTTGTGTTTTACAAATATTATCTCACTCTATTCTTACAACATCCCTGTGAGGTAGATGTGGTTATTATTTTCATTTTATTGTTTAGGAAACTGAGGGAAACAGAGGTTAAATGACTTGCCCAGAGTCTCATAGCTAATAAGTCACTTGGGCCAGATTTGAACTCCAGTCTTCCTGACCCCAGACTCAGAATGAGTGTGTCTGTGTGTGTGTGTGTGTGTGTGCGCGTGTAGGATTTTAGCAGGAATTTGAAGGAAGCCATGGAAGCCAGCCCACCTCTTTGAACTCCCTCAGCCTGTATTGAGGGTTTTGCATAGGCTCCAATTCCCCTTTATTTTCTTTCATTAGGGCTCAAGTTTCATAGCAAGCCCAGTGCCAGGTGCAGCAGCATTGTGAAAAAGTTGTTTAACATTAGAGGATAGAAAAGGTACATAAAAGCCAATTAACAAGACCAGAGGACATAATTTTAGAGAAAAAAATCAAGGTTTCCAGTTCACCTTCAAGTGAGGATGGGAGATTGGATTTGATCCAACAAATGGCATATTTAGTCAGGAACTAAGGACTACAGGTGCCAAAGAGGCTGGTGAATATTTAGCCTTCTGATCCAGCCCTTCATTGGCTTTTGGTGGGGGGGGGGAGGAGTGGTGTAAATTGGGGTAAATGGGAATATGGAAAAGACTACAAACCTTCTAGGTCAGTAGATAGGAATAGAGCTGCAAGGACTTTGTATTCTATACTCTGGGAGTACAATTTCCTAGCACAGCAGCAGAGAGAAAACTGGAGTCACTTCACTTATATCTGCAATTCTCCAAAGTTGTCAGGGCATGAACCAGATTCACCAGTCATTCTTTGGACCCTTGTTCTATCCTAGTCTACCTTTATCTTTTTGTGCTTGAACGGTCACTTGCAGCCCAAGGCATCTCAGTTTGAACCAATGATATATTCACCGCTATCTGTTGTTTAGTTTTAGAAACTTCTGTTTTTCCCAGATTAGAGGCACTGCAAATAATTACACAGTACTGATAATCCCTAGTAAAGCCTAGTTGTATTGGTGATTTACCTAGAGCTTTGGGTAGCACCCAATAGGGCAGTGAATAGAGCACTGGGCCTGAAGTCAGGAAGTTTCATCTTCCTGAGTCCAAATCTGATCTCAGACATTTAATAGCTATGTGACCCTGAGCAACACTTAACCTTGTGTACCTGTTTCCTCATTTGTAAAATGAGTGGAGAAGGAAATGGCAAACCACTCTAGTATCTCTGCCAAGAAAACCCTAAATGGGGTCTTGAAGGGTCAGCCAGGATCAAAAGACAACTAAAACGACAGCAGTGCACCAAACACCAAAGAAATACCATTAGGAAGCAAAGACAGGACTTGAGAAAGCACTTCCAAAGTCTAGGACTTTGGGGAGAACACAGCCCCAGTTCTTTATTTGGAAGGGCTTCATGGGAAATCCCCTGGAAAATTTCAAGGAAAGGGAGATAAGAGATTGTGACTCCCTTATAAAAGAAAGTAGCCAGTAGAGAATTTTCTTTTTCCCGTTGTAGTTTTGAAGAGCTAATTATTATACCCAAGGCTGTTGTGTGGGTGAATAGGGTTCCTGTGAACGCACCTCAGAGGTGAAGCTACCATGTTTTCTCAGAAGAGTAGTGCTTCTTTTGGGAGGAGGAGCAAAGACTGATATCTCACTTGACAGTGACAGAAATTAGAGAGCTCGGATTTAAGATTCCTCACATGACCATAACTCACATTTACCATGTTTGATACTATATGTTGCATTATAATCAACAGGTCTGTTTCACCCCTCTAAAGTCCTGAATAAATGTTGCCCTGGAAGATCCAGCTGTGGGGAAGGAGAGGGAGGGACTGGAAAGGGATGTGTATGCCTGGGTACAACCGTGACCCTACCTGCTCATCCTAATTTACTTGGATTCTAGCATTTGGTTTCCTAGTTTAGCAGAAAGAAAAGTGTGATTCAATTCATTTGTTCTTAGCACTCTTTGGGTTAGAAGATATGCTCACCAGAGCTCTGAAGACACAGGCACTGGGTCTTTCCAAGAAGTTACTTATTTCTATAATTCAAAGACAAGAACTGCTCCTGGCAGTGACAAAAAAAAATGCCCAACCTGTGGCATTGGGCATGGTACAGTTTCATTACCTAGGAGGCAAGAGGTCCTTTTTTCTATCCTATCCTATAAGGAAGATGACCAGTAGAGATAAAGCATGAACTTGGTCCTGGGGGCACATTTAATTTTAATTGTCTGTTTTAAAGTAGCATTTCCATCACTATTTGTTTAAAGCACTATCAAAATTAATGTCCCATAACCTAGCTGGAACTGTTAGTGTGAATACAGAGGTCATGGATGAAAACAAAACTCTGAGTACTTTGTCTTGTCCACAAAGAAAGAAATTTTACTTTGTCTTTCCTACAAAGAAATAAATTCTGTCAGCATTTCCTGCTCTGTGTGAGCCAGAAATTTCCCCTACATCCTTTTTCATCCTCAGTTGGAAGGACAGGGCCCCTTATTAGCAATACATAGAAAGACTGACAGCCTAGGTAAAACAAAATGGAGCATATGACTCTATCACCTCCCATCTTTGGAGAAAAGGGCCCAAATATTTCCTTAATTATCCCCACATATGAAAAGAGAGTGTAAGTTAACTATCAGGGACCCTCTAATCTGCTCTGCAGCCAGCTTGGAGCTTGTTTGTACATAGTTGTTTACATGTGGTCTCCCCTAATAGATTATGGGGTCACAGTTAGGCTGTGTCCTTTCTTTATATCCCCAGTGCTTATCACAGTTCCTGGCACATAATGGGTGCTTAATAAATGCTTATTGACTGCCTGACTGAATTTCTGCCCAAGAGACCAACCTGGAATCTATTATTTTTATTCTATCTTGTTTCCAGGATTCAACATCAAAGTTCAGTGGACATGCTCAGAAGAGCATGGTTTGTTTTGTCAAACACCAGAGGTTAGAGGCATTCGCAAACTTGTATCTTATCTGGTGGTTCTATTAGTTTTCAATCCTTTGAAAACCATGACCTTAGTTTTCTGACATTTTGTAACAACCACTATTAAGGAAACATGTGGAGGGGCTTGAACCCTGCATATCTGTTTAGAAACAAATCTATGACTAACCTACAGTGGCAGCCAGCCTGCCTCACTTGTACAGAAAAGACCACACTGACACAGAAACTTCATGTCTAATTCTCTATGTGCACAGAGCAAAGAGATGGTGCTGTCTGTCTCTTTTCCTTGAGATGTGATGTTTCTAAGGAAAGAGCAGGACAAGAACATATCTAGCAGTGGGCTAGGTGCTTAACTGCCAGCAGACCACAGCGGAGGAGGCAGACTGTTTGATGGGATGTTTATATCCAATGTCCCCTCCTTCTATTTCATTTCACATGCTTCCTTTCTTTCCCCCATCCCATTAATAGTCACTCACTGAGAATGGGCATGATGATTCTGCAGGTCCAGGGGCCTGAACTTGTTTAGAACTGAAGCAAGTTGCAAAAATGAGATTCAAAAGGAGCATCTAGGGCTTCAAACCAAATAAAGTCAGTAAAAGAGGGCGGGAGGAGGTAGAATGACATACAGTGTAGGGTCATCTGCCCAGGGAAATTAAAGGAAGTCACTGCTACTGCTTCTTTTGCCAGCTGATGGCCTCTCACTAATCGCCCGCTGTGAGGTTCATTATCTGGTCCACCATGCTGAAAAGCTGATCCAGCCAGTCAGACCAATAAATCTCAGGGCAGCACAGAGCCCTTTGGTGGCAGGTTGGAGAAGTGTGGACTGGGAGTACTGGCAATTTAAATTGGTTTTGGTCCTGAAGCATCTCAAAAAAAAAAAAAGAAAGAAAAACCAAGAAAAACCTCATCAAATGAGTTGTGGGTGGCTGTATAGTCAGGGAGGGAGTTGTTATCTTTGTACCTGAGAGTATCCGGCAGCCTTTGGTATTTGTGCTGCCTCTGAAAGCTTAGTTTCCAAACAGCTGGCCATAGTGTCCCTCAGCTAGTTAACTGTACCCAGGAGAATGTTTGTTGCTGTATGTTGTAAAATCATATCACCACAACACTGAAGTGAGGGGAGTGGAGAGAAGTTTAGTTCTGCTCACCTCAGCAGAGATCCTGTAATCTATCCCATTGTCAGCCTGGCCCAGATGGCTCCTTAGCTCTTCCCATATATTTGGACTCCTTAGACTCCAAAAGAGAATTCTAAACCCTAAAAGAAATCCTTAGGACAGTTAGCCCCTAATACTGAATTAGTTATTTTTTTGTTTCTGAGTGCCTAGAGTGATGACATGAAATATCATGAGTAATTCAGTTAGAAAAACATTTTTTAGTGCCTTCCATGGGTGAGGCATTAGAAAGTATAAGGAAGGTTTCTCTCCCTGGGAGATTAACTTGGAGGTAGCTTCTCACAGCCTTTAAAGCCTTCAGATTTTCTAATTACTACTGCCTGGTCATTTTAAAGTTAGGATAGCAGCAGCTATTCCTTCTTCCTTTTTAGACCCTTTCCTGTTTTTCCTCCTTAGGATAACCATTGTGTGTCCTTTGAAGAGCCAGTTTCTTTAGGGGATCTACCAGCTCTTCTTGAATCCTTTGGTGAAAACAATTGGGTTAACGATTCTTAGGAAGAGTACATGTATTTTGCTGAGTCTTGAAAGAGAGATTCTAAGGAAAAGAGATGGGAGGTTGAATGTCCTGTAGGAGGAACAGAAAATAGGCCAGGCTTAAAAGGGAGTAATGTGCCATAAACCTAGAAGGGCAGATGGTGGCTAGATTGTGAGAAATTTTAAATGCCAAATAGAGGAATTTATATTTGATCCTAGTGTCAGAAGGAAGCCATTGGAACTTCTGGAGCACAGGAATGATGTGGGAAAATCTTTGCTTTAGAAATACAAATTTGTCAGCTCTGTGGAGAGACCAAGGGAAGTGGCTGTGTAGACAGAGGTTATAGAAGTAAAAGCAACAAGATTTGGCAACTGATTACATATGAAGGGATAAGGAAGAATGTCAGGCATGATTTCAAACTTGTTTACTAGGATAACTTGAAGGATGATAGTACTCTTAACAAAATAATGAAGTTAGAAAAGAGGAGTGGCTCTGAGGGAAAAGATAATTTTTTCCATCTTGAACATTTTGAATTTGAGTAATTTAAAGCATACTAATATCTAAAGGGGGTTAGTGATGTCAGACTCAGGAGAGAGATTAGGGATGGATATACATGTCTGGAAATCATGTACATAGAGATGATCATTGAACCTGTGGGATCTGATGAGTAATGATGTTGAAAGAGAATAATAGTGAGTCCAGGACAGAGCCCTAGTAATTATCCACAATTAGATTAGAAGATGGGACATGGATGATGGCCTTGCAAAGGAAGAATGGCCATATGTAGCAGAAAGAAAACTGAGGATCAGCTTCATGAAAGCCCAAGGAGTAAAGAGGACCCATGCAGTTGGGGATGGTCAGCAACATCAGATGTAATAGAGGGGTGAAGAAGATTGAAGGCTAAAAAAAGGGCACTGATTTTGCCAATTAAGAAATCATTGATGGTCTTGGAGAGAGAGCAGTTTCAGTTGAGTGGTAATGTCAAAAGCCAAATTTGGAGAAGAAAGAACGTAGAAGCAACAAATATAGACTTTAGCTACGAAAGAAGACAGAGGTATTAGGACAATAGGTTGAAGGGATTGGATTGTCAAATTAAGTGAAAGTTCCTTTTAAGAATGAGGGATGTCTAGGTGTGTTTGTAGGCATCAGGAAAAGAGCTGACAGAGAATGAAGACAGGGGAAAAGGAAGGAATTATTACAGTGGAAAAGTGGGAGAACAGCTGGAAAGGGATAAAATCAAGGGCATAAATAGAAGAGCTGAATTTAGCAAGAAGGATCACCTTTCATCAGAAACTGTAACAAAGAGTGGAGAGGGGTGATATCAAGGATTTTGAGATTTAGAATAGAGGAGGAATTCATAGTGAATGGTATCTCTTTTTTCAGTAGAGTATGAGGCAAGGTCTTTTGCTGAGAACTGAGAGAGGAGGGAAAAGACAGTGATGTGGGAGGCTTGAGAAGAAAAGAATAGAGATTGTTTTTGCTGCAGTGAGGGCCCAGCTGAGATTAGATACATAAATTTGTTGTGTAAATTTGTTGTATGTCACCGTAGTTGTATGTCTTTCTCAGGGGTCCATCTCTAGTTGTCCTGATCTGTATCTTGCCACTGGACTCAGAGGGCTCTGGAGGAGAGAGTGAGGCTGGTGGCTTTGCACAGCCCTCCCTCACTTAAATCCAATTCAGTTGCAAGTCACAATATCATCTTCCAGATATCATGGTCTTCTTTGAGAATGAAGGACAAATAGCAACAATAACAACTTTCTCCAGCATCATTCATCAACATGTGAATAGGAACAGAGAAGGTAGATGGTGGGAGCAATCAAGGGTTGGTATTTAATAAGAAATGAATATCATGTGATAGGACAAGGGAGCAGTGGACTCAAGCATACAAAGAAGATTGAGGTACAGGAATAGATAGCAGAATGGGAAGCTATGTTCCAAATAAAGCAATGTAAGAGTTCTTAGTCAAGGAAATAACACATAAAACACACATAAAACTTAGATAATATTATCGTTTATATATATGAACATATCTATAACAATATTATATCTGTTACATATCACACACACACACACACACACACAAACACAATGGTATTTCTAAGAATGTCTACCTCAGTGAAATTAAAGAACCAGGCTGATAGTTTCACTTTAGTCCAGAGTGGAATAGCCAAGCTGGTAAGGAAACAGTTCCTACTGTCCAGAGCTGCTCACTGTGTCATGATATTCAGGACTCTTTTAGACTACACCATTTACAATATTCCCTAAATTGTGTGTGTGTGTGTGTGTGTGTGTGTGTGTGTGTGTGTGTAAGAGAACGAGAGAGAGATTGAAATTTTACAGACTTTTCAAAGATCCTTTAAAACACCATTCTTCATCAGATAGTCACATCTGGCCCCTTACCTCTATTTTCCCTTAAGTAAGTGAAAGAAAATATATAGTTCATGGGGGGGCAGAGCCAAAATGGCGGCGTAGAAGCAGCAAGGTCCCGCAGCTGCCACACAACCACCCCAAACACCCATAAAATATGACCCCAGACAAATTCTAGGACTCTCAAACTCACAAAAATACAGAAAACACATCTCTCGTGGAAGGCAGCCCGGCAGCAAGGGATCATCGCGGCAGGACGCGAGCTGAAGCCAGCCCAGCCTGAAACTGAAACCGCGGCCAGGCCCACGGCGGTAGGAAGGAGTCGAGCTGAGCCATGCCACAGCCAGTCTATAAGAGAGAAGATCTAGAACGCCTCCAGCTACTCCACATCTACCAAGGTGTGAAAAACAGGAATTAGAGAAAGGCAGCTAGGGAGGAGGGGCTCATCATGCAGACCAGGAGCCGAGACCAGCCCAGCCTGAAACCACCATGCAGCCAGGCTCCAGGGTGACCGGGCCTCCCAAGCCACAGCTTGAGTCTTACTTCAGAGATCTAAAGCACCTTGAATGATCTTCACAACTACTAAGCCAGGATTAGAAGTCAATGAAAATGAGTGAAGCTTTCAGGCTAAATTTGGGGGAGGAAAAGCAGTTCAGCCAGTCTACCCCCAGGGCAAGGAAGCAGTGGGGGAAGGGCAGAAACTGCTGTAACCAGAGGATGCCCCCACTGGGCTCCTTTAGAGCCACTGGCCTGCAGATCCTGTAGCAGGGCTGAGTTGATTGATCAGGGTCAAGTGCTCTTGCGTTGAGTGGCCTGGATCTGGATCATGGTCTTGGGTGGTGGTCCTAGGGAGCACTTTCAGCAAGCCAAAGCTGGGGGGGGGGGAGCTGCAACACCCTGCTAATAGCTCC
>CM053598.1:89794462-89833313 GCA_028646575.1 Pseudocheirus occidentalis | reverse complement strand
GAAGGGAAGGGAAGGGAAGGGAAGGGAAGGGAAGGGAAGGGAAAGGAAGGGACTTCGTGTGGACTTGTGAAATGGTCCAACTATTCTGTAGAATAATGTGGACCTATGCCCAAAGGACTATTAAATTGTGCATACTCTTTGACCAGAAATACCACTACTAGGTCTGTATCACAAAGAGATCAAAGAAAAAGGGAAAAGATCCATATATACAGAAATATTTATAGCAACTCTTTTTTGTAGTGCAAAGAATTACATTGAGGAGATACTCATCAACTGAAGAATGGCTGAACAAATTGTGGTATATAATTGTGATAGAAAACTAACTAGTATTCTCTAAGAAATAAGGAAGATGGTTTCAGAAAAACATGGAAAGACTTACACAAACTGATACAAAGTGAAGCAAAACTAGAACCTTATACACAGTAACAAATCCTTTAACAAATATCAACTGTGAAAGACTTAGCAATTCTGATCAATACAATGATCCAGGACAATTCCAGAGGATTCATGATAAAAAAATATGATCTACCTCCAGAGAGAAAACCAATAAAATCTGAGTGTAAACTAAATTATAATTTTTTCACTTTCTTTTTCTTATTTTTGTAACATGGCTAACATGGAAATATTTTTTCATTTTTCATATGCATAATTCATATTATATTACTTGCCTTCTCATTGGGTGGGAAAGGGTAGAAAGGGAGGAGGAGAATTTGGAACTCAAAATTTTATAGAAAAATTCAGTTTTAGGCCTCAAATAAACTTAACTTCACCACTCTAACTATAAACATGAAATCCTAACCCAATGACCAATAAATGAACGTATCACTGGAGAAACTGAATTATACCAATCTTCATACCCTTAGCACATATAAATGAAACCAGAAGATTGAAGGAAGTTGCAGTCTAATGGAAGAATGGTTCAGGTTCTCCTTGCAATGGCAAATAAAGGAACTGATACGGTTGGTCTGGTATGAGTTTTTGGTACAAATATTCAATCACCTCATATGTTTAAAAGTATTTGCACAGCTCTTGCCACGCGGCCTTGGGACGGGCTAGTTGTGCTGCTGGTAAAGACACTGAGGCCCAAAAGGGTACAGCGACTTGGCCAAATGCACACAGCATATAAGTAGATAGAGTCTCTGATCCTACAGTTGAGTAAAGTTCTCATTTTATCTCAGGTTCAGTGTAACCATGGCTCGTGGTCCCAAGCAGCATTTGAAGCATGTAGCAACTTCAAAGCATTGGATGCTGGATAAATTAACAGGATTTTTTGCTCCAAGACCATCGACAGGTCCCTACAAGCTGAGGGAGTGTCTCCTGCTCATCATCTTCCTAAGAAACAGACTCAAGTATACCTTGACTGGAGATGAAATAAAGAAGACCTGCATGCAGCAATTCATCAAGATTGACGGCAAGGTACGCACTGATATTACATACCCTGCTGGCTTCATGGATGTCATTAGCATTGAGAAGATGGGTGAACATTTCCATCTGGTTTATGACACAAAGGGACACTTTGCCATTCATTATATTACAGCTGAGGCTAAATATAAACTGTGCAAAGTGAGGAAAATTTTTGTGGGTACAAAAGGTATTCATTCCCCATCTGGTGACCCATGATGCCCATACTATCCATTACCCAGATCCTCTCATCAAAGTGAATGACACAGTGCAGACTGATTTAGAAGCTGGCAAGATCACTCATTTTATCAAGTTTCACACTGGTAACCTATGTATGGTAACCAGTGGAGCTAACTTGGGTCAAATTGGTGTGAACACAAACAGGGAGAAACATCCTGGCTCTTTTGATGTTGTCCACGTAAAAGATGCCAATGGCAATAGTTTTGCCACCAGACTCTCCAACATTTTTATTATTGGCAAAAGTAATAAGCCTTGGATCTCCCTTCCCCAAGAAAGGGGTATCCGCCTTACAACTGCTTAAGAGAGAGACAAGAGATTAGCAGCTAAGCAGAGCAGTGGCTGAATGAATGCAGATAAGGATTTGTGGGCTTTCAATCAAATTGAGATGCCACAGTTTAACAAAAAATGTGATTACCCTACAAAATATAAAATGCACAAAATAAATAGATAGCTTAAACAATTTGGTCTTATCAAATGAAATTGAACAAACCATAAATGCCTTTCTCTTTTTTTCCTTGGATTAGGGTACTGCGGGTATGAATGTTGCATAAAATGTTAGAAGATGCAGCTGTAATGGCTTTGCTTAACTGCTTTTCTTTGTTCCATGGGACAGCACACTGATTAGAGGATAGGGAGAAGACATATCCCAAAACGGCTGATGTGAAAACAAAAGATATCAATAAAACTTCAAGAAAAAAAAAGTATGTGCACAAAAAAACAAAATCAAAACACCCAATCCACTCTGAAAATAATGGCAGATAAAGCACCAACAGCTGTTGTAGAGGATAAAGAGGTGGAAAAGTTACTTAAAAA
Source organism: Pseudocheirus occidentalis (assembly GCA_028646575.1). Classification (NCBI taxonomy): domain Eukaryota; kingdom Metazoa; phylum Chordata; class Mammalia; order Diprotodontia; family Pseudocheiridae; genus Pseudocheirus; species Pseudocheirus occidentalis. The sequence continues at coordinate 89,830,859 of CM053598.1, read as the reverse complement.
CCACCATCACAACAATTTTGCAAGACTCTCCAGATTAATTCACTAAATATTCTTATCCTTACTGATTTGAACGTAACTGTGGGAATAAGTGAAAATTGTAAGAAATATATTAGAAAATATGGAACAGGAATTTAAAAAATGAGAGAAGTCAAAGAAACAGACTAAATAAAAACCTCACACCTTTATATCATGAATATTTTTTTAAGTATCAATTCAAAGGGTGATGGATACAGTGAACAATTAAAAATATCATGGGGGGGTGGAGTCAAGATGGTGGCATAGAAGATGCAAAACTCCGCAGCTTTACCTATAACCACTTCAAATACCTATAAAATATGACTTTAAACACATTTTAAAGCTCCAGAACTCACAAAAGGACAGAGTAACAAAGATCCCGCTGAAGGCAGCCTGGTAGGCAGATGGGGTTCATCACAGCATGCTGGGAGCCCAGACCAGTACCGCATGAACCCGCAGTTGGAGCCCTAGGGCTGCTAGAACAAGCCACGGCTGGAGCACACATCACTGGCATCTGTGGCATTTTCCAGAATTACCAGCCCATAAAAAACAAGGACTAAGCGAAAGGTCAGTGGAACTCGGATAAATTCAGGGAAGAGGGTCTGGCCAATTGCCCCAGGGCTAGAAGTGGCTCAAGCAGTGGCCCTGCAGCTGCCTCCACGTGGCTGCTTCAGAGCTCCCAGCCTGTAGACTGCAGGGGGGCCAAGTGATCTTTCAGAGGCTAAATGCTTTTGCCTCGAGCTGCCTGGATCAAGATCGCAGTCTTGGGTTGTGGTCCTGAGGTATGTTTTCAGGGAGACAAAGCTGGTAGGGGCTGCAGAGATGGCAGCCTCCTAATAGCTCCAGTAGCTGTGAAAACCCCAGCAATTTGGGACAGACCTCTCCCCTCTGAAAGCAGGGTTCTACTGAACCTAAAAGTCAAGTAATTGACTGGCAACATGAGTAGGCAAAAGAAGCAAAGCAAACCCAGCAATACAACTTTAGATTTCTTTTTTGGGGACAAAAAGGATCAACACATGGAATGGGAGGAAGACAACACAGTCAGAACTCCCACATCAAAAGCTTCCAAGAAAAATGTAGACTGGTTACATAGAGAAGCTTAAGAAGGATTTTGAAGGGGCAGCTAGGTGGCACAGTGAATAGAGCACCAGCCCTGGAGTCAGGAGGACCTGAGTTCAACTCTGGCCTCAGACACTTAACACACACACACACACACACACACACACACACACACACACACAAAACTAGCCATGTGACCTTGGGCAAGTCACTTAACCCCAACTGCCCTGCAAAACCCCTCCAGAATTAAAAAAAAAATGCAAATAAATAAAACATAAAAAAAAGAGATTTTGAAAACCAAATAAGAGAAGGGGGGAAAAAATTAGGAAGAGCTCAGAAGAGAAAGTAGAAGAAATTCTCTGCTTGGAGGTGGTAGTTGAAGCTATGTGGCCTCAGACACTTAACACTTACTAGCTGTGTGACCTTGGGCATATCACTTAACCCCAATAGCCCTGTGTTCCCCTCTCCAAAAAGACAAAAATGGGGAACCAAGTGAAAGGCAAGGAAAGATTCCAGGAGAATACCTACATTAAAAGATATTGAAGAAGATGAATAGCCACCAAAGAATACAGAGAAGAAGAGAGAGGCAGTAGAACCCAGAGAATGTGGGATCTGAAGCTAAGTGAAGAGAAAAAAATCCAGCTAGAAGCAATCATCAAGTAAAAAACTAAAGAGGTCAATGACACTACTAAAAGTAACAAAACTCGGATTAAATATAATGATGACTGTGAACTAAAGCTCACAAATCAATAAATAAGAGTACAACTGTATATGCAAGCATTTAAAATCAATTTTTTTAGTGGTTCAAACTTTTTTTTGAACCAGTAATATCCCATTAATATCACCATCCCACTCCAAATTCTCTCCTCTAAAAAAGAAATATAATTAAAACCAACTAAAACAGCAACCACAGCTAAAAGCGTACATAACATTCTGCACTCAGAGGTCACCACTCTCTCAGAAGACTGAGAAAAGGCAAGTGTTGGTAGTATCTTTTGTGTATATTTCTTTCATATATTCTTACCACCTCTTCTTAATCTCTTCTACTTAAGCCCCTAACATTTTTATCTTTTATCATGTCCATTTCTGCATCCAAAATTCCCTTGATATCTCTAATTTTCTTTCTTTTGGGGGGGGGGGTCTTTTTAGAGGGGAGAAGGCAGGGCAATTGAGGTTAAATGACTTGCTCAAGGTCACACAGCTAGTAAGTGTTAAGTGTCTGAGGCTGAATTTGAACTCAAGTCCTCCTGACTCCAGGACTGGTGCCTTTATTCACTGTGCCACCTAGCTGCCCCTATCTCTAATGTTCTGGAAGAGATTTCTTATCTTTCCCATTTGTTTTGTTTTCTTCTACTTCTCTGCATTGCTCATTTAAGAAAATCTTACCTCTCCTGGCTATTCTCTAGAATTCTGCATTCAGTTGGGCACAACTTTCCCTTTATCCTTTCCCTTTCCTTCTTTCCTCTGCTATTTGTAAAGCCCAGCCAGACGGCCATTTTACTTTCTTGCTTTTTTTTTTTAAAGATGTTTCTTGTTGCTGCCTCCTATAAAATATTTTCTTTTTTTTTCTTTTTTTGGAGGGCAATTGGGGTTAAGTAACATGCCCAAAGTCACAGGGCTAGGTTTTTTTTGTGTGTGTCAAGTGTCTGAGGCCAGATTTGAACTCACATCCTCCTGACTCCAGAGTCGGTGCTCTATTCACTGCGCCACCTAGCCACGCCGCTCCTATAAAATATTATGAAACTCTGTCCGTAGAACTTCAGGTACTCTCTCTACCAGATGTAATCCTTTAAATTTATTTATAATTTCCCCTTCATATTCATAAGAGATGTTATCAGATCATACTTATACAGTCTGATGGTTTTCCTTGCTTTCTTTCAATTTAACTCTGAATTTTGCAGTAAGATGCTCAAGATCTGAGCCATAGTCAAGTCCAGGTCTTGTTTTAACTGACTATATAGAACTTTTCTACCTTTGGCTACAAAGTATATAATTAATCTGATTTCAGTATTGACCATCTGGTGAAATCATGTGTAGGGTCACCTTTTGGGTTGTTGGAAAAAAGTGTTTGCTATTACCAGTGAGTTATCTTGACAAAACTCATTTTGTACTCAAAGGCCAAACTTGCCTGTTATTTTTTAATTTCCTACATTAGCATTCCAATCCTCTATGATGAATGTGATGTCTTTTCTTGATGTTATTTCTAGATGTTGTAGGTCTTCATAGAACTGAACAACTTCAGTCTCTTTGGCATCAGTATATGGATCACAGTCTTATACTGCTGAGATGATGAACACTTTGCCTTGGATTTGAACAAACATTATTCTGTCATTTTTGTAATTATAACTCAGTACTGCTTTCTCTCAACTTATTTTTTACTACGAGGACTACTCCATTTCTTCTAAAGTAGCCTTGTCCACAATAGTATATGCAATGATAACCCAAATTAAATTCACCTATTCCCATCCATTTAAGTTCACTGACACCTAACACGTTGAAGTTTAATCTTCCATTTCCTTTTGACTCCATTAGCTTACCTTGGCTCACAGATCTTACATTTACAGCATCATACAAATGTTCCTTTCATCATCAGACACATCTGCAGCAGAGCCCCGTTTCAGCTTTCACCTACTTGCTTCATTCTTTCTGGAGCTACTTGTAGCTGTCCTCTACTCTTCCCCAGTAATGTGTTAAAACATCTTCCAATCTGAGGGGCTCATTTTCCAGTGTTATATCTTTTATCATTTTAATATTTTCCATGGGATTTTGTGGTTTGCCATTGGCTTCTTCAGTGGTTCACCTTTTGTAACCCTGCACAGCATAACTCATAGTTTCACTGACCTACACAGAGCCCTCTGTCACAATAAGGCAGTAATTCAGGAGGTGCCATTCATTAGAAGACTGGATTATTTTCTATAAGTTCATATAATGGGGGAAGAAAAGGGAGATTTAGGGGTCAAAAGAGATAAAAGGAAAAGAGATAGGAAGTCAACAAAAAAATGGAACAGAAGCAAGGGCCCAGCTGAAATTATCTTCCATAAATTTGTAGTATATGAAATGAACTCGGTTTTGTGACTTTTTCAAGAGGTGTTCGCTCAGGGGCAGAGCAAAGATGGCATAGTAAAAGCAGGGACTTACTTGAGCTCACACCCAAACCCCTCCAAAGACCTGTAAAAAATTGCTCTAAACAAATTCTAGAGCTGCAGAATCCACAAAACGACAGAGCGAAACACATCTCCAGCCCAACAGCCTGGAAGAATGACAGGAAGGGCATATCATACCAGGCTGAGAGTGGAGTGTAGTCCAGCGTGGGCTGCATGGGTGCAGACAAGGCCAAAGCAGTCCTTAGGGGACAGAATCAATGGCAGCTATGGTGATTTCCAGACTTCTCAACCCACAAACGCTGAGAACAGTGTGGAAGGGCAGTGGGGGAACTCTGTGGGACCTGGGTGAAAGAGAGGGCGAGGTTCAGCCCCAGCCCCAGCCCCAGTCCCAGGTGGCAGTAGCAGCTGCTTCTGTAGCTCTGGGCCCACAAATGGTGGGAGATCTAGCGACTGATACGAAACCCCAGAAACCCGGGACAGTACATCCAACCCTCACCGTACCCACACCCACACCCCTATTGGAAGCACAGTCCTGCCTTGAGAAGGAGTTAGAAACTCAAGTATTTGACTGGGAAGATGAATAAACAGCATTTTTTTTTAATCAGACCACAGAATCTTACGTTAGTGACAAAGAAGATCAAAACAAAAAGAAAACAACAAAGTCAAAGCTAGGCATCAAAAATACACATCAAAAGCCTCCAAGAAAAACATGAATTGGTCACAGGCCATAGAAGAGCTCAAAAAGAATTTTAAAAATCAGGTAAGAGAAGTAGAGGAAAAACTGTAAGAGAAATGAGTGATGCAAGAAAATCATGAAAAACAAGTCAACAGTCTATTAAGGAGACCCCAAGAAACAATGAAGAAAATAATACCTTAAAAAATAGATGAACCCAAATGGTAAAAGAGGTCCAAAAAGCCAATGAGGAAAAGATGTCTTAAAAAGCAGAATTGGCCAAATGAAAAAGGAGGTACAAAAGCTCACTGAAGAAAATAATTCCTTAAAAATTAGAATGGAGGAAATGGAAGTTACTGACTTTATGAGAAATCAATAAATTATAAAACAGAAACAAAAGAATGAAAAAATAGAAGACAGTGTGAAATATCTCACTGAACATACCACTTATCTGGAAAATAGATCCAGGAGAGATAATTTAAAAATTAGTGGGCAACCTAAAGGCCATGATCAAAAAAAAGAACCTAGACATCATCTTTCAAGAAATTATCAAGGAAAATTTCCCTGATATTCTAGAACCAGAGGGTAAAATAAAAACTAATAAGAATCCACTGATCACCTCTTGAAAGAGATCCCAGAAGGAAAACTAGGAATACTGTAGCCAAATTCCAGAGGACCAAGGTCAAGAAGAAAATATTGCAAGCAGCCAGAAATAAACAATTTAAACACTGTGGTAATACAAACAGGATAACATAAGACCTAGCAGCTTCTACATTAAAGGATTAAAGGGCTTAGAATGTGATATTCCAGAGGTCAAAGGAGCTATGATTAAAACCAAGAATCACCTATCCAGCAAAGAGTATAATATTTCAGGGGGGAAAAATGGACATTCACTAAAATAGAAGACTTTCAGGCATTCTTGATGAAAACACCAGAGCTGAACAGAAAATGTGACTTTCAAATACAAGAATCAAGAGAAGCATGAGGAGCGGCTAGGTGGTGCAGTGAATAGAGCACTGGCCCTGAAGTCAGGAGGACCTGAGTTCAAATCCGGCCTCAGACACTTAACACAAAAACTAGCCGTGTGACATTGGGCAAGTCACTTAACCCCAACTGCCCTCCCAAAAAAACAAAAAAACAAAAAAAAAAAGAGAAGCATGAAAAAGTAAACAAGAAAGAGAAATCATAAAGAACTTACTTATTAAAGTTGAACTGTTTACATTCCTACATGGAAAAAGGATATTTGTAACTCAAGAAACCTTTCTCAGTATTACGGTAGTTGGAGAAAATAGATAGGTAGGCAGGCAGATAGATTAGAAAGATAGACAAACAGACAGACAGAAGGCACAGGGTGAGTTGAATATGAAGGGATAATATTGAAAAAATACAATTAAGGGGTAAGAAAGGAATAAATTGGGAGGAGAAAGGGAGCAATAGAATGGGGTAGCTTATCTCACATAAAAGAGGCAAGAAAAAGATCTCACAATGGAGGGAAGAGGGTGTGTGAGGGAATGAGTGAACATTACTCTCATTGGATTTGGCTTAAGGAGGGTGATAACACATACACTCAATTGGGTATCTTAGCCTACTGGAAAGTAAGGGGGAGAAGGAGATAAGATGCAGGAAATGATAAAAGGAAAGGCAGGTTGAGGGAAGGAAGTAGTTAGAAGCAAACACTTTTGAAAAGGGACAGGGTCAAAGGAGAAAACAGAGTAAGTGGGGGACAGGATAAGATGAAGGGAAATAGTCTTTTACAACATGACTATTACGGAAGTGTTTTGCACAGCTACATATGTATAACCTATATTGAATTACTTGCCTTCTAAATGAGGGTAGACGGGGAGGGAAGAAGGAAAAAAATTTGTAACCAAAAGTTTTAAAAACAAATGTTAAAACTTGTTTTTACATGCAACTGAGATATAAGATATATAATCAATGGGGGAGATAAATCTATCTTGCCCTACAAAAAAATAAAGGGGATGGGGATAAGAGGGGATGGGATCCTAATAGAAGGGTGGGCAGACTGGGGTAAGGGATAATCAGAATGCATGTCATTTTGGGGTGGGTGGGAAGTGAGAGATGGGGAGAAAATTCGGGACTCAAAATCTTGTGGAAATGAATGTTGAAAACTTTTTTTTTAAAGAGGTGCTCAATAGGACTTGAGGCACAAGTAGATAAACTAGACTTAATTAAGGGGAAGGGGGCAAGGATAAGAATTCCTATGTCAGGAACATCAGGAGAAGACAGGCAAAAGATTATAAACTATAATATTATTATAGAGTATTTGCTCCTTTCTTTTTGCTTCTGCAGGTACTAGCCAGTGAAAGTGACAGGATTCTGTAGAAGTGAAAGCTAGTAAAGATGGCTGATGATGAAGGTAGGGCAGGGGAGAAGAAGGGAGATAAACTAGGCAAAACAGTAAAGGATGAAAGGCCTTGAGGTAACAATAAGAAGAAAGATCTGGAAATTTTTCTCTTAATGGAGGGCTTATGGAAGTAACTTGCTATGGGGTTCCAAACAGTGCGGCATAAATCTTAGTTGTTGACAGGGGAGAAGCCAAGACAGCAGAATAAAGGCAGGGACTTGCCTGAGCTCTCCCCCAAACCCCTCTAAATATCTTTTAAAAATGACTCAAAACAAATTCTAGAGCAGCAGAACCCACAAAAAGACAGAGTGAAACAAATTTCCAGCCCAAAACAACCTAGAAGGTCTACAGGTAAGGTCTGCTGAGCCAGGCTGAGAGAGGAGCACATTCCAACACAGGCCATGCCAGTGCAGGTCAGGCTTCAGCAAACACAGAGCAAGCCTCAGGGGACTGAAACACTGGCAGCAGTGGTGGTTTCCAGCCCACAGATGCCAAAGACAACCTATAAGGGCACCAAGAAAGATCTGTCAGACCTGAGTGAGAGAGAAGTGCAGTCTAGCACAGGGTGTGCCAGCATAGCCCCCAGCCCCAGCAAACTAGAAGCTGTCCTTGAGACTGACTCAATCAGCAGCTACAGTAGCAGCTGCTTCTGCAGCTCTCAGTCCACAGACAGTAAGGGGATTGAACTACTGGTCAGAAGGAGATTAAAGTGCTTAGCACTGAGGGAGGACTCTACTGCTTTGCCCATACCTGGATCTAGTTTGCAGTCTTGGGGTGAGGAGGAGCACAAGCATAGAAGAGCTTACAGCAACAGTGGAGAGGGGGCCCTCCTCAAAGGTTCAGGGCAGAAAAGAGTGCTTGTGATCACTCACAGAACACAACACAGGCCAGGAGAGGAGCAAACACCTCTACTTAGATCATACCACAGTGGAAGAACTGAACATTTACAGAGCCCTAGAAATATTTCTGAAAACAGCTACACAAAACCCCTAAAACTCAGGACAGTTCACACTCCACAAAAGAAGCAGCACCCTGCCTTGACAGGGAGTTAGAAAGTCAAGTATTTGGTTGGGAAAATGGCAAATAATAAAAAAAGACTCTGATTATAGAAACTTACTTTGGTAACAAGAAAGATAAAAACACATACAACAAAGTCAAAGTTCCTACGTTCAAAGCCTTCAAAAAAAAATATGAATTGGTACCAGGCCATGGAAGGGCTCAAAAAAGATTATGGAAATCAAGTAAGAGAGGTAGAAGGAAAACTAGGAAGAGAAATGAGAGTAATACAAGAAAATCATGAAAAACAAGTCAACAGCCTGGTAAAGGAGACAAAAAATACTGAAAAAAATAACACCTTAAAAAACAGACTAAACCAAATGACAAAAGAGGTCCAAAAAGTCGATGAGAAGAATGCCTTAAAAAGCAGAATTGGCCAGATGAAAAAGGGGATACAAAAGCTCACTGAAGAAAATAATTCCTTAAAAATTAGAATGGAACAAATGGAAACTAATGACTTTATGAGAAATCAAGAAATCATAAAACAAAACTAAAAGAATGAAAAAATAGAAGATAATGTGAAAACTAGAAAAAACAACTGACCTGGAATATATAGATCCAGGAGAGAGAATTTTAAAATTAGTGGACTACCTGAAAGCCATGATCAAAAAAAGAACCTAGACATTATCTTTCAATAAATTATCAAGGAAAAGTACCCTGATATTCTAGAACCAGAGGATAAAATAGAAATTAAAAAAAACCCACCAATCATCTCCTGAAAGAGATACCAAAATGAAAACTGTCAGGAATGGTATAGCCAAATTTCAGAGTTCCCAGGAAAAGAAAAATTATTACAAGCGGCCAGAAACAATTCAAGTATCATAGAGCCACAATTAGGATAACACAAGTTTTAGCAGCTTTTCTACATTAAAGGATCAGAGGGCATAGAAAATGATATTCCAGAGAGTGAAGGAGAGGATTACAACCAAGAATCACCTACTTAGCAAAACTGAATATAATCCATGAGGTGGAAAAAAAATGGATATTCAATGTGATAAAGGAATTTCATGCATTCTTGAGAAAAGACCAGAGATAAACAGAAATTTCAACCTTCAAATATAAGGCTCAAGAGAAACATGACAATATAAACAGGAAAGAAAAATCATAAGTGACTTATATTGAAATTGAACTGTTTACATTCCTACGTGGAAAGATGATATTTGTAACTCATAAGACCTTTCTCATTATTAGGGTAGTCAGAAGGAGTGTGTGTGTATATATATATATATATAGACAGAGGGCACAGGTGTGAGCTGAATATGAAGAGATGATATCTAAAAAATAAATAAAATTAAAGGGTGAAAGAGGAATGTGCTAGTAGAAAGAGAAAGCGAGAGAGAATGAAATAAATTATCTCACATAAAAGAGGGAAGAAAAAAAGCTTTTACAGTGGAGGGGAAGATGGCAGAGATGAGAGGGAGGGAGTGAACCTTACTCTCTCACTCAGAATTAGCTCAAAGATGGAATAACATACACACTCAATTGGGTATAGAAATCTATCTTACCCTACAGGACAGTACGGGGAAATGGGATAAGAGAAGGGGGAGTGATAGAAGGGAGGGCAGGCTGGGGAAGAGGATAGTCAGAAGCAAAACACTTTTGAGGAGGGGCAAGGTGAAAGGATAGAGAGAATAGAATAAATGGGGAGGGAATAGGATGGAAGGAAATTTAGTAGTCTTTTACAACATGACTATTATAGAAGTGTATTCCATAAGTACAAATGCATAATCTATACTACTTTCTCAATGGGGGGAGGGGAAGAGAAGAAGGGAGAGAATTTGGAACTGAAAGTTTTAAAAATGAATGTTAAAATTGTTTTCACATATAACTGGGGAAAAATAAAATACTAAATAAAATTTTTTTAATACATTATAAAAAATCTCTGTTGTTCTTGTTATTCACTTATAGCTGTCACTGGATGATTAATGATACATCCTTAGGGGTGCAGGAGGCACAATGGTTAAATCTCCTTTAATCTTGGGTAATTCAGACAACCAGGAATATCAAAACACATGGTTTTTCATAAAATAAAAATGTAACTGTTAACCGAGGTATTAATACAAATTAACTTCATCTTCTACTCACAAATTGAAATCAACCATATAAACTAAATGTTTAAAAGGAACAGAACTCTCATGGACATATGGTATATACCTTGTTACTAGTTTAAATTATCAGTTCCTTCTCCAAACACTGGTTTGTTAGCTCTGTCTCATCAATGAACAACCCTAGACCCCTCTCACTGCTTCTGGCTACTATTTACTTCAGTTTATATTCAGCCAATTCTAGGCGAACAGGTGTTAAATATCTTATTAGCACCTTCTACTATTCACCTTCAACATTCCTTAATTCGTTCTTGAATTCTCCTTGCATAAGCCTTTTTCTTCTTGTCCCCTGCCACTTAGCTCCAACCTTGGCTCTTATTATCAGAAAACTAAAGGACCTTAGGAAGGGTAGGTATATAAATTTATATAGTTGTTCCTAACTGTTGCCACAATGATACATATAATATAACTTGTTCTTTTAAAAGGGTTAGTCTCCTTTCAGAGCAATTTCAACTTGCAAATTGTGATTTGAAACAAAGCAAAACTTAGGTCAATAAGGTATGGATTGGACTAAAAGGTTCTTCAGTTCCTTTCCAACTCAAAGACTTCATGAAAACAGCTAAAAAGGGTTGGGGAGTGGGGGGGGGGCAGGGAACAGAGAGCCAAGATGGTAGAACAAAGACAGGAACTCGCCTGGATTCTCCCAAATTCCCCTCCAAACAATTTTAAAATGACTCTTCAAAACGAATTGTGGAATGACAAACCAATAAAAGGCTGGGATGAAACAATTTTCCAGTCTAATACAATTTAGAAGAGCAGCAGGAAAGGTCTACCTCACTGGGGTATGAGTAGAGGGCAATCCAGTGCAGGCCACCAGTATAGGCCATATCCCCACAAGGCAATAGCAAGTCTGGGGAGCAATTGAATCAGTGGCTTTCAGAGTTCTTAGTCGACTGTTAGGGAATAAGATAACTGGTCAGAAGGAGATTATAGGGGATCCTTTGCTGGCACTGGGAACAGGACTCTGTTAAATTGCCCATACACAGTTCCGGGTCACAGTTCCATGGTGAGGAGTGGTGCAGTGAATAGAGCACCGGTCCTGGAGTCAGGAGCACCTGAGTTCAAATCCGGCCTCAGACACTTAACACAAAAACTAGCCATGTGACCTTGAGCAAGTCACTTTACCCCAATTGTCCTCCAGAAAAAAAAAAGTAAGGTAGGAGGAAAATTGGGAAAAGAAAGGAGATTAAAGCAAGAAAATAATGAAAAAAGAGTTTAACAGTTTGGTAAAGGGGACACCAAAAAATTACTGAAGAAAATAATACCTTAAAAAAACAGAATAGGCTAAATGGTAAAAGCAACATAAAAATCCACTAAAAGAACTCCTTAAAAGACAGAATTGGTTAAACAGAAAAAGATGTACAAAAAAGAACTCTTACAGTAAAATTGGCCAAATGGAAAAGAAGATACAAAAGCTCACTGAAGAAAATAATTCCTTAAAAATCTGAATTGGGCAAGTGGAAGCTAATGACTCAATGAGTCATCCAGAAACAATAAAACAAAATCAAAAGAATGAAATAATAGAAGACAATGTAAAATATCTCACTAGAAAAACAATTAACCTGGAAAACAGATCCAGGAAAGATAATTTAAGAACAATTGGACTACCTGAAAACTATGATCAAAAAAAGAGTCTAGGCATCATCTTTCAAAAAAATATTCAAAGACAACTGCCCTTGATATTCTAGAACCAGAGGAGAAAATAGAAATTGAAAGAGTCTAACAATGACCTCCAGAAATAGGTCTCAAGATGAAAACTCCCAAGAATACTATAGTCAAATTCTAGAGCTCTCAGGTCAAAGAGAAAATATTTCAAATAACCAGAAAGAAACAATTCAAATGTCATGGAGCCACACTCAGGATAACTGAAAACTTAGCAGCTTCTATATTATAGGATCGGAGAGCTTGAAATATGCTATTTCAGAGGGCAAAGGAGCTAGGTTGTAATCACCTACCCAGTAAAACTGAGGAGGGGAAAAATGGAAATTTAATGAAATAGAAGACTTTCAAGCATTCCTGATGAAAAGATGAGAGCTGAATAGAAAATCTGATTTTCAAATACAAGAGGGGGAAAGGGCTTTTCCCAACATCATGGAAATAGTTTAGTTTTTGATAGGGTCCATTAGTTAGGCAGTAACAGCAAACTAACACACACAGGATGGTATAGCTAGTGCCTCAGACTACACGTAATTTCTGGGTACAGCAATATCTCAGCTTAAAGCTCTCTGCTTTAACTGACAGGTTTCAAAGAGAGTTCAAAAACCCCATAAAGTAGCAGGCAGCCCCACGGCTATGGCCATGCCAGGCCAGACAAGGGGTCGAAGGAAATTCATCCTTCCCTTCTATATGTACAATGAGGCTGACATTGAACATTTTAATCTCTGCCAGATCGATTTTTCTCTTTTTTTTTCTTACTTTTATTTATTTTTTAGAATAAAAATGCAAATTGCAGAAACTCGTTTTCTATGACTTCATATTTATAACATTTTGTATTTCTTGCTTTCTTGATGGTTGGGGGAAGGACTCAGGAGTGAGATTATATGGAACTGAATGTAAAATAAAACTGAATTTTAAAAAATCCTCTCTGCCTCCAACAATAGAAGATAAGCTCACAAAATTGTAAATTAAAATACACTGTAAAAGAGTCTGAAACCAGTGGTATGAAACAGTGAAAAAATATTTGGCCATAAGGGTAGGGGCACATTTTTGAAGACTGAGATGATAGTTTATCAATAAGTTAGGCCAGAATTCTACCAATGGATTAACTTCATAAACAAGTAAACAAGAAATCAACATTTGGGCATTTCCAGGACTTGGAGCATGGTCACCTTGGCTAGAGTTTCTCAGAAAAGGAATAATTTTTTTTTCACTTTCTATAATGAAAAACCAGAATGATCTCTTTATCTTAACTCAGATACGTCATCTTCTGTTACCACTATGTTTCCCACCCCCAACCCCAGTGGCAAAGACTGTTTGCCTCAAACAAATGGTATAACAGTGCAAAAACACACACCACAGCAACATCTCAGTGGGACAGGGCAGGAGCCAAATTACCAACTCAATACAGTCCAAAGATGTCCCTTGGAGTAATATATTGACAAGGATAGATTCCAGAAACAGTAGCTCCTAGGACACCAAAGTTGCTCTAAGGATAATCAATTATTACGAACAATACTACTGATTATGACCATTCATAGAGAGTCAGTATTATCCTAGAAAAGCTCAAACACATTTGGGGCTTTTGATCTGTATCTTGGGCTTTCATGTCTTCACTAGCTAAATGAGGTTTTCCACACCCACACAAAATCTTACCGACAGGGCAGTAGGAAGAATCAGTAAGATAGCATCTATATAGTGCTTAGAACATTAAATTATATAGTAAGCATTCTCCACACTAAGCCTTGGACTCCATTCCTCCTCCTAGAAATTCTCCTTCCCTTTTATTTACTGAAGCAAGAAGATATGGCTCCACAGTTGCCTTTGGTCCTTCCACAATGAACCTGGATTGGAGAAAAGGCCCTGGGCCTCTCAGTAGAGAGAACAAATTCAACCCACCCAGGTTAGGCTCAGATAGCAGGATATTTCTAGGGAGAAGGAGGATATCGGAGGGGAATCTAATTTTCTAGCATAGAGACAACCATGTCAAATTTGCCCCCATCCCCCTAATCTCTGCCTTTGAAAGAAATCTTGTTTTCAAGCTCATTATTAAAACGTTGTTCTCACTAACAGGGACCAAATCTATTTCTTTTTTACTGAGCCAAATTCAGATAGGAGAGAACTGGAGTGGAGAGGGGGGCCAGCAAATTATGCTGCCAGGTAGAGGCAAGATGAATAATGAATTCAGAAGCCACTCCAAGACTAGAAGCTAGTACCCACAATGAAGTGAACCAGGTGCAGAGAGGAACAAGCCAGCCCCAGGAAGGCACAGAGAAGCAATAGCACAGATAGAAACCTCAGAGAAGCAGAGGGGAGGCTTAATTACAAAACCAAATGAATGACATTTAAATAAGATTAAAAACAGGAAGGAGAAGGGAGCCTCCAGAAGGGCACAAATATCTCCAAAGCATCAGATTAGAGTGAATTGTGTGTCTGAATGGTTTCTGCATGTTACCTGCAGGAAGATGGAGTGGAGGGGGTTAGGATGGATCCCCTACCTTCTATTTTTGTGGCCTGGCATGAACTTACTCCAAAGCATCACAAAATTGAGATCAAAGCAAACTCATTACGAAAGATGGATGCTTTTACAGTGAGTGACAGAAAAGAAATATTAGCATCTTACTCTTTTAGGAGAGAAGCCAAGGGATTCAGGGGACATCCCAGAAATAGCAACACTGCTATAACAAGTTAACACAACCAAAACCCCAGAGGCACTATAAACCTTCACCATTTCCAGCATCTCTGGACAAAATCACCAATTATCCAGGGACACAGTTAGCAATCAAGAGTCTCACTGTCAAGCAGCAGTACAAAAAAAGAGTCAGAAGCCAAAGCCTGCCAGAAGGATCATTTAAAATAATGCAAGCAGTTTCTCAGAACATAGGCCTCTTTCTGGAGGTGGCTGCACATCCAGCTTCTTCAGTGGTATAGGAAGCCTGCCTGATTTCATTACCATTGAATTAAACTAAAAGTTCAGATCCCCTTATCTAAGTGTTTCTGGTCTCTCCAGGTATGCTGAGGAACCAAACCAAAAGAAAGGAAAAGGCTACCTATCTAATGTGCTCTTGCTCCTCAATATTATTCCAGAGAAGGAAACATTTCCTTTTGGAATGGGAGCTGGGCCAAACAGTTACTCTTTACCTGCTATTGATGTCCATCTGCAGAAAGGGAAAATAAGCTTAACAATTTTCACCTACTCTCCAGTCATATGGAAAAAAAAAAAACCACTCCTCAAAAACAGTTCTAATTTTTTGCTTATGATGGATGCCCTTGATTCCTCTGTAATTAAGATTCCTAGGGTCCCGGTGAGATAAATTGCCTCTGGTGCAGGATGTGACATACATTCACCTCCACCCTCAGATTTCTTCTTTGGCCTTTACAAGACATAAGCAAAGTATCCACAGTAACCGCTCTTCCTGAAATCTTTTATTCACCTGCTCACCTGCAGCACTATAATGGTAAGGGAATTTGAAGCTCTTCCCTGCCCCTTGATAGGCTTAAGTGAATTTGAGGACCTTCTCTGATTTGAAAATAAACTCTGCCCCTATAACACCATGAATGAGCAGCTTCCCAAAAGAATGCTACTGTGAACAGCTTTTAAGGTTCTGATTTCACAGTATAGTGAACACTCTTATTCAAGAAGAAATCAAAGGAAAACATTCACAACAAATCAAGATACAATATTCACAACATTACATTTTCTCACAGAAAATCACAATATAGGATTCACAACAGTTTATCATCAAAATGGCCACACAGTTTTCACCAAAGTGGTCATGGTATTTAGAACAAAGAACAAAAGAACAATCATCTGGTATTCCTAAGGAAGTTTGCCTCTTTACCTAATCATTCAATCATCTTCAGAATACAAGTCAGTCTTCCACTCATGGGGCAACTAGATTAACTTAATCAGTCACTTATTTAGCAATCAGTTACTAAGTATTGCTAATCACTAAATACAATCATTAGAAAATTACACAAACCCTCCACCTGTAGGTATCTAGTAAACTTCAATTTCATCACAGCATTCAATATCTAAGGAGAGGCCTTTTCTTCATCTTGACTCAGGGTGGTCTCTCTGATTCCCTGGATTCCCTTCCATGGTCCCAGCTCCCTCCTGAATTCACCAAACAGTCACCTGGATTCAGAGGCAGACAGCTCCCAGTCTTGTCCAGTCTTCCTAGGCAGTTCCTGCTATACACTGAAGTTCACGGGGTCCAGTACATCTCAAAACCTTCACAACTTCTGTTCCCAGGAGCTCAAGGATCAACCAAGCCACAAACAAAGTGTTAGCATCCCAGTCATGCCTCCCCAGTCCCTCAGCAGTTCTGCTAGCCCTAGGACCCAGAAGAAATCTCAGCCTTCCAGGCGGCAGCAACAACTTCAGCCTTCACCAAATTCTGGTCTCAAGGAAACTACAACTCAGTTCTCAGTCTAGCAGGAGCAGCCCAGCTTTCAGATGCTGCTGAAAGAATCTGTCTCTCTCTCTCTGTCTCTCAGCTGGCTTTAGTCTCCACGATTCTCCCACCAAGATCTTGTCAGGAGAAAAATCTGCTCCTTCCACCAGGAGCTTGTGAGGAGAAAATTCTGCTTGTGCCTCCCTGGGGCTTTTCTCACACACACACACACACACACACACACACACACACACACACACACACACACACACACGTTTCCTGTTTCAGCCAACCCCTTCCTGTTATGTTAGCAACAGGAGACAGTTCACACTTTCTGTTTCTTTCACAGAGGCTTGATTAGTTACTAAGGACTAAGTACCTGCTTACTTGACATAACAAAAAAGGGATCTTCAAATTTAAATTAATTACCATTACAGCCCCTTAACAGGCTGAATGTGGTCACATGGAGCCTGCGGTAGGAGGATTGCTTTTTCAGGAACTCCCACATCATGTTACTTTGTGATTGGGCAGTGGATCACAAAGGCTGTGATGTTCTCTGATCCTAGAGATGGCTATATATACCCTGATGTCAGGTTTTGCTTTGGGGCTTACTTTGGGAAGAGTTGGGTGATTTGGCCAGAAGAGACTCTGGGCAGTAGCTGAGCCCCCTGGCTTTGAAAACTCAGATGTTGGTGCTTCTCTTTTTGGTAACTAACTAGGTATGGATGTGATGGTCAGACAGTTGGAAGCCTTGTCTGCTGGTCTATTTTTCTGTATTTTTTTGTCTGCTTGTAACTTCTGTTTGTATTTTCTCTGAAGTTCAGGGTACTGACTTTTTCCCCTGAACTAGGTAAATGACATATGTCTGATTAAAGTAAGATTGTTAACTGCTTTTTGAGTTGTTTTCCTTTAGAAAAGCAGATTAAAGAACCTGTGCTAGCAGCCATCCTGGGTATGCTAGGGTGCCTGTTGCTAGAAGCACCTATGAAATTTCCATAATAGTGAATGACTGAGTGAGTAAGACTCACTTTTTAGAAATCAAAATGATACTGACGCTATGAATAGCTGGAGCTAGCTGTCTGATAAGGCAACAGGGATTCTTGGATCCCAAGATTTTCAATTCTGCCTGAAATTAGAAACACAACCAACCTGATTTGGACAAGTCTGACCATGCTAGAACCAGGAAAGAATGACTTTTACCAAGTTGTCATCTTGTCATCTGGTTCACTGTCTTTCACGAAACTGAGAAACATTTCAGGTACAGCCCTTTATTTCTATTCTACAATGTACATGGAAATGCTCACTTTGTTTTATATTTGTCATGTTCAAAATTTTTTTAAATTTACAAAGAAAAAAAAAGCAATGTAGAAACAGCAATGAAAGGAGCAGAGCCAAGATGATGGAGTAGAGGCAACAACCTAGACAAACTCTCTCAAAATTCCCATTCAAACGACCTTAAAAAAATGCCTCAAACAGAATTCTGGAGTGGTAGAGTCAACAAAAGGTCAGGGTGAGATATTTTTCCAGTTTAAGACAACTTAGGAGGTTTGCAAAAAAAAGTGTGTGACACCAGGGTGGGGACTGGCCTGCAGTACACGTGGCAGCAACACCAGGAGTAAGCCTTGGAGGCAGCTGTGACAAAAGCAGCAACTTTGGGAGCTCTCAGTACAGAGACAGTAAGGGGTTGAAAAACCTTTAAGAAAGAGATTACAGGAGATGCTTTGCTGTCACTGGGTATAGGACCTGGCACTCTTGGGCAACTATATTCCCTTATGTGATTCTGGGTTACAGTTCCAAAGAGCTCTTGTGCTTGGTCAAAAGGGAGCAAGGCAGGTAACTGGTCACATTTCCAGGACCAAAAGAAGTGCTAACACTTAAGGCTACACGGGAGCAGGAGCCCTTCTTGCATAAAAACCAGAGTGAGAGCAGTAACCACACTTCTCCCCAGATCATACTTCCTTGGAAACACCAAAAACTTACAGACCCTCAGAACTTAGCTCTGAAAAAAGTAGCACCAAAAAGCCTGAAGCATGAGACAATGCCTCTCCAATCCTAAATGAGCAAAGCTTAACTTCAACATAAAGTTCAAAGTAAAAAAAATAGGCTAGAAAAAGGAGCAAACTAAAAAAGAACTTGATCATAAAAAGCCACTAGGATGGCAGGAGAAGTCTAAGACACAAACTCAGAAGAAAACAACAGTGTAAAAATAGCTATAAGCAAAGCTTTAAAGAAGCAATGAAGGGGTGGCTAGGTGGCGCAGTAAATAGAACACCAGCCCTGGAATCAGGAGGACCTGAGTTCAAATCCAGCCTCAGACACTTAAACACAAAAACTAGCCATGTGACCCTGGGCAAGTTACTTAACCCCAACTGCCCTCCAAAAAGCAAAAAAAATACCCAACACTCTGCAAGGTTTCCCACTCTTTTCACATTTTCCTTCCCCCATCAAAGGAGGGAGGAAATCAATCAATATTTATTAAGACCCTACTATTTGCCAGAAACTGTTTGAGCTGCTGGGGTTACAATGACAGAAGAGAAACAGTCCCCTTTCTACAAGGAGCATACATTCTATGAGGGGAGACAACAGTAATACATAAAAGATTACACAAAATAAATACAAGGTAATTTTGGAGAATAAGCCTTAGCAGCTCAGGGAATTAGAAAAGCCCTAGGGAGGAGCTGATACTACAACTGAGCTTTGAAGGAAACTGGGGGTTCTAAAACGCAGAATTGAGAAGGGAGTTTGTTTGTGAAAAAAAAAAAAACAAAACCAGAGACCAGAGATAAAATGCTGTGTATGAAGAACAGCAAGAAGGCCATTTTGACCAGACCAAAGAAGAAGAAGTAATGCACACTGAGTCTGAACAAGTAGGATGCAGTCATGTTATGGAGAACCTTAAATGCTAAACAGAAAAATCTGTACTTGAACAAAGAGGTAATAGGGAGGCACTGGAGTTAACTGAGTAGGGGAGTGATACAGCTCAGATCAGTGCTTTAGGAATATCACTGTTGGGCTCTGATGAGAGGGACAATTTCCTAGGGGCTCAGAAGGATTTTTATAATTGACACAGAGGAAGAGAAGGAAGTTCTTCTTTTGGAAGAAGAAAAATTAACTTTTGAATAACAAGGAATTGGCATTTACCACGAGGACAGAATGCTCTCAGATTAACCTGCCTTTTGTGCTATTGTAGTGAACCTTTTATGGGCTCATGAATTCAGAGATATCTCTGCTACTCTCCAGGGGAAAGGAGTTCTCCAAGAGAACTGTCCAAGGAGGAAAAAGAATATCTATGTATCTGTCTGTCTCTATCCACTTGTCTCAAAATTTACGTTCAAGAAGGGAGCAGAACCAGGAGCAGTTCTAGGAGAACATTGTACACAGTAACATCAACATTGTACAATGACCAACTATGATAGACTTAGCTCTTCTCAGCAATACAATGATCCAAGATAACTTCAAAAGATTCATGATGGAAAATGCTATCCACATCCAGAGAAAGAACTATGGAGTCTGAATGCATTTCAAAGAATACTATTTTCACTTTATTTTTGTTCTTTCTTTTTTGTGGTTTTCTCCTTTTGTCTGATTCTTCTTTCACAACATGACTAATGTGGAAATATGTTTAACATGACTATACAGGTATAACCTATATCAGACTGCTTGCTGTCTTAAGGAGAGGGGAAGGAGGAGAGAAAAATCTGAAACTCAGAATCTTATAAAAATGAATGTTGAAAAGTAGCTTTACATGTAGTTGGAAAACAATAAAATACTACTAAGTAAATTTTTTTAAATTTACACTCAAAATATATTTTTGGACATTTTAATGGTAAAATCTATTTTGCTTGACTATGCATATGTGTTATAAGCATTTTGTTTTTCTTCCCTTTTTTTAATGGGAGAGGTGGGGAGAGAAAATGGACTTTCTGTTAGTGGAAAAAATTAAATTTACTATCAAAGAAGACAGTAAAGATCCTCCCACAATATGGTTCTACCCTACCTTTCTTACCTTATCTTACTGTCCTCCACAATGCCCTCCAAAAAGCCCTGTGTTCCCCTACTTCCATGTCTCACATTCCTGTAATGACCTCCTTTCCCTTCTCTTCATTTGTTAAGTACCTATGTGTCCTTTGAAACCCAACTCAAAAGCTAACTCCTTCTGGAAGCCTGCCCTGATCCTACCCACCTCAGTCATCACAGGGCATTTTTATAATCTACTTAGCACATAACATTGTGAAAGTTAGTTGTGTTGATATTTTGTTTTACAAAAGAGACTATATTTGATACCAAGACCATATTTTAATACCTTGATATCTCCTGAAGCCTGATGTCCTGCAAGCAAAAGTGCTTAATAATCTGCTTTATTTAGTTGTTGCTCAATAACATAACAATTCCTCATCCTGAAAAGGGTAGAGCATATCAACACCTAGCATATCTTTTAGCACACCTTCTAATAAATCAGAGAATTAGAGGGGTTAAATAAAGAGGCAATTCAAATTCACTATTTGCTTTAAAAACAAAATAGCAATAAAAAACTGCCAACTTCATACCATCTCTTCCTTTACTTCTCTACTACGCTCTTCTCACGTGCCTCTTCAACATGAAGAAGCTCAAAAAACTAAAAGTTCATTGACCAGAGGGGCTACTAAGCCAAGAGCCCCAATGCTCAGATGAAATGATAACCACACAAATTCTCAAGAAGATTTGCTCAGCAAGCCAGCCAAACATGCCCTTTCCCTCTTCCTTCACCTTGGCCCTACATCTCCTTTCGCGCTGTCCATTTGCACTGGCTGTCTTTGGAGCCTGGAATATAATCCCTCCTCATCTTCACCTTAGAAAATATATCTTTTCTTTCAAGATTCAGCTCAAGTACCAACATTTATGTGAATCCTTTCCCAACCTACCTCCCAAACTACTTTGTATTCAAGTTTTGGGGGTTTTTTTTGTATTTATTCTCTTTATATTCATACTATATATACTTACCTATGTACTTCTCTTCCACATTATAATGTAAAGTCCTTGGAAGTAGGAACTGTTTCATTTGTTATATCTATGTCCCCAGTTCCTGAGGACAGTGGCCAGAAACTACTACTTACTTAATAAATGTTTGTAAATTGAAAGCATGGGTGGGCAAGGTGAGGAGGGAGGGGAAAAAAAATCTGGAACTGAAAATAAAATTGAATGAAAAATTTTTTTAAAAGGTAACATATAAAACAACAAAACAACTTTTGAGACTTTACACTCAACAAACTGGCAAAAATGACAAATAGTCAATGTTGGAAGGGCTGCAAAAAGATAAGTACACTAATGCATTGCTGGTGGACTTATGAACTGGTATAAATATTCAGGGAAACAATTTGGAATTATGAAAATTCTGTGACTAAAATGTTTATACTCTTTAATTCAAAGATTCTACTCCTAGGTTCCTAGGCATTTATTCTGAGAAAAATTATTTATTTTACTAATTTTATTTTTATCATTTACTTTCTTATTATTTTCCTATTATATTAATAACCAATTATTAAATTAGGATTAAAGATTTTTCCTTTCTATTTCCTCATTCAGGGACCAGTAGCTGTAGGTCATTCAGCCAGTCACAGAAGGACAAGGTTGATAGATGAGACTGGCCTAGTCCTCAAGGTATAAGGTTGGGGATCTGGGGCAGACCCCACCCTACAAGGAGATCTTACTTTTATTTAATGGAGCCTAGCCCAAAAGCATCTAGTCATTGCCCTCGAACCACTCCACTGGAGTCTGGGGTAACCCAACTCATGAAGGAGAAAACCAACTAGAATGGTCTTAGGAAAAGATGGATTCCTTTGTCCAGATTGCTGGAGCTGGCTGAGTCTCATGAGTCAAATTCTCAGCAGGAAAAGCTGAAGACTTTTAGCCTACCTCCTCATTAATATGCCTACTCCCGTGCATTAAATATGCACCCAATCAGAGGTGATTTTCAGCTTTCAGGGGCACTTCCTTTTTCCAAAGGTATTTAAACATTCAGTGATCTCCATGGTGGAGTCTTTGGTTGTGTAGAGAGACCACTGACCATCAAATTACTGATCATTAGCTACATAATTAACAGATTAATTACTAATTACCCCAAAACTCTGTCTCTTAGGATTTTCATTCATTACAATTCCAAGGAGGTCACTGACACTAAAAAAATGGCTCCAGATACATAAAAATATTTATAGCAGGACTTTTCATGGCAGTAAAGAACTAGAAACAAAGTAAATGCCCATCAACTAGGAAATGACTCAACAAATTTTAATACAATGAAATATTACTATGCTATAAGAAATAAAAATGATAAGAAGAAGCATGGAAAGATTTGTATAAACTACAACAAAATGAAGCAAGCATATCCAAGAGAACAATATACATGACTTCCACAATGTAAATGCAAAGAATACCCATCACAAAACAATTCAATGTTTTGTGAAATGTGTTTAATGATTGTTCTGAAAGTATAATAACCAAACCCGACTCCAAAGAAAAGAGAAGAGCAGACACTTCCCCCTGTTCCTTTTCAGTGGTGGTGGTCCATGGGTTTGAACCCTTTCATATTATTGTCAGATTTTTTTAAACGTGGGGATTGATTTTACTGATTTTTTTCCCTCCTTTAAAAAAAATGCTTTCTTATAATACATGGCACTAAGAGAGAGAAAAGGTTACAGGGAGAAATATAGGTGACATAAGAACAAAACATATCAATAAAAATCCATTTTAAAAGAAAGACACTCTCTCATAGCTCAGCTTTGGGAGATCAATCCCTGTCCAATCTTTAGAGCACAGATTCTTAACCTAGGTTTTATGGGGCATAAATTTCAGGAGAGGTTATGAACTTAGATGAAAAAATGCTACATCTTTATTTTCATTAAGTTCTAATTGAAATTTGCATTTCTTTCCATTAAAAACTGCAGGTAGCACACAATATTCTAAAGAGTCAACAGGCTTTTTGCAAACTGCCATAAAAGCTCATAACACAAAAAGTTTAGGAACTCCTGCTCCTGAAGAGGAGTCCAAAGGGGCTGGCTGGATTTGGAAACAGCAATGTTAACTGAGTTTTCCGTTTCTCCCTATAGGTATCTGAAAGGTCTGGCTGTATGAGATCTCTCTCCCTCTCTCCATTCTTCCCTGCCTCCCTCCTGCTCTCTTACATATAAACCTGTGAAAGCTCTGGATGCTATTTAGCACACTGAAGCTGAACAGATTGTTTTGGGGGCTTTGGGGTCCTTTAATTCCAACAGGGAGGCAAGTGTTGCCTAGTGATCTACATCTGAGCCTGGGAGTCAGGAACTCCAAGTTCTAATCATGATTCTACCAGTAACTACTTCCATGATTCCTGACGAGTCACTTAACCTCTCTGTTATCTCCAGTTCATTCTACTCCAAACTGGGATAAAAAATAATGACTTGTCACACAGGGATGTGGTAAAGTTAAAGGGTAAAAAGATCTGTGATCCAAAAATAATGTGCAGCACAAAATGCCAGGGCAAATCTATCTTTAAACCCATCTATGTCCTTAGTTTGCTGTTTACATGCAGGTGGCTTCCCTGGGGTCCCTTTAATCCTACAGCAGAAGCAAAATCAGCTGATTCCAAGAAGCCTTTTTCACCTACTCTATGTTTCTCCCCAAACATTCTACTCATCCTTCTGTTCTGTTAATGGCCTTAAAATCACAAAGATTCCCAAAGCTAACTTTGTTAAAAAGAAATTCATGCCTCTGAGGAACAAGGAAGAAAGACACAAAGGAAACTGGAATCATCTACTACCCTTTCCCAAAGGTCTCTGGCAGAAATGATGAGGTCAGGTTACTGGTCAGGTTACATGATCCCTCACAAACTAGGGGAATCTATATTTAGAAAGTTCCAACACACTCCAGATGCTGCTTTCAGGGGCTCTGATCCATCACCCTAAAATTTTGTGCCTGGGCATGCAGGTGGGGTCTGAGCCTACAGGTAGAAAGACCACCTACATGGTCCCCAGCTCCAAGATGTCTAGAGACTGCTGTGCTCATTTCATGAGGGAGAGACAAGTGTCATTCTCAAACAAAGAACCATCACTAAGCCCTCTACCTGGTATTCTTTAGTGGCTGAAAGATCTGACAGGGCTGCAGAAGATGTCACCCTGCCCCCAAAACCAGGCAGGCTCCTTGAGAGTGAAACCGCATAATTTATTTCTTTGCCCCAGCATGAGAGGTCTCTGATCTGGAAAGATCTTTCTACTTTTGCCATCTGGCAAAAAAAAAAAAAATTACATGAAAAAAGGGCAATGGCAAGAAGTAGATCTTTCTCTCTTCCATACTGTAACTGAAATTAGCCTAATTATACTTCCCAAGTACTCAGATACCATGGTGACAGGCATCATATAAATAGACAGCTACAAAAAAGAGTAAGCCAGGGCTTTTACCCACACAATCAGTAGTGGGAAAAGAGTATAGGGCAAAATGTGTCTTCAACTCAGATGTGAAACATCTAACAAAAATGCATCTTCTCTAACAAGAAGACCAACAGGAGGGGTCTCCAAATGAGTGCTATGTGGTACAGCAATTGACTATCTTCCCAAATCCAGGGGCTGCTAGAACCAGTTTATCAATGTGGAAACCAACATTCCAAGGACAGAAACGTTCAACACCTATCTTCCAAATGACAGAAAGTACTCAGCTCCTGGCCCACTGCCTTCAGACATCTAAAGGCTTTGGTCTGTGTGACTGATCTCACCACACATGCCTTACTGTTTATTTATAAACGAAATGTAATTCACAGATTGGAGTGTATAGTGTGTATGTGCGCGCGCGTGCGCGCACACACACACACACACACACACACACACACACACACACACACACACCCCAATGATAACAGCCTAGTCCAGAAGCCAGGAGTTTCATTTGCCTCTCTCAAATCCATATGTCCAGAAGGCAGAAAAACATTGAAAACACCAGTATGCCAACATGGAAGGGGTAGCCCCAGCCAATGAGTGGGTGGGATCCAGTATAGCCACATGCTTACTCTTACTGATTACAATATTACATGTTGTTATAGGCTTTGACTGCATCAGAGGTGGTGGTATATTCTGCAGTTTTTCTTAACACCTGCTGCTCTGCATATCCCCAGAGGAATACATGGGAGTTGGGATTCCAGGAGGAGCCAACAGAGCCCACCCCACCTTCCCAAAGGGAAACTGGAGTTAAGCTCATGTAGGAACTTCAGAACAAACACCAAGATCAAATGGAAATATCAGCTTTATCAATAACCCCCTCTTTCAAACTTCAGGAAACCTATTTGCCCAATGACAACTGAGGCAAACACCAACTATAGAACAATGGAAACTGAATATCGTAAAAGTAAAAGAACAAGGCTGGTTCCAAAAAAGACAGATAAGGAGATAGTACCCACTGGTCCTCTGTGGAAATGAGGTGTACAACAGGTACAGGATACTACATATTATGTCAAATTTTTCAACATGTTACTCAATCTTGCTAGATTTTAAAAATGTTTCCTTCTCTCAAAAAAAAAAAGTTGTTATAAAAAATGGTTCTCCATGAAGGGAGATGGGAGGGATGCAAGGGAAAATCTAGATGAAGGAAAAACAAAAGACATCAATAAAAATCTATTATTTTTAAGAAAGGAAACTAAGGCGGAGAGATAGCATACAAATAAATGATGAGAAACTGACATACAGCAGAAGGGGAAAGATACAGAGTAAGACAAAGAGATGGGGAGGAACAAAAAAAGATGTGTTAGTTTGGTATAAACGTAAATTCAACTGCACATAAAAATACCTGGGGAGAAAAAGTACTCGGCTTAAGTCTCACTAGCCCTATGGGAAGCTGTCCCTTCTTCCTGACAGTTCTCCAGCCAAAACACTGAAGGCCTGACTGAGATCCTACAGTGTGGATTCTCATAAACCACACCACAAACAGTTCTGAGACCAAGTTTGGTCTATAACTCACAATGGTTTGAAGTTTATAACAAAGAAAAACTCTATGTTCAGAAAGATACCAGGAGAAACTGATGATGGAGAAAAAGTTACATCCAGATAAGACTTGGAATGAGGTAAGAAGACAAAAGCTGGCTGTTTTCATTTGAACAAGCCACGAAGAGTATAAGGTATGAGAGAGAAGGAAAGAAGTGACCAAGAACAATCAAAACCAATCAGGCTGATTCTGAACAGGATCTTGAGAAAAGACAAGCTGGCAGACCATCTGAGGTGAAGGAGAAAAAGTAAAAGTGTCTAACAATCCAGGACTTAAAAAGTTGTGAACAAGAAAAAGGATGAGCCACAAACCAAGCAAAGGATTTCACAGATGGGATGAGGCCTGCAACAGAGCCAGACCTAGGATGGCGGCTTCGAGACCCAGGAGAGTGTTACAGAATGAAGAGAGAATGCTGCAGATGCAGGTTATGTCTGGAAGACTTATGAGTAGAAGCTCTGCAAAGCAATCAATGATTAATCAGTATAAAACCACTGAGGGCTCTTTTAAAGACAAAGTCAGTAAGTTAACAAGCATTTATTTGGTGCTTGTTGGGGGCCAAGTTCTGTGCTAAATGATGGGAACACAATAAAAGGCAAAGCACACAGCTGCTGTCTTCAAGGAGGTCACATTCTAACAGGGGAGACAACACACAAATGATTCTGTACCTACAAGATCTATACAGTGTAAATGGGAAATAATCTTAAAGGAAAGAGACTAGTAGTGGGACAGAGAAGGAGACTGGGAAAGACTTCCTAAAGTGAGAACTTACTCATGCTGCATCTTGAAGTAAGCAAGGGAAACGGCAAGTCAGCAGTGAAGAGAAATAACACTGCAGACATAGAGGATGTCAGTGAAGATGCATGAAGTGGGGAGACAGGGTGTCCTATACAAAGAATGGCAAGTAGGTCAGTACAGCCGGATAAAGGCATGCGGAGGAAGATTGGAAGTGTAAGAAGATTGGAAAAGCAGAAAGGGGCCAGGATGTGCAGGACTTTAAATGACAAATAGAGGATTTTATATTTGATCCTGGAGGTAACAGAAAGCCACTGGAGATTACCAAGTAAAAGGCTGACATGGTCAGAACTAGGCTTCAGGAAAATCACCAGCAGCTGAGTGGAAGATGGATAGGAGCAGGGAAAGGTTTGGAGCCAGGAAAACAATTAGAAGACTATTGCAACAGCCCGCTCAAGAGGTGATGGGGGTCTATACAAGGATGGTGGATGTGTGAGTAGAGAAAGGGGTATATATAGGAGAGATGCTGTGAAGGTGAAAATGACAAGATTTAACAAGAAATGAATACATGAGGGTGAGTGAAAGCAAGGAGTTTGAGAATGATACTGAGGTTGTGAGTCTAGGTGACAAAAGACAATGGTGCCTCTGAAGTATGGGAAGAAGGAAGAGTATAGAGGGGAAAACAGTGAGTTTTATTATGAACATGCTGAGTTTAAGATGCCTATGAGGACATCCGGTCTAAGAGGCAGTTAGTGATACAAGACTGGAAAGAGATTAGAACTAGTTATATAGCTCTGGGAATCATATGCACATAGACAGCTGAACCCAGAAGAATTGATAAGATCACCAAGCAAGACAGTACAGTGAGGGAGTAATGTGAATTATGACTGGAAAGAAAGGCTAGAACCAGGTTATAAGAGGCTTTAAAAGCCAGGAAGAAGAATCTGTATTAGAGATAAGAGGGAAATATTGAAGGTTTTTGAGCAAAGAAGCAACATGGTCATATTTATGCCTTTGCTTTTAGGAAAAAATGAGAAAGAAAGAGGACAACAGAGGTTCAAGTCTCACATAAGGCACAGGCCTAGACTAGACCGTGGAGGACAGAAAGGAAAACCTAAGGAATAAAAGGGAAAAGTAGGCTGTGAAGGAGACTCAGAAGAGGCAGTAGACAAGAAGAGATAAATGCAGATGACTAATGAAGCACAGAATACAGGACTAAACAATCATCTGTCCTAGGGAAAGAAGTAAACCACATGTATGTGGCTACAAATTCCTGCAACTACATAAACACACACTATAATCCCAGAGTTTTCTTTTCAATACTCAGCTTTTAGAATGTGACCACCATTATTGCTGGTGAAACCCAACAACAGTCCTTTATAACACACTTGCTACAAAGTAGAAATGTCTCCTAGATTTGATGCTTCCATTATCTTTCATTATTAACAAGTATCTGTAATGCCATACTTAAAACTTCCCCTCTCGCTCCCTCTCTAGCTCTTTCACTCCCCCCTCAGTCTTCCCTTTCCCCTTTCCCTCTCTCTTTTTCACAACCATAGAAGGAAATTACAAAGAACTCGTTAATCCGTTAATTAAAGATTTCTCATACTCTTTATAGAGAGCTAAATTTAGATAGTCAAATTGAGTTGGGAGGAAACCACATGCCAAAACAAAGCAGACACTCTCCATATAATGGAGCTGACTGCACACAACACCAGATACTGACACACCCTCTTCTGCTCAAAGTCCAGAGGAGGAAGGCATAGGCATTCTTCTTGACTCCAGCAGCCATTCATCTGTGGAAGTGCAGAAGGAAGTGCCACCATGGCCAAGCAAACCCACTTGTCAACTACTAGCACTTGCCACCAGAAGCCTGTCCTCTCCATTTTTCCCCTACCTCTCTAATCTAGCTACACAACAGGAAAGGGGTGGGAAGCTCACATTAGCACACCCTTAGAACAGACGGGCTCTGCTTCCAGGGGGTGGGTAATGGCTCATTTGGACAGCCAAATACATAAGATAACCAAAGTAAACACTGTAATTTTCTGTTTTTGTCTCTAGTGTGGAGGGAGTGGTAGAATCTACATTGTCTGTAAACAGTAATAATGCCAGATGTAACAGAAAGAATAGGATTCCCCACCCCATCCCCTATCTCTGTGATATTCTTCCTGAGATTATTCATTTTGTGGAAATGAACAGAGGTCTCCCTATCTATAGTCTATATGCTGCTGCCAGATGGAACCAAAGGAGAATCCAAGCTTACAACAACTTTAGCCACCTCTCTTGCTCAAGTCCTTTGGGAAGAAGCACTCAATTTTAAGAAATAGTAGTGAACAGTATTTACAATAGATGGAAAGAGAAAAAGTCCACAAAAGTGACAAATTATAAGGAACTAAAAAGTCGTTAAAGGAACAATCAAGTCTGGGCCCCAACGCTCTTGAAAAGAAAGGCTGAAGGCAAGGACAGAGGATGAAGCAAAGCAGTAGTTACCTGACCAGAGTTCTCTCCACGTGTAATGTAATCGCACTCGGCACTTCTTCTGATAACAAAGTAGTTTGTGTACCACTTGGATGCAGCGCCTATAAATGAAATAAAATGAGGCAAATAATAAAACAGCTGACTTAACAGAGTGCTCTGCATACCTGTCTCAGTTAATCTTCAGAACAACTTTCTAGGTAGGTAGGGACTAAAAGTATTGATTTCATTTTGCATATGAGGAAAATGAGGCTGAAACAGGCTAAGTGACTTGCCTCTGGCTGCCTTCTCATACATGTTTGATACAGGATTTGATGGGGGTGGCTAGGTGACACAGTGCATGGAACACCGGAGTCAGGAGAACTTTAGTTCAAATGCAACCTCAGACACTTGACACACTTATTAGCTGTGTGACCTTGGACAAGTCACTTAACCTCAACTGCTTTGCCTTCCCCCCTGAAAAAAAAAAAGATACAGGATTTGAACTGAGTTCTTTCCTGACTCTCAAGTACAGCATTCTTTCCACCATAACACACTGACTCTAAAATTGGTGAGACAGAATGTGATCCTGACTCCCCACTGCCAATCTAGGAACAGGAAAGTTTTATTTAATATTTAATTAAAACACCTAAAATGAGAGAGAAAAAAAGATTTCAACAAATTCATTCCCTTGTTCTTCTATTGGTCTATACTTATGATTTCGTTGATGTCAGGAACTAGCAGAGAGGAAATCCCCTTTACCAATGCAAATATGCAACTGAGTCTCTAAGAGTTGTTAAAGGTACTTAAAATGTTAAGTGATTTTCCCAAGTCAGGATATGTCATATACAGTCAGTATACACCATAGGCAAGACTTGAATACAGATCTTCCTAACTCCAAGGCAGTCTTCTATTCACTAGATCATGCTGCCTCATAATTCAGTGAAGCAGAAATGCTAAAGGCTGCCCAAGGCCAGACTTGCTATTGGCTGATGATGGACAATATTGGAAAACTGTATTTATACAATGTCACTTGACTTTGTGAATTTGATTATGTACTCCCCTGAATGCTGAGCTCCACCCCTCATGTGCAGTACTAACAAAGATCTATTGAATTAAATTATGGATCAATGTGGATAAATTAATGCAGGCCAAAAGAAATTTAGTGGTTTGAGAGATGGTTATTCTATATAAACAGTGAGCCATTATCATATCTAATGTAACATTAAGAGTTACATAAAAGAATGTGCCTAACCAGCGCAGAGATCCAGCATGAATATGTGAAAATAATCCCATGTCTTCTTCCACAGGGGCTCTGGTACTGGGATATTTTGGCCGAAAGTAACTGACTTTGAGAAGCCTCTCCTTCGGTTTGTTAGAAAACATACTGGGGACCCTAATTTTGAGTTTGTTGGCATGCTTGTTCTTGTACCACCAGAGGTGGCCACAGATCCAGCTGACAGCACAGCAAGAGCAAAACTTTCAGATGACTCAGACAACTGCACTTCCCGATGAAGATGATGACCTATAAAGGAAGGAAGCTGGAGTCCAGCATTAGGAGCTTAATTTTATACTATTGGCAACTGTCCTGTGATATCAGTGGTTCAATATATTTGCCACTTTATTATACAGCTGAGCAGAACACATACTTAATCTTGGTGTTGCTGAAGGAGATGAATGGACTTCAAAGTAAATGTGGCAGTTTGAAAGCCATAATTCTTATTTGAGGCCCATATATTTAGCTGTTTGAGACCACAATCACATTCCCCTTGAGCTTTAAATATAAAACGCCGCAGTCCCACCATAATATTCAGTGGTGACTCTTGTTGGTTACTGTCATTTCCAAGCCTTTTCTGTTTTGATCACAGTAATGTTACATTTCAACTATCTCTTCCCCTATTACCACTGGAGAAATGAGACTGTCACCCTTGTGAGACTTCCCATTCAATGGTCACTACTCCAAAACACTGGGCCCCTTTCCTGGAGAGCAGGTTGTTTAAGGGGAGTCAGTCGAGGTGAGTTAACGACAGACTTGGGCTATTCTGTTCACAGCGGCAGAACTGGGTTGCTGAGAGATGTAATTAGACTTAAGTTTCTAAATCCTTGGAATCCTAAAAAGCTATTTTCTATACCAACAATACACCCGCCAGAAGGGATTATCTCTAAACAGGCAGAAATAAATGAGCGAGCAAGGTAAGATGAATAAAAAAACTGTCAAGAGTTTGTCTTAAAAACACAAAGAATTCTATAGTATAAACAGAATTTCCTCTTTTCCACCCAGAATCCTAGGTAAGAGTTCTACCTACTATGTTATGGCCCTCTCATAATCTTAAGCATGGTGTTGTGTTACCCCCACAAAACCTTCACCCCCAACTCCACTAGGGTTTTCTTATAGAGACTATGGAAAAGAGCTGAGAGCCTATAACTTAACTTATATGAAAATATCGCTTCCCAATGGGGCAATTATAGTGTACACCACTTAGAGAATCCACGAACTTGAGTGTGACTGGGCTGTTATGTGTCCCTTCTCAGATCAACTTGCTCTTCTGCTTCTTGATCAAAAAGGGGGAGAAGTCCATGTAAAAGGAGAAAAAAAGCCTTCATTATCACAATTACTGCATTCCAAATTCTGAGGAAATGCTAAGTTACGGTTCTCATAGCAATGTTAACTTGATATATTCTATAGCTAAGTAGGCTTTGATTGCTAGTTAAGCCATTAAATGTCCATTTTAATATTCAGTCTATGCAATGTGGATAAATTAATGCTCCTTATTTCAGAGTATTAGCTTTTGCATTTCTTCCTTTCATTTTAAATTTCAAAACTTAATATTCAATTTAAAAGAATTTCAACACTTGAAATCACTAGTGTTTGGAAGACTCTAAATTGCTTGGAATTCAATCTCTAATTCCAATTTCCAAGCCCTGGCTCCCCCTCCTTTTCCCATCTTGGGCACTCAACAAAGGTCTCTGGAGGGGAGCTCAGCCAGCAAGATTGAGAATGCTACTTTATCCTGTAAATGAAAAGGATCAGGAGCAGTGGGGGCACATCTTACATTTCACCTTAAACAAGTTGCAAGACTACCACAGACATGAACCCATACAACCTAGAGGTTGTAAACAAAGAATGAAGAAGTTTCTCCTATTAATGGATGGTATTTATCACTGGGATAGTTCAGATGTCAGAGTCTCAACATAGAAAAACAGAAAGATAACAAAGGAAATAACAAAAAAAGGGATAAGGTGCCCCAATTTAGAAAAGATAACAGAAAGGTGCCACCACTTGGAAAGGCCACTGGTAAACTGGACTGTTAACAAAGGAGGAATATCGTAATAGTGAGAATGCAAATTGGGCCATAAGATGATCAATTGGAGGAATAAAGGATGTGTAATCTACAGAGAGTAAACTTAGGGGACACACGATAACTGTCATCAAGTAACTCACTTACAGAATCCAGGTCCCCAGTTTCTGGGTAAGTTAGTTGACTTAGCTTTTGAATTCTTACTCTAAGGTTGATCCATCTTGATAAGTGACTCCACTAATGCAAACCATATCTAGCCAGACCCCATACTTGAAACACTTGATTTTCCTTTTAGCCTTCTTACCATCTACCCTTTCTCGAACCCCTACCTCCAACACATGTACTCTACCTCATCCCTATGCTGTGCTTTCTACTTCCTGCTACAAGTACATAAATGCAATTGACAACACCATTCCTTTTGGAATGGATGTCTACCAATTGAGTGCCCTGTGGATCAAGTCACCATACTTTTTAGTATTATCCACACCAAAACTACTTTCCTTGGTCACTACAACTCTGTATGTATTGTCCCCCTCTATTAGAAAGTAAGTTAAGTGAGGACAGGGCCTGCCTCACTTTTTGTACTATATTCCCAGTGCTTAGCACAGTGTCTGGCATATAGTAAGACCTCAATAAATACTTTTTTTATTTGGTCAAGAAATTTTATTTGTTCTGTTTGGCCCCAGAGGATAGATCTAAGATCAATGGACAGAAATTGAGGGGGCAGCTAGGGTGGCGCAATGAGTAGAGCACCAGCCCTGGAGTCAGGAGGACCTGAGTTCAAATAGAACCACAGACACTTAACATTTACTAATCGTGTGACCTTGGACAAGTCACTTAACCCCAATTACCCTGCCTTCCCCCCTCCAAAAATCCAAAAAAAATAAAATAAAATTGCAAAGAGAGCTCATGGTTTTAAATAAGGAAAAGCTCCCTAACTAGAGCTGCCCAAAAACAGAAAGAAGGCAATGGGCTTCCCATTATTAGAGTTCATCAAGAAGAGCCTAGATGACCAAGTCAGGTGTAATATAAAAAGGATTTCTGTTCACATATGAATCAGGCAAGATGGCCTCTAAACTTAGCTGTCATAATTCTAAGAACAAGAGAAACAGAACAAGACAGGCAAAATAGGGTCAAAGACACAGAGGAACAGACAGAAAAAACAGGTGAAGTTTCTCTAATATGTTTGTTTGGTTTCTCTAACATGACCCAACTCTAGTCCAGTTTTGACTGGATTCCAAAGAATAATTTTAAGGGACTGCCCTAGGGCAGAGCTGAGAATTCTCAGTTCTAGGGCTTCAGTCTGAGAACACAGGGGATTCTCAAGATATTACTGATTTCACAAAACTTGAGAAGATACCCATGAATGTCAACCATGGCTCATAATCCTGGCCAGGAGCATGGGATGAAACTAATACCCTGGACTTCTGAACCACAAATGTATAAAATACAGGGACCCCAGATCTTGCTCCATAACTACATTTATGATCCCATTACTGTGGTGGCAAAGGTAAGTGATTCCTCAGCAATGTTCTCACTCTTAGTGACACACAACCTGGATAAGGAGAGAAAGATACAAGGACAGAAAAAGACCAAACACTTTTTCTCTAGTGACAGCCTGGTCCAGAGATGCTGACAGATAAAATATCTATGTGACCACAAAGCATATCACAATCTCAAATGAAGAATAAACAAACTATCTTCTAGGAGTGACAACTTCTCTTCCTTGGAAGCCCTCATAATAATTTATCACTGGTTTGCTCTAACACCTCACTACACTGCCTGGTCTGCCACATTATTCATAGAGACTTCTTCCTTTCTCTGTAATACTGTAATTAAGTCTGCTGATCTTGCAGGATCCTCTCAGACAGGATTTTAATGAAAGTAGCTGCATAAACAAATGTCATCAGAGAGACTCAGGCATCTCTTAAATTCCCCCTTGCTTATTAGGCCTTTATGCATACCTTTTTATACACATGTGTTTTCTCCTACAAGTAAATATGCTGCTACCTCTTCTATAATCCTCCTGTGACATAAGCCAGGCTATTTACCTTTTCCCTGGCAGGCTGTCTGGGGTCTTGGAATGTCTGACACAGGAGGAGTTCAGACTTTCCAAAAATGAACGTAAGATAAGAGTTTGCTCTTCCCAAAGTCTACTTCTCCCCAAACACCTAGAGCCACATAAGCATTAGGACTTTCATAGTAAAGGGAATTATTCAGTGAGGTTTTCCTGTTCTAGGAGAATCTGATTCTTTCCCTCTTTTCTTCTTAACCTTGACTACTATTTACACTACCTAAAACATTCTCAAAAAAGTACATTTGCTTCATTTCTGAACCAGATTCTGGAGTGTTCTGATCTGCTGTTCCATTAAGTCTTTCCACATTTCTTAATATTTCCAAGCATATTATAAAATTCATTTTGCTTTCAATTTTTCATTCTACCATATACTACCAGAAAATAATGTACAGAAAGAGAAAAGGCAGCAGCCATCCAGTTGAAAGCAGCTAAATTCATCCAAAAGGGACTTGATGCTCTTGTGCTGAAACCTGGAAGAGAAAGGCAAAGAGAACTGGAAACGTGCAATGGTAGGAATTAAGAAAGACAATTTAGAGCCCTTTAAGGGAGGCAGAGTCAAGACGGCAAAGAAGCAGGGAAACTCCATGGCTCCCCCCATAACTACCTCAACTACCTATAAAATATAACTCTAAATAAATTTTAAAGATACAGAACTCAAAGAATGACAGAGAAACAAGGCTCCTGCTGAAGGCAGCCTAGCAGACAGAAAGAAAGGGTTCATTGCAGCAAGCTGGAAGCAGAGCCCAGCCCCATGCTATTTTAGTCCCAGGCTGTCCAGGAGGAGCCCCAGTTGGAACTTTCAGGATAGCGGATCATCCGCGGTTGTGGTGGTTTCCAGAATTACCAATCCATCAGAACCAAGGACAAAGGGAAAAGGTCAGCGGAACTCAGCTAAATTTAGGGGAGAGAGTCTAGCCCCTGCCTCCAGAGCTAGAAACAGTCTGAAGTGGTGGTCCTGCAGTCACCTCCATGTGGCTGCTTCAAAGCTCCCAGCCTGCAGATTGCAGGGGGGCCAGGTGATCATTCAGAGGTTAAGTACTCTTGCCTTAACCTGCCTGGATCAGGATCGTGGTCTTCGGTGGTGGTCCTGAGGTATGTGAACAATGAGCCAAAGCTGGAGGGGGCTGCAGAGATGACAGCCTCCTGATAGCTCCAGCAGCTGTGAAAACCCCAGCAATTTGAGACAGTTCTCCCCTCTGAAAGCAGAGTTCTATTGAACCCAAAAGTCAAGTAATTGACTGGCAACATGAGCAGGCAACAGAAGCAAAGCAAGAATAGCAACCTAACTTTAGATTCCTTTTTTGGGGACAAAAAGGATCAAAGCATGGAACAGGAGAAAGACAACACAGTGAGAACTCCCACACCAAAAGCTTCCAAGAAAAATGTAGACTGGTTACAAGCCATAGAGGAGCTTAAGAAAGATTTTG